>OX291541.1:9235901-10485901 GCA_946406115.1 Apoda limacodes
ATGTGGATGACCCAACACCATATGACAAATCGCCTCCATCTCCAAAAAACTCTTTCCCTCCTCCTCCACTTCCCTGATTGATTTAAACTGGGTGAGACCCGGCCCTTCCAAAAGGTTGAAATGCCGAACTGTGTTATACTGTTTATTTTGTGTTTACGTTTATTTGTTTAGTGTTTGTTATTTGTACCATAGCTTATTACATATTAAATGTCAAATTAACGTTCTTGCACGTTTTCAAAAAGAAAACATGCTAACATTACTCAGTAGAATGTTTTCATCACTATCCGAAACTATGAGGCCTATAAAAAAAGAGCAAACAAGTTCTACCAACATTGAAGGCTTCTCCATCGGACCTTGGCTATCATATAAGACTAGAGTACTTGTCACGACAAATCATAAGAGCCCAAACTAGATAGGGTAGCTTTGTTTCGTTATGGCCCCTTCCGGCTCCATTACCAGTTCTATGTACATCATTTCATCATTATATTGCATCATCATCCGATTAACGTGTGTATGCAAAATTTCAACTCAATCGAACACCGGAAAAGGTAGGATAAATAAAAGCTTGTAAAAGAATATACGAATTTTTTTTACAAACAACCTTTCTTCAGACCTTGGTTATAGCTTAAGACCAGAGTACTTGTTAAGACAAGTCAAACAAACACCGATTATGTGTGGGATGGGGTATATGGGGTGTTGTCGTTTCGTTACAGAGGTCTTATGGCCACTTTCCGGCCCCATCATCAGACCTGCTCTTTGACATCATTATATTTAATTGTCATCCGATTTACGAGTGTACAAAATTTTAAATAAATCGACCACCGGGAAGAGGATTGAATTTAACTTATAAGATTCGATTAAGGACATCGGGACAGGTGAAACTTATAAAATCTTTTAAAAGTTGCGTTATTATATCGAGCCAATTTAAAGACCCAGAAGAACTTTAGATAGAAGCAAAATATCAGGCATAACGGCGCAATTCTTACGTCGATATGCCTAAGAACCAAGTAAGTAGCTGATATTAAATGATCACAGTGGTAAATTGCACCCAATAATGTTCTAAATGTTAAGTAGAGTAAGAAACTATTGAACACTTCTATGTAATTGCATGATGCAGCTCAATTTCCTTGGCACGCTGCCATTTTCATTTTTAATCCAATTTGAATTTTTGCTGAGCTTAGTCTCTAGACTCATTACCTACTTGCATTTCCCAGTAGAATGAAGTCTTCACAAAGTTTATCCGTCTCTTACAGTTTAAGTTTTTAAGAAAAATACGTAAAATAAGACCTGTAGGTACCTGAATATAAGGTCTCTAAACAGTGTATGTTGTTAGCGATACATTGTTTAAATAATTTTTGGGTATAGATGGAGTATTAACATTTGAGTATACTCACGTCATGATAAAACTATCGTTACTCTATTTATATAAAAACTAGCTTTGCCTGCGGCTTCGCCCGCGCTTCTTTCGCTTATCAGCGTGGAATATCTACGGCAAGTCCTTGATAATATAAAGGAAGTAGCTATAGTTTTTACGCGTAATCTTTTTTATTTTCCTTGATAAAATGTAGCCTATGCCTATGTCCTTCTATATCCCTTTAACAATCTCTATGCCAAAAATCAGTTGTATTGGTGAATTCGCAGCGACGATAAGTCATAACAAACTAATTTTCACAAATATAATATTAGTTTGGATGTGTGACACACCAAGTATTGTTCAAATATTGTATACTTAGATTAGCACAATGCTTAAGAACGGATTTTGAATAATAACCTATATCCCATTCAAGTCGCTCGGCAGCCCTTATATCTATATAATAGGTTGTCAGTCACAAAATAATTAAAAACCGGCCAGTGTTCCGTAGAATGAAAACTATTGCGCACATTCAAACACTTGTAAAATACTGCACTCCAATCCAATGCGATATTCGAACGTAAAAATTGTTATTAATTTAGGAATTATTATTATTGAAGATGTTATTATCTTAAAGCTCTAACTTAACATGGTTCATAAACTGCTATTTACTGCCTAATATTGTGAAATTGGATTCCCCAATTGAAAAATGGTTTACATATCCGCAATATTTTTGAACGACTTATCTATCGACATCCTACACTATAGGATTATTATTCCAAGTGTAATCAATATATAAGTATACCGATTCCAAATTACAGCTTTCTAGTATTAAGAGCCTTTGAGCTAAGCCGCAGACAGACGGACGGTCATGGAAAAATTATAAGGGTTCCTATGACAATGGAACTCTAAAAAACAAATGGACTGGGTTGCTATAATGCATATGGTATGCTTAAATTTATTGAAATTATGAAAAACATTCTCAGGCCAGATTTTACGGATATGTATTAGGTTTAGAAAACTAGTTTATTTGTTTTATTAATCATTTTTATGGCTGATAGAATTAGCAAAATACTGTTTTCAGTAGTTTTCAAAGTCACTTATAACTTCAAAAGCAAAAAAGTTTAGCAAAAATCTCTCCTAAAAAGATTTGAAATTTTTGACCGTAGTGCTAGTGCCCACGTAGTCGGGTTCAGTTTGACCTAATCTAAGAATTTCATAAGTTTTGGCCGTAGAACGATGATACGCGAATTTGGTTGTGGTCTCTCGTATTATTGGGTACGGTATTCTAAAAAGTAACTATAACTTACCAAAAAAAGTTTTGGAAGTTGAGCTAAAAAAGGCAATCGTTATAATGAAAATGTAATGGTTTCACACCGAAGTTGTCATAATTTGAACTTGAGGTTGACAATTTCTGGTTTTGCAGGGTTCCTACCATAGGCTTCAGTGACCGTTTAGCGTCAGACGGGCCGTGATCTTATTTGTCACCTTATTGTTAAAATTAAGAATTCATAGATCCATAATTTATTTAATAAGCTTGACCATAGGCTGCTGCAGTCTCGCTCTAACCCTGATAATGCATAGGGATGGTGGTGTAAAAAGTAAATTCTCTTGAAAGAACTTTGCGTGCATCAATCTTATGAGTGGGCAAAGTCATAGTTCAGTGAACATCTCATGTTTCATCAAAACTTTGTTAGAAGTCATCAATCAAATAGTTACATACATGTTAGATTTCTTAGCCAGTTTGAGGTTTTGTGCTTACATTCTAGCAAGGACAGAGGATAAATATTAAGCATTCTATTGACTTTGTTGTAGAGTTGAGGACTCAAGATATAATAATGATGTAGTGTCAATGAAATTCTGTGAGCAATAACTTTGCAAGCTCTTACCGATCTACGTTTGTTCAGGAATAGGGAGGGAGAAAACGGAAGTTGAGCTTGTTTACGTAGGATAGCATTGAGGACAAATAATGGTCTTACTGACAAACGCGCGAGTAATGCATCTAGTTTTTTCCCATAGGCTATTGCATAGGCGACACGAAATAGACTTTTACATTTACATTTTGAATACATAACATATAAAATAGAGACGATGTCAAAATAATAACAAAAAAATTGTAAAAATCGTGGTACTCGGTAAAGTCATCTCACAATATCATGTTTGTTGAATATCCCAGTCTAAAGCTTCGAGGGACGCCCGATCAAAACGAAACTGTTACGCATTTTTCGATAGAAGTTTTATTAAATTGTATTTAAACTCAGGTTAATATAGAAGAATATATTAAAATTTGTAGATTTCAAAGAACGCCTCAAACACCGTGCACGCGTCAGCCATCAGCATAAAGACACTGGAAGTGTGTTCAGACTAATATTGTTGACTGTTGATAGATTTTTGTTGCTCAGTCTCGCTGTAACCACTGGACGGATCGGCATGTAACTTGGCACACATACGTATAGGTAAGGTCCTACAATAGGACATAGGCTACCTTTTGATCCCGAAAAATTCAACAGTTGCTCCGGAAATAACTATGACCGAGCATAAACGAACAATAGCTATAGCAAACTTCATTAGTATAATTAAGGGGTTGACGTAAGAATCCCATAAGCCGATCACCAAATTAAGGGCGGGCGGAGCCGCTGGCAAAATCTGATATTAAATAATAATTTTTTACTGAATAAAATATAAGTACATTTTACGACACAAGTAAAATGATACTTAACTTTGATAAACAAAATTTTGTAACAACTTTTGAAAGAGTAAGTATGTAATTTTAAGTTTTTTTTATTTTATATTAAAATTTAGATTAGAATAAATTTTTTTTTGTAAGTATTGTAAATTAAAATTTACAGTTTTAAACTCATTTATTCCATTTCTAATAAACTAATAAACAACTTTACTAATTACCTATAACTCCTTAACAATTAATAAATTCATCAACTATGAGAATATTTATTTTACACTAAATACCTACCATACATCCTAAGAATCTCATAAACTTTCATTACCTGAATTATAATTAAACAAAGTTTCTTTTCCTTTAAGAAATTCAATGTATATCCTATCGCGCATATTTTCAAATTGTAAAATCTTTACTTTACATTTAATACCTTCATAAGAAAATGAAGAAAATAACATCATTTACATATTCCATTCCATTTACCACTTTTCTTTTCCCTTGTTAACTAATAATAAAGTTCATTAACCACAATAACAATTATTTTAGGATGGAGTCAGTTCCTTTAATTACCCTAACTTATTAATACAATATATTATTAAAAACCATTACCTTTATTTCCTTTATCCATTAAAGTCATATGTCATGTTCGCATTAAAAAAAACAACAAACATCGCGTAAATTACTTCCAATGAATTCTCATTCCTACTCATACTTAACCCTAATACCTAATACTAATCATATAATCTCGAAGCTTACCCTATTTCATTTTCGATTCGAAAACGAATAAAAAAATATTTTATTTTTCCTCAAGGTTCACCCTTGACATATTATATTTTTTTTTCAAGTTTCACACTTAACTACCTGGATAGGAATTGCTATCCTCCTAAAAAAAAAAATACTATACACCTACGGCTCCTACTTGGCCCTAATCCTACTTGGATCCTATTTGGATTATACCTAATGACTTAGATCACCCTTGACCTAAATCTCACTCGACCATAATTATTATTCCAACACCATTGGTCCGAATCACGCTTGACACAGATCACCCTTGACCTAAACAACCTTCAACCATATATCTCATTATAATATCTTTAAAATATCAACGGTTCGCACTTTGGCTCTAACCTATTATACACATCAATCTATCGTTAGATTATTTACCTACGGATCACTAATGTGTAGGGAACACATTATGCCTATTCACCCTTGACAATATTTTTTCCATTTATATATTTATACGATGCAAAAACCTATATACAGAACCCTATATCTCCTCAAATCAATTCCCTCTTTACAATACCTTTTTATTTATTTATTTAATTTTATTATAAAAATCTACCTATGGAACCTTACTTTAATAAACTAAAACTCCTCTTGACTTCATCTAACCCTTTTCCTAGTGGAAACTATCCATACTTAACTCACTAATCTTAAGGAACCCTATCTTTTAATATAATAATTAAATTCAATAAAATGAATCACCTTACGGAACCCTACTACTGACTAACATCAATCTGTCTTAGCCCTATCTATTGACAAATATAACCTTGTCCTCTGAAATCGCTCGTCCTATACTAACTACTGTCATCCTAAACACATCTCACAATAAGATATTCCCTACGAAACCTTATCTAACTTCAAACTTCTCTATGCTTGACCTATTTTCATATGAAGACTTTGTATTTTCTAACAAAATCTCATATGTCAAACCCTATTAAACTTTTCAATAAAATAACCTACACCTATTAAAATTCCTACAATTCTCTACTACATTCTACTAGTATGACTACCTCCTACAACTATCAACTTACCAAACCCTCGTTTCCTATGAACTCTTTTTACTTCAATCTATGCTCCTACAAAATTTACTTACCTCCAGCGTGTAACTTAGTACAAGGTTCAAGTTTCACATGACTTGTTGACCTTCTCTTCCTGCTTTACTCATTTCTAAGACCCTCTTTACTGATAGACTACAGCCTTCTTCTATCTTATTTCATTTACCTTAACTTCTATCCATATAAATATAGCACAACCACAATCATAATAATACAACCAAAATGAAAATACCCTATTATTTTACGTTACCATGACAACTAGAATAACATGGCTCACTCATCCAATCTTTGCTTTAGCAAACCTTTATTGCTATGACAACTTCAATAAATATCATACGCTCTTCACCTATTGTATTTTATCGGATAACTTTTCACGATATTTTACAATGACCTTTCATTATCACTCAACATTACCTAAGTTTGCATTTCAAACTTCTAACCTTTTAAGAAATTACCTATTACTCTCAAGTATTTCTTGCTTACCTAGTATAGTTTAGCAAACCTACACATACCTACATACTCTATATGCCTAAATTACAACACGAATATTACCAATATCCGCTATTAGACTTTCTACATTTTGAAAAATTCAACCTAAACCGTCTAAAATATCTAAAATTACCAATCGAATATTAACAATGTCCGTTACTAGACCTTCTGAATTTTGAAAAATTCAGTCTAGTCAAAAATAATTGACTAAATCTAGCCTAACTAGCTTTATACCCTGACTTCATTATCTATATATAAATAAATCGATCTGTCCGTTTATTTATTTTACCAAGTATATTAATTGAATTAAGCTGTTTATAAGGTTAATCTCGGACGGAATACTTTTAACCTATTAAAATGTACAGGACCTACCTGTCTATCCGTACGTACATTTCTCAACAACGCATTCTTATGCCTAACTAACCTAACAATCTCATAAGGACCCTTATAAATCTTCTTCAATTTATATGAGAACCCTGTTCGTCGTTTATCAAAATATAACAATACTACATCTCCTACAACCAAATTTTTCGGTTTCGCCCGACGATCAAATACAACTTTTTGTTGCTGCTGCGCTCGCATTATTCTATGCCTAACTTTTTCTACTATTTGACGTAGGACTACATCTCGTGTTTCTCTTGATTCTAAAGGTATTCTACCTCGATTCCCTAAATTATTATCCGTTTCAATTTTCGGACTTCTTCCTAAAAACACTTCAAAAGGTGAGAAACCAATTGTATGATGCGGAGAGATATTATACGCATGTACGACTTTGCGTAAAATTAAGTCCCAGCTATCTTGTCTCTCACTATCGTATTTTGACAACATAGACGTGATCGTTTTTATACCTACTTCAGCTAAACCATTTGACATAGGGTGAGTTATACTACTTTTAATATGACGAACCCCGTGTAACTCTAAGTTCATGTTCATTAATCTGGATCGAAACACTGAAGCTCTATCGGTGCATATTTCTACACATGTACCATAGGTTAAAAATACATCTTCTTCTAAAAATCTCAATACATTTTCAGTATTGCGAATTGTGATAGCCCTGGCTATCATGAATTTAGAAAATGAATCAATTGCTACTATTACATATCGATTCCTTCGCGCTGTTACTTTCAATGGTCCTAGTATATCTACGTGATACTTTTCTCCCACTGATCTAGGTGTTATCGGCTCCAAACATTCCTTTTGTCTACATCTTTTCCTTTTCTGACATACTATGCAAGTTTTTATATAATTTTCAATAACTTGTCTTGCATTTGGATAGAAAAATCGTTCTTGAAATTTCCCCAAACATTTAAATAACCCTAAATGACCGCCCGTCAACGAATCATCATGTATTTCCTTTAAAATCTCATACACAAGATCTTTAGGTATTACATGCCTATACACATCTCTATCTAAAAATTTGCGTAAATGCATTAGCATGCCGTCGCGAACTAAAAATCCTTTATAATGATTTGTTCCGCGATTCACCAAACGTTGACGTATACCTACACAAAAATCATCCCTATTTTGCCCTTCTAGCAATTGATTTTGATGAATAGCTAATACCACTAAGTTATCTTCAAAATCTTTTGGTGATTCTCCTGAATCCGCTCCTTCTAATGGATACCTGGATAAATAATCCGCTAAGTTGCTTTTTCCTTGCACAAAATTAACTGAAAAGTCAAATTCTTGCAAAGCTAATACCCATCTTGCAATTCTGCCAGTTTTATTACGATTGGTTGCCAACCAACACAATGCCTTGTGGTCTGTATCCACCTGTATCGCTTTACCCCAAATATAACTTCTGAAAAAATTCAGTGCCCACACTAATGCTAGACATTCCTTTTCGGTAATTGAGTAATTTCGCTCAGCTGCCGATAATTTTCTGGATGCAAACATCACGGGTAGCATCTCTTTTTCCGACTTTCCTTGCATAAGGATTGCTCCTAGACACAAATCGCTCGCATCGGTTGCAATTTTCGTTATAATACCTTCCTCTTCCGAAAAATACCGCAATAATGGAGGTTTCTGTATCTCTTGAATTAACTCTCGCAGCGCTTTTTCTTGCCGCTCCCCCCAAGAGAATTTATGATTTTTACGCGTTAAATCAGTTAACGGTAACGCAATTTTAGCGAAGTTAGCTATAAATTTCCTGTAGTATGATAAAAAACCTACTAGCGACCTAACTTCCCTTATATTTTTAGGCGTCTTTATACTATCTAATCTACCTAACTTTACTCGATCAGGCAATATTCCCTCACTTGATACAATATGCCCTAATAATTTCAATTGTGTGAAACCAAACGTACATTTGGACGGTTTCAACGTTAAGTTAGCTTCGCGAAGCTTCTGAAGAGTTACCTCTAACAATTGACCTAAACCTATTAAATTCTCGTGATAAATAATTATATTATCAACATATACCAATACACCTTTCCCTAACAAATCTTTTAACGCAAGATTCATTGTCTTTTGGAAAAACGCTTGGCTATTTTTCATTCCGAATGGTAACACGTTCCATTCCCATTTCTTATACCCACAAATGAAACTGGTTTTATGTTTTTCTTCCTCTTCTAACAATAACTGAAAATATCCCGAATTCAGATCTAATTCACAGTAATACCTAGCTCCCTGCAAACTTTGTAATATATCCTCGATTCTCGGGATAGGAAATCGTACATCTTTTATTTTTTTATTCAACCTACGATAATCTATACAAAACCGCCACGTATTATCCTCCTTTTTAACTAACACTACGGGACTCGCATATTCACTCTGCGACTCACGTATTACCCCCATTTTTACCATTTCACGAATTTGCTCATCCATTATACTTTGTTGGGCCCTAGAGACACGGTAAGGTGGTTGATACACCGGGGTATCATCCATCATTTGCATAGTAATCGGTACAAGATTACACCTACCTAACCTAAGCTTATCGAAAGCAAACCTATCTTTGTTATTCGATAAAATAGAATACAATCTATCCCTTTCTACACTATTTAACTCTTTAGAGATGTTAAATTCTACCTTATGCCCTAAAATACCTACATCATGCGAATCACACTTTACCACCTTTGTTGACAATACACTATAAACATCTTTCGGCACTGGCTTCATGACATATGCCTTTAACCTAGGGAAAGATACAAATACCTTGTTTCCAATGGACATACTTTGTCCTTTTAAATTGACTGAACAGTCATATTTATGCAGGAAATCTAAACCTAAAATGGGAAATTGACAATCCTCTGCCACAACAAAATCAACTTCAAATGCTTCTTCGGCGATTTTGATATAGATGCCACGCAATCTATATCCTTGGAATGTGGCTCCATTGGCGGATACCATACATATTCCTTCTTCTTGCCGCCTTCTCCTATCCGAGAACAGCCTTTGAAATACACCTACAGGTAAAATAGATACCTCGGATCCTGTGTCCGCAATACAGGATAACTTCTCTCCTCGTAACACAATAGGAACCTTTAATAAATTAGGTTTTTCCCTAATTAAATTATAATTAACAGCATATTCTTCCCTATTTTCATCATTCTTATGCTGAATATAATTATCTTGGCTTTCCCATTCGCCTTCCAAATACCTATCCTGTTCAATACTACTACATAAGCCCCCTGCTGGTTGTGTATATGACCACGCATATTCTACATCCTTTACTACAGGAAATTCGCTAGCATACTCATTTATAGTGCATGTCTGTGTATTCCCATTATAAAAATTAAGATTCGACTTACTGGAATCCTCCTGTGGTCGCTGTCGACTATATAAAATCTCTTCACCGCATGCACTATACTCGCTTCATAAATTTCTGCGTCGCATGTAGTATGGTGAGCGTCGTGGTACATCTGTCACTCCATCACCAGCGCTTCGCGGGTGGCTATAAGAAGGAGTAGGTATTACCTTTTGCACATGATTAGACAAATTATTATCTACCTGCCTATCAGAAGTCTTCCCTGCTAACTTCTCAACGCTTTTCGTCAATTGCTCCAACGAAAGTATGCAAAGCATTTCAAATCTCCTCTTCCATGGCAAGGAAATACTATCCTCAAACCGCTTTATTATGATGCCCTCATCCTTAATATTACATTTCGCAGCTTGACTCAACACACGATATAGGTAAGGCTCTATACCTTCTCTCTCACTCTGTTTCATTGTATAAAAATATTGGGTGGGGTCACCTGGGGATACTTTTGCCTTAATGCATTGTACGATCTCGTCGTATGTATCTAATTTTTTATGTACGGATAGATAATTGCGCCAGTGGTCTGGTAATAACAATTCCAGAACCTGCCGACCCTTTGATTCTTTATCTAACCCCGTTAAAATAATATGCGCCTCAATATCGTTGAGGGCTTGTAATACCTCTGACCCATCACCTGACATTCTCCTGGATAACTCTTGGACATTTAAAGACATTATGGCTAAATAATTTTACCTTTTTTTTTTCCTTTTATCACCTGATTTAGCAGACAACGGCGTACTCCACCATATGCAGCGTGCGGGGGCGTAAATATGCTGCTTCTACCTATTTCTATCTAGGTATCGGGATCTCTGCTAATAAAAAGACAACATCGGGAGTTCTTTTCTATATTCAGATGTTCTTTTCTATCGCCACAAGAGTATACAATATTTAGGTTCATCTACTACCTAGGAGAATTATTATACAACATTAAACTTATCTGCAGTACATCTTCTTTTATTAGGCCATCCTTCAATAGGCCTCGGGTCGTCGTGTCCATACATTGGATATACAATAGGACATTAAATTGCGATGGTGGCGATGCTTGGAATATTTTGGATATTGGAGTATCTTACTTTAAGTCTACTGGCATTATAAAGCCATTCTATCAAATCTAGGGCTCCCTGGTTAAGACAGGAATCGACCCTCTAAATTTATATAGACTCCATATGCAGCGTGCGGGGGCGTAAATATGCTGCTTCTACCTATTTCTATCTAGGTATCGGGATCTCTGCTAATAAAAAGACAACATCGGGAGTTCTTTTCTATATTCAGATGTTCTTTTCTATCGCCACAAGAGTATACAATATTTAGGTTCATCTACTACCTAGGAGAATTATTATACAACATTAAACTTATCTGCAGTACATCTTCTTTTATTAGGCCATCCTTCAATAGGCCTCGGGTCGTCGTGTCCATACATTGGATATACAATAGGACATTAAATTGCGATGGTGGCGATGCTTGGAATATTTTGGATATTGGAGTATCTTACTTTAAGTCTACTGGCATTATAAAGCCATTCTATCAAATCTAGGGCTCCCTGGTTAAGACAGGAATCGACCCTCTAAATTTATATAGACTTGTGGCGATAGAAAAGAACATCTGAATATAGAAAAGAACTCCCGATATTGTCTTTTTATTAGCAGAGATCCCGATACCTAGATAGAAATAGGTAGAAGCAGCATATTTACGCCCCCGCACGCTGCATATGGTGGAGTACGCCGTTGTCTGCTAAATCAGGTGACAAAGGGATAGAAAAAGGTAAAATTATTTAGCAATGATGTCTCTAAATGTTCAAGAGTTATCTAGGAGAATGTCAGGTGATGGGTCAGAGGTATTAAAAGCCCTCAATGAACTCGAGGTGCACATTGTAGTAATGGGTTTCGACAAAGAAACAAAGGGTCGGCAGGTTCTGGAATTGTTATTGCCAGATCACTGGCGCAATTATCTCTCAGTGCATAAAAAATTAGAAGAAAGCACAACGTATGAAGAGATTGTAAAATGCATTAGGTCTAAAATAGAGCCTAAGGATCCTATGCAAGTATTCTATGATATGGCACAGCATGCACAGGAAGGTGTAGAACCATACTTGTATAGACTTTTAGCACAGGCGGCGAAGTGTAATGTCACAAATGAGGACATTATAATACGACGATTTGAATCGAGCGTATTATCCCAGTGGCAGGAAAAAATTATACCCTTATATATATTTAAGCTTAAGAATCTCATTAGGGTAGTTGAGAAGATGGCAGATAGTCCTGTAGATAATTGTAAAAATGTAAATAGTGTTGTCCAAACGGTAATTCCTGATATTAATTCTAGCCACCCGCGGAAAGCTGGTAATCCTTGGAATAAATCGGCAAGACCATCGCCCTGGAGAAAATATAATCGTGTTTATGAAAAGAAGACTTACGGAGAAGGACCAAAGAGAGGTTGGAATAAATGCCGAGATTACTACCAACGAAACAATTTCAGTAAGTCAAAGTTTTATAATAGTAGAAAGTCTGTAAAGAGGGAGCATGGGCAGATGTGGTCAGGTATAGAACCAGCGGGGGGCTTAAACAACAACGATATTGAGAATCGAGAATGTGTTGTTAATTTTAATACGATTAGGAATGCACCTAATCTCGTGAAGATTCCGATTACTTTACGTGGAAGTAGGATACCGTGTATCATGGATACAGGATCAGAGATATCCATTTTGCCAGAAAGCGTTTTCCACAAATTATTCGCAGAGGAAGATGTACGTGAAGAAGAAGGAGTGCGAATGACTTCGGCTAATGGTACACTGAGCCAAGGATATCGATTGCATAGCATCGATATCAAAATTGCAGAAATAGTCTTTGAAGTAGACTTTATTGTTCTTAAAGGTTGCAAATTTCCAATTTTAGGTCTTGACTTTTTGCATAAGTACAATTGTCATATTGACTTAATGAAGCGAAATGTATATATTGGCGATAAGGTAATAGTATCGTTTCCTCAATTAAAGCCACATGTCATGGATCCAAATTCGAAGAATTTATACAATGTGCTGGCTACAAATGTAGTGAAGGATAGGGCAGATAGTGTTTTAATGGTGGAAGATAGGGAGGAGATGAGTATCTCAAAAGAGTATTATAGGGCCGAGCAAGGAGAGTTGGATTCTAAAACTAAGCAACTATGTGCTCAAGCATCAAGTAGGAAGACTAGACAAAAGTCGCGAGGCAACCGTGCAAAATCTAGCAAATTGGTTAAGAAAGAGAATAAAGCCGGGCAAAGCTACTTAGATTATATGTATCTCATTGTATTGTTGATTATTTCCTTCTATGGAAAGATTGGGCAGCAACAGAAGATAAGGAATTATGGTCGCATGAAGTCGACGAGGGTAAGTGGCAAGCACGTAAGGTTACCACTTACATATATGAGGTGTGTTAATTT
Organism: Apoda limacodes; assembly: GCA_946406115.1. Lineage (NCBI taxonomy): Eukaryota > Metazoa > Arthropoda > Insecta > Lepidoptera > Limacodidae > Apoda > Apoda limacodes. The sequence goes on from OX291541.1 coordinate 9,249,431, forward strand.
TTGCCACATAGTAAGGAAGAGCTACGAAAACTTCCGCCAAGTAGGTAAATTAGGAAGGTATATTAATATTTTCTTAGGAAAAGTTAGGCAAAGGATAATGCGAGCGCAGCAGCAACAAAAAGTTGTATTTGATCGTCGGGCGAAATCGAAAAATTTGGTTGTAGGAGATGTAGTATTGTTATATTTTGATAAACGACGAACAGGGTTCTCATATAAATTGAAGAAGATTTATAAGGGTCCTTATGAGATTGTTAGGTTAGTTAGGCATAACAATGCGTTGTTGAGAAATGTACGTACGGATAGACAGGTAGGTCCTGTACATTTTAATAGGTTAAAAGTATTCCGTCCGAGATTAACCTTATAAATAGGTTAATTCAACTTATTTACTTGGTAAAATAAATAAACGGACAGATCGATTTATTTATATATAGATAATGAAGTCAGGGTATAAAGCTAGTCAGGCTAGATTTAGTCAATTATTTTTGACTAGACTGAATTTTTCAAAATTCAGAAGGTCTAGTAACGGACATTGTTAATATTCGATTGGTAATTTTAGATATTTTAGACGGTTTAGGTTGAATTTTTCAAAATGTAGAAAGTCTAATAGCGGATATTGGTAATATTCGTGTTGTAATTTAGGCATATAGAGTATGTAGGTATGTGTAGGTTTGCTAAACTATACTAGGTAAGCAAGAAATACTTGAGAGTAATAGGTAATTTCTTAAAAGGTTAGAAGTTTGAAAGTCAAACTTAGGTAATGTTGAGTGATAATGAAAGGTCATTGTAAAATATCGTGGAAAGTTATCCGATAAAATACAATAGGTGAAGAGCGTATGATATTTATTGAAGTTGTCATAGCAATAAAGGTTTGCTAAAGCAAAGATTGGATGAGTGAGCCATGTTATTCTAGTTGTCATGGTAACGTAAAATAATAGGGTATTTTCATTTTGGTTGTATTATTATGTTTGTGGTTGTGCTATATTTATATGGATAGAAGTTAAGGTAAATGAAATAAGATAGAAGAAGGCTGTAGTCTATCAATAAAGAGGGTCATAGAAATGAGTAAAGCAGGAAGAGAAGGTCACCAAGTCATGTGAAACTTGAACCTTGTACTAAGTTACACGCTGGAGGTAAGTAAATATTGTAGGAGCATAGATTGAGGTAAAAAGAGTTCATAGGAAACGAGGGTTTGGTAAGTTGATAGTTGTAGGAGGTAGTCATACTAGTAGAATGTAGTAGGGAATTGTAGGAATTTTAATAGGTGTAGGTTATTTTGTTGAAAAGTTTAATAGGGTTTGACATATGAGATTTTGTTAGAAAATACAAAGTCTTCATATGAAAATAGGTCAAGCATAGAGAAGTTTAAAGTTAGATAAGGTTCTGTAGGGTATATCTTATTGTGAGATGTGTTTAGGATGATAGTAGTTAGTATAGGATGAGCGATTTCAGAGGACAAGGTTATATTTGTCAATAGATAGGACTAAGACAGATTGATGTTAGTCAGTAGTAGGGTTCCGTAAGGTGATTCATTTTATTGAATTTAATTATTATATTAAAAGATAGGGTTCCTTAAGATTAGTGAGTTAAGTATGGATAGTTTCCACTAGGAAAAGGGTTAGATGAAGTCAAGAGGAGTTTTAGTTTATTAAAGTAAGGTTCCATAGGTAGATTTTTATAATAAAATTAAATAAATAAATAAAAAGGTATTGTAAAGAGGGAATTGATTTGAGGAGATATAGGGTTCTGTATATAGGTTTTTGCATCGTATAAATATATAATGATATAAAATATTGTCAAGGGTGAATAGGCATAATGTGTTCCCTATACATTAGTGATCCGTAGGTAAATAATCTAACGATAGATTGATGTGTATAATAGGTTAGAGCCAAAGTGCGAACCGTTGATATTTTAAAGATATTATAATGAGATATATGGTTGAAGGTTGTTTAGGTCAAGGGTGATCTGTGTCAAGCGTGATTCGGACCAATGGTGTTGGAATAATAATTATGGTCGAGTGAGATTTAGGTCAAGGGTGATCTAAGTCATTAGGTATAATCCAGATAGGATCCAAGTAGGATTAGGGCCAAGTAGGAGCCGTAGGTGTATAGTATTTTTTTTTAGGAGGATAGCAATTCCTATCCAGGTAGTTAAGTGTGAAACTTGAAAAAAAAATATAATATGTCAAGGGTGAACCTTGAGGAAAAATAAAATATTTTTTTATTCGTTTTCGAATCGAAAATGAAATAGGGTAAGCTTCGAGATTATATGATTAGTATTAGGTATTAGGGTTAAGTATGAGTAGGAATGAGAATTCATTGGAAGTAATTTACGCGACGTTTGTTGTTTTTTTTAATGCGAACATGACATATGACTTTAATGGATAAAGGAAATAAAGGTAATGGTTTTTAATAATATATTGTATTAATAAGTTAGGGTAATTAAAGGAACTGACTCCATCCTAAAATAATTGTTATTGTGGTTAATGAATTTTATTATTAGTTAACAAGGGAAAAGAAAAGTGGTAAATGGAATGGAATATGTAAATGATGTTATTTTCTTCATTTTCTTATGAAGGTATTAAATGTAAAGTAAAGATTTTACAATTTGAAAATATGCGCGATAGGATACATTGAATTTCTTAAAGGAAAAGAAACTTTGTTTAACTATAATTCAGGTAATGAAAGTTTATGAGATTCTTAGGATGTATGGTAGGTATTTAGTGTAAAATAAATATTCTCATAGTTGATGAATTTATTAATTGTTAAGGAGTTATAGGTAATTAGTAAAGTTGTTTATTAGTTTATTAGAAATGGAATAAATGTGAGGTACGAGGTTTATAAAGGCTAATGCAAGCCGAAAGTAGGAGTTTTTGTGTTATTGCAACATGTTAAAGTAAGTTAGGTAGGTATTGCACTTAATGCAGGGTGATGCGCCACCAAATCTAGTTAAGATAAGTATCTTAATATGGTTTTTAATTTTGAATTATTGATGAAAAAGTATAAGCGAGTATGAAGGACCATTGTATTTATAGATTGATTATTAATTTTTTTGTGTGCCTTCCTATTCAGAAATATTCAGAAAAGGAGATGCTGATTTAGGGATCAATTGTAGGTCAATACGGGTAGGTTTTATTTCGCGAATTGAATTTAGAATCAAATGAACACTGGTTGACGCGAATGATTTATTGAGCTGCATTACAGTTTTTAACTTGTATTAAAAGTGATAAATGTAAATGGAAGTTAGGAGGACGAGAGATTTGGTTTTATGAGAAAAACTAAAAGATGTTTAAAGTAAAGTCAGGTATAGGAACAATTGTGATTAGCTTTTGTTTTGTTATATTGAATTGATGATAATGTAATTAACGTAGGTTGATAGGGTATTATAATGTATAATATTTTTGAAGTTTGACTTCAAAAGTCAAAAATTTAAAACTGTTTTGTGTTGGCATTATTAATGAATTAATTTGAAGGGAGTTGCCCAATATTTAAACAAGTTAGTGTTCGATAAGGAGGTAGATAGTGCCATGTCTTTGGATCTTTACCGTGGTTTATCCGGAGGAAAATCAACTAAAAATCCTAAATGGATTCTGATTTAGTTAATTTACCATTTGCATATGGTTTGGCATCGCGTGACGAAGTGTCCCGGTTTTAGGTTAAAATCAGTAGGGTAATGTAGATTTCCCGCCATTTATGATTTCGATGGGTAGTTTATAGGTAGCGAATAGAAAATTATACGCAACAAGTTGCTATAATTTTCTGGCCGATCGGTGGGAAATATGTAGAGGTTACGACCTCTTGTTGAGTGTAAAGGAAGTAAATAGGCTAGCGAACGTTTTTCACGCAGCAAATACTTCGTAGTAGTTTTATAAAAACATAATAGATGGTGTCAGTGCGTTTTTAAATAAAAACAATCGGAATTACGAGCTTGTCATTATTTTGTTATTAATTGACATTCCAGTGTAAAATATAGATCGGACAAGTCTATATAAATTTAGAGGGTCGATTCCTGTCTTAACCAGGGAGCCCTAGATTTGATAGAATGGCTTTATAATGCCAGTAGACTTAAAGTAAGATACTCCAGTATCCAAAATATTCCAAGCATCGCCACCATCGCAATTTAATGTCCTATTGTATATCCAATGTATGGACACGACGACCCGAGGCCTATTGAAGGATGGCCTAATAGAAGAAGATGTACTGCAGATAAGTTTTGATGTTGTATAATAATTCTCCTAGGTAGTAGATGAACCTAAATGTTGTATACTCTTGTGGCGATAGAAAAGAACATCTGAATATAGAAAAGAACTCCCGATATTGTCTTTTTATTAGCAGAGATCCCGATACCTAGATAGAAATAGGTAGAAGCAGCATATTTACGCCCCCGCACGCTGCAGTACCAAGATTTTGTAGACGAGTTATACATGTATAAGACGTATCCGTGTCTCTTGACGTTTTAATAGCCTTCATTCTGACGAGGATCTAAAATATCTCCTGACCTGCGACGACTACTGGTTCATTTTCTTTATAATTCTGGCGTCTCAGATATTCTTTGAATACGTACATATGCTTGGATTGTAGAATGAGCTCCCTGTCAAGGTTTTCTCTAAGGACTACAGCATGGGGTTCTGCAAGAAAGAAATTTCTATAATTCTTTATCGTAGAATACAACACATATTAGCACACAAACAAAAGAAAATGTATAAGTATGAAGGCGAGATTATCCCTTAAAAGAAATATCTTACAGCAAACTTAAGCGTGTAAGCGATAATACAAATAGAAAAGTAGGAGGCAAACAGTGTAAGTACAACAAAAATTAAACTTTAAGACAATTAATAATGTAAATAAATAATAAATAAAAAAATTTAAAGGGGCGGCAACGGTCGAGTGATACCCCTGCTGTTGCAAGCGTCCATAGGCTACGGTGACCACTTATCATCAGGCGGGCCGTTTGCTTGTTTGCCACCTTAGTGATATAAAAAAAATAATTATCCAAATCACTGGGAGTATAAATATAAAAGAATCCAAGAACTTGAAAGCCAATAACTTCAATGACAGCCATCGAAACTGTATGTCGTAACCTAAAGACATGGGCATCAAAATATATAATAGTGTAAAATTATATAAAAATGTAAAATTATGTAGTTGTAAGAAAGTAACTTTGACGGGTTCCCCTCGCCTTTTTCACATGTGTATTGTACCTATTTAATTTGTTTGGCCATATGGTTCTATTTTTCGTTACGTATAAGGTATTTGATTATTATTACACTGACTGTACTTGAAAAGAGGCCTGGTGTTTGTCTTCTCACCATTAATGAAATTGATTTCATAGGAGTAACAGATGATGGACTTACACATGTGATAAACTTTTTTTAGGATAATATTGGTGAATCCATGTTCCGTTTAAGTTGACGAATTGAATACATTTTTTTTCTAGTTTTTATTTATTTTGCTAAACATTTTTTTTAAATAAAATAACTTGCAGTAATAAAAAATCAAAATGTAGAATTCAAACACAAAAATAACAAATTCGAATAAAACTGATCTTTACCAATTTTCTTAAAGCTGTAATAGAAATTTATTGTAAAAATTAAAGAAATCATAATATTACATTACTGTGGACCTTTGCTTGATGATGCCTATAATACTTGAAAACGCAGAAAAAAGAAAACAGACTTTTAATTAATTTTATATTATTTAAATACATTTTAATTAATTTGTTTAGTAAAGGTAACTATATTTACAAGAGTTATTTTATGTTAAAATTTATTTTAATAATATTTGTTCATTCCAACGTCGGAGCGCGGTAGTTTGTCACAGGCCATTGGATATTTGAAAAAAAATAGATTTATTCTTTTTCTCAAACATGCTACGATATGCGACCATATCTTCCACAAGCTTCTTTGGGATAAATCGTATTCATATATATATATATCGTAAAATTAAAAAGCGGCCAGCAATGTTTTATACGTCTGCTCGAGCGCTCCAGCGGTCAAATATGAATTTTGAAAATGGAAAGCACTTTCTTAAACTTGAACATTGATAACTAAAGAGATAACTCATCAAGTTTTATTTAAATTTCGGACTAGCACAACAAAAATAATGCGCTATTAAATCAATTTAAAAAAGTTACAAAAGAAATCGACATTTGAACGCTGCAAAACTACTTTTATTATTGTCAATACAGTTGTCAAAATAATAATTTTTTTTTACACGCATGTTTGAGAAAAGCACTATACCAGCCTTGGCTTGGCTATGTGACTTTCCCCTTAACCTCTGTTAACATTTCGTAACTAACCACATTCAATGGGATTAATAAACAAACAGACAAATTTAATTAGTAAACTCCATATCTTAATTAACATTGTTCTGATTCATAGATATAATAAATTTATTTTCGACGTCAAGACCGTCTTGTATATTATAACGTCTTCTATAACGTTAAATACTATAAACTTAGTCAGAATAAAAGCTAATTAATTTGAGTAAAGCCAGGGATATCCGCAGGATTAGACCTCATACATCACAGGATCAATTTCAGGATCACTGTACCTTTACCTTAGTACCTTTTTGCATAAGAATATCCAAGCGCCCGGTCAATTTCTCGCAACCGCTACAAAGTATATACTATTTACCAAGCTAATAAAATGATTTTTTATATGAATAAATAAGATTAGTAATTACGAGCTTTGCTTCAAATTTCACATGTCTATGTAGAATCATTTATATGTAATATATAGGATGCCAAAAATTAAGATTTTGGGACTCCCTCGCAGCCTAGTTGGTAGTAGATGACTATATTTATTTCCAAGAATGTTTATTTATTTATTATTCACCGACTCACTAGCCTGGATCTAAAGTAGACTTTAATACAAAATTAACATACCTGACAATTTAACAATTTTACATTCTGATAAAACAAACGACACGTGTTTGAAGTCTGTGTTTGCTATTAACGAATTATAATATGTACTATAACAATAAACAAACATTATTTGATAATGTACTGAAATTGAATTAAACCTTTGGAATTTGAAAAAGAGTTAGTATTGAGCGTCGCAAGAAACGGCGTAAAATTTCAAGAAAGTAGAGGCTGTAAACGCCAAACGCCACAAAGTTGAAGTTATGTTTTTTCTTAATTTATCTAACGCTTATTAACCATGTTATTATAAATTGTTAATTCATTTTACTTTTAAGCTAGTGCATGTTGTCTTCACCTATAATTATAGCGGCACTTACCTAGTTTAAATATTCTATTCTACGTAAAATATTGTATTAGTCTACGCCAGTGGTGCCCATACATTTTTCTATAAAGATCTACCTACCAAAAATTAAAGACTGGGAGATAATTTTTTTTAATCTATACTAATATATAAAGCTGAAGAGTTTGTTTGTTTGAACGCGCTTATCTTAGAAACTATTGGTCCGATTTGAAAAATACTTTCAGTGTTAGATAGCCCATTTATCAAGGAAGGCTATAGGCTATATATCATTACGATAAGACCAATAGGAGCGGAGCACCTATGAAGAATGTTTCAAAATCGGGAGTTTTCTTTTTTCCTTTTGAGAGCTTCCGCTCCGTACGCTGCGTAAACGGTTAAAGTTTCGCAAAAATCATGTATTACAGAATTGTTCCTCTTCAAATGTTCTTTAAATAAATCCTCAACAGCATATGTCTATCTTTTAAGGATGGCTCCTTTTTTATACTTACCAAATTTGTTCTAAAATAATGCATTATTTGCGAGGTAATCTATAAACATGATATTAATTATTATCCAAATAAATACGTTATTCATCACAAGTCTTTAATTTAAAACAAAATTTCCCTTTACATCATTCGATTTCAATGAATATCTTAGGAGATATCGCAGTTTTAAAATAACATGTCAGCAAAATAATGATCAAGTACTGCGCGCGCATTAATGATGTGTAAGGCTGGCGGGCAGTCATGACGGGGAAGGGCGGTACCTATTATTTAAAAATATTTTCACCTTCTAAGTTTTTCTTATATAAATGAGGAGTTTTCGTAAGAATCCTATGCCGATAACCAAATTAAGGGCGGGCGAAGCCGCTGGCTGAATTTATAATAAAACGACAATTAATTAACGTGATTTTTGTGCATGACATTGGTGGTCTGCCGCTAAATTTTAGAATTTGGGAATATTTTCAATTAAAGCTAAACATGCAGGCTGTAACATGCAACATCTAACACTTAAAACCCGAGCACCCGCGTGGCTTTTTTCGTGGTTTCCCAGGGACCTTAACTGCTTTCTAAACCACAGTGATGCCATTGATATTATTTTATTTGCACTAATATTTTTTTTTGCTTTAACAATATACGGCGATCGACCTCAAAAACTCTTGCAATCGACCAGTCCGGTTGGCCACCTCTGGTGTACACTATGTTGGTGATCGAATAAATAAATAAATATAATGCAGTAAATGGGTGGTCAACCTTTTAGTATAGTAAATGGGTGGCCAACCTTTTCAGCAACCGGGCCAAATTTCGAAAATAATATTAGTCGAGCCGCGGACCTAATTTTTCCTTTTTTTATTATTTTTGTTCATTATTTACTTTAAACAAACAAAAAAATCTGATCAGGCCGCACGCATAATTTTGTTTATTCCTTTTTGTTGATTACAGTACAACAAGTTTTTTTAGGAATAAGTAAATAAAATATAACTGGAGATAAGTCAAATTTATTATGACAAACTACACGCAAGTTTTATAACTTTTTTCCAAGTGAATATAGTAAGTTTTATAGTAATCTAGTTTTCGTGTTTTACTTTTTTAATTTAGTGTGCTTTCTTCTCAGCCTAATACGACCCCACTGTTTGACGCACGGCCAACCTTAAATCAAAACCCCTGGCCCACCACCGATCGTGTAGTGTGCTTTATTCGGCTAACTTTTTTATATTAGTGTACTGTTAGTGCATACGATAGCTAGAACGTAGAGCTATGTAGATACGATGATACTATGGAGATATCACACAAAAAAATGTACGTCTGTCACTTAAAACCCTTTTTCACAGGAACGCGCTCAGATATTAAATTAAATTAAATACTAAATACCTAAAGTATTAAGTATTTAAGGTTCTTTAGATCTGTTCAAAAGACAAGCTTTCAAGTCAACGCAATCAAAAAATACTGCCGTTTGCATATTTTAATATTCGCAATTAAATCAAAACATACCTGTCGTTAACGTAGAATTATGAATTTGTCAAGGTCTAGCACAAGTTAAGGAAAAAAACCGGCAAAGTGCGAGTCTGGCTCGCGCACCGGGGTTCCGTACAGACTTATTAAATGTAGATAGCCCTTCCATCATGAAATCAAGTCTCATGATGGAAGGGCAATGGGAAGTACCCCATAGATTTGATTTATATGTGTCACAATATGCGATAAAAATGACCGTATTTTAGTCATATTTTTTTTTCTCATTGACTTAGTAGCTTGATGTTTTTATAACATTAAGTGACTGTAGATCTTACTTTTTGATATTAATTTCAACTTGATAACTCCACGCGTTCTTAAGTAAAAGTGTCTTGACAGATAAACTTTTTTTTAAACGTGTTATAACTACAAATTAACAAATTTCGGATTTCCCCCCAAATCTGTGATATGGGGACCTTGCTTCGTGTCAAATTTCATGATTCTAGAACAACGGGAAGTACCCCATAAGTTTTGATTTGTTTATGAATGCGACTGCGATGAAATTTTGTATACGACAAAAATAGCCGTTTTTCCGCAGTATTTTTTTACTGATTTGACTTAGAAGCTTGGTTTCTTTACAGTTTCAAGTAATAAATAAAACTGTTGTTTGTGTAGTTTATGAAACTATCGTGTAATAAGGGGTATTAAAATACGAGTGTAGGTGTACGGGACGAGTTTCATCATAATATTACACGAGTGTTTTAATACGCTAATCCGGCTCAAGCTTGAAGATTTTCTAAGTAGGTAGCTATGACCGGCCCCTTCCCTAATTTATCCCAAATAAAATTGGCAAAGCGGTTTTCCCAAATTTGTCTTAACCCTCTGAGCACAAATCCGACTTACACTTGTCTTTTTTAAGTAGCCATTTAGCCGTGAAAAGATAACTAACTCGCAACGAAATTGTTTTTCGGCACAGGGATAGTTGGAGAAACGCGTCACGGTCTAACGGGATAACTTGATTTTCTGCATAGTGGTAGCGGTAGCTGAAGCGAGAAAATAATACAAAATACCGTTTATCTCGTTTCTGGAAAGTATTTGCACGCGTTGTTACAACATTTTTAGGCTTATTTTATTAAACTATAAATAGTAAAGAAAAATCTTACAAGCCCAGAAAAAAAATTAAAAACAGGTATGACAAAATTATTGAGCTGTTAGGCACCTAAATAATTTTTTTACCATAATCCAGGGACAGACGTTCTCCACGTATTTCTTTTAACTTATTGAAAACATAACCAGCTACAATAAATATTAAATAATTACAAATACCTATAGAGTTTTCAAACTATAAATTGATGTAGACCTGTATTCTCTAGAGAAATGTATTTTCTTAATAACGAATTTCAGTTGGCGAACTGTCCTTTGTTAAGGAAAACCTATCTAAAGTTGTTAATAATTTAGTAACTAAGATAATGTTTTAGACTACGTTATTTCTCTCTAAATACTATATTATTCATCGACGAAACGAACGAAGTTTTATTCTTACTTATTTTTAGCCTCATGCATGCATCGCTACTGCTGGGGCATGGCCTACCCTCAACGCGGGTGATTTGGGCCATAGTACACACGCGGGCCCAGTGCGGATTGTGGACTTCACATAGTTACGTCTTTTTTGTTTTTTTTGACGTATGCAGGTTTCCTCACGATGTTTTCCTTCACCGAAAAGCCACTGATGTGAATAATCAATGTGCTTGAGAAATTAAGAAAAAAACTCATTGGTACACGCCGGGTGAAAATTTTCTTGACCTAAATGTTTGTCTTATGCGGGAATAGAACCCGCACCACCTCTCGCAACCTCTGGCATTACTTATTTGTAGTTAATATCAATCATTTAATCCTACTTCCTACTAATATTATAAATGTGAAATAATGGTTGGATGGATGTTTGTTACTCAATCTCGCTTCAGCTACTGGGTGGGTCGGGATGAAACTTGGTACACATATAGGTTAGGTCTTACGCTACTTTTTATCCCGAAAAATTTAAAAATTCCCGTGGAAATAACTATAACCGAGCTTAAACGAACTATAGCTACAGCTATAGCTTGCTATAGCAAACTTCATTAGTATAATTAAGGTAAATTGCTGGGCGGAGTTTTTATACAAAATCATTTTGCCATAATCTCGGAAGTTTATACAACTTATTTCAGTTTAACCTTCCGACGCATTAAGACCAAAACGCAAAAGGACAAATATACGCATATAGACTAATTCGCTTATGGACACATTCACATTTGGACCACTTCCCATTTAGAGCAGCTCGCATTTGGACCACTTCTCATTTAGAGCAACTCGCATTTGGACCACTTCCTATTTAGAGCAACTCGCATTTGGACCATTTCGCAAAATGACCAATACGTTGATAAATTACTCTGGTAGGACAGAGTGGTTCAGGGGTCAATTAGGTCCTCAAGTGGGCAACAGTGGGCAATATTACAATAACTAATTTAAAAAGTATAAGCTTCTACTACTTTTGGTAGAAAATCAACTACTTTCAAGCTAATCCCTAAAAATATTTGACCTCTTAACAAATAGGAATTAAAGTACAAAAATAAATTTTACATTTGTTTATTTTTTACATACCACGGGCCTTATATCGTTTCTTAAGGAGTAAACTCAGCACAGCCCATCTAAACTGCATCGCTATAAGAGGTTGTGGCAATGCCCCTCGAAACAGGATTAGAGCTCATTAGTTCATTCGCGTATTTATGCAATCGCATATTTGTCCAATCGCGTATTTGTCCTTATGCGTAAAGCCTATTGGTCCATATACGAATTGGTACTAATGCGTTTTTAAAATTTGAAAATATTGATCCAAATGCAAGTAAACCAAGTTTCAAAAATTAAGAGCTCGCCGATTTTGGTTTTATAAAATTTTATTTATCCATTATTTTTTAATGAATTGACAAAGATGATTAACTTTGCTCTAAAATGCATATTATGTAGTGGTAGCATACAAAGGCACACTTTTATAACGGAACGATCGTTCAGGTGGTCCGTTTCCGGTAAAGGACCGGATGATGTAGGAAACGATGAAGTTTCCAGACATCCGTTAACAGGTCCCTAACCGCGTATGTTGTTTCAAATTCAGACATCAAAGAATCTTCTTAAGTTTTGACACTACTATGTCATAAAAGTTTGCTTCACGTTCTGCTTGACGTGGATTATTAAAGATCTGCACTAAAATATTATTAAACTAAAATAAAACTGAAATTGAACATCGTGTTAAGCTGCAACACTGTTGCCTGCTACCACTACTTATCAGTGATAAAACCGTGCGTAACGGTATGTCTATTTTAAGTGTTTGTCTTATGTGCTGTGATTAGTGTATTATTGGTAAGTCGATAATCATTATATTTTCTGTTCACGCAGCGCACTTTTATTTAGCTACTGCTAAACCGTCACCTTTCGACTCTGTGCCGTAACTGAGGTCTGGGAGAAGACTTCTCTTCGCAACTACTGCGAGGACCGGTGCGCGTCAGCCTTCTAACGACGTCAGCACTGATGGAGGCCTGGAGTGCTCCAAATACTCTATACTCCAAATCCTCGGCCTGTACGGTGACAGTGCTTCAGCCTGAGCACCGCTGATCACCGTAGTTACGGGGCGAACTTCTGCCATGTGCTGCTTAGCATCGTGACAGCCACGTGCGGCATAGCATTCTGCCAGCTTACTAAAGCCTTGGCCGTACATTACTCACTATACGTCGTTAGGTCACCTAAAGTCAGTCCCGTCCGCGTCACCTACTTTGGCGGCGGAGATCTGCAGGGTGTGATCGACGTGGAAGATTGCTGATCGGGCTCTAGGCCGAAGAAACTATTGTATATTCTATATGAAATATATACTTGAAAGCCGCACACTTAGAAATCTGTGTAGGCAGGCTTACGGTTTTTATATCTTTCTGTTTAGTTAGGTAGTTCTCTACTATTGTAAAATAGATAGTTATTATTTATATTTATTAAGGGTTAAGAATCACATTATGTGATAAGGTTACTACTGACCATTAAATATTGTTATTATAAAGAGTATACATTATAACCTGCCTTACCCTTGAAAAGTAATTTCTTTACTCTACCTTACCTCTGAACCTGCTCTACCTAAATCTATATATCCTGAGCACCTAGCCGGTGCATTCGGTAACAGGATACTCCTACTCTATTCTATCCTGTTATAATTTCACACGCTATAATCACGCACACTTATAAAAATCTCACGGACACAAACCGTGAAAGAAAGGTATTTCACCCAAAGCCATCTCTTACTAATTGTGATAGCTCTTGTGTTTGGATTATGTGAATTTTCTTATCTTTGAATGTATATTATTTAAAAATTCAATCTTTGCTGTAAGCAGTTGCTAACACAATGTTCACAGTTATTAATTATAAGCTTTACTATGACTACTAGTGCTCTAAGTTTAATGCCACCTTATGTCCTGTCATCTTTTTTCGATAATTTTTTTTAGTTGATTTTGATTATGTAGAACATCGCAGTTTTATCTGTTTTTTTTTTATGTAACTACCATAATACAAAAATAAGTTACTTATTAAGTTATAAGTAAATGTTAAAGTTTTATTTAAATGTATTTAAGTAATTTAGTATAATCCTATTTTATGTGTAATAGAACCAATGACCTTCTTAGTAGTATAGAACACGGTTCCAACGATGATTTTAAATACCTACTTATATTTTTTGACTGAAATCAACGGAAACTGATTCAACTAGTAGACTAGACTAGATATTTTGAAGATAACTTTCATATGAATAAAAAATTACAAAAAGCTAGCTAGTAAAGTCGTTTTTGTCGGATACTGGATCAGAGAGTTTATTGCGAAAAAGTCTGAAATAGTCGAGTTTCGTGTTGTAAGTACCTACGGAAATGTATGGAAATAGGTACATCTTGCTTTGCGAGACTAAACAAGGAAGCTGATTCTTTACCGTCTCTCCGGACTCGGGAGTTCGAGACAGAAAGGTATGTGAGTAAGTCCAGCGTCATGTTCCAGCCCGTGAAAGTACTCGCATACATGTTACTTCCGAAATCACGAGTCTGAGGCCCTCGAGACTTTTCGCAATAAGCTATTTTATCTTGCTATATAATTCTGTCCTGTCGTTAAATCTAATGCGACAGATGGTACACATACAACTTTATTAAACTATAACTCATTTATCAAATTTTTGGACATACTGTGGTCTACCTCCATCTACTGCAGGCGACAGATTTAAGCCGCGTGTTACCCGTGGACCCACCGCCGTGCCCCACTGGTGGGACCACAGGTAATTATTTTTCCCCGTAGACCCCACTACTTTACAGTGGGCCCACGGGTAATTGAAAGTTAAATAAAACCGCGTTTTAACCGTGGACCCACCGCCATGCCCCACTGGTGGAACCACAAGTAATTATTTTTCCCCGTAAACCCACTGCTTTACAGCGGGCTTACAGGTAACTGAAAGTAAATTAAATACTAAGTTTCACTTCACTGGTATGCAAAATAACGTTTAGGGCCCGTGACACCACCGGCTCGCACCACTACTGGTGTCAAGGGGATTTTTTAAGTCCCCAGGACACCACTATAGTGTTGTTACTTACTCCATCGATATCTAAATATATATGTCACACTTGTTCCATTGAACAAGTGTTTTGTTCGGGTTTACTTACTCAAATGAAAATTGAAGTTTGTAAAAATAAAAAAAGATCATGACCTCCATTTGTCATTCCTTGCCCTTTGCGTGGTCCAAATGCGTAGTTCGACTGGTAGTAACCAAGGGCAATGATTTTTGTCCCTGGTTCTACCAGTAGGACTGTAACAAGATAATTGATAGCTTTTATAACACTTGCTCGTAAACAGTGTCATTACTCTGCTATATATATATGCTATAGACAGCTGTTATCCGAAAAGTGGCCGTTTTTAGCAGAAATGCCAACTACAACTCACAAATATTATTTAGAAACTATATAAAACCTTCTAAAAATAGCTTATGACTAGTTTTATATTTGCAACATTTGGATTTTAGAAACGTCTTCGTTTGCTACTAAGAGAAAATTAAGAATATCTAATGGCGGCGCTAGTTAGCTGCTATATGCGCCTTAAGCAACTAAATTTTTCATAGTTTACTTGGCATGCAAAATAAACATGCATACATTTCCTGCTGCCCAGCCTTACCTGCTGGCTTTACTATCACGATAACACTATTACTAAGTATTGGCTTCCGTCATTAGGTTTGGGCATTGTTTTAACGCATTTTTTATTTGTTTTCACAATTTATTTATTTACAAATCAAGTGACATTGACAACGTCACAATGCATGTTTACTTTTGTGGTTTTGACAGTAAGCAATCAAAGTTGAGAGAATTTCCTCTGGATTGACAGTTTGCTTTTATGACAGATATTATTCGTTATCTTTTGAAAGCGTGGCGCGTGAGGGTGGTAGCTTTTGACATTGACGTGGTGACCTTTTTGATATTTATACCTACTACTTAAGTCCTTCAGAGCTTAACAGAGTAACTTAACGCGACGCGCGGCTTTTCGGGATCATTTTACAAAACGGCGATTTAGGCTAGACCGCGAAAATTCGCCGTTTTTGTGCATATTTTATGGCTAAACTATAGCATCTTAAGGATTGAAAAAAATATATGTTGTAAAACTTGCTTTTTTCTAGTGCATTACCTTATTGAATGATTTTTGTTTATTGTATTTAATATAATAAAAAATCTGGAAGTGACCATTGTTTCAACACTTATGCAAAATTTTTAAAGCGTGTTTTGCATTTGCTTGTAATGAAAGTTGTTTAAATAATTAGAATAGCTTGTTATATAGTGTATTGAGTCTAAGTTGTAGCAAAAAGTCAATAAATGTGACTACAAAACGGTAATAACGTTACAAAAAATTAAAAGTTTCAAGTCGTTATTACGGTATAAATTACTTAAGAAGTATGTAACATATATATCTCATAGTAATTTATATGATATTTTCTAATGATTTATAGTACATTTACATACACAACGTTAGAATCACAGAAATTAGCTTTCTGGCCTACGTCGCCCTCTTAAGTTGTAAATGATTATAATTTTTTTTTGAAAAAAATTATCACATTAAAGTATATATATACAATGATGCCGGGAGTTTCCAAAACTCTACAAACATCTGTGCACATTCCGTTAAGTAACGGCTCCGGATTGTCACTCACACAATTGGACTGTGACGTTAATTAAATGCCTCCCTTGAACTTGACGAGGTGGTTCGTTTAATAAATGACTTAAATGTTTAAGGGATCATTTTAAATTTCTTGAAGCAAACGAGGTAAAAACATGGCTTGTTTGTACTTAATTATGTTAGGCACAGAGGGACGGTAAAAGATAATTTAATTAATCATTGCTCATTTATATTATAATTAGATAAATGTTGTCAAATAAGAAAATAAAAACGGTTATTTATCTTAAAATCAAGTTATTATTTATTTATACGGAATTAAGGAGTTTTTGGCCAGCATGACAGATTCGTACCAACTTCAAAAACAGAAAAGGTTCTCAATTCATCTGCAGGTATCTTTGCGGATTGCAAACAAAGTTTATTAACTCTTACATTTATTTATATGGAAGTTTTAGCCCGCGAATTGGTCCTATTTAAATTTGTTAAGGATTAGTCAGAGAAAACTAGAGTAAAGTGAGAAAATGTCTTTAGTTTTATCATTTTGGACGACCTTATTCCAGGTTACATTGCGCGCCACGAAGTTTAGGTTTGGTGGATGCACCACTGTGAATGACACATACAAACCAATATAAGATAGAATTAGAATAGCATATTATTACGTGCTTACTGTAATGTAACTTATCTGTTGCGTACTCTAGTTGATAATTAAATGCAAAAATTCCGCGCGGAAACATACACCAACAAATCTGCGGCAAATTATATAGAATTCAAATCCGCGTGCGATTTTCTGGCAGTGTAAGTTTAGTCCCTAGACACTCTAGTCCACATAGGATGTGATATAATTACCAACTTCTAGAGAACAAGGAGTGAAAATTCAATTTAAGTTCATGTATTTAAACAAAACGAATGGTCCAAAAGCTAAAAATGCACTTAAAATTACTTTTTAAATATATAAGCCATGAAAGTCGGCTTATCAAATTTTTTTTTGTTCTATATAGCATATTCCTATCCGTTGTATGAGCCTCAGACCCCTGGCTCTGGTCCAGAAGATTACGGACACTCCCTTACGCCTGTGCCAACACCCGTTGTATCTCATGAATAACAAAATTTCAATATTTTTGCAGACGTAAAATCATGTTAGAAAAAAGCTGTGTAGGACTATAATAGACAATAAAGCACCAGTGAATTTAATGAGATTTACTGTCAATCTGTTTATAGTTCTTAAAAACAGGCATAAGAGGTATATTGTTCTGACTCTGTTCTTCCATTTTACCATTTCGTAAAGTTAGTTATTCACAATGAATTTTAAGGGTTTCTTAATCGTTTTTTTCGTTAAAAATAAATAAGTAAATTTAGAATTAAAGAATTTAAAATTAAGAAGAATTAAAAAATATATGGAAATAGATTTGAATGTAGATGCATAAACAATGAAATTATATTGCAAAAATAGGCACACAGCCTATGGTAATTAATTCTTATTAGGTACAATTTCTCCATTGACAAAATGGACAAACTGACATAACTACAGACAGCCCAGACAGAATAACTACAATATCTCAACTCTGCGTACAGGGCCTTAAACTGTACATGTATTTTTTGTACAATACTCAATAGTATACAAGAAAAACAGCAATTAAGCATATCATGTGGTAAAAATTTTATTTAATCTTTTGTTAACATTATCTTACATTACCATCAAGTTAAACATTTATTTATATTTAAAAATATCCCTGTCTTAATAAGACGAGAAATCAAGAACAAAGACAATATAAATGTTTTATAAATAACCGACACAGTTACGTAACACAACAAATTTCCAAAATGTAGGTTTTGCTACTTATTAAAGAATAATGTATCAAATAGTACTAAATATTATATTTCCTCCTTGACTATTTTACTGTCAACATCGGGCAAGAAGCTTATTTGTATGGATGTGTATCAGATTTTACTGCCGACTATGATCTTTGTTACCCAGAAGAAAAACCAAATCCATCTAAGTCATTCTTTGTCAGATAATTGGCACAGCCCTACGAATGAAATTTCAATGCTTCTCGAAGTATTCTAATAATGAGGGCTAACATTATAATAGTCGGCAAAAGCTGTTATCGCGACAGTTGGCGTCAGGTACATTCAAACTTATCACACACCAACATTTGCAACAGCTGTCGTAAATGCCCGCCGATAATTAGTTTAAATGTTTGTTTCTTTCGTATTCTTTGCTATAGATAGAGCATGGTTTAAAGATATCGTATGCCACAGTAGCTCACGAAACAGTGCTGATGATTTGAATGTATCTTACGCTGCAGTGCTCATAGTTTAAATGTCTCTTTCAGTATCTACATTCCTACATAGTAGCTCCCACTGTTTTGACGATATCCAAAACACGAAGGAATTCATAAAAATAAGCTTCCATCAGTTACCCATCGAAGGATTGGCTTTGCATTTCCGATCTACGACAGCAAACAGATTGCGAGCTCCTACAAAATATTTTTCTAAATATTTATGACAAATATTGTCTATTCGATCTTGACTTCTTGTCATAAAAATGGCATGGTTAAGATGAATCGCGTACAAGAGAAACTTTCGTAAGTTTTGTGGTGAAAGATAAAAATACCATAATATTTACACTTTAAAAGGATGAGACAATATATAAAGTCAAGTATTTCTATTTTTATTAAATATGTTCTTTAATGTAGTTTTAATAAAGTTAATCGTCAATTATATCTAGAATATCAGCCATCATCGAAAAAAAAATACACTGGTAACAAAGAATGCAATATAAAATTAGAAAAGAAATCAAAATACCATGTCGAATTACATAAAAGTTTTAGGTACTCATTTATATGTGCTTATTCAGATGTCATATAGTACTTAAGTTTGAGTACCTATGTAACTTTAGCATTGTGATTCTACTTAAGAACTGTTTAGACACAGGTTGATAAATGTTATTGAAGTTAAAATAAAACTAATTTTCCAAAACCTAATAATGCACTTAAAGTAACTTTTAAATATTATAAATCCTGAAAGTCGGCTTGACATAAATTCTTATAAGTAATTAAAGAGAATTACTTAGCTTAGACAGTTGCTACGTTTTGAAAAACTTTGACTAACTTATATTAACAATCACTACCCCTATGCAATTTAAAATATTGTACGTATCAGCTTTGTACTGAAAATAAAAAAAATAATAAAAAAACTTTAACTTCCATTCAAATTAGTTACTTACAAAACTACAAAACGATAAAGAAACTGACAGAATATACTTCTTTTTTTAGTAATTTTTAGTATACATTAGTGATATTTTCATAATGGTTAAAATATCAATACTTAAGATTAAGGCGCGGTCAGATTCGTATGCTTTAAATATATATATAGGGGATAGTGTGCTAGTAACCTTATAGATCTTGGCGATCATACTAGCTGAGCTACTAGACAGAAGAAAAGTAAACTAGTAAAACGATTAATGGATAACAATTAAAAAAGAGATAAAGCAATAATGTTGAGCTATAACTCAGCAGTATTAGTAAAATCATATCATCATCTTGTGAACTATCCACTATTAGCTCTAGTTCACACTTCGAACTCATTTTTAATCACAACACTTTGATTCAATGCTACGTACTGAACAAAGCTAACATCGCTTTACTAGTTTACTATATTTTAGTTAATAGCTTAGCTATTATAAGTATGACCAGCATCTGCAAGCGAGTATCTCCTCGCTTAGCTACTTACACTTTTACAAGCTAAGCTGGAATCTCAATAGATCGCAATGTGAAAACCATAGAGCTTCTTTTTGGTATTTTTTTTTATACCACTAAGGTCGCAAATAAGCTTACGGTCCGCCTGATGGTAAGCAGACACTGTAGCCTATGGACGCTTGCAATACCAGGGGTATCACCCGCGTGTTGCCGACCTTTCAAAAATCTAATTACTTCTTTTTTTAAGAACCCCACTACTGTAAGTCTTAGAGAAAACCTAGGCCGGGAGCTTATTACACCACCCAAGCGTTCGCGGGAGGAAGTGAAACCGCACTGTACGCGACCATTTCGATTCTAAAGTGTGAGAATAAATTCCCTGCTGATAGCGAGCGTGAGATGTAGAAAGTAGCCGTGGGCATCATTTCGAACAATTCCTCAGAACAAATCCCATTATACAGGCGTTAGAACACACACAGGGAGGCAAAGTCTCTCCTCAGACTTAAGGGCTCGATACGGCAAGTGAGTTTCTCTAGTTTCCATTTGTCTCTAGCCTAGTCATTCAAATGGCACTTTATACTTCGTAAATATCTACTAGCTAATAGTTTGTAGCCCTCAGTCTGACTGCGCCCCTGGGTACTTTAACATTTCTTTATCAGTATCAGTAGTAGATATTTATGTATCAGTTTTTGTAATACGAAATAATCGGCCGGACACACTTATTTTTTCAACTCTATTTGTAGTATCAAAAATTTTTTTTTTTTATTGTTAGCAAAATTTGCCTGCTTTTATTTACATTATTTACTTTACTTACATACCTATACACTGAGTTTTATATTTGGTCACATTACAATATTTAAAATTCCAAAATTGTTTTGTTTTTTAAAAAACTGTTTTATATTAACAAAATTTAGTTTTTGTTAAACTGTACAAGTAACTTATTTACATTTCTACCAAATTTAAATAAATACTCATTGGAATTAAGTTATTTGTTAAGTAGCGTTTACGATCCAATAAAGTTATTGGGGTGGCGTTATCGCGAGGAATAATATCTACGATTTTAGAATTAGTTTTTGTTATCATAATATTTCTTACTTTGATTTATGAATTTATTAGGGAAAATTTAGAGATAATAGACAACCACACAGAAGCGTTGTTTTTGTGCAAACTTTATAGCGAAAAGAATAAAAAGACTATATTTGATAAACAATAAAATTGCGATCATTTGCCTACAGCATCGTTTCCCTACATTTAGGTTCTGCCATATGAGTCAACAATTCCTATGGTTCTACCACAGTTTTAACAATAATTCCATTCAGTCAGCCATCGAAGGTGTCTAGACAGAGTAATTGTGAGGTAAGGTGCACGGCGAGACTGGGGCTGAGCACACCCGACTAACTTATATCGTCACATATGGCTAGTAAGGCTAGTAATCTATGCAATCATACATTTTGTTACGACGCCATGACTGCGCGACGTTGCAATTATTAAAGGCAATGACTGTATGAATGTTCTACCTTACTTATTAGTGGTTCAGTGGGTAATGACCAAATTGCTGAACCGAGGGGTGTGAGTTCGGTTACTGCACAGGAAAAACAATAAAATTATAATTTGTGTTCGTTTTGAGGTATTCTCTGTGTTGTGTATAATAATATATGCATTAACAAATAAAAATATGTATTTGTTTCCGTTTTCTGGTATCCATAGCACAAGTTTTGTGAGCAAAACCAGGACCAGACTTAAATACTTTTGTGTCGTGTCCTTTAGAAATAGATTAGGACGTCATTAATTATTTAAAATAATAGAAACTTGCAAAAAAGAGCCCTACTGAGTGTAGGAAATTCTTAAAACATAATTTTTAACAGCAACGTATGAATTATTTTATGTGATAAATTAATGTATTCAGAATAATAAGACCCCCTGCTTAATTTAGCAAAAGAAATGTTAATGAATTACAAACAGTTTTGTTATCTTAGAGTGATTAAAATTCTTCGTGACCCATCGAGACTCTCTTTGTGTAAACAAATAGAACGACTCACTGTTCACATAAGGGCTTTCGTAGTTTAGTTCTCAGATAAACATTTACTTAAATGTCTGAAATCAAACTATGTTAAATACGTCGTAAGTAAAATCCAAATCCTATACATTCATAATTTTTTTTTTGCAAAAATATGTTGGGTACAAACATTTTGAAACACAAATATTTTGTCATTTTTTATGACTTACTAGCAAGCCCAGGAAACGTTGTTCTGCCCTTTTGTTTTTTTTTATTTTTATGTTCTGCAGCGTTATCTAGTGGCAAGTTACAATAAAGGGTACAGCATAAAAAACCATATCCGTAAAAAACAGTTTGATGTGAACTGGACATGGATGATATGTATTCTTGGACGTTTAATCAATCGAACATTACCAATATACTAATATCCATATAGAAGATAAAGTTTTATTTTATGTGCGTATGGATATGCGTATGAATTGAATGTATATCATGTCAAATATAAAATATTTTGTTTGGCATAGAAATTTGACTGGCACCACCTTGGTCATGTGGGATTTGAAGGTAATAATAGCTTTTACGGTCTAACTAACAAATTTTGTGTTTGAAATATATTTGTCAAATATAAGGTTTTTGTTTGGCATAGAAATGTGACTGGCACCACCCAGGTCATGTGGGTTTCGAAGGCAATGATAGCTTTGCGGTCTAACTAACAAATTTTGTGTTTGAAATATATTTGTCAAATATAACGTTTTATTTGGCATAGAAATGTGACTGGCACCACCCAGGTCATGTGGGATTCGAAGGCAATAATAGGTTTTACGGTCTAATTGACTAATTTTGTGTTATGAAGTATATTTTTTATCGCATCTATTCAAAAAGAGCTGGTTAGTTCCTCGTAAACAGAGATTAAAGTTGCATTTTAAATCCCTAAGGACGCAAAGTGATTTCAATTTGAAATGTGGATTATAGAGATCGAACAAGAACATTGTATGAACTAGTAACTAGATGTATAATAAAACTGACTGGCCACGCGCGGACCTAATAAAAAAAAGTTTGTGAAAAAGTAAAAACCGCGGAAAAAAAAGGTAAAAAATGTATTCCGCCTTCGTTATTGTTAACTCAAATTGATGACACTTTTATAGCAAGTAAAAAGCAATTTTAAAAAATAAAAAAAACCTGACTGCAGATTAAAAAAATAAAAGGTAATCTTAGTAACTGAATAGCGAAAAAGCAATTTGGCGCCAACGATCCGCTATTTTGATTTCCAATAATTTTAATATAGCCTATGAAACTATCACCACGTATAATTTATCAAAATCGACTTAGCCGTTTAGTAGTTACGAGGGAACATAGAGTCCCACATACATACAGATCAAACACATATACCCTCCTTTTGGACTTTGCCGTAGTAGTAATTGCACAATTTAACTCAAGTAAAGATAATAAAATAAATAAATGTACTATTATTATTTATAAGTTACACTTATCTCTTTTCTCATAGAGGGTGATAAAAAGTAGTGTATTACTCGGTCGCAAAATTATTTTACCTCATGCGCTGTCCTTTAAATCCTACCTTAGCTCCACGCTGCATTCAGAATAACACCCTCGCGGTAAAAATATTATTTTGATCCCTTGTGATACAATCTTCTATTGTATCCCTTCTGACAACGATAAAAACCTGCAGAAGAGTTTGCATGCGGATTTAAGAAAAAATGTTAAATACACCTGCTATGCGTGTCTCACCGGCTTTTAGTAGGATCTATAGTTAAGTGGTATTATTTATACTGTGAAAGATGATACATGTGGCTCTATATACCCTAGAGCAGAAGACTTCAAGCGGCGTGCTGCGATTTGACACAACTGACATTCAAGGGAATAAAAATCTCTATTTGCAATAGCCACAAACTTCAAAGAAAACCAATTCTGATTATGAGTCTAGCAGGGGACTGTTAAGCAATACCCACAAACAATGAATACAAGAAACCAATTCTTATATAGACGAAAATAATTATGCGAAAATTTTGTTACTAAGTTGTAAATATACAAGTAGAAAGTAGGCAATAATATTAAAAGCAGAATATTTAAGAGATAACATTAAGTAATAGGCGTTGTATCGTAAATTAGCCAATTTAGTTTTATGATATGGCTGACGAAATATACACCCCCCATGGCGTAACGACACTGTTCTGGATAAGAACGTTAAAATATACTAGTAGATCTTCTTGACTCCACTTACGTACACTTATTCGCAAATTCGCAATACACATAGATTTTTTTAAAACTGGGACACCGCTGAGTTATCACTTAAGAGGAAGTAATTTCGACTGATGAAAAGGACGATGCGATATTAAGCACTAAGCGTGCGTGAATAGTGAAGATACGTCTCACCTTTTTTTGTTGTTTTAATTAAAATACAAAAAATTAAAAATTATACAGTCGGTGCTATAATTTTTTTGACTACGCTTTACCAAACTTGTTCAGCGATAGAAAACTTTAAAGATTTTTTGTTAGAAGTGTTAAAAATGGAAGCGAAGAGGTGACCCATTTTATCGATTAGGTAGGATTTTTTATCGAACCAAACTACATTTATTATGTTTTCGCGTATGTCAAGATTAAATTATATTCCTTATACTTCAGTAGGATCCCTTCTGAAAACGGCCACTTTTAGCAGAAATTACAACTAAAACTCAAGGTTTATACCTATATAAAACTTTCTAAAAATAGCTTTATATTTCTAGTTTTATATTTCCAACATTTAGATGTTAGAAAATCGTTTTCTACGAAGAGAAAATTCAGGATATCTAATGGCGGCGCTAGTGAGCGGTAAGAGAGCTCTTAAGGCACCGGCCTACGTAGGGTTCTTACTGAAAGGCTAAGAGGCGTACGTGAATTTTAATAATTTTGGCGAGGATTTCTTCGGATGTACTCTGTAGATTCTATAAGAATTTATTAAACGTGGTAAAAGAAATATATTTTTTAAACTTGACACACGCATAAACATAATAAATGTACTATGTACCCCTTAAGGCCCCATACACAACAACGCCTGCCTAACCAAACCTCACAAACAATATAAAACGTTGATAAGATAATTGGCGCTAGTGTGCAGTATTTCCTATATAAATGTTTGTACATACACAAAACCAACACAAATGTTCGTACATACACAAGACCAACACAAAAAAGCCAACGTTTTCTTGTAAGTTTATATTAGGAGCTTAGCATTTTGATTTAAATTAGGCAAATTAAGTTACTTAAGTAAATTATCTTATACAAATACCTGGTTTCTTAATCTATGACTAGAATCTTATAGTTACAACTTAAGTACTTATTGGTGTATGAACTATTTATTTTACAATTTAGATATGACAATATCAACTGGAAATGGCGCGAAACGTAAAACTTTTGATTGTTTCTCTTGTACATGTCTCACTCACGGAACCGATGTCTTTATTCTGAAACAATAAAAAATACATTGGTTGTTGAAAATATTAGGTCTGAAACACGGCCAAGTTTTCCATATCACAGATATAGATATATCGAAGAAAAACCTGTCGGACATTTTGGGTTCGGTCCTAATTTGGAATATGAGCCGTCCGAATGGTAGAATATACTGTGCTACGCATTTGAGCGCAAAAACAAGTTGGATGAAAAAATAAAAATTAAGAAATTTCAAGAAAAAATCTGATTTATCAATATGTTGATATTTGTTAGTAAATAAGACGTTATAATAAACATTTTCACCTAATTCTCAATAAATAAAAATTTCATAGGTCAATTCTTCGGAGCAAAATTTTGTAAAAAAAGCTGACTTTGGTGGCTTCTCATTCCTTTGTTTTCCAACATTTAAAAAAGATATAGTACATTATGGCCGCGGCCCGCAAACGCAGCATTACTGGGTGATCGTGAGTATCGTGGGCATCACAAAGTCCGGTTATGCTCAGTTGTGGCCAAGGCTTGTAAAGTGCTTTTCTCAAACATTCGTGTAAAAAAACTAATTATAATAAAAACGGTATTGACAATAATTATAAATAGTAATAAAGTAAGACAATAAATAGTTTAGATAATTTTCCCGCCAATTCGCCGCGTTCAAATGTCGATTTCTTTTTACTTTTTAAAATAATTTATTTCATTCTTTTGTTTCCGTCGTCGCCAGTCCGAAATTTAAATAAAACTTGATAAGTTATCTCTTTAGTTATCAATGTGCGGGTTTAGAAAAGTTCGTTCCATTATTAAATTTCATATTTGACCGCTCGAGCGTTCGATCGGACGGATATAAAACATTGGGGGTCGCTCTCTGATACTGTACTGCAAGGACGATTTATCCCAAAGAAGCTTGTGCAAGATATGGTCGAATATCGTAGCATATTTGAGAAAAAGTATTTATCTACTCAACGACCTCTAAACAACGAGCCCCCTCGATAGGGTAATTATTGGAGCCCCCCTTAAGAACATTTAAAAATTTGACAATTTGTATAGCTGTGGGTTTACAAGATGCTTATAGATATTGTAAAAATTTGAAGATTGTAGCTCCAACCGTTTAGCTGTGTGACAGACGATGGACAGGCAGGATACGTGAGTAACAGCAATAGGGCTCCGTTTGGATCCTTCGAGTACGGAACCCTAAAAAAAATACTCGACTGCAATTAAAACAAATCTAATGACACCTCATTATATCAAACTATTTTGATTACAGAGCGTGCCATGGAATTAGACATACATATCTACCTACGTTCGAAAAATATCTCCTTTCCTTCAGTAGTCGTATAAAACAGAATTATTAGAACCGGTTTAAATAGGCGTGAGTTAAGAAGTAGGTACGGCATACCTTAACAAAAAAGTCAGTCAAAATGATTTTAATGATGGAAAATCAATTGCAAATACTAGTAAATATTTAATTGTAATTAGAGATAACAATTAGTACCCACAGTGGTTGTTCTCTTATAAATCACTACAGACATCGTACAGATGTCGAGATTTCGTTTGATGTCGGGATGCCGATATGCGATCAATTTAGCTTTCAATACAAAATGGAGCTTTCTTGGTTTGAAAATGAATGTAATTTCGTAGTAAACCCATGTTTACGGATTTCCATAAATTTAGTTGGTAATACGTTCCTATACTTATCACGTGTTTGAACTAAATCGGTTAACTAACTTGGAGAGTTTTTAAACGATACCTAGATGAACGGTGGTAACGTACGACTACATCGAACAATCCAACGAGTCTACCACTATATCATCTTTATACATATCATCTTTATATATTTTTTCTATAAAAATTTAGATGGGGTAGTTTTGGGGTAATCTTGTACGCGACTCATTTTTGTAGGTATATAAATTGAGGTAATGCCTAACTTTTCAATCATTTTGACGTAATTAATCGCGTTTATATTGCACTAGCTTTTGCCAGCGGCTCCGTTATCTGTTATCGGCGTGGGATTTGTACGGCAACTCCTTAATTTTAGTAAGAAAGTTTCCTATAGCAACGTATAGGTGTAGCTTTGGTTTTTCCACGTGGAATTCGGTTATAATTAGTTATTCTTGTATGTCCTTCTCCGTCTCTTTAGCTATTCCTGTGCCTAGTTTCAACCCAATTATATGATCCGTGCGACTTAAGAAAGGACAAACAAACAAACTTACTTTTGCAATTATAATATTATTATGAGTTGTCATTTAAACCCAAAACTGCAAAATTGACTTCCGAGCTTGAATATAGAAGGTCAGATAACGGGATAAGTTTAGTAAAAGCTTTTAAAAATCATGTTACACGTAATGTGTTTTAAAAGTTATTTAAGCTACTTTAATATAAAGCTTAAAAGGTTCAAAAGTTAATAATTTTATTTTGTTAAATAATATTAAAATACAACTAAAAGTTATTTATAAAGAAGATTATATCAGTTTATTGGAAATTTGGTGAAATGGAAGCCTGTCAATGGCTGTCTTCAACTAAAGCTATACTAATATTATAAATGTGAAAGTAACTTTGTCTGTTTGTTACCTCTTAAAGTTTAAATTGCTTAACCGAAAGAGCCTTAAAGGCATGGAGATAGTTTGAGTTCCGAGGAAGGAGATAGGCTATTTAAAAACGTCAAGTGAAAGTCGGTTTTTTTTTCTATACTTGAGAAGTTGTCGTTGAAATCCAACACCGATAATCAAATTTAGAGCAGGTGGAACCGCGGACAAATTTGGCATGGAGATAGCTTGTGTCCCGGAGAAGGACAAAAGCTACTTAAAAAAATCGTCAAATGTAAGACAATTTTTTTTTCGATAATTGAGTAAAAATCCTACACCGATAACCGAATTTAGGGTGGGTGGAATCGCAGGCAAAAGCTAGTTTAATATATTTATAGCTCGCAATATGTCTAGGTATCTAAGAACGATCCCTGTTGACTGAAAACTTTATGTACCTACATTTTATTACAGGAATAGATTTGTGCTTTCATCTTAACCACGTATCGCCGTTATGTAACTCGGCAACGCTATATTCTTTTGGTGTGACGTCATTAATGCCATTCCATAGTCCATACGAATTACCTCTCACACCAAACAGATTTAAATGATTATCAAGAGACTTGTTCTTTGCTGTCTCGTGACGTCGGCACTAACAAACTCTTTTTTTTGTATTTGTTACATACTGCAATTGCTACGTATAGATTTAGTTGATAAACCCAGCTGTAACCCAAAAGCAACAATATAACTCCTGCACCTGCAAGATGTTTTTTACCAATTCTATCTGTCCAGATCTGCGTAAAATCATCAGACTAAACAAAATCATATGTGTGGACTAGAAATAGTAATTAGTTAACTTGTTTCTCCGGAGTTATAAAACTACATTGCTTAATATCAGTATTTATGAGGTAAGTATATTATTTCCGGCCAAATTTTCATCCAAATCGAGCTTTTTTTTTACCGTAAAAAGTTTTTACTTAAAGTAAATTTTATGTAAAAGTTGCTATTCAAAAATTAAAAATAAGTATGTTACAACAAGTCCGCAGTGATGTGAAAATTAAGACTTACATTACAAAGTTTAAGCCAACCTCAAACTTAAATTAGGTACTGCACCTACTACTTAAGTTTTAGACATTCCTGAAACATGTTACGTCGATGATTTCCGAAAGAACCGTAACAGGATCCGACAGCTTAATCAGCTTTGTAGCTCAGCTAAACGCTAAGGTCATTAATTTTTATGATACTTTTATATAGATACAGAGGTAGGGCACTGCAAGTATTCGCTCGAATAAGCTGCCCGAACAAATAAAGCGGGGCATAGCGAGTACTTGCTCGAATGAGCGGCCCGAACTGGGGAAGTACCTCCACCTTACAGAAAACCGCGGCCACAATAACACTAACATTGAGTAGTGTTGTGTTCCTGGCGGTGAGTATGGTTGCCAGAGCTCTCTCTTTGAGGATTCGCATCGCGGACAGCGGAGGACCGACGGTGCTTGTTGCTGTCATTGCTCGGCGTAGACGCGGCGTGCTGGTTCGGCGGTCAGGGAGACCTGATGAAACGGCTGACCGCTGGCCGCCCGCAGGTTGAACGGGTTCCCGAACCCAGGGATCACTTAATCTCCGCCCTGGGAGGCTGATCCGCCAACCTGTGTAAAGTCTCTGAAGTAGTAGTCGTGCCGGAGAAGGAGACCGGAGTGGACCCGGCTACTACAACATAGGGGGATCAGGGGCCCTTCCGCCCGCCGTGCCAGCAACCGTATCATCTGTGTTGAGCTTCGGCAGTCTAGGTACCGCAACTTTTTGTCTTCTAAGCTGTCTGTGCAGTGAATTCTCATCCGTAGTCTAAGTTACTTCAAACAAAATGGCCAGGAACAGAAAAAAGAAAAGAGTTTTGACAGCGGTTACTCCATCCACATATAATGTGGATTTTTGCAACATAAGGGGTATTCACGCAAATCTTAACGCAGTCCATCACCATCTCGAGACTGCGCAGCCAACCATTCTTTTTCTAACGGAGACGCAGATATCCTGCCCGGCCGACACATCATACCTTCGTTATCCCGGCTACAAACTCGAGCACAATTTTTTGAGTCGTGCCGGTGTATGTATGTTCGTCCGGGAGGATATCTGCTGCCGCCGACTTCATAGCCTTGAAGACAGGGACCTGTCGATATTGTGGGTGCGCGTAGATCATGGGGGCCACACTCGTATCTATGCGTGCCTATACAGGTCTCATAGCGGTGACACAGACGTAACTCAACTCTTCACGCACCTGAGTTTGATGACTGACAAAGTTCTAGAGCAATATCCTACAGCAGAAGTAGTTATTTTGGGAGACTTTAACGCCCACCATCGTGAGTGGCTCAGTTCTCGAACCAATAACTATGCAGGGATATCTGCTCATGAATTTGGTCTGACCTATGGATTATCTCAGCTGGTACTTTCTCAAACGAGAATACCAGATATAGAGGACCATACAAGCTCCTTACTGGACCTTCTGCTGACTACACGTCCGGATGGATACTCCGTCTCAGTGGATGCGCCTCTTGGCTCCTCGGACCACTGTCTCATCCGGACTCGATTGTCATGCACACAACCCGATCCTTCTGGGCCAACTAATTGGCGTCGTGTGTGGCATTATAAGTCGGCAGACTGGGATGGATTGCGAGAATTTTATGCATCGTACCCATGGAGGCAGATCTGCTATAGCTCAGAAGATCCTGACGTCTGCGCAGCCGCAGTCACTGAGACAATCCTCGCTGGTATGGAATGTTTCATTCCTAACCTGCGAGTAGCTGCCGGCGTCAAAAAACGACCGTGGTTTAATAGGCCTTGCAGAGAAGCTAAAATTCTTAAGCAAACTGCGTATGAGGCTTGGACCACGGCTCGTAATAATAGGGATCCGAATATTTCTGAGTTAAAACGCAAATTAAATGCTGCCTCGAGGTTCAGTAAGAAAGCAACTGCCAGAGCAAAATTCCAATTCATCGGCAAAATAGGTGGGCGACTTGCGAGCTATCCTTCTGGGAGTCGTGCTTTCTGGTCGCTTGCTAAAGCTGCCGAGGGGAACTTCTGCCAGTCGTCATTACCACCACTGCGAAAGAACGATGGTGACTTGGCCCACAGTGCAAAAGAGAAAGCCGATCTATTGGGCAGTCTCTTTGCCTCTAACTCGAATGTGAACCTACTTTACCGTGGTGCGGTAAGACCATGCCGGAAATCACTATAACACAGCGCGTGGTCCGGCGGGCGTTGCTTTCCCTAGACGTTCATAAGTCGAGTGGGCCAGACGGCATACCAGCAGTGGTGCTTAAGCAGTGTGCTCCTGAGTTATGTCCTGTACTCACGCGCCTCTTCACGCTTTCCTACCACACTAGGCAATTTCCGTCTTCATGGAAGACTGCAAATGTGCACCCGGTGCCCAAAAAGGGCGATAGATCAGATCCATCGAATTACAGGCCTATCGCTATAACCTCTCTCCTCTCCAAGGTGATGGAGCGTGTGATCAACACACAGCTTTTGAGATACCTAGAAAAACACGACCTGATCAGTGACCGTCAATATGGCTTTCGCCACGGTCGCTCAACTGGTGACCTTCTAGTGTATCTCACACACCGATGGGCACTAGCCATTGAGAGTCAGGGGGAGGCATTGGCATGTAGCCTAGACATAGCGAAGGCGTTCGATCGGGTCTGGCACCGGGGTCTTCTATCGAAGTTGCCTTCTTACGGAGTGCCCGAGGGTTTGTGCAAATGGGTGGCAGAAGCATACGAGCCGTAGTTGACTGTAGTTGCTCTGATAGCATGGACATAAATGCTGGTGTCCCGCAAGGCTCTGTGCTGTCTCCTACGCTGTTTCTACTGCACATCAATGATATGTTGGACATCAACAACATACATTGCTATGCAGATGACAGTACTGGAGACGCTTATTACACGGGCCGTGCAAGCATCCCACGTTCCGTTGTGGAGGAAAAGCGTGAAGAACTTAAGTCTCAAATCGAGATCGGTCTGTCCAAGATCTCTGACTGGGGGCGGGAAAACTTGGTCCGATTCAACCCTTCAAAGACACAAGTCTGCGCGTTCACCGCTAAGAAAACCCCATTCACTGTAGTCCCACAATTCCAGTACACTCCCCTCTCCATCTCTAAGAGCATTGGGATCCTTGGCGTTGACATCTCCAGCGATGTTCAGTTCCGAGATCATTTGCTAGACAAGGTAAAGCTGGCGTCCAAAAAACTTGGTGTACTCAACAGAGCGAAGCAGTACTTCACGTCGGGGCAAAGGTTGCTACTTTACAAGTCGCAAGTCCGGCCCCATATGGAGTACTGCTGCCATCTCTGGGCGGGTGCACCCGGATACCAGCTTGGCCCTTTTGACTCGGTTCAACGACGGGCTGTGAGAATTGTCGACGATCCCAAACTCACTTGCGGTATTGAGCCCTTAAGTCTGAGGAGAGACTTTGCCTCCCTGTGTGTATTCTACCGCTTGTACAATGGATTGTGTTCTGAGGAATTGTTCGAAATGATGCCCACGGCTACTTTCTACCATCGCACCGCTCGCCATCGACAGGGAATTCATTCTCACACTTTGGAACCAAAATGGTCGCGAACAGTGCGGTTTCAGAGAAACTTCCTCCCGCGAACCCTTGGGTTGTGGAATGAGCTCCCTGCCAAGGTTTTCTCTAAGGACTACAGTATGGGGTTTTTCAAAAAAGAAGTTATTAGATTTCTGAAGGGTCGGCAACGCGCGAGTGATGCCCCTGGTGTTGCAAGCGTCCATAGGCTACGGTGACCGCTTACCATCAGGCGGACCGTAGGCTTGTTTGCCACCTTAGTGGTATTAAAAAAAAAAAAAAAAAAAAAAGTTCCGTACTTGCAACTTCTCTTGAGAAAAAATATTGGGTCCGCCATTTTGAATTTTAAAAAACTGATAAAAAATTCGAACTTTACTACCCCTCGATACATGAAATTTATGTTGCGTGCATAAAAAGTCAGTTTTTTACGGATTAAAAACGAACCGCTGGACTGATTTATTTCAGACCTAAGTTATGACGTGGCGTATCGATTGATATGTCATCAGAGCGATTCGGTCCAGTAGTTATTGAGGAATCGAAAGCCAAAATATGTCTACATACATACATACGTAGACACACACACACACACACACACACGCACACACAGACATAACTCTAAAAATGATTGCAAATGATTCTTGAAGTCTTGAAACGCAAAGAAAACACAAAATTTTCGGTTTCGATTTTCGGACCTATTCCAATAACTTTTCAAGAGAAGTTAAAAAACCATCAACACCCTAAAATTTTAATTTTGATATCTTTGTTTTGTTTGTTTTTCTTTACTGATAAATTATTTTTATTTTAATTTATTTTTTGGCTTGAACATAAATCACATCACGTTATAGAGTGAAGTTGCCTATATTATACTGACTTGTGAATCGTTAGTACTATTATAAGATATTACCATTAATTTCAAAAAATAACCCTTTCTTTATAATTTCATTATAGTCGAGTAAAAACTACATACAAGTAAATAAAACATACGTTATTCTTCCATCGGAGTGTGAAGAGTTGGGTTGTGACCAACGGTGCAGCGGCGTTCTCCAGATCAGCTGACCAAATGTGACCCGGAATTGTCTGGACATGGAGCAGTACAGCACAAAGTTTATGGCTCCATTCACCAATGCCAGAGCATCCATGAGTTCTCCAAACAGGTCGTAGCAACCCTTAAAGAAGCATCTTCCCAGCAAGCCACTAAGAAGACCAAGGATCCCTTGTGGCAGTTCAGTCACCAAGAATAGGAGAAGCACTACCACTAACATCTTCGTTGTCCTATCTGATCTCTTATCATTTTTGTACTGTCTTCTCTTCATCTTGTTATTTGTAGGACAGGTGTTATATACACGCACCTTTTTCTGATGCTGATTGGCACTATAAACTTCCTTTATTAGCCATAGACTTATAACAGTCAGTATGCAGCAAGGTAGCAGTTTTATAACCACTGCGTGAACCCAAAAGTTGATCTGATATAGGAAACCTTCTTCAGAATCAACATGGTATAGTATTACGGGTCCATTTGATTCTAAAACTACTGCTGTGTGAATGTCGAACACCTGAAGAAAAATAACACTCTCTTATAGATTGGACTTTTGCCAAGAATTTTCTACGCATGCAAATTTACTATTTACTTCTTGATGTTTAAATCGCTAATAGCATTAGATTTATGGCATCTTCACAATAAATATACCTTTACATATGTCTGTATTTCAAATTTACATTTGGTCTGTTTTCAAGAAAAAAAAATGATAATTTTGGATTTTGCATTCTAAATTATCAAAGTAATTCATACTTCAAAATAGTCAATTCTACAAAGAAATCAATTCCCAAGCTTGAATCTACATTTATTAAATCTTTGGATTTGAAGCTTGAAAAATTATCTTATTAAATCTAAAGAAGCTGTCATATAGTTATTTATAGGTAATATTCATTTTATAATGCAAAAATTACCAAACATTAATCAAGCCAGCGGCGCATGTGGTAGGCTCTATAATATATACTGCGACAATGAACATTACCATACCCCAAATCACAGAATAATATCATACCATGTAGGTAGGGATGCAAAGAATGGGTGGCAGAATAAAGCTCGTCAGAATAGCGGTGCTGCATCGCCACTCCGTGCACAGTATATGACTCATATCGGAGTATCTGCCAACAAAGCATATAATTAGTTAAATTTTATTTTAAATAAGACCAAATTTGTTACTTATGTGCAGATATTGAAAGGACAGGTGACGTAGATAATCTTCTTTTAGCATTTTACTTTTAGAATAGGTCTAATACTATATATTTTTAATAATCTCTAATACCAATATTTAGTGTTACTAAATGTTATTTATTTTAATGAGACGAATTGGTTAATTATGTTTAAATGATAAAGGAAAGTTAGCGTAGATTATATTATGAGCAATCTACTTTTAGAGTATATTTCCAACACTAATGTTACTAAATGTTATTTTCTCATATGAAACAAAAAAGTTAGTAACTTTGAGATATTGAAGGACAGTTGAAGCATATATTTCCTATTAGCAATCTACTTTCAGAGTAAATTCCTCCAAATCTTATGTTACTAAATGTTATTTATTTAAATGAGACGAATAGGTTAGTTATATTTAAATGATAAAGGAAAGTTAGCGTAAATTATATTATGAACAATCTACTTATGGAGTTTATTTCCAACACTAATGTTACTAAATGTTATTTTCTTAAATGACACTAAAAAGTTAGTAACTTTGAGATATTGAAGGACAGTTGAAGCACATATCTCCTACTATAAAGAATTTTATTGTAGTAAATAATATAAATAGGTATCAATATATAAATTTTAATGTTATCTTCGAGTTAGTTACTTTGAGATATTAAAAGGACAGTTAACGTGACTTTTTTAAGCAATCTACATTTTAATCTAACATTAACAATATAATATAGTCTACAACGTTAGACAAGTGCGGATAAGTTTTACAGGAAGTGGTCACTTTATATGTCAGATTTTTTAACCCCTTCTATAAGGACTATGATGCTCTGACTTTGCTTAACGACTTTCGACATATGACAAGAGCCAGCAAGGGTTCAATGTGCCCTCCAAAGCGTTGAGATATATTTACAAGGCGGTAGACTATCCAAATACCGACGAAACCGATATAGATTTTTCCCGTACAAGCTTCGTTGCACTAAATATATCTATAACTATAAGCATATGGCTAGTTGAAGTGCTTTATTGACATATATCGCGATTATAACCGTTAAAAGCATATGCAGGTACTTTACATTCATTGCAAAGGCAGTAAATTCTAAAGAAATAAGAGTTTTTTTTAATGAATTAATACATTTAATTTTTAATTAAATTTAAATAATAATATAGTTTTGGAGATTCTAATTAGAGACTTAAGTAAATTGTGTATTAAGGGTGGTAAAAAAAAATAACTAACTAGAGGCTAAGTAGAAGCTTAAAGCCGAATGACTCGAGTTTGTAATTTCCGTACCGTCCGTGTTACATACTACGTTTTTCTTTACAATTGCGAGTAAATAAATAAAAATATAGTGTGAATAAATAAATAAACTCACTAAAATACAATTGAAATAGAAGTAGATAAAATCGCTAGATGGCTCTAGATATCTAGAATTCATGAATTAAAAAGTTCTGGCTGAAGATAAAACTTGTGAATACCCGCTTGTAGTGTGCGCGTAGTTCATATTTTGAACTGTCAGCTTTTATACTTGATAGAATAGGACCGCCTTTGGAATCTGTGCGCTTTCCTTTAAGAAAAAAAGAAAAAATTACAACAAAAAAGCCCGTGGGAGTAATAAAGGTATTGACACGTAATGACACTGTTTATCAGTAAGTATATACATTTAACGAACTAGTTGCTAAGTCTTACTTTCAATTGTGTCTGTCAACAACATACACTAAAAACTTAATTTAAGAGTCGACAGGTCGTTCGCTCTTCAAAGTGTACTTATTAACTTGGCTCTTTCTCAATCTCACTTCAAAACATACAAGTAACTAATCAAATAAAGTATTTGATTTTCAAACTCCAGCTGAAGTGAGCTTGAAAGCGAGCTGAGTTTATAAATTGTTTATGCAAGTAGCTTTCTAAGAACACTTGAATTGTCATAAATTACTTTTGACTAATGTAATTATCGTTCACAAATTCTTTTACCGAATAGAGCTGCTAAGAAAGAAACTGTGTCAAGTTAAGTGATTCAAAAAAAAAAAAACTAGAGGAGTCGTGGGCCACCCAGTTTGAACGAAATTGTTTTTGCTATGGATTTTATAATAGTTCAACGGTAAACCCTAAATGCACTATTGGACTTATGTCTAGATAGACACATATGAAAAGCATGTTTTTATTTGGTTTTTTTTTTTTTTTTTTTTTTTTAATACCACTAAGGTGGCAAACAAGCACACGGTCCGCCTGATAGTAAGCGGTCACCGTGGCCTACGGACGCTTGCAACACCGGGGGTATCACTCGCGCGTTGCCAACTCTTCAAAAATCCAATAACTTCTTTCTTTAAGAACCTCATACTGTAGTCCTTAGAGAAAACCTTGGCAGGGAGCTCATTCCACAACCTATTCAGTATAAAATCCTCAGTGCGCTAATACGACTCACACTTGAGGTTTTCTTAAATATTTAAATACATTTCCAATCATTTAATTTTATTGAAACCTGATTAGCGGTTCTGACAAACTCCTATCTGTTTGAAATCCGTTAAAAAGGTTTTGATTTTTTATTAACTACGAAATTCTACGTACGTTATCCTTATTCTAAATTTAATCAAAATCGGTTTAACCAATATTTTTATTAACCCTTTCTACGCTCATTCGATAGTAATTTCTTTGCTATCCCTACATCAATTTTCAATTTTTTGTTATAATCGGCTCAGCAGTTCAGCCTACTCAGGTTACTGTTTAGTCGTCGTAGTCTAAAGACATTACTCTGTCTATTTCGCTGCCACGGCTTTCGGTCAGATGCGTTGGGTGAAATTGATAAAGTTATTAGCCAGATATATATATATATATAGCCAGAAATTTGCGGCATACGTTTTTCTGCTCTTTCTAATATTTTTTTTTTTACCGTTTGTTCTCTCTGTCGCCTACAAGTAATTGATAGATACGATCGCTAGCTTGGGATTTAAAGTTGGCACTCTTCACAAAAAACGACTTTGCCCATTTGTTGAACAAATAACTATTTATTGTTTAGTTGGGTTTATATCTTACGTATTTGTTAATCTTGGTGAGTGGATCCAGCAACTGAATACTTGGAACTCGGAAACTAAGTTTTCAGAACAAAAAACATATAATTTTTTAATCAACTTACCCTTGTTATTATTTCACCTTTCGCCACTGATACATTTTATACATAAATACACCCAGACTCAAGACAAACACAAATGTTTGTCCAGTGCGAGAATCGTGCACAGCAGCTGGTCACACTACTGACTAGGCTGCGAGGGAGACTCATGGACTCACCACTTGCCACGCTGGACTAAAGTGGTTGGTAAAAAGAGGCTTGTGCTCACATTATCATGTGTGTATCCAGCCCACCATCCCCCATCTACATTATGATGCATTTAGTACTCAGATCATATAATTTCCTATTTTAAGAGTAGGTTTGTAAGTTATAAGCACTCTCAGTATATTATTAGATAAGGACGGTTAGGACATATTGAGAAATGTGTTGTATTTTTCTGTTGTGAATATTCTATGTATATGTACTTGTCAAGGTTCCGCCGCCGCCGATGCTTTATCAGTCTGGCCCTGACTCCGACAAGATGACTGTGCCAATATCAACATTTTTTTGAGTAAGAATACAAAAAGAAATGCCCCTGGTAATAATTTCTTGTCGTTGACTTTGACCTCTCGATCGAACTATTCCGTTTTGCTTTTGTGAATTTAAGTCAATTTTTTGTTCGATCGTTCGTGTCAGCTGGAAGACATCTACGGCTGGACGTAGGCTTCCCCAGTATGTCTCCACAACGGCTGGTCTTAATCCGCTTTTTTGTTTGAGCAAATTTTTGTAGTATGGAAGAGCTCAGAAAATGTGGCACTGGGCGGTCACCCATCTTGGTATGGACAACAACTGACATTGCCTTACTCCGTGTATCGTTTCCGATTGGCAAATACGACTGGGCCTCACTTAACCACTTGCCACGTAATATGTAAGTGGAAAGGTCCTGGAGTCGATTCCCACTCCCACATCATAGTAGAATTTAGGTATTTTAAAAGTAGTCTTGGATCTGGATTGTGCTTGATCTAGGTTCATTCCCTATCATGTTCGGCCGGAAAACCATAGGTATAAGGTACATATATTGTGAACATTGTAATGAAATTATACTATACTATATTATACCTTACTAGTTTATGGTAGCAGCTTTGCCCGTGCTAAATTTAGTTATCAACGTAGGATCTATACGTAAGCTCCTTGATTATTGTAAGAAATTTTGCTATAGCAAGCTAAACTATAGTTCGTCCACGTGGAATTCTGTTATAGTAATTACTACTGAATTATTTTTTTAGAATAAAAAGAAGAATTTATCCTTCTCCATTACTTCAATTACCTTTAAGCCCAATTTCAGCTCAAATCGATACTCCGTTGCGTTTTTTATATTAAAACTAGCAGACCCGGCGAACGTTGTTTCTGCGCACCAACATAATGTGAAAGGGTTGTACTAATTCAGAAACCTTCCCCGGCATGTGCATAACAACTTACCAAAATTTTATTAAAATCGGTTTACTCCTAGTGCGCGAGTCCGACTCGCACTTGACAGTTTTTTTCTTTCATAACAACCTTGCACTAATACTAACAAACACAACAAAAAAAAATACCCGAATTGGTCCAGGCGTCTTCGAGTTTTTCTTAGTGCGCGAGTCCGACTCGCACTTGACAGTTTTTTTTTTCATAAAAACTTTCTCCTGACAATAAAAAACACAACAGAAAAAGAATTAGCGAAATCGGTCTAGCCGTTCAGGCGTGATGGCGTGACCAAGGGAAATAGGGATTCATTTTTATATTATCAAAATTAAGTATGAATATAAAAGTATCAAATTGAGAAACATACAAACTTCTCTATTACGTAATCTTAGTTCAACAAAAACAAATAAAATATTAAAAATGATAGTGTTTGATTAACACCATCCATATATAAACGGGAAAGTAACTTGTCTGTCCGTCTGTTACATCTTCGTCAAGTGAGGAGTTGCCGTTGAATGCCGGATGGAACCGCGGGCAAAAGCTAGTTATTTATAGAAGCCAAATTATTCCTATTAAAAGTCTAAAAAATTCTCATTGTGTAAATAAATCCCTACGTCCAGCCACACCATTAAAAATCTCACAAGGCAAAAGCTAAGAGCACTTGATTAATTCTAATCCCAAGACGTACTTTTTTTCCTCGCGCTGTGTTGCAAAACTCAAGTTTTTTCCTCTTCAAGCTATGAACAAAATGAATAGGGGAACATTTTTAAAGACTGTTCGCCGATTTCCCTATTTTTTTAAAGTTGGGCTTTCGATTTATGCAATTTTTAACTTTTTGTTTGAATAATGTACCAATAAAAGCTTTTACTTTTGTTATAGGTAAACTTATTATTTTTTAAATGATTGATAGAATCAAGCGTTACTTTGCGGAAATTCATTATTATGATAAAATATTTTTGTTATATTATATTATATTATATTATATTATATTATATTATATTATATTATATTATATTATATTATATTATATTATATTATATTATATTATATTATATTATATTATATTATATTATATTATATTATATTATATTATATTATATTATATTATATTATATTATATTATATTATATTATATTATATTATATTATATTATATTATATTATATTATATTATATTATATTATATTATATTATATTATATTATATTATATTATATTATATTATATTATATTATATTATATTATATTATATTATATTATATTTTGTTATACCTTGCAAATCTGCTAAAAACAATTCAGTAGCACTCACGTACAGAAGTACACCATCCACATGTGTAGGAGAGCACCTCCCCCCTCCCTCCCTCCCTCCTTATGTGGACGATGTGGATGGTGTACTTCTGTACGTGAGTGCTACTGAATTGTTTTTAGCGTATTTGCAAGGTAATAATATTTTATCATTATTCTTTTTTTTGCGGCTGTGAGTGTTTTACCACAGAGGAAGTAAAAGTACTGTTTTGCCCAAAAGTATGAAAAGTTACAGAAGAAAAAACAATTGTAGAAAATTTATTCAATTAAAAATGTGTATTTTAATGTAATACAGCCCAAAAAAATGTTTTTATGTAAAAAGTGACTATTTTGTAATTTTGACTAAAATTGTAAAATTAATAATCTGAAAATAAAACTGGACAAGCGAGAGTCGGAGTCTTCGGTTCTGAACCACCATTTACAATTAGCCTCGCCTAACACGCCCGGAAGTCCGGTAGTGGCCCAGTGCCCACACAACAGCTAGGCAACAAATGTACATTATTTAAACAATCATCAATTCGGAAACTAGCCTAAGGGGAGAAGAAGTGACAAGAAACTGGATGTACACCTGTTACTAATCAGTCATGAAGGAACCAAACCATCAAGTGCATAACCATCCAAATATGTATAAACACACATGCGTTATGCAACATTAAATGCGTGCGATTAATTTATTTATTTGAAGGGTATAACAGTACTAAAAAAGCATAAACTACTTACTTGATTGCGACGTATCTCCATACGGCCAGGGACAACGTTAAACATATTGAGGCAGTATGAAAGACTTGAGCAAAGTGCATGTGGAACAGCAAGTAAGCAGCCCATTTATAGGGCATCTCGCGCTGTCCGGGGAGAATCTGCGGACAAACACTTATTATAATTTATATCAACAAACAACAAGCCGTTTTCTTGGCATTATACGTATTTAATGCGCTCAATACTTTCTATGCGCACATTCGATCGTTCTATCGCGATAACAGAATTCGCACTATATAAGTTATGTGGCTTAGGTTAGGTTCAGGTTCTCTTGTGACAACGTGGGAGGTACCGAAACGAGTTTGGTATAATAATCTGTTAATTTTAGGGTTCCGTACCCAGAGGGTGCCAACGGAGCCCTATTACTAAATCTACGCTATCTATATGTCTGTCTGTCCGACCATTAAAGGCTCTATCTTTAAGTCCGAAATATATAGAAGCCTGAATTTTTCACAGAATATATGTTATAATGGTGAATTATTTAACAAATAATAAAAAATTACAAAAATTTAAATTTAAGGGGGGTACCCCATTCAAGAAACACATTTTCGTTGTATTCGCTTTATCGTAAAAACAGTAATACACACAAAATTCAAACTTGCAGTGAAAAATAGTGTGAACTCAAAAGTATAACAAATAATAATAATAATCGGTCAAGTGTGAGACAGGGTGAAGCCATTACCATTTTAAATAACCGGTATAACGGCATCTAGCAATAGTATTAAGAACAAAAGTGACACATTTGTCCTCCTCAAGTCCTCATACAAGAAACACATTTTCTTTGTTTTGTTATATCGTAAAATAAGAAATACAAACAAACTTCAAACTTGCAGTGAAAAATAGTGTGTAAACTAACTAATAAACTCTTAAATCTGACGGTTATCTTTATCCATAAAACTCTAAATTCTAATGTTGAAATATTTTTTAATATTCTTAATTTGATTTTGATTAAAATCTTACATTAAAAAAAAAAAATATAATATGCGGTGACTGGAATATCGACATACTAAAACAATCTAAAAAATCCAGATTTAGAGGTTTGCTGACTAATCATAATATAAAAATTCATGTCACAAAACCAACAAGAAAAATGTCATGTATTGATCTTGTAGCCAGCAACATAACGAATACTGAATCAGAAATACATTTTTTAGTTCTTTCTGACCATGAAACGGAACAGACCTTAACCTTTGAGTCATTAGTAAGGCGTTTGCCGACGCTATTGAAAACATGGTTTATTTTTGACCTCAATTGATACAAATGATGGTATAGAAACTATAAAATTATTAAAAAGCAAACTCTACAGGATACGATGAAATCAATACTAAGATTTAAAATTGTGTTCTGAATATTTAACTCATATTATTAACCTTAGAACAAGGCAGATTTCCAGAGACTGAAATACTCAATTGTAAAGCCATTATTCAAAAAAGGTTGTACGTATTTGATGAACAGTTACAGACCAATTACGTTAATAGCAAACTTAGCTGAAAGTTTTTAAAAGATAATGTACAGTAAAATCTACAGTTTCATAGCGAAATTTAATATTCTGAAAAAAGAACGGTATGGTTTTAAAAAAAACAGTTCCACTACGCTCGCATGTTTTTCTTTAGTAAAAATAATAACTGAATATCTTAATTCTAAAGAAGCAGTAGTGTCAATTTTCTTAGATATGACAAATGTTTTTTTTTCATTGGCATGATAAATTACTGTGTAAGTTTATATCGTAACTATGGCATCAGAGATAAAGCTTATCATTGGTTTGAGACATACTTAAACTCATAGTACCAATGCGTTGAAATATCACGGCTATTTGGTAAGAAAAAATATTATATAGATCAGACTACAAAATGAATAAGTATGGAGTGCCACAGGGTAGTATTTTAGGTCCGTTATTATTTCTCCTATATATCAACAACTTACCAAATGCCACCAAACATAAATGCATCTTATTTGCCGATGACACTACTGTCGTAGTTAAAGTTTACGGCGCAAATTGCTTAAAAGCTGAAGTAAACGATACGCTGCAAAATATATTAGAGTGGTTACAACAAACAAATATACATAAAACTAAAATAATAAAATTTTAAACCATTAATAATATACAGTCTTCTCTTAATATAAAGC
Organism: Apoda limacodes; assembly: GCA_946406115.1. NCBI lineage: Eukaryota > Metazoa > Arthropoda > Insecta > Lepidoptera > Limacodidae > Apoda > Apoda limacodes. Next base: position 9,292,874 of record OX291541.1, read on the forward strand.
TGAATAATAATGTTTTAGAACAAGTTGACTGCATTAAATTCCTAGGTGTGCAGATTGACATGTATTGTAAATGGAAGGAACATGTTAATGAGGTCTGCAAAAAGATTGAAAATTTTATATATCCTTTATATCGGTTAAATAAAGTTGCAACAAACGAAGCTACTATAGCAGCTTATGTTCTTATATGGTGGGGAAACTCTGCCGATGCAATAAGAGTTTTTAAAGTACAAAAAAATGTATAAGAATATTGTATGAAGTTGGACCACTTGCCAGCTGTAAACCTTTATTTAAAAATAAGAAAAGTCTTCCACTACCATGTCTATACGTTTATGAAATATGTTTTTTTGACCATAAACATCTGCAAAGTATTATATTCTCTGTGATCTGCATCTATTTGTTAGAACGACAGAATTTTTTATTTATTGACTTAATAATTATTAATATAATTGATATATTAATTATTATTTATTATATTTTTAATATATTATTAAAAAAAATAAATTGTTTGTGGTATAGTACTGTGTATTATGGTATATTCTATAATGTAGCTTGTACGTTACAGGGTTTAAGTGTAATTTTTTTTTGTAATTTTTTTTTTTGTAATTTACTTGTAATATAATTAATTAATTCCAATTTTATACTGTTATTTAATTAATCATAATGTAAATAATGCTTTCTATCATATTAGAAGATTTGCACGCTGGAAACGGCAGAATATGCTGAACCTATTCCAAATCATAATATTTTTTGTCATCTTTGCATACACCATATTCTAGCAAATTTTTTTTTTCTATTTAATTCTAAAGTATAAAAACAAATAATTAAAACCGGCTTATTTTAAATTACCTACTGATACAGCGCCATCTAGCTTATTATTGAGAGTAACAGTTACACATTTGTTTGTTGGAAACAACGTCGGACTTGGTCAGTACTTGGATGGGTGACCGCTTAGCGGCTCTTTTTTTTATTTTGTGTTTGTAAATTACGTAATCGGTGCGCGAGTCCAACTCGCACTTGGCCGCTTTTTTATAATAATTTATGCTTTGTGGTAAACGGGGTCGTTTAATGCCCAGGCATTTAGATAAACAGCGGATTTAACTAACGGGCAACGACATTTTCATCACATTGATTTTGTGAATAAAAATATGAAAAAAGCAATTTTTTTTATATTTTACGGCTATGTTCTATATTATAATAGGTTGTTTTTTCTGTGAATATTAATCAACATAAATGATTAAAAACACACAAAATTTAGCTTAAACGGTCTCTCAGTTATAAGTCAATAATTTGAAATAAACCTTTTTTGCCGTATTATGATACCCATCTAATATAGATATCAAAAAAAAAAATTTTGAGAAAAATGGCTTTAAAGAAATATTTAAGCTGTATGACCTTGTTCGACACATGTTGAATTACTGTAGGCTATTACATGACAGGACATGTTAGTTAACATGTCGCATAAAAAGGAACTGGATATTGGGCGCGTTCCTTATGAGCGGCGTAGCAATTTATTAGCAAAACCTCATTTTGACACAAAATACTCGTTTCGTCTAACCGCAGCCGATAATTTCAGGGGCGCTGTTATTATTTCACCGAAACGCGTTTGACAGCTGTCAAAAGTAAACAATCATTAATCGTTATATTTTTAATTAATTATTTTACAGTTTCAGTTTGATTTATATGAACCACAATAGTATAAATTGGAGCTCTTTGCCTTTTACAAAAAAAAAATATTTTCAAAATTCATTCGTCCCTATTTTCGTGTGCGTGTATCGTTAAGATAGTTCTATCGCAAAATATTTACCTAGGGAAAAAAGTAAATACCAGGTTAATACGAACATCATATTAACAGTACTTTACTCTTCTCCCAAGGTAAATATTTAGTGAGACTTGTTAATAATGTTTGTGTAAGCTACGATATAAGTAATACTGAAAAAAAATCTTTTAATAACAATTTATCAATACTTTCAATTCAAAATTATTTCAGAAAATAACATTTTACTATGTTTTTTAAATTTTACACAATTTACCTATTAAGGGTTCCATGCGGTGCCAACGGAGCCCTGTTGCTAAGCCTGTGCTGTCTATCTGTCCAACCTTTAAAGAGCTATATGTCTTAAAACAGATAGATGGCATGGACAGAATATGAATAATTACGATGGCTTACCTAACAAATAATAAAACAATTAAGGCGTCCATACAAGAGACTCGTTTTTATTGTTTTTGATGTATCATAAGCACAATACCTAAACGTACAAAGTTCAAACTTGCAGTGAATATAGAATAAGCTCTAAAGCTCTGAATTACAACAAATTATAAAAACCGGCCAAGTGTGTGACTAGTGAAAATAGTCTAGATTATTAAGAGAAACAGTTACACATTTGTTAATTGAAAACGATATTTGAAGTTAAGTAACATCGGGCTTATTCATTCATTAGATGGGTGACCGCTTAGCGGCACACTTCTTGTTGTTATCAGCATTTGTGAATTACGTAAATGATGTGGTACGGAAGTCCGATTGGCACTTGACCGATTTCAATAGCAGCAATTTACCTATCTTCTAAAAAAATATCTACCAAAACAAACAAATGCATTATTTTGAATATCTTTACAAAACCAGAAATATTTCATGCTGCTTAGTACGCTCTCCAGCTCGATGAATTGGTCGGGTCTCGGTACTAACTGGATGCGGCATGCAAAGGACTTCGAGAAGTGGTGCGGCATGAAGGATGCTTATGCCCAGCATTGAACCAAAATAAACTCATAGAATGATAATTTTTTTTATACCACTAAAACTAAGTAGCGCGTCAGTTTGGGTCTTGGATCTTCGGTAACTAGGGAAGTGGGCCTGACCTCATATGACGCGTAGAGTTGTCCATAAAACAATTTAGCTTCTAATGAGATTCTGGTTTGGAGGTGATTATTCTGCCATGTGTATTTTTTAGTCTCTTCAGATGCGTAAATTATATTGGTGTGCATTACAGTCATATTTGTATTTAGCATGTTTGCGTGAATACGTTGGAAGGGCGTGCAGTTTAAGATAAGATGATTTCTACCTAGGTATCAGTGACGGGTACAGAGTCTTTAGTCAGTCAGACAGTCAAAACAAAAGAATGAGAAGCGACCAAAGTCACCTTTTTTTATTCCAAATTTAGTTCCAAAGAATATTTTAACTTGCCATTGACCTATGAACTTGCAATTTGGTTTTAATGTTTATTATTACGTATATTTAATAACGAATACCAATATATTGATAAATAACATTTTTTCTGTCCCTCTTTCATCCTTCCTATAACAATCATCTTGATTCTGAAGTTCAATGCTTGGCTCAGAAGGGATTCACTCACCTACTGCTCATGAACATTTCTGCTATTCGGACGGCTTATATTCTACATTTGGTACGAAACCCTAAAAAAACCCTGAAACCCTGTTCCTCTTTGATGACTCTATATGTTTCTTGATAAAAATTACACTAGACAAGTCAAGCTGTATGAAATATGTACTCACCAAGTATCTATAGACAGCAAATGGTACGTACTCCACCATGACGAAAACATCTGCCACTGCCAGCCACTTCAACAGTCTATTGATGGGAGCTGCTGCCAGGTCGCGACGAGTGAGCACCGCCACGTTCAGTATATTTGCTAGGCTTCCGAAGAAACAAACCTGGGAAATAGAATACAAGTTGTATTACTTACAATTTTTTTTTTATGGGTATCTATAATAAATATAACCTATTCCTCATACTCCTAGCAAGTCGTAATACTAGTTTTTTAGCTGTCTGCCTATCCCTCAACCAACAAAAGGTTACAAGTAAAAGTTATTATTGCATCGAATATTTATGACGAATAGCGTCGGTTTTACAACAAAGTCTAGCTTTTTCACTAAATCCAACAAAAAAATTAATAAATAAATAATAAAAAAACCCGACTGCAGAAATATTAAGAACTAAACAGAAATTAAAATATAGTAAAGATTTAACTATAAGCAGACGGGACTCGGAACGGGACGGGATTGCTCTCGCTGTAGTCACAGGACAATAATATTATTACATTGTGCTATTATAGTCACCTTAAAATGCGTTCGTCTTGTTATAGTTAAATATTTAGCAAGTTTTAATTTCTGTTTAGTTCTTAAAGTTTCTGCAGTCGGGTTTTTTACGATTTACTTATTATTGTTTTTTTATTTACAGCTTTTTAGTGTTATTTCTTTTCCAAATTAAAAATTAAATTACCTTTTAATTATTTTTTTTGATACCCTCGATAGGTTTTGAAATGAAAAGATTTTTCATGCCACGCAATCTGGCGTCAAAAATCCGGCATTTTGTTTACCCATTAGTTTTAAATAGCCTATGACACTCTAGTGGTTAAGACGACCTCTAGCCACGTATAATTTATTAATGTCAATTCAGCCGTTTAGTAGTTACAAGGGAACATAGAGTCGGACATACATACGTCGAACACATAACCCTCGTTTTGTCCTTAGTCGGGTAAAAAGAAAAAAAAAACGATAATATGGTCAAAGAATTGATTACGAAGATTAAATGAAGAAAGATTATAAAAATAAATAACTTATATCTTGATATACAATTATTACGTCTCAACCATATCTAACACTAAAAACACAAAAAACTAAAATTATACAAGTTTACAAATTTTTGCCGGCGCACAGTGGTCGACTTTGTTTGGGAGTGAGGAAATAATTGTCTTTATCAGTGATACATGTATTCATTTTTGAGTAATAACTTTTAAATTATGAAAAAATACAAGATTATGTGCATGAACATCACAAAAAAGAACAACACAAAGAAAAACTTCATTGTTTTAAGATACTAATGAGGCCTTTACAGTCAATCTTTAATGTATCACTTACAAAGTGCCCTCATTTAAGTCATTTATAACAAAATATCAGTTTACACCTAATCATCGACCCTCATTAGATAAATAAATCGTACAGGTAGCAGAAAATAGCAACTGGAATTAAGTTACTAATTACTATAAGGACAGAAGGCTTAAGAAGGGAAAAAGTCGTCTCGTATAACGTCGTACGGTATGACTCAAGTATTTATATGAAGTATATAAAGCGCATATAAATAAATGTCGCTACATCAATGTAAAAAAAGCAGATCTAATTATCATCAATAACTTTAAAAATACATTCGTAGATATATTTAAGCTTAAAATCCCAGTTTAAATCATGAATTTCGTATTTTGTGAACTAACTTTCCATTTAATTTATGATTTTAGTTTCACAACTATTCTATAATAGAGTTATATTGATAATTTTAAAGAATTAGAACCGCCTATTTTTAGAATTATTTTAACTAGTGTGCGGTGCGGCGACTTCTTCGCTTTGATCTAATCTAATAATTTCTAAGCAGCCCTGTTCTTTTCAGTTCCTATTAAAAAATCAATAAAATCGGTTCAGTGGTTCAGTCGAATTCATTTTAACCCCCTGTGCGCTAATCCGAGTAACTCTTGATATTCTTTAAGTAGTCTATTGCCTTCACCAAAGTACAAGATCACACTGCCGAATTTCATCGAGATCGGTTGAGCGCTTTAACCGTAAAATGAAAACAGACAGACAGACAAAGAGTGAAAAAGGGCCCTGAAGCAGGCAACAACATTAGCCTAGGTTCATGTTTCAAGATGACGTTCTGGGGAGAAGAAACGGCGAAAGAAACTCTCCAGCTGTCGCTCTTTTCAATTTTAATTATATAATCAAATCAAAATCATTTATTCAATTTAGGCTACAATAATTGAGAACTTATGAATATCACTACGCCATCGGTGCGTAAGTCTATAGGGTGGGAGACCTTGTACTGAGAAGAACCGACAAGAAACTCAGCAAGGGCATTTCTTTTCTCCCTTTCTCTTACAGCGTCTACTTAAAATGTTGGAAAATGCCCTCCCTATCATAGAAAGATACTTTCCATTACAAACATAAAAACATGAAATGCACAAGCACAATATAAAAAAGTATCTAATTGCAAAATAAAATAAAAGACAGTTTATGTATTCACCACTCATAATCGATGTCTTACAGTATTGATAAACAAAACAAAAAAGTAAGACTAAACACAAGGATAACAAGAAGTTTGCAAGAGCAGTCCAGTCTCCACAGGTGGCACCCGTTTACGAGTATGACACATGAATCAGCAATCGCTTCGCTCAACCATGTTTTAGGGAACGTAACGACCCAACACACACGCCACCACCGCAGAGACACTTTGAGAGAGCATGACACACTCAAGCAACTCCAATAAAACTTCGATTGTACTAGTTACAATGTGTGTAACGATTGGTACATTTCCAAATACAAGTACTATGATAGCAACATTTTAGTTATTCCCATGCGTTATTATCTATAAGATAGTCTTTAGTTGAGTAGTAAGCTTTTTTGACAAGTTTCTGTTTAACAAAAATTTTAAACTTTTTTAAATTCAGTTTACAAACTTCTGCAGGGGGTTTGTCCTTTAAATGATTTATCAATGTCCTCAAGCCTTGTGTGGATCAGAGCCAGTTTGTGCCTATTTCTTGTATTTCGATTATGAACATCACTAATTTTTTTTAAAAGATTAATATTCTTATGAACATACATTAAATTATCAAATATATATTAACCAGGTAAAGTAAGTATATTAATAAATTTCCATACAAACTTTCAATCCTAATTTCACCCTCTTAGGAAATAAATTTTCGCAAAATCTGTTCTTAGTGCTCACGAACGTCATAGAAGAAAGTCGCTAGAAACAAAAATATCGAAATTCTCATACGAACATTCAACCCCTATTTTACCCCTTTAGAGGATGATTTTCCAAAAACGGTGCAGCACGTAACTCTTGATTTTTAACTGTAAGGCTAAATAATGCCAAGTTTTATGCATTTTAAAAATGACGGTTTTTTCATACAAAATTCCAACTCCCATTTTACTCCTTTAGGGGATGAATTTCCGAAAATCCCTTCTTAGCGGACACTTATATCATTTAAGAAATATTTGTGCAAAATTTCATGCTTTTATTCCTAGAGATTTCAGCTGTGCGTTGATCAATCAATCAGTCAACCAGTCCGATTCTTCTTTTATATGTATATGTTGAAATGTTAACCTGCGGATTGGTCCCATTAAAATTTGTATGTATGTTTTCTTTTTTTGTGTTTCAAGATATACGTTATTTGCGCAAATATATTGCTTAAGTAGGTTTAACAGTTTTTGAAGTAGGCTAAAAAGCTTAGAACAAACTCACTCGCTAACTAATAGTTTTTCCTGATATTACACACACAAAAATAATATTCTGTTTTCTACTGTCACAGGTAAAAAAAAATAAAAAAAAATATATAAATGCTTTAAAAAAAATAACAATGGTGGCATTCTACTAAATTTAAAATTGATATTAATATTCACTTTGATGCGAATTTTACTCAGATTTTTTGCGGAAATTAATAACAAAAACGAGCAAACTTTACAACAAAAAGTCAAAGCTCTAACTAGAAAGATAAACCACAATTTGTATCATATAGATTTATATCGTTTTCATTTTGATGGATTAGCTGCGTATCAAAAAAAATGAAGCCCCCTAGTAAATTATTTCAATTTAAAACTCACTTCAGTTCAAACGACAAGCCAAACAAGGGACATAGAAACTTCTCATATTGCAATAAAAATCTGCTTGTGAAAAGATAACAAACATAACTTCATAAACATAATATTCATGCCACCAGCTTTGAAAGTGAGCTTCCACATATTTTTATACATTATTAGAGAAGCAAAAATGAAAAACTAAACCACTGCTCACATTGTATGCGTATAGTTAAACTTTTATATATGTTTATAACAATAATTCGTAGATACATAATTTCGTGATACCTGTTTTATTATATCAGTATGGCGCCGCGCCGATTGAAAATCAGTGTTGTCATTTGTTTGGCAGCATTGTTGAATCGGGGTCCAATTAGGTGAAACATTGCAAAACCCATAAAACCCTACTCTGGTAGTCATTGGTAGTATCTTAACCATTCCATTGTATTTATTGAAATAATTATTTATATTTTTAGTGTTTTATTGCAAGAAAAAATTTAGTTCTTTGTGTTTAGTTTAATTTTTGTTTAATTGTTCTCTACTCTACTAACTACACTGAGCTTATTACAAAAAGACTCGACAAAATTGTATTGCAATTATTATTATCTCTCGATTTCTCTAATTATACCTCTAGAGTTCGTATAAGAGAGAGAGAGTTTTTTTTTTCTAGCTACTGTCTACTGTTGTTGGCCGCAGATGGCCTTTACAACTACACGCGGACTAACTTTTGCTGCGGTGCTGCTTGCACTCTTCAGCGAAAAGTTGGGGCGGTTTGCGCAAGGGTGTCCTAGACACGAACCTCGGCTTGGGCAACCGCTCTTAGAAACTAAAATTTGTATCTAACTAAATTTTACCGCCGTTTTGGAAAATAGCAAAGGCGTTCTGAAGAGAAGAAACGGCAAGAAACTCTTCAGCACTCGCCTATTATTATTTAAATCTAACTAGTCGAAGCGCCCGGATATATTAGAGAACATAGTATACCCGTGCGCTCGAGTGTGTGTGTGTGTGTGTAAAAACTAAACTGTCTAATGTTCCGTCTCCGCCGGCGGCGACGTATTCTGTATATATTTCTATAATCTGTGTTCGCGGACGCGAGCGCGGAAGGCGCTTGAGCTTTGAGCCTGCTGGTTATCTCATTGTCAGAATCTGTTATAACGTGCCTCGGATATCTAAATGGTCCTAAGGCCCCTCAATAGGGGGCATAGTTACAAATCCATTTTACTTGCGCTTTGGTTTCTATATATGGTGAACTGCCAAAGAAACTTTGATAGCGCGATGTAGGAGTCGTGACGTCAGCCTTGCTTGTAGCCGTACGACATAATCCGTTACACATAAATGAATGGCCAAAACATTTTTAACATTGTTTTAAAACGTATTGACGCCCTTTTTGGGGAATAAAAGTTAATCATACTCAGGTGTATACTAATGTAGTTCACCTATAATTTTGAGATCGGAATAAATTCCTTTCATATATTTCTTTTCTAATTGAAAGCTGAAAATTACACCTAAAGGGACCTGTATTCATTCCCTTAGTTTCGAAAAATGAAAACAACGTAAATATATTCAATAATTTGAAAAACCAATGTAATTAATGATTTTTTTGGCTTATAAAAAGTGAAATCCCAATATATCTTAGTTTTATCAGTTTTTACAGTGTCTCTCCCGCGCCGGACATTAAATTTAGGCTAAAAATCGGGACGTCCCGCCACAACGTCTGGCAACGCTGATAGCCACACATAAAACAAGTTATAAACCTAAAAAAGTGTGGCCATTCGAAAAATGTTGTACACAATGCATAAACTGTGATAATTGAATTCAAACACTCTTTATTATGCTATATCAATAACCGCGCAGTAGGTAATAAATTAAGTCACAACACAAATTGCGTGGTCGTCTTATAAAAAATGGTGCTACCTTTTACCCACTTATTTATTATAGTTGTTGGTAGTTTTACATTAATGTCAAGGTCAACTCGACAACTTAATTACTACGCAATAACTTTGCCTGTCTTGTTTTGCAAATATCAAGATTGGCCAGGACGCACCCCTTATCGGAATAACAAGTAAATGAAAGGCTATATATATATATATATATATATATATATATATATATAAAGTGTTTATATTTTTGATATTATTTTGCAGCATGATTTCATCAGCGTAATATTAGCCTATAGACGTCCACTGCTGGATTCAAGCCTCATATTCTACACGGAAGCGTGCGGCTCTATGCCACCTGTAACCAACGGCACCGCATATTTTTGTAAATTTATATTAGACAACTATGGATTTCGGAACAAGAAGATACAAAAGCCTGTCCCTACGGGGATCTGTGACTTGTATAACAAGTTTTAAACAATTATTATAAAAAACACAAAATTTTTAGTAGTGCTTTGCCCAGCATCATGTAGACATATATACTGCTGAACGTAGGTCCCTGCCATTTGTTTCCCAACGACTAGTCCTAAGCCGCCTGCCCCATAGGGTACCTACGACTCTTATATGGTCGTCTGTCCATCTAATAGCAGAAGGCCGACCCATGCTGCATCTCACCGAGGTCGCCGCTTAAGGTTTTTCTCCCTAATCGATTATTGGTTCGACGAGTTTGTGTTATGGATGTATTACTAGATTGGAAAGGGAACCTGTATGGACTTCACTACGTTGTAGGGAATCGGTGCGGGTAAGACGCGTGCATGTGTGATTATTGAACTGTGTCAAATTTGCTGTGTTAATAAAAGGTGTTACTACTATTGTTTCTTTTGTTTTTAACTTAATACTTCTTAAATCAGGGACACTTAACACAAATTTTTAAGATATTCAAAGTACCGACATACCTCTGTTATCCATATAAATAAGTGTAGATTATTCTATTTATATGATATGATATGATATGATATATTTATTGGTAAATTTGTTGAATTTACAGGTCATTATACATTTCTTTATACATAACAATATACATTTTACAATTAAATAAAAAAAACAATATGATATATACAAAATGAACAATAAAAGTATATACGTATACTTATGTCTGTAGATACATTTATAATTCGTCACACTTTTTCTTCAAGAAACTCTTTAAGCGAGTAGAACGCTTTGCTTTCTAGCCATCTTTTAAGCATGTTTTTGAAGACCGTAATGGAAGTTGCACTTGTTATTTCCCTAGGTAGCCGGTTGTACACGACCGGTCCTAAAATATAGGGTGACATTTCTGATTTTTTAAATTTGTGGGTTGCTGCCTGGAGTTTTTGTTTATTTCTGGTTTTATAGTGGTGATTTTCACCTAGGAATTTAAACTTATCTATATTATTGTGGACAAATGTCGCTATTTGTAGAATAAATATTGAAGTCAGGGTCAGTATTTTTAATTTAATGAAATGCTGCTTCGCTGAATCTCTGGGTGATATGCGGGCAACAATGCGAACTGCCTTTTTTTGCAGAATAAATATTCGTTCCCAGTAAACCGCTTTTCCCCACAGCTCTGTTCCGTACATAATAAGTGACTGGACAGTCGCATAGAAGCAACTCTTTACCACGTGGGGCGCGGCTGTCGCTGCCAGTCGGCTTAGTGCGTAACAACTTTGACCCAGTCTGGTACTAATATTATTTATGTGTTGTTCCCAACTTAATGATCTATTAATTACAAATCCTAATAAAGTCACTTCTGAAACTTGTTTCAGAACAGTACCGTCAATAATAATCGATAAAGGATTCTGAGGTTGATTAGTAAGGTTGAAGTGCAAATAGCAAGTCTTTTCCAGGTTGAGCGCGAGCCCGTTTACAAGGAACCAGTTGCTCAAGTCACGTGCCACTTGACTGAAGCTAGACTCCAAGGTAGGAACGTCTGGTGCACAGATAAGTGCCACTACATCATCAGCGTACATGAAGATTTCCGCACCTGGCACGTTCACAGGTAGGTCGTTCAGTAGCAATGAAAACACGGTGTTGGAAAGACAAGAGCCCTGCGGAACCCCTAACGTGGAAATCTCCTCGTCCGATTTTATAGTGCCACCCGCACCCACGACGGTTTGACGTCGATGGGTAACAAAATCTGTCATCACATGGAGTGCTGGTCCTCGGACTCCGTAGTACTCAAGTTTCATTTTTAAAAGAGCTCGATCTGCTGTATCAAAGGCGCGTGACAAGTCACAGCATATGATTGCTACCTGTTGTTTTTGCTCCCGCGCTTGCAACACTCCTGACACTACTTCCCGTACGAGCGCGGTCGTGTTTTTACCTGGCATGTAAGCATACTGTCGATCTGTAAATGAGTTACTTTCACAAAAAAAATGCGTTAGTCTTATATTTATACAAACTTCGAACACTACTAATATATATATATATATAGAATTACTACTAATATTTCAAAAAAATATATTTTTCAGCATTTAACGTAACGTTCCAAGAGAAATTAATACTTGCAATAAGAAAAGAATCAGATAAGTTCAAAAACTTTCTTCTGACAATAATGGAAGGGAACGACCGGAAAAATTAAATAAGAACTTCTACGAGTTTCGCGAAAAATTATTTCGTTTTCCCCAATATTGCTGTTTTAGGGACTCTTTTATTTTTGTATAAGGTTTTATCGAAATACTCATACTGTTAACATACATATATCAGTGCAGAAATATGATTGGCAACAGACTCAGCGATTTCATAAATATTTTTAGGGTTACATATTATTATTTAAAGAAAGAAACTCTTTCGCTTTCTTATAGTGCAACAAACATTTCTGACCCGGTGGTCGAAAATTAGAACTATGGTCGCCATATTAAAATGGTGTAAATTTACAATGACACTAGCTACCAAACAGAACATCAGACGGCCAGAAAAGTTTTTTGCACTGTACACTCGGATAATAATGGTGGTCCATATGTCGTCATCAATAATTATAACACAGAAATATTCATTTCATTTATACAGTCAGTCATCACCTTTGATAAATCAGAATCAGCACCGCGACGAAATATATGACTGGCTGAATAGCACCTGACTAGCTATATGTAACGATAAAGGGTAGTCGGGTGCACTTGCTCCCGCTTCGCCGCACGTCTTACCTTACGATTGCTCTGTCTAGACACCTTCGATGGCAGAATGAATAAAATTATTGTTTAGGCTGTGTTAATAGGTTCTTTTTGTACACAACTTTTGTCACTTTTTCTATATTACAAAATAATGGCATTCCAGATAAGAGATAAGTGTTGGATAAGATAGATTCAGATAAAATTTGGAAGGAGTTGGATAAAATTAAATTCCAGAGTTTCGATTTATTGTGGCATTTCAATTACAGCTGGGCACTAAATAGGTTTTTTTGCTTATGTATGTGGTGTGTGCGTGTCTGAAAAACTGGCTAGGACAAGGCTTCTACAAGAGTTCTTAGTGTGGGAGTACAACTTGCACTTGACCCTCTTTTAACAATATAGATCTAAACAAAAAACATTAAAAAAAAAGAATTTACTTTTCATACTGTCATAATAAAAAATGTAGAACCTGTGTTTCTTTAAAATAAAAAATATTTTTTAAACTTTTATATAATATTATTATTATAGCAGCTTAAAATCAAACATAATAATAAAAAAAATGTAGGCTACGAGCTGCCCAAAATCCTCGCTCACACTTTGATTCTTTTTAAAAAAAATAATACTACCTAGCGACGTACTAGGGCAGATATCCATCTGATACTATATGCGTATAGTATCTGTGCGTGGTAAAAAGCTAATGCAAAGCGTGGTAATATTATTTTCTAGGTGTTATTCTAGGTGGTTCTAGGTTCTCGTAGGTGTACTAGTAGTATAAAGCACTATTCGGTGTAAATGCTCCGCTTCAGGCCTCAAACTAAACCCTCCTAAATAATCGGTCACTTTTACACCCCTTGGTGATCAATGTACTATTGCATGATTTGGCATATACATATTATGTTAAAATAGGCCGGTTTACGTCTTATCTTATCTGATTTGGGCCTTTGTCGCTAGTGTCGCGTGATTCACGGTATTTAAAAAGTGGTCAGAAAAAAATGCTGCATTGCAAATTGCTAAAAAACATACAACTTTATCTGTGGTATTATTTGAGAATTTATTTTGTATTCATTTTATGAGAAAATGAATATCGTTTTCCGAAATTTAATGATGATTTTTGTGCAAAAGTATTATGTAATCTTTTTAATTTTTATTTTTAATATTCACCCTCTGTAATTAACTCTATGACTATATTTGCCGACGAATGGTATTTTTAATGAAATTTATTCGATAAGCAAACAGAGAAAAATGTACCAAAAATTGACCCTGAATCGTTTAAGTTGTGGGGAGATGAAACGGAAAATCAGTTTCATAGTATTGTCTACAAAAGCAGCCGCCATCTTTAAAGTTAAAGGACTAATCTACCTGTTATACTAATTATTATATTATTTAGTTTCTTTCAAACACAAAATGTACCGAAAAACACCCATTTTTTAACAAAAACGCAAAGGCGCCCTTAAACAGCATAATATGCTTTTCTGAATAACATTAACCTCAACAGTTGGTCAGCAAACAAACTCAACATGACCAGTAAATCAACATGTCTTTAGCTATCGTAATATTTATACAAAATAAAAAGTAATAATAGAAAATGATTGAATGATTGAGATGAATATCCATAATGCAATAATGTTTAAGCGGGTAGAAGACTCCAGCGGTCGGGATGATAGAAACTTCCTTAAACTCTCAGAGAGTTTCTCTTTAGGATTTTCAACGCCCATCAATTTGTACTAAAACGTATAAAGATTTTTTGGGTCGTAAAGTAAAGTTAACCTTGATAGAAACCGAGATAAGGGTAAGTATATATAAATTAAGAATGAGTAAAACAATTCATGTTTTTGTAAGCATATATAAAAACTTTCGATTCAGCTTAAAAACGAAATGTTAATTGCGTAGACAGTTTACAGCCTGAAACGTTTTCCAACATATTTGATTAAAATCCAGTGCCAGCTCTCTGCCATAAATATAATATTTATGGTGAGAATTGTCGAGAAGAGTGCTTTAAAAAGCAATGGGTGGATTCAAATTGTTTTTTAACGAAAACAATACAGTCAAACACATTGAGTATTTTGTGCGTTCGATTTTTGATATTAAATCTGACTTTTTAACTATCTTTACTGTTTCCTTTACTTTACACCATCTTACCTATCTTTACTGTTTTCTTTATCTTACACCACTAATTTTTTTAACTAGCTTCACTTTTTCATCAACCCAAAGGTTGTCTAGTAGATATTGCTCTCTAGCCGACTTCCAAAAAGAGGAGGGTCTCAATTCGGTTGTATTTTTTTATGTTTTTTACTACGGAAACTGTTGTAGCTTTAAAATAACAGAAATCATTTTTATTTGGTGGTCTTATTTATTGTAGGGCTATACTTCCTGATTGGTCTCATTTTTAATAAAATCCAGGCCTCATGTTGGAATTCATGAATTCAGAAAATTCCTCAAATATTATAGGCATAAGTGAACATAGCGATTTTGGTATTTTCATCAAGCGTTTGTATTCAGAAAGTATTATTTGGTGAAGGGGAACTGATGAAGAAGACCACTGATAGACAACGAAACTTCTTAATAATACCTATTATGAGATATTTCAATTAAGATAGTTTAGTGAAAATGACGAAACAAATCTGAATGGTTCGGATAAAAATGGTACCATAAAACTTATTTCACGTTAGACTATTATACGTTCCGCAGTCAAATGTTTTAAAAATTAGTTCTAAGTTTCTTTATATTGACTTTGATAAAAATATCTGCCAGTGTGTCTGCTGTAGAGGTTTTTTTTTTACTTTATAGTTGAGTCTTTAAGTTTTTATATTAATGTTTTTATTTAATTACATTTCATTTTAAGTTCTATATTAACTGTTTAACGTACAATAAAGTATATACATTCATTCATTCACAAATGGTAAGCTGGAAAGATAAAACTTAAACCTGTAACAAAACCTAAAACACACATAAATCACGGAATAGATCATCTAAGTAATTAAACCAAAAAGATACATTCATTCACAAACAATATAATAATTAAAACAATAATTATATAATCTGGTAAACTAAGGCTAAGTTTGTCAAGTTTAGTATTGATCAACAGATTCAGATGAATGGATAGGCGTCCCAGCCCGGGTCACCACTGAATTTATTCTGAAATTCTAACGATTTCTATGTAGTACCTTTTACCATTCAATGCTGAATTTATACGAAGATCCTATTCACGAGCGTTAACAGCTCTCTTCTGCTTATAAAAACAAAGTAAAATGTAATGCCACCATATTATATTAACTAAGTACTACCTACTAAGGCGACCTCTTTGATCTCGTACGTCAACACAGAAACTGGTTCAAGTGCTAGAGTTCTCACAAAATAAAAAACAATATTACTTATATTATAATAGTATGAGTACGTAAAAAGGGAAAAAATATACAAGTGAGTACGTAAAGGTTGGAAAAATTTTGATTCAGCGCCCTCAAAAACTCAATATAACGTAGTTGCATCAAAATCAAAGTACTGGCTTACATTTCGATTACTACCTTACCTTTTTATTATGTGTAAATTACTTTAAAGTGATTAATATTGGAATGGATCGGTGGTAGTCCAGGGGTTACGAGTCCTGAGTGGCGGAGGTTTGAGCCCGGCGTGTACCAATGATACGTCTATGTATTTTTCTTAATTTCTCAAGTACATTTATTAATAACACCACTGGCTTTTCGGTAAATGAAAACATAATGGGAAAAACGTAAAAAAACGTAGGTCTAGTCCACATACTGCATCGAGCCCGCGTGTGTACTTTGGCCCAAATCGCGAGGCTAGACCGTACCACAACGTAAGGCTGCCAAGGAAGGGGGAGGAAGGAAGGAACAATAAAGGATTATATGTGGGTCCAACTTAATGTATTATCATCCATGTTGTGCAATGGAAAGGGATGATCTCCCGCGAGGCCAGGTATTATGCTTAGGAACCGCCACGGTCCACTTGTTATTCGGTTTTTATCATAAACTCAACTACAGTGCGTCTAAAAAATCTTGGCACGTCCTACAAAACAGAAAAATGTATACTAGTATATACGTGTAACTAAGTACCTACAAAGAAAAATTTTCATTTCGTATATGTTAGTAAACAACTAACTACTGGATATAACACAAACATACAAAACAGTTCGTTTGTTTAGACTTCACAGTTTCATAAAGTAAAGGGTAGGGACGCGCGGAGATGCCAAGATTTTGTAGACAGTCTGAAGTTTTTCTAACTACTGGCTTATGTTGTTGGCCACAGATGGTCTTTACTACTACACTCAGACTAACTTTTGCGGCGAGGCTGCTTGCACTCATCTTCGTTGTGGCGGTTTATCTGGTGCTCCTTGGACAGGAACCTCGGCTTGGGCAACCGTTAAATAAACAGAAGAAACTGCAAGAAACCCTTCTGCAGCTGACGCCTTTTCATTATTAAATCTAATCAGTCAAAGCGCCCACGAATATTAGTGTACCTATTGGTACACCTGGTACATCGTGTTTTAATCTGCTATTTCAAATTATTTATCTGAGTTATCTATTACAAATAAGTAGATGATGGATCGAAAGAAACAGACGTCAGTGATGCCCATGGGGTTAAATTTTCTCTAAAAACGACCTAGTACATGCACTAACATGTCTGAAAAGCTTGGAAAATGTCCTTTGGAATGTCCACTTATTTTCTTCACCTATTCTTTAGCACTGCATGGTAAAATAACATCTTAGAATCATATATAACACTCGTATATTTATTACTTGCTTCTGCCCACGCTTAATTCGGTTATCGTGAGGTTTTTACCGTAGGTTCCTGATTACAGTAAGATAGTTTACGTCAGCAAGCTATAGATGCAGCTATAGTTCATCCATGTTGGATTCGGTTACGGATACTCCTGCAACAACTTTTCAGGGTAAACTTCAACAGTCTCTGTGCCTATCATCTCAATTGGTTGCTCCGTAGCGGTGTTTTTCACATATACATTAGTGAGGATTATCATGAAGAAGAAAGAAGTTATTAGATTTTTGAAGGGTCGGCAAAGGTTTATCAGACCGTCAGCATATTTGCTACACTAGTGGTATAAAAATAAAGAATACCCTAATCAATTACGAGACGACCAAACAGACAGTGATATTTATTAAAAGGCTCAGCTACCTGCAAATACCAGACGACAGGAATTTTCCTGAAATTTCCGTATCCGGAATTCTGGCCGTTTGTACGGAAACAAGGAAACTTACTTATGGAAAAATATAAGTGATAAACATTATTATGTTATTCTAGCATTTAACTGCGGGTTCTTAGATTTTCGAACTACCTATTGCAAAATGTGTTATTTAAATCTAATCTAACCAAAGCATTTTTTTTACCACTTACGTACAACATTAACACAAAATGTCAAGAAATTTACTGAAAAATCAGGTATTTCTTCAGGAAACCTCGTATTTTGATCTGGTTACCTTACCTGCAAACCCGAGAAACCTGGCGTTTTTATATAAAATAACTGTTTTTATAATTTTTGCCGACTGGTTCAGTATAATACTTGTTTCCATAGTTTACTAATGCTAGCCAGAAACCAATTGACTTGAACTCAATGACTTTAATTTTACGGTTGTAAAAAATGAAAAAAATATAATTCTGAAATTATTTTCTGTATTTCGTAAGGGATTAATAATTCTTCTGTTACATATTCTGTGCTTTTTATTTGAGCGATTTTACCTACTCTGTGCCTTCCAGCGTCCTTTGACGTCCCTAAAGATCTAATTGGGTCAAGCTTGGCTACAAAAACTTAGTTATAAGCAATAACTAAAAAGAATAAGAAACCCAGCTACCCAAGTTACATAATAAAGAGACAATATTAAGTTAATCATTGGCTTATAAAATTTCTACACAAAGCTTTCTGATAGGATTGAAAGCTAAAAAGCTTCAATAAAAATATACAAATAAAATCTGTAGTGAATAAAACTTCATTTAAAATACGCAATTTCATATTCAGCTTAAGTCTTATCCATACTAATATCAATACTAATCCATATCCATAAAAATGTTATAAATGCGAAAGTAACTCTGTCTGTCTTTTACATTTTCACACTAAAACCGTTGTACCAATGACGATGAAATTTGGAATTAAGATAGTTTGAGTCCTGGAAAAGGACATAGGCTACTTGAAAACGTCAAGTGTGAGACGGTTTTTTCTAAAATAGCACCGATATAACTGACTTAAGGTCAGGTGAAACCGCGAGAAAAAGCTAGTAATTAATAATTAAGACTAATATATAGATATATTCCTTAGATGTTAAGTTATTTATTAGACTGTTAACACCCTTAACATTCACCATAATATGTAAAATATGTTACCAATTTTATTGGGTTGGTAGTATTTGAAACAAACTTAAAACACACATACATTTTATTGACTAAGTTTTATTTAAGCTTTTAACTTTTTCATAATGAATATAAATAAAAAATTTCATAGCAAAGTTGCAGTCAAAAATTAAGCTCGAGATTTTAAATAATTTAAAAACTAAAGAGTTGACAACTTATTCTTGTTATTTGAGTCTCCAAAATATTGTTGGAACAGAAAACCGATTAGAGCGGGATTTTTGGCGTAAAGATTTTGCAAAGAGCTTTGTGTAATAGGCTCATGGTAGGTAGTCCTTCTCTGAAACATCCGGTCAAGGTCTTGTCACTGACCCACTTCATTGGAACTAAAATTAATTGAGCGAACCGAAACACGAATGTATCGTTAGGTACCATAATTCGTTTTTTCCGTTTCGTTGCGCGGTCTTACTTTATCGACGGCATCGAGGGCCTAGCATGAGTGTACTATCGTATTTTAATTAGTTATATGAAATGTCGTAAAGCCAACAGTTTGTATGAAAATTATAAACAGCACCATCTCGTAGGCGTAAGTAGAATTGTATTTTTTATACTGAATTGTTACTTGTATGCATCATTCCATCATTGCATGTACAATAAATTTGTTCGTTATTGTTTGCGCGTATGCGTTGACGACATTCAATGAAAAATACCTTCTACTACCGTACATTACATTATATAGTATATTTTCATAACTACTATGTTATATAGGTATATGGCAATATTTATAAAAATATTTCGGCTGATTTAAGGCGCTCTCAGTCAAACATAAATTAATAACCATTATTATTACCTAGCTATTTTTATAGCAGTACACAGTGTGTTAAATTAATTTAACCTTGGATAAATAAAATTATAAATACCTATCAAGTTTTAATATTTAATAAATAATGTTAAATTATTAAGGAAACGGTTTCCTGCTTTCCGTAAAATTATCATACAAACTTTGTCACGTAGCGAAGAAAAGATCCGTTTCTCAACACAACTCAGTGTTTACAATCTTTTATTCTCCGAAGAGCACTTTCGGATTTCAAGAGCCATGCAGAAAAAATAATGAGACGACAAAATAAAAAATATCTATTCATAATGACGTATTTTTCTTATACCTTATAGAGTTTGAAAAAGAGCCCTTTCAGACTGTAAAATTGAGTTAAAATTTTTTAAAAAAATAAGGTATCTTTGATAATTGATGAAAAAATAAGGTATCTTTGATAATTGATACCTATAATTATTAAAAACTGTATTAATAGATACATAAGAATAACTATAGTTTACACTTATTGTTAGATTCCAATTCGTAAATATTATCATATACCTATCATGGCTCAAACTAGACACAGATACTAGAAAGCAATACAGAAAATTCCAAAAATCACGGACTTTCGACAAAAACAGCGGAGTTTCTTGTCTAATATCTACTTTTTAGTTTTTAAGCTAGGTTATACATTTCTTCGATTTTATATTCCCATCTCTTTACACTCTTACTGATGTTTTTATACCGTTTTTTACTATTAATTTATACTAGGAGCTCGTGGTTCAGTAACACTCGTATATCGGAAACAATATCACTCATGGCCTAGTGGGACATTTTTCTGAGCTCCTCTGTGCTTTTGGTAAACCTTCGTAAAAAAAGTCCATTTTGGATTTTGTAGGGGTATCTACATTCTGTGATAAGGCAGTAAATACAGTCGTTGACTTATCATTTTGTAACGGTAAATGATGAATCGACGCTTGACATATAGATGTTAAATACACTAAACTTAATTAACTAATACAGTGATTAGTATACACCAACCACATGTGCGTCAGCATAAATATAATTGTGCGGTGGCCCTTACATCTATTGTCATACGACAGCAGTCGTTAAGCCAAGTCAGAAGCCTTTTATGTACGTTGACGACGGAACCTTAAAAATGGAGTAGTTAACATAACAGAAGAAAAATATATTTATTAAGACCCTGGTCTTTTATTTTACCGTACTATAAAGCTGGTAATTTACGATGGATGGGACTTATATAACGCCACCCTGGGTCCAGATACACGGCATTGTAAGCAGTATTAAAGCGATAGGCTCACTCCCTTTCAAGCTTAAGTCAGTCACGCTTAATATTAAAGAGTTTAAAAGTAGATTGCATAAAAAATAAGTAATTAGACATATTTTTTTTCTTTAATACTCACTCAATCAGAGGGAGGATATGTAAACGTAAAATCGTTGGATAAATAAATATATATGTACGTACAAACCTCCATATTAATTAGTTGCGTTCAACTTGTCCATGGAATCTAAGTAGAAATATTGCATGAATTTATGACTTTGTTAAGATTTAAAATGTTAAACTCGAACGGTAAGTCTAAACATACATATTTGTACGTCTTACGTGAGGCTGGATATGGTGATTCCTATAGTTTTTAACATATTTTATGTACCCATGTTCACAAATAAAGTATTTGTATTAGTATTTACATAAATTACACAGTATAACTGTATCAAAAACATCGTAAATTAAAAAGTATTTCAAAACGTAGATTTATTAGTATTTAAGCATACCCTTCTCATACCTTTACACCTCTACTTAGGACATGTAAACAGATACGTTAACCTGTGCGTAGATGATTTAAAATAGATGCACATTACATAAACATCATGAGTTCCTTGTAAACATTAAGCTACAGTTACACATGCTGAATTCTAGCACGAAAGCATGCCACTATTGAGCAATTGCTACTTAGTAGTATGTGTGTCGAAACATTGCTAATAATGAGCATGCTCATTTTGAGTTTGCTCAAAAATCAACGGTCGTGCGATTCTTGGGCATGCTACATGCAGCGCGGGTGGAGGGGGGCGTGCTTTTAGCGCGTGTGAACAGGTTTGCCTATTGAGCATGCTAGTAGCGATCAGTCGTTCGCAACAGGTGCGTGTACACCATCTTCACGCAAAATGTCTCGCTGGGGCGACGAAAAAACGCTCAAATTTGTAAATATATACCGAAATCACGAGTGCTTGTTCTTGCACTTGCTCCTAAGTCCTGTCTTCTAGATATCCAATCACGAACCCAAATGTTTCTCTTTCTTTTCTTTTTTTGCCGAGCTGATATAAGCTTCTGGATGCATTGCATCGCCAGCAAAAGGATGATCTTATTCAGCTCCATACGGATAGCTGTTTGATTGTCCATGGCTTTGTTTGAACTGACAGAGAGTGAGAGAGCATGCTATAAAATGGCATGTGTATTGGAGTGTTTGCTTTGAGCATGCTAATTCAGGAGCATACTTAAAACTAGCATGCCTATTGCTAGCAAATGTAAACTGCTCATAAGCATGCTCATATTGAGCATACTCAGTAGCATGCTTTTTAGCATGCTATTTTAGAGCATGTGTAACAGTAGCTTTATGGTGTTCAGATATTTACATATCTGTAATTTTTATTTTTAGTATTCGCGATTATACAGGGAGGTTGGATATGGAATTTTAATTCTATGACAGATTGCGATGTCAAATATACTACGTCAAAAAAGTAAATAAACAAACATTATTATTTCTTGACAATGTCAAAGACATGTCTCGTGACATATTTGAGTGTTAAGCGCGAATCGTGTGTAAAGATTTTCACTTCTGCCGGCACTCCCGGAGTGCAACTCGTTTTTTTTTTTTTAATATACCACTAAGGTGGCAAACAAGCATACGGTCCGCCTGATGGTAAGCGGTCACCGTGGCCTATGGAGCTTGTTGGGGTATCACTCGCGCGTTGCCGACCCTTCAAAAATCCAATAACTTCTTTCTTGGAGGACCCCATAATGTAGTCCTTAGAGAAAACCTTTATTGTGTGGGTGGCAGACTTCGTTTTTATTTTTAACCGACATCAATAATTTTTGTACAATTTAGGAACTTATTAATACGAAAGTCACTAAAAAGGTTTTCCCGTACCCAGTCAGAGACCTTGGACAGTGTGGTCTCGATTTAAGACACAAGTTCTCCACGCTTTTCCTCCACAACGGAACGAAGGATGTTTGAACAACCCGTGTAATAAACGCCTTCTGTACTGTCATCTGCGTAGCATTGTATGTTGTTGATGTCCAAAATGTCATTGATATGAAGTAGAAACAGCGTAGGAGACAGCACAGAGCCTTGCAGGACACCAGCATTAATGTCCATCCTGTAGAGCAACTACCGTCCAGGCTACATGCTAATGCCTCCCCCTGACTCTCAATGGCTAGTGCCCATCGGTGAGTGAGATACACTAAAAAGTCACCAGTCGAGTTTTTCACTGAGTTCTATAACCGTCGACCGGGACAAAAAGTTATACTTGTGCCATAACCCTGGTCAACCCCTTGCTTCGTTGCGACTTAAAGGAATAGTGCCCGCAGTATTATCCGTAATGGTAAATGGTAATGGCGTATGATGTTCCGCGCATTTTATTTAAAAACTATATTTTTCTCTTTTTTTAAAGTATTCGTTTTAAAGTTTCCTGTCCATTATTTCACTTTCATTCATTTACGACATTTTTAGAAACATATTTATTGTCAGTGCAAAAAGTCATATTTCCTGTCAGGGGACGCATCCTGTTTCACAAATATCCTTATCAGAAAACAAATAACTTTAAAATAATTTGGCTCATTTATAGCAATTTTTATTTATAAAAAACAGTAACCTTACTTCAAATTTGATAAAATAATATTAAAACTTCTTTCTCTCTATCTATACTTATTTATTAACTAGACTTGAAGGGACTATATTTAAAGTCATTAGTCTGTCAAAAGTTAATTTTAAAAATGCCGCTGTTCCAAATAAGTCACTTTGACCAATTAGGAATCACAAAAAGACACTACGATGCTTGTTATGATTAGTGGAACAAAAATACACCATATTGGTAGTGCCGTGATTAAGTGTTGCTTTCCTGGGAAGAAAATTATTTTAAATATATTATATTCGATTAGACATATAAAGGCATCACTCAGTTATGTATCAAAATTTAGTTATTTACACAGTATTTAAACAATTTCAAACAAAAGGTGTCATTTTATCATTTTCCTGTGGTCATACTCGTGTTCTTCTGGCAGGATAATGACAGCCCAACAGGAAGATGACTTAATATTAAAATTATTTCAGTCATAAAGCATAACATTAATGGCTTGTATATACTTCAGTTTGTGCTAGTTCCTACTATTCTGTTTGACATTATCACCCTTTCTTATGGCCTCATCTTTGTTCAAATTTTATATAAAAGATATATATGTTATAAAACTTACTTTGTCTCGTGCAATTATTTTTTATACTACTAAGTTTGCAAAAAAGCTTACGATCCAACTGATGTAAAGTAGTCACCAGGGGCATTACTCACGCGTTAAAACCCTACTAAATAAAGAAAAAAAGGGAAATATTTTGCCGTAAGTGGAAGTCGAACTTTGGAATTTTTGGATTATCAGACTTCTACTCTCACTGATGAAGTATGGCAATAGAAACCTTACCAGTTGATATTATTAAAATTTTCTTTCTTTCCTCATCTAGAACTTTAACATAAATGGTTTTTATAAATTATTTTATATTTCATAACCTACACGTTTGTATTTTAGTTCTAAGCTTGTATTGTAGGCTTGGGTTGTAAGTACACTATGGTACCAAAAAAAAAGGCACGTGAAGTTATATTGAAAAGGAAAAGGGTGTTGGAGAAACTCAGATATCAACGCCTAAAACATGATAGGGAAAAAACAGAAGTACTCAAACGAAAAAAAGTGTAATACTTTAAGAAGAAAGCTGAAAAATAAAAATATTGCAGAGATGACACCTAGGTGTCAACGAATTAAAGGAAGAAATTACGGCCAAATACATGCAAAAGTGAAAAAACAGTTCTGATTTAGAAAAAACATTCTTGTGGAATAACTCTCCACCTGAATCCGATCACGAAGTTCCGCCACCAGTAATAATGGACCAAATTCAAATAATTAATACTCCATCCGATAGACGAGTACTAGAAGGACGTTAAAGAGCTGAAAAAAATAGACGCCTTAAATACAGATTACTTCATCAGAAAAACAAGTTAATTTAAGAGTTAAAAGCACAAGTAAAAAAAATACTCAAAATTACTATATAAAAAATAAGCCTGATAAGGACTTTCCTAGAACTAAAGTAAACAGCATAATTAATCAAGAGTTAAAAAGACTATTTTTTGGTGAGGTAATGAAAACATAATAACCTCAAAATTATAAGAAACCTAATTAGTTGTAACCATTATTTACTGGGCTCTCTTGATTACGTCAACCATTACCATAATAAAAAAACTAAGACTACAAAGAAAAATTATGGAAAGTGAATACAAAAATCTAAATAAATAAAACATAGATTTAAACTTATAAATTAATAATTTAGAGGCATCCATGAATCAAAAAATTATTTAGAAATAAATGATAGCAACCCTGTAGAACCTGATCCATCCGGGATGGTCAATAAAGAAGGTTACAGATATCCAGGTCCATGTGTTAGGGACATAGTTAGTGATGGGGAGATTAAAATTACATTTTTGAGGGCGTGTAACGATGATGGAAATCTCTTTAAAATTGACCAAGACAAAATATATGATGTGCAAATGGAGAATGGAGTAGAAAACTTACCCCAGCCATCATTATACCTAAAAGGTGAACTTATGTTTTATAAATTTAAAAAACCTTTTGACATTTTTGAGCAATAATTTTAGTCTGACTAAATTTTTGTCAACCGTTAACTTTTTATTGTTAATTTTATATTGTGCCAAAAGAAGTTACATTTTGATAAAGAGTTTATTTTTTTGATTTATGAAGATTATTATGTGGTTGTAATGTCTTTTTACTGAACTGCATTAAGTCTTACTCGCATACAGTGTGTGTGTGTTTCTGTGTGTATGCGTGTGTGTTCTTTTATTTAAGGCCAATTTGAAAGTATGTATACGGTAATAATACCTTCTCTTTTATTATCCTTGATTGATTGTAGTTTTAATAATAATAAGGTAGATTTGTTATTATTATTACTTTCGAATTTATGTAACAGATATTAATTATGGAACCACATGCTTGAGCCTGATTAAAATTTTATTTCTTATGACACTTGCATTTCTGTCCTTATCCTGTCAACAAATCATTAGCCTGATGCATAAAGTAATTTTCCTGTCATTGCTGTCATTTTCCTGTCTGCCCAATTTGAAAATCCTAGGAATCTTTTTGAAGGGCATGGAACATATGTATTTTTAAAAAAACAGTAATCAATCAATATATTGAAAAAGAAATAGCATATAAAACCCTATAAAATTATTATTTATTTTTTCTTATAAATTTACGCCAATTACCAAATATTGACACTATAAATTTTTGTTTTAAAAAGTTCTCAAACAATTTTATCGAAACAGCGCAATCTATCAAGGGGTTCGATTTCTGCACAAGACAAACATTTATAAACATATATGGTTTTCGTCAAACTGGGTATTTTCTATGTATATATGTACATATGAATTTCTATCAGTTTTCTGGCTATGGTTTGTTAATCATAGTCCAAGCTTTGCGTAGTTTAAATCAGATAGCGCTATGTGTAATGTCGAAAAATATATATTTATTCATATACATATTCATATGAAATTTATTTCATGGCAACATAGGTACTTTTCTGTACCGTTGGTATCAGGACTGCGACTCACGCACGGAGAGTAATCGGACCGGACCCTAGAAGCATCGTACTCTGTAGTCGGTTCATTAGTCTGCAAAAAAATAACCAAATGACGCTTATTTATTTTATTAATTATTGCGTACTAGCACTAGTAAAAAAACTTGCTTTTGTGTATAAAAAGTTTTGTACGTGAAGTGCGACAATATGGACCTTCGGACCAAGGAAAGTACATAGGTTTTACATTTCTACTTTTAATTTAACGTTTATCGAGTATGTCTTGTCCCTATTTCTATTTTAGTGTTTAAGCCGTAATTAAGGGCTTACTTAGGTCGTCTTAGAGAACATTAGGACAGACAGACGTGGTCCATAAAGGTACAACAACAGTACCAATTGAGGTTAGCTATACTCAAAGTTTTTAATCATTGGTTTTAACTTCACCTGTCAAAAATACAAAGCATCAACTTGCTAACGACATTGAGTAAAATAAAGTATTTCCCTCACTGTAGCTGTTAGTGAGGGAAATACTTTATTCTACTCAATGTCGTTAGCAAGTTGGATTTGGTAGATAGTTGTAAGTAGATAGATTACGATTATTTTTGATAACTTAACCTCTTTCCAAAAAAAACCAAGTGACAGAATTTATAGTTACGTATTTATTTATTTAAATAATTACATTATTGTACCTAACAGACAAGCCAATTTTTAAAAATTCTACCTATTTACATGTGTCTGTATATATCTGTCTGCCTGTCTCTCTTTTAGTCCAGAACGCGTGGAGGAGTCGAGTTGAATTTAATATCAAATACTAAGATCTAAGTCGCTTAGATTTGTTAAAAGGTCCAGCTTCAAAGTCAACGCAATAAAAAATATGGCCATTTGTTAAGTTTTTTCATTGTTCCCAAAAATAATTAATTATTAATTAATATAGATATCACCTTTATTTTAAACTCATATGACTCAGTGTACCTACATGCGCATCATGATACCCTCAGGACCGTGGTTCAAACTGTACATAATAGGTGACGAAAACATTAATAATTGTTATAAATAGAATTTTCTGAACTTATTCACCATTAAAGCATTTTAATTCATTTTGTAAGTATTCGACGTTTTCAATTTCCTTTTTCCCCTAAAAACGACAAGCATTTATAGTTTTTTTTTATAAAAGCTGCAATACTTAGTAGATATTGTTAAGGCTAGTTACAACGATACAACAGAGGTTATATTTTTTCTTGAAAAATTTTAGAAGCGATGACTTGTGCGTGGGGGGGGGCAGACTGGGTAGAAAATTTTATTTTCATACGTCAAAAATGGTATTGTAGGCACTTTACTTCATTATTATTCACGTGGTAAAACTCCATAGGCGTGGAGCTACTTCTGCTCTTCATCCCCCCGACCGACCTCGGCACGGTCGAAAAACTAATGTTAGGCGGCCTCGGCATGTACTAACAGCCCCAGACGACGATCTTGCTATCCGGATAGCGAGATTAGTTTCAACGACCTCCCCTAATAGGGCATCCCCCCCTAACACGACGCGGACGTCCCCAGGTTCGTCGGCGAACGAAGTATCAATACACGAGGTATCAAAGAGTCCCGGGGCGCTTCTCGCCCCCACGAATCGTAATTAATTAATGTTGCTAGTGGAATTCCATGGTAATAACTGAAGTACGTGAAGTACGTTTTACTGCAATATAACATTCATAATAAAAAAGGTTTTTAAGGACGTTTCAATTTCAAAATTGGTATTGCCAATAAATCTTTTAAGTTTCTTTGTTAGTAGAAAGTTACTGTAAAAGCATTCGTAATTCTAAAATTTCATTAATTATTTTAACAAATTACGCAATAATTTTCAATGTGATGTAATAAACAAAACTGCTTGTTTGAAAGTGTTCTAAAACTGTGCCTTATTTTAATAATAATCGTCTATTTTACATACCAAATGTTGCCAACACCCATCAAGCATTTCGGTGTTATTTTACCTTTATTACCATATTATGGTATTAAGTTTATGTGTTTTGCGTTTAGTCTAAAATTGGGGTTTGCTTGTTTGTATGTATACGCCACAAATCAAACTTTATAATAATGTTGTTTTTAAATTTTCTTTCTCAATTTTAGAATTTGGTAGATAGGTAAATAGATTCTTCTATTACAAAGGCATTCACCAAAAACTTGTGCTTCTAAACTCAACGGAGTAAACAGAGATGAAAAATTGCGCAGGGTACTGGAAAATTTAACTTGGGTGAGTAATATAGCTTTACCACATCATGTGGTGGTGTTTGTAGGGAATGGTGAACGGTCTTTGTCCAGAATCAAGGTCCAAAACTGGACTGAGGGTGATTGATTATCTGAATAACATGTTGGGGTACCAGCATACATTTTTACCTTAATTTTTTTATAGCCATTTTGATAAAAAAATCGTAGTGTAGTTAATTATTAAGTGGTATGACGCGTATCACTCAATCATCGCAACACTTTGGAATTGAAATTCGAACGATTCGCGGCGCCTCGCAGTGTGTTTGATACAAACGAATTTTCCATTTTTTTTTGCCATTTACGTATCAAACACTGTGAAATTTTGTAGACACGATCTCAAGAATATCTATGTCTATGGTTTTCCAAAATCCTGAAAATGTTTCTACTAACTCAAAATCTTATTTGAGACCGTTTGTATGAAAAACTAGATTCCGCTTTAACTATTAACGTATACAATTTAATACATTTCATCAAAATTTCGTAATGATTGATTAGTAAGTGTCAAAAATAAGTGAAATATTCGTCGCAAATCGTATTCTCTTCAAGTTATCATCCAGATTTGTGTTTTTCTGAGATTAATTTAATTTACAGGTTTCGTGATAAGAACTGGCGTTTTGCCATGTAGAAAACCTGAAACACTGGTATCCTGGCACTCTACTAGCCAGCCTTCATACGGTCCCCACTGCTGAGGCACGGCCTACCCTCTTAAGCGAGGTTTTTTTTCTTGACGTATGCAGGTTTCCTCATTGGAGAGACTCGTTGGTACACGCCGACCCCGGGTTTCGAACCTCCGCCACTTGGGACGTGAAGTGAAATTTAAACCCCTCGGCCACCACCGACTTCCTCACTACACGAAAAATGCAAACGCGTGAGTAGGGTAAAACATCCTGTCACAAAACACGCACCAGTTACTGACCACAAAAACTTTTACATATGTAAACAAGGGGTAAAGTTCGAGCTTTGATTTATGCTACATTTATACCTTTTCCTTGATATTTTACTTGGTTATAGTTAGTAATATTTAAATTTTCCTTTTATAATTTTACATTCTACGAAAATAATTAATTATTTCCAGGTGTTTTAATTAAAATCTATGTGAATTACAATGTTTGATAATTTTATTAAATACTAGCTTCTGCCAGCGGCTTCGCCCGCGCTAAATTTCGTTATCAGCGTACGTTCTTACGGCAGCTCCTCAATTATAGAAAAAACAAAAAACTATCAAATATTTCCTCCTTAATGGCATAAAACATTTGGGTCTGTGAAACCATCGAAATACCCGAACCAATCTGTCAAGCCGTTTACAAGTTATGTGAAAAAGATAAGTACGGAAGGATAATTCTTACTACCCGTTGTCCTATTACCCGTTTTCCCGTAGGAATGAAGCATTTCCCTCCGGTAAAAAGTAGCCTACGTTTATCAGGGATAATGTTGGCTTCTAATGGTAAAAGAATTTTTCAAATCGGTCCAGTAGTTTCGGACCCTATTCAATACGAACATACTTAACTACAAATCTTTCCTTTTCATAATATTAGTATAGATCAAGTTGATAGTTTAAACATTTATGGACATAATCGACTGTGAAAACATACCGACAGATACTAACCGAAGTATTTTTATAAGATTTCGTTTTTTAGGGTTCCGTACCTCAAAAAAAACACGGAACCCTTATTTAAACACTTTGTTGTCGTCCAAGACCCTTTTCCTTAGGAACGCATGGAGGTATCAAGCTGTAATTAATAACAAATACTCAGTTCTGCAATCCCTTGGAGCAGTGACAAAATATAAAACTTCTAAGTCAACGCAATCAAAAGATGCGGCTGTTTATGCTCCGTGTTACCTAAATGGTCTAATTCATTAATGAATGAATGCAAAACATATAATTCAAACATTTTTTTTAGATTAGAAAGCACTTTTAATTTTATCCTTTTTTACCCTAATATTTTTTGTTGTAGTATATAAATGAATAATACCTAATTTACCCTAATATATGATACTAGTTTGAAAAATCTATTAAAAACACTTAAGGAAAGTCAGTACCTTATTATTAATGTTAAGTTATTATAGCAGTCTTAATTCTATCGCTATATTTTCCGTTGATTTCTTTAATTAAATAAGAAATTTCATTTCAAAGACCCTGAGGTGAATATCAAGATATAGGTAATTTATTTAACATATATAGGGCTTGAATTAACATAAGGTGGTTTCCATAATACATTAATAAATGCGGATACCTACCCGTCGTAAATTATGTGTGCCTGCCTCTGTCCCTCCGTAATGGATTGTAAACAGACCTACTGCCTGACATTCGATATCGCATATTACATATTTTGGCAATTCAGATGGCTGGTTAATTGATGATAAACTCATTTGTATTTATGTTTTGTAAAATATAAGCTTACCTACTTTAGTATTTGCACAAGATTTGTAAATTTTATAAGTCCAAATTACGTTTTCAACATTACAAATAAATTACTAATTAAAATTAAAAAAATTAATATACTTTTGATAGATTTGAGCTGTAGGTACACATAAATATAAAAGAAGTCATCATTTGATTTGTTTTACAAAAAAATGAGGATTACAAATGTAATAACTACCCTCTTTCTTTTTACTCATATTATTTTTATAGAGAAGTCACTCAGTCATGTTTTAATTAATGAAAGTAATTTTTACTGACTTGCTTTAATATATTACTAACCTGCCTGTTGGAGGAAGAGTTATGACTAATAATAAACTAAAGCAGAATGACTTGCTATAAAAATGTAGACTTTTTATTCCTAAAATATTTCTTTTTCTCAAAATATACTGCAATAAAATTAAAAAGTCCATATATTGATTACGTCAGTTTTATTCCAAGAAGATTACAAGCTATAATACACCTGTGAGATTTCCTAAAGTTAGAAAATATATCAGGTAAGACGAAATAAAAGACTGTTTTTCCCCATACAAACATATTCCGCTGTTTCCTCCCTGGATTTTGGCATTAGACCTCTACCTTTTTTATTTGTGATAAGTAGATATACACAGTTACTAGGTATGTATGTTTTGCGTTTTTTGTAATGAAATTCGTATAAATAAGTGAGGTCCTGCAAAAGTCCGAAAACTATCTTATATTTATGACATTTTCAGACGTGCTCTATACGAATACGTAAAGTTATTGAAAAAAATAAAACAAAAAAGACTGACATAGAATAATTCACGAACTGCCAGGATAAGCAATTTCTATTCAATTTTGTTGAGATTTGGAGGAAGAAAAGTGGGAAATAAGATCCCCATTTTTGATAATTGTGACCAGGTATAATTAGCCCGAGGAGCAAATTGTCCTTATTGCACATCGGTATTTTGGCACGGGTCTTAGCGCGACAGCTATTGTATTTCCAAATACAGTGTGTGTATTTACTTGGGGTCTGAAATTATCTATAAAGGCCATCCACAGTCCACTAGCGCCGCCATTGGATATTTTTTATTTACTGTTCGTAGAAAGCGTATTTTAAAAATTGATTGTACGAAGAATAAAACTATTTATAAGCTATTTTTAGATCGATTTGTAATGTTTCTAGAATGAATATGCAAGTTGTATATAGCATGTTGGCAAATATGCTATCTACAACTCAGAGATATATTTTAGTTACCATACAAAATTTCATATTTCGTTCAATCAATTTTTTTAAATATGCTTTCTATCAAACAGTTAATAAAATATATCCAATGGCGGCTAGTGGACCGCGGGGATCGCCCTAACATAATATGAGAAACTCTTAAACAATCACCGTATGACATCATGTACGTGCTAAGTGTATTATTGTGGGTGCACACACATGAAGACGTAGGTTAGTAAAACTGATTAACATCAATTTAGGGGACCGTTATCACACTAGAGACTCGACTTGATACAAACATAGGAAATAATACGAGAAAAGAAGTACCTACGAGAAACAATTATTTCAGCTTCAGGAATTTATAAAGTATCAGAGAAATGCTAAGCTCGGTTTTTAATTATAGTCTTTTTAGTCTTTGAGGAAAATCACTTTTTTCTCGTACAAATAAATTAATATAAAATTTGTGCATTTGATCAGTGCTGTATTTTAGCATGTGAACCCTTCTTTCGATCTTACTTTTAATTAAAAAAAACACTCTAGAATATTATTTTAATATTTTTAGACAATTATTGATAACGATTTACAAATATTCATAGAATTCTTTTTTTAGCCTATTCTATTCTATATTGTAAAATAGTCTTAACATATTTGCTACGTATATTGAGAAACTATAAGAAGGTTTCTTGCCAGCCTTTATAAGTCCCCATTGTTGGGGTACGGCCTACCCTCATAAGCGTGGGTGATTTGGGCCATAGTCCACACGCGGGCCCAGTGCGGATTGTGGACTTCACATACGTCATTTTTTTTTCTTGACGTTTGCAGTTTTCCTCACGATGTTTTCCTTCACCGAAACGCCAGTGGTGTGAATCAGTGTACTTGAGAAATTGAGAATAGACTCATTGGTACACGCCGACCCCGGGTTTCGAACCTCCGCCACTTGGGACGTGAAGTGAAAAGTGAAAAAAGTAAGAAGGTTAAGAGAATAAGATTCGGAGCGCCTCTCAGCGTGCTTCAGACTAACGAATTTTTCACTTATTTTTGCCAGACAACTTTTTGAAGTGAAAACTTCTTTAGCAGCGTTGTGCACTTTTTTTGGTATGGGTAAAAAATGATAAACTCGCGTCAGGTCACGTGTCCTAATCGTGGAAATTCGTAAGACGGAAACCGTAATGCCACGCCTATTATAATTTTTATTTTTAGTATTCGCGATTATGAGTAGTACAGGGAGGTTGGATATGGAATTTTAATTCTATGACAGATTGCGATGTCAAATATACTACGTCAAAAAAGTAAATAAACAAACATTATTATTTCTTGACAATGTCAAAGACCTGTCTTGTGACATATTTGAGTGTTAAGCGCGAATCGTGTGTAAAGGTTTTCACTTCTGCCGGCACTCCCGGAGTGCAACTCGTTTTTTTACACAGAGGTACTAGTACTAACATAGGAAACTATTACCGTGAAAAAAATCGATCGGGACTTAAGTATTATTTGTTTTTCGTTGTCCGTACACCTATCTCGGTGGTACAAATAAAGCCAATTTGTATGCAATGTTACGACATGTGAGAAAAAGTAAGCCACAAAAAAATACTCCCGTGGGAACTCTCGATCGGGAGAATCTGTTTGATTGAAAAAACTATTTTATATTCTATCCGTCTATTTCGTCGTCGATTAAAGTCCGTCTGTCTGTCTGACCCTTTTTCTCAGGAACACGTGAAGGTATTAAGCTGAAATTAATACCAAATACTAAGATCTTAGGTCCCTTTAAACTGTTTAAGCTACTAAACAAACGCAATAAAAAAATATGGCCATTTGTGTTGAATTTTTTAGAATTTACAAATAAATCAAAACCTATGGGGTACTTCCCGTTGTCCTAGAATCTTGAAATTTGACAAGAAGCAAGGCAATCACTGATATAGGAAAAAATCTGAAATTCGTATTTTGTAGTTGTAACATACTAGCGGCCTGTCCCGGCTTCGCACAGGTGGACTTTTTAAACATTTTGGGATAAACGTAGAGTAAATGTATCTTTATGCATGACATATGTAATTTTTTTTTCTATTTACAATTTATTTTTTTATCCATAAATCAAAATATTCAATGTCGGTTGCATCCGCTGCGTAGGGAGGGAGCAGAGAGCCGACAGCGCGTATGAGCCGATCACGGTGCGATCGCCTTTAGTTCTCTATTAGTATTTGGATTAGATTGACATTTTTAAATCCGTTATATCTTTTGAATGGATTGTCCGATTTGAATAATTCCAATTCAATTCGAGTAATCTACAGGTATTAAAGCAGTCTCGAATACTAAATGATTTATTTGGATACGGATTAATACATAGTCTGATTTTGGTCGGCATTTCTATCAACATTTTTAATGTAAAAAAGTAGTTATAGTGACATAACTACAATAGTCGGACAAATGGTATCGCGAAGTTTTTATTGATATTGAAATGTTTTTTAGGTTTGTTCTATCATCAATAGTTTTATGGCACATTTTTTACACCTTGGGTTACATTTTTGAAGTTTTAGTAGGGATAGGGATTTCTTAGTAATAAATATAGCCTATGGTACTCAGGAATAATATAGCATTCTAATAGTGAAAGAATTTTTGAAATCGGTCCAGTAGTTTTTTAATTTATTCTTTACTAGCTGCTGCCCGGGACGTCGTCTGCGTGAACGCTATACTATATGTTATATCACTTTTTGTGATCGAAACCATAGCGCGATCTAATTTGACGCCCACGCCATCTAGTTAGCAAATAGGAAACAATTTTATATGGTGAAAAATTATAACACATCTAAGTTATGACTTTACACGATTTTTTAACATAAAATAAATGGCTATGTGTGAGTAGAATAATTAATAATTAAGAAGCAAGTCAAATATGCGTCGTAAGATTACACGTTGTTACAGAATGCGTTGAAGAAATAATAGTGGCAGGTGTACAACGGCAATTTCGCTCGAAAACTGCAAATCGATGTAGAGTTTAGCTGTTTGGCACACACGTACTTTAGAGCAAAACAATAATTTTGACCCGCAGTTCCTCAAAATATTTCCCTTAGGGGGGTGGGGGGGGGGTGTTATGATGTCGTAAATTTTTTGTCTGGGATTAAAATTTTTTTTTCAGAAACCCATCGTGTGGGATATCAAATGAAAGGTGGTGAGCTTGGTGAGCAGGTTCTAAAAATATACCATACTATTACCATTGTGCTACTTTGTTTCTTAAAATCCAAAAAGTACCATAACACCATCCCCCCCCCCCCCCCCCCCCCCAAAGGGGAAATATTTTGTGGAACTGCGGCTCAAAATGATTGTTTTGCCTTAAAGTATTCTTTGCCAAATGGCTAAACTCTACATCGATTTGCAGTTTTTTTTTGCGTACACCTACGGCTATAAAGGTTCACTGCTCGTTCCCCGTACGTGATAGCGTGATAATATGTAGCCTATATGTTGACCCGACTTCTTAAAAATATTCGTCCCAATTTTAAGGAAATCCATGCAGTACTTTTTGAGTTTATCCCGAACATACATACAGACAAACAGATAAAAATTCTAAAAACTTTATTTTTGGCTTCGATATCGATTGTAGATATATTTATTTTTTTCTTTTCAAAAAATATTCAATGTACAGTTTTGACTTTCCTACCATTTTATTATAGATTTTTCTTTTATTCACTTGGCCGGTTTTTTTTCTTACAAACCACGTCGTTTTTATGTCTTAGTAAAAAAAAACACCTTTCGATCAAAAGTCATCTCCTAAAATTGATCGTGTATTTAAGGATATAAAGTAACAAGTAAAAATCAGTATCAATAAAGTAACTGATTCTTTGCGAAATTACCCACTTAATTTTAGTTTTTCTTTTCATGGAATATGACCAAAATTAAGTTTCGAGACGTGGTCATTTTGGGTTGTGCAACGCAATGTCAGTTAACCACTTAATATCATTCCTAGTTTACCATGAAATCATGCAAATTTGCTAAAATTGCTGATATACGTCATTCCCAATTCTGAAATAAAAGTCTAAATATCATTTTTTTTGGATTTAGCTACAAAAATAACAGAATTCCATTAAGAAAATTGCTGAAATATGTCAGCCACAAAAATAACGGAATTCCCATACAACAAAATTACTGAAATATGTCATTCCCAATTTTGAACTAGAAGTCTAATTACCATTTTTTAAAGATTTAGCTACAAAAATAACGTATATGGGAAATACACAAAGTTTAACACTCCCTTAGAGGTGATTTAAAAAAATATATATAAATTATATAAATATATTATATATTAATATATAAGCTAGTCAGGGTTTTCTTCTTTTAAGTATAATACTAGCAGTACACATTAGCGGATGTTGGCCTACGCTCCAACATCGCCGTTGTCTACAGGGGATGTGGGCATACAATGGCCAGCATTGGCCCATCAATGGCTGTATACGGTCGCCGCTACACGATCTTGGCTAGCGTGTTTACACAATTGCCATGGATCATGGAGCGTGGGCTAACATCGGCCAATGTGTACCTTCTGCTTGATTTAAATATAAGCCGCGGATCTCCGAAAAGAATGTGGATGCGGCTTTGTTTTTGATTACTGCGAGGTTCTTCTTTTTTTAGAAAAAAAAGTTAATATTGTTTTACTTACCATCAGACTGAAGTATCCGTGGATGGCGTTATACGACATGATGACATCTCGGATGTTGCCGTCACAGTAGCTACATGAAGCCTCTACAGTCTTGGTCAAGTTTAATTTGTTCCTCCACCCATCTACCACCTTCACCAAAGTCCCGAAGTCCAGGGGTTCACGACTACTGTTTCTTGAAGACTGTTCTTTCAAAGCAGACAAGAACTGGGACAGGTCAACATGACTGCGGTTTGCGCCTGACTCTTCGGTCGACATGAGCATTTCCTCAAACAGGTTGGACAAGGTTTGTGTTATATTAGAGGAAGGGCTCTCTTCGTTCAACATGGTTCTAAGAGAAACTTCTTTAAATATAGGAATATGTTCATAACTTCAACACGAAGTAGTTAACTGTGAAGTGACGATTTATCTGCAACAAAAATATTTGTTTTATATTTTGATTGCATTTTAAAAATAAAGGTAATTTCATTAAGAGTAAATATCAGACCCAAGCGATTACACAGACACACACATTTATTTTGAACGACGTGCGATAGGGACAACTGCGTCCCAGGCTAATTATACCTAGTCACAATCATCAAAATCGAAGTTTTGTATTCCCCACTTTTCTCCTCCAACCAATTTTACAGAATTGCTATGTCAGCATGTTTTGTTTTCTTAAAAATTATTATACATATTCGTACAGCGCACCTATGAAAATGTCATAAAAAGATGCATTTTTGAGGATTCATGCAGGGCCCTGTTATTTATGCAAATGGCATTTAAATAAAAGCGAAACATACAGGCATAGTGACTGTGTATATCAATCATATATAAAAAAAAAATCAGGGAGGAAACGGCCAATACGATTGTATTCGGAAAAGCAGCCCGATATTTCCTCTTAATAATAAGCGAAAAAAAAACGAATGCTGTTATTTAATTAATTAAATACTCGCACACACTTACTTATACTGACGAAACCAAAATATACATTGATAAATAGACAATTAATATAATTTATATTTACACAATACATACAATTATTTGCATGAAATTTGGCTAATAGGCAATCAATTATCTTCTAGATCTAGAATTTATAGATTAGATAGATTATACATTTTAATTTGGTCGAGAAATACCACTGCGATATAATCTTTTCAGGGTGAAATAGCAGCAGCTAGCAGTTCCTACGGCTAGTTCTACATAAATATAATAAAAGGAAATGTTTATAAATAAGATAAGTAGGTCGTAAAAAACAACGAGAAAAACGTTGAGAAATTATCTCAAGTGTTAAGGGGATCACCGAGTAATTTTTCATCTGTCAGCTGATAATCCCGTGTTAGGAAAATATTTCAGCTTGTTAAAAAGTTTTCAGGTGAAGGTAAATAGCTGAATTTTCAATTTGGATTTTTGGAGAAAATATATTTCGCAAAAATGTAAACGAAGCTAAATATCGGTGTTTATATTAATAAAATGTTGTAGGTATCTGCAACCACCTACACTTTGTTATTTTTTTTTTGTTTTTATGTGCTTGTTGTCATTTGTTGACAATCACAACTGCTATTTTTTACTAAGCTAGCTTCTGCCCGTGTCTCAGCCCGCGCTAAATTCGGTTATCGGTTTAGCATTCTTACGGAAACTGCTTGATTATTTCTTCACTCAGGTGTTGAGGTCGGACAACCTAAATTTCAGCTCAACTGGATGCTCGTTGCTACGTTAAGGAAGAACAAAATAAACAAACCTACGAACGCATTTATAATATGAAGGTATGTTTATTGTTTGTATAAGTCCCTATTTATGTCATTTATATACAACAACAGCTTTTGCCTGTTCTAAATTCGGTTATCGGCGTGGGATTCCTACGGGAACTCAATACTTTTTTCCGACTTGACTCCACATCTGCTTGCTTATTTCGTACGTTACTTAATTTAATCAATCTATAAATGTATATCTATACTAATATAATGTAGAACACTTCATTTGTTTGTTTTTTGTAGTTCTGTTGAACTGCTAGTCGGATTTAATAAAATCTTTTTGCATTTAATAGCCCAAGTCTTAAGACTATTAATAGAAGGTTTATAGGCTATTTAACATGTTCATAGATCATAATAGTATGTATCTAGATGTAACTACTTATACAGTTTTATTTGACTTTTAAAGATTCAGATGTTTTTTTTTCTTTTACGTACCTACTACTGTTGTACCTACATATGTAAATTATTTTTTATTGTACCAAGATGGCAAAAAAGCATAAAGCTGGCCTTGTTGAGAGTTGAGGCAAAGTAGTGAATACAAGAATTTAATTTTTTTTTATAAAGTTCTAGAAACATAATTACTGGTAAGTTAGAAGATCTTGTAGATAACACAGTATTCTTAAGTATTACCCTAGTCACAAAGCTTCAGTGGGGCCCACATATAGGTAGATTGGCCAATAGGTTTCGTTCTGCAGCATTCGCGGTTGAAAAGATTCGTCAACTTATGGGCGAAGCTACTTTCCGGCTTCAGCTACCGACATAGCGTGATGTCCTACGATATTTTACTATGGGGATACGCAGCCGATATTTAAACAATCTTTGTGTTGCAGAGGAGGGCTGTTCGAGCAATTTACAATCTGTCCCATAGACAGTTCTAAAAAGAAAGAAACGATATTCATAACCGTAATACTCGAAATTGAATCAAACTTTCTCCGATCCACACAAGGCTCATGAAAATACATGAGTAAATTATTTAAAGGACAGTGGAATCCCTGGAGAAAAAAAATAATTTAAAATGTAATTTGTAAAAAAAATACAAATATAAATTGTCAAAAAAGCTTATTATACAATTTTAGACTTCATTCGTTATAAAAATGCATTGGTATACATTTTTTAACATCATTTACTTGATAATTTGTATTGATTAATTAAAATTTAAAAATGGCGACTGCTGAAGATTATGTATTGTGCTGTAGATTTTTTTCGCCGTTTCTCGCCAGAATGTCATTTACAAACGGTAGTAACTAGTAACTTACAGTTCAAAAGTGATATGATATCCAATTTTGTGAAATAAAGTTTTTGTGAATTTAAATTCAGTAAGCCTACTAGTTATTTGTGGAAACACATTATAAACAACTGGGTAAACAACTAGGTATTTTACACTACGCCGGTCTTTTAAGATCGTCAAAGACTCCATATTGTTTTTTATAAAATAAAGAAGAACATCTTTAGCTGAAAATAACTTCCAAGTGACTGAATTCTTAAAGACGAAGCTCCAAAAGGCAAAAACGACTTTGATATCTGTTATTTGAAATATTTTACAGAACGTTTTTCTTGCTTTAAGATCAATTTATATTTTGTATCTAAGAAACGTTAGAAAATGGCAGAACAATAAATTTATTCCCTAAATTCCGCGACTCCGTTTGCATGAATTTACTGAAGGACGACGTAAGGGCAATGGTCGAAAATGTATGGATTCGGAAGCCTTATAAAAAGAAGTAGTACATCATTATTATTGTATTTTTATGTAAAATAATCATGTTTTTTTTTATTATCAGATGGCAACATTTGTCTTTACTGGTTACTCGGTAGCACGAAAACTTATAAGCAATGATAGACTCGTGAATAATAAAAAAATAAAAAACTGTTATAGCATACGTATCAGAAACTCTAACTGAAATGTACAGCAAAGATAACGTAAAGCTTAGAACAGGACAAAGCCTACATTTCAGACAGAGAAATCAATATCCATATAAATATTATAAATGCGAAAGTAACTCTGTCTGTTACCTCTTCACGCTGTACTGATTTAGATAAAATTTGGCATGATATTTTACATATTTGAAATACGATACATAGGTACAAACAAATGTCCAACATTTTGTAAAAATTTTTTTTTTGTTTTTGTACTCTTGTTTCTTATTGTTTACGTAACCAATGGACAGACTTCTGAGCTAAATGGACAGACGTAGGCAGGGAAGATATAAGGTCTTCGTTTGCCTTAGGAACCCTTAAAAGTAGTCATTTCTGTTTGTGTATCGTGGTCTTTTATAAGAAACTCTAACATTTTGATTTTTTCCGACAATAGTATGTATTTTTAGTACACGCTGGGTTTGAACCCACGCCACTTAGGGCGCAAAGTGAAATCGAAACCCCTTGGCCACCACTGATATATTACTTAATTTATCAAATACGTTGATTCTATTTACACCACAGGCTTAGTGGTGAAGAAAAATGTCGTGAGAAAATCTGCATATGTCAAAGAAAAAAAGACGTATGTGAAGTCGAGGGTAGGCCGTGTCCCAACGAGTGGGGAAGTATGAGGCTGATAGGGAAAAAGTCGTAGATTATTATACGAATGAACTTGTATATTATTCGGTCAAAAGGTTCAAATATGTAAAAGACAAAGACATAACGTTGCTGACGTCATGCTTAGATAAACAAAACATTACAGATGGCTGCTACTGTCCAAAAGCTAAAGTTATTGGCCTGTCTTGAATAAATGTTAGGAGAAATTTACTCTGAGAGAATCATTTTTAATCCTAACTAATATATAAAAGAAAAAGTCTGTTTGTTTATTTTTAGGGTTCCATACCCAAAGGGTATAAAACAAGACCCTATTATAGACAAGATTATCTTTACCGTCCGTCCGTCTGTCACCAGGCTGTATCTCATGAACCGTGATAGTTAGAAAGTTGAAATTTTCACAAAAGATGTATTTCTGTTGCCGACATAACAACAAATACTAAAAAATAGAATAAAATAAATAATTCAGGGGTTCCCATACAGCAAACTTGATTTTTTTTGCTCGTTTTTGCTGGATATTGCTAACGGCAATAGGTAGACGCTTTAAATATTCACATAATAATTATTAATATATTCACTTTAAAAATAAATAATTAAATTAAAATAACAGGTGTAGGGGGAAGTGCAGAAAATTATACAGAATACTTCAGTTAAATAAAAGAGCCTACGTAGAAATCCTACGGCGACAACCGAATCGTGCGCGAGGCAAATCCACAGGCAAAAACTAGTGTCAACATATATAATTGTCATATATTTATTTTTTACAAGCAGGGTGCGCTCTAAATACTTTGACAACAATGAGTAAAACAACAAAATCGGCCAAGTGCGAGTCGGACTCGCGCACGAAGGGTTCCGTACCATTATCTTTAAAATCGGCGAAAAAAATCACGTTTGTTGTATGGGAGCCCCCTCAAATATTTATTTTATTCTGTTATTTAGTATTTGTTGTTATAAGGCCCCCATTAGTAATAGGGCCCCGTTTTTACCCTTTGGATATGGAACCCTAAAAACACCATTTTCGTTAACATAATTTGCTTTTATTTGTTAATGTCTTATAAATATTTATTACAATTATCATATTTTTATGTCTATAATGTTCAAGTAAAAACTTAATAAATTTCGTATTTTAAATATTTATAACATTTTTTATCAGACAAATACTGGCATTATGTAAATATTTCAAAGGGAGAATTTCATTAGATACGAAACAGATAGGTAGGTAAAATAAAAAACACGACTTGAATTATATAAGTTACGATCTAGAAATTTGCTTTCAAACTGGTCGTAAATTTATTCGTCGAAAGTTAAATAATTGTTTTACTACGAGGTAGGTATGTTTGTACAAGTTTTCTCTGTTATTATTATACCGCAATAAAATTACTTTCAGCTTTCAGACATTGTTTTTGTAGCCCAGAAGGATTTTAAAGGAAATAAAAGCGATTATGATAGTATTAAGCAAAGTTGGTTAGTTGGTGATTGAGCCAAGTGTGTAATGTCAACAGACCACGCGTTTTATGTGACATTTGTAGACAAATATTTATGAAAAATGGGGCGTGGATCTCTTTTTTCACATGCTGCGTCTGTAAAAACAAACATATTTGGAGCACACGCACTGGCCAGCAAAAGCAAAAAATCCTTTATTTTGCAATAATTTAAAAAACGCGCATGACTCACTAGTGCACTACACCTGTGCTTTTTAAGCTGCTTTATGAACCTAAAAGCGATGCACTGACGCCATTTCATGAGCAAGTGCGTTGAAAATCATTTTTCATCACACTTACTCGTAAACCGATAAAATAGGCTCGTCATTACCGCCCTTAGGTTTTATGAATGCGCGCTTTGCTCAGAGAAATTTACAAAGAAAAAGCCAGTGGGAGTAATTAAGGTCTTAGCACATGACACTGATAACGAATAAGTGTTGAAAAATTTGTTTGTTAACATGAATTCAATGAGTTTACTTCTAACTGATGTATGGGCTGATTTTTTTTTCTTTTTATGCATATTTAAAAAAAGGTTTAATAAAGTTTTTATTAAAATTTATATTTTCAGCTATGAATCTTTTCCTAAATCTGCTCGTCAAAATTATTCCTTTTGCTCTTAACTATTCTAGGTATACCATCTTGAAACACACCTTAAAGAATCTTAAAAGTGACTTAAACTATTTTATAAAAATTCATATATTATTAGAACTTTGTTATAACTGAAGGTTAACAAATGCAGCTCATCCACAAAAATAATCGATTATCTATATGTATAAAAGAGAAAACTGACTGACTGACTGATATATCAACGCACAGCCCAAACTGCTGGGTCTTGAGACTTGACTTGAAAATTTTGCACAGAGGTATCTGTTATAACGTAGGAGAGCACTTAGAAAGGATTTTACAAAATACGTCCCCTAAGGGAGTTAAATGGAGGTTTGAATTTTGTTTATTTTTTAAGCCCAATGCAAAAAAATGGTATTTTGCCTATTAAGCTAAAAATTAAGTACAACGTGCTTTACCATTTTTGGAAGACGATCCACTACAGGGTAAAATCGCATATGAAAATTTATATGAGAATTCCGATATTTTTTAGGTAAAACTACCTATAGACAGTTAACAGCTTTCTTCTTTTTCAAAGGTCCACGCGAACGAAGTCGCATGTATAACTTGTATTTTATAAAAGAGATTATTTATTAAGAATCTCATATTATTATTGCTTTACAAGGTCAGTAAAGGCCGTCGCTCACTGTCGGGATGCCGTGTACTCTACAGCTGACCGTAGCACGCCGTGGGTTGTCACAGTAAGCCAAGGAATGCCGTAGCACGCCGCGGATTCCCGAACTATGCCGTGGCATGCCAAAGCGTCCCACGTTATCGTCAAGCCTGCTTGTAACGATATCAACGAAATATAATGGCTGTGAGTAGGTATTATAGTAAGTGTCTTCTTTCTACTCCACGAACCTCCTG
Organism: Apoda limacodes; assembly: GCA_946406115.1. NCBI lineage: Eukaryota > Metazoa > Arthropoda > Insecta > Lepidoptera > Limacodidae > Apoda > Apoda limacodes. The sequence continues at coordinate 9,337,171 of OX291541.1, forward strand.
CACCGAAACCTTCTGCCACTTAAGTCCTACGCAGACTGGTAAAGCATGAGAAAGGATTTTTCATTTTACCAAATGACATTGAAACGTATCTAGTTGTAATAAAATGTAAATTTCGATGTCTAGAAATCAATCCAGCGACATCTAAAGGAATTGCTTGCCAGAGCGTGCTAAAGGATGGCGCGTGATGCCATTTTATTTTTTTCTGCATAAAAAGCTATATTTTATTAAAAAAAAGCACAAATAAACAGGTGCTATATATAGTTATTCTGTTTAGTTGTTGTTGTTTTTATGACGAACTGTTTGTTTTAACAAAATTGTGATAAAAATTTATGAGAAATCTGTCATATTTGTATAACTGTGTCAACAATTTTCGTAGTCTCGTATAAACTGATAATGAGATAACACAAAATCAAGATGCGTTTTTTTCTTTTTTCTGTCAAGTTCCTCGGCTACATTAAGAATTAATTACTAACAAGCCATTATTATGCCTGTGTTCCTAAATTCGAACCAGCATACTGGCCAGTACGGTGTGACGTCATTATCTAACGTCATACTGCTGTACTGTTCCGAAATATGACGTCACACCGTACTGGCCAGTATGCTGGTTCGAATTCAGGTATATGTGTGTACTAAACTTGGTTTGTTAAATGAGTTTCTAACACAGGCTTATTATTTGTAGCAAATATCCGACCCGCATTTTTTATCCACTATTATCGATAGCTTATTAAAAGAGATCAGTTAATTTGTATCAAAATAATACAAACAAAAATTACATAGGTACTTGCTTGGAACAAATAATTTTGAATATTATAATACCTTAATGAATCACTTTTCTTCTGTTTAACACATGTCACATCACTTGAATATAAAATAAAAATTCATACTTATCAGTACACTATTTTAACCCTAGATTTAACCGGAAACATACTAACAACTATCTGAAGATTCACGAAAAAATTGTTTAATGCGTTGAACGCTAGACGCGCGCTGGCAAAGTCTGTGCACAACTGACTGAAAATGGCATAATATTTCACTCTGTTATACAATTTACTTCCATATCAAAATCTAAATAAGATTTTGGTAGCGGTCCATCGCCACGACCACAAGGATTAAAGTGATGGCATACCCAAACTAGTTAAGTTTGTGAGAATTTGATTAATTCCTTTACAGCCATGAGTACACTTTTTGACGTGATAAAAATATATGTTGTAATTTAAACCTTAATTAATTAGATTTGCTAATATTATAATAATTTGGCTATTAAAACAGCGAGAAAAAACATTAATTCTGACACTCTATTTTTGGGCTTTAATTCAAATTGTTTGGAAAACTAAAAATTGATATTCTCTTGATTCTTATATCATAAGCCATTAATATGATCAAGTCAATTTGTTAATTTCATAGTTCTAAATAAATATTTGAATTTCATACCGACAAAAAAATGAGAAAATCGAGATTTTTAACGGGCAGTCACGTGCTAGCGCCTGTCGTACGTGGAACTGTCTCTGTGTATGCTTTAATAGTCTTATATTTCTTTTTACACTGGACGAAGCGGCAGGTTTTTCCTAGGGAATGCCACAGCGTTATATTGGTGTAAAGTTGTTTTTACCGTATTGACATTGACAGCTGACGTACAACTATTTGAATGAGTTGGTTTAAGTTGAATTATTTTATATTGAAGTTCATGGACCGTGGTTGTGACATCATTTGGTCATTTTTAGTCACAGTTGATGTCTGTTTATGTGTCGTGGACCGCTCTCTATGCATATTTCACTTTAATGAACTGGTCAAGTTTCGTCTTCAACTTCGTTCATCTCATATATGTCGGGGACATGAAAAGTAATCATCTTATCATTTACCAAAAGATGTGTAAATTTACAATGTAACAGCACGTTACTGTAAGAATGGCTCTGTTGCCGGACACGTTATAATAAACTAAGAAGGTACAAGAAGCCTGCCAAACTACCAGACACACGGGTTCGATCTCCGCACCGGGCAATTATTTATGATGAAAATTTTATATTTGTCATAAGTTTGGGTGCTTTCTATATATGATATCTATATATATTTAAAAAAAAAAAAAACGGGTTGCACTCCGGGAGTGCCGGCAGAAGTGAAAACATACTCGCTATTTACTTCCCATCACTTCTTATCCATATTTATTTATTAAAAATAATAACTTTTGTTTATTTACTTTTTTGCCGTTGTATATTTGACAGCTCAATCTGTCATAGAATTAAAATCCCATATCCAACCTCCCTGTACTACTCATAATCGCCATATACTAAAAATAAAAACTTACCTAATGTAAATAAAGGTCACGTGTCCTAACGCGAGTGACATCTTACGAATCGATCAGGACACGTGACCTGACGCGATTTTAACAGTTTTTACCCATCACAAAAAAAGTGCACAGCGCCGCTAAAGAAGTTTTCACTTCAAAAAATGAATTTCACAAAATTCAGTTTTAGTGGAGGTAGAGCCTTAACTCATAAACCTATATTTAAAATTTTATGTTTCTAGCATTAGTCAGACCATATTCAGATAGAAAGAAAATATACAACTAGGGAACTTACGTGCTCCTATAGTACATACATCTTGCAAAAAAACAACCAAAACAAATCCGATTCTTTATAGAAAACTAAGAAAATCATATTTAGAAACATAGGAGTCCCTGTTCGAGGATCTTTTGAGAGCATGTTTGCTATGAATATAAAAATATTTGTTTATTAAGATTGATAGGTAAGTAATTTAATTTACAAGTAAAGTAATGTCATTTAATATTCAGCATAAACGTTCAATATTTACAGTTTTTCTAGGTAAAGATTATTTTGGAAAGCTTTAAAATTAAGAAGATTCTGCAAACTTATTTTAATTTCACTTTTGTATAGTCGAATGTGTATTGAATAATAAATTTTTGAAATCATTAAAAGACTACTCAGAATTTCGAATTCACGAAACGAGAGCGAGTTTCTAAGAAACTAAATTTAAATTTATTTTAGTTCATAACAAATAAATATATGCCCTGGCAAGAATAAGATGGTGCCCACAACTTATTTTTTCTAAAATCTCTCTCTAAAATCAAGAAATCTATGATTTTGGATCGAAATATAAAAAAAGCGAAATGCGCCATCACACAAAAAAAAATCGAAGTATAAATATTTGACTAACTGTTCAGGTAAACAATCAATCTTATGACATATATTACATACCTACACACTCTTTTATACTCGCTCTCACACTCGCACACAGGCAAGCAAGATTTCCAATATTTATTACTTCTCTAGACCAATTGAAATACATTTACTTTATTAACTATTATACTCACATACCTATTACTTTTAACAATAATAATTTTATCATTTGTGCACACCCAACCATTTACTCTTTGCTCTGTCAAAAGCAAAGAGTAAAAAACCTGTCTTAACTTGATGATTTTTGTCACGCAGGTCTGATGTGGTTAGTGAAAAAAGGCTGCCCCGGCCATAAATGATGATAAAACCTCGATTTTTTATCTCTTGATCGATGATCATCGACCATCCCTACCGACCGCCAGATGTTTATGAACTTCACCGGGTGTTCTAGTTTAAAATATAGATTTTATTTATATCTTTAAAATTACATGAATGAAATACATATATGAATAGTATAGTTGTCAAAGTATAGTTTTAAGTCCAATAGTTAGATTGTATACCTTTACTTTTAAGGGTTCCGTAGTCAACCTTAGTTTCGCTATGTCCGTCCGTCTGTCTGTCGGCTTAGCTCAGAGACTATTTGTTGGCACCAGAAAGCTTAATTTTGGAATAGGTATACACATTAATTAGGCTAACAATTGGTAATAAATATTGGTGTAAAATAAAATCATGGAAAAATTTGGGGTACCTCACCTACACGTAAAGTGAAGATGTTTTTTTTTGTATATTTCATGGTGAGGGGTCTTTAGATAGGTCATTCAATAATATTGTAGTTGTGTCAAACACTAGTTTTCGATTTAAGGATCCGTTTGCGAGATATAAATTATTATTAAATTTTTATTTTAACGAAAAGCTATCACGGCTAAGTAAGTTGGCTTTACAAGCTACGAGAAATAGTCGACCATCAACTTATAAAATGTAAGCACTTGGAGATGTGAAAATTTCATACAAATTCCATTAAAAATAACTTAGGCTAAGCTGTGAGTTTTTCAATCATATAAAATTATGTAAAATGAAATCGTAACTACGTTAGTAATAATATTAATTACTAAACGTTCGAATAACGCATTTGGCACTCGGCGGTACGGGGTTTGAACTAAATAAATTCACAAGTTTTTCAAATATCTGCAATAATTCTCTTTCTACGGAACCCTGACTTAATGCGTGTACGAATGAAACAACAGATGTTATTATTAGAAAAAGTAGAGTACATGTGACGGCTTTGTTTTTGATGTTATTCTTGTCGGCACTGCCTTTTGATTTAGGTAGTAGTAATTATAATAGTAATAATAATTTTGGATATATCACACAGCGCCATCTGGTCCCAAATTACATAACGAAAGCTTGTATTATGAAAACCAGAGAACGTATACACATACATAAACTTTTTTTTGAAAATACATACATATCATACATAAATACACCCAGACAACACAAAATTGATGTTAATTTCGCCTTTTATGTTGATGATTTTATAAGACTTTGTTACAAGTATGGATATTTTTAGTGTATGAGAAAAAAAAGCAATTCGTCACACAAAAACAAAAATAAAAACTTTTTAACAAATAAAATCAACTGGCTTCAAAAAGATGCACTAAAAAGGTAAAACCAAAACTCTGATCTGAATTACCGTTTGAAGTACCGTTCTTCCAAAATTCGTCGATTTCAAGACACAAAACGCTTATAGCATACACTTATGTTACATCTTTTTGTGTTCCATGATATTGTAAGTTACCCACATCCTACTAACTTTGTTTGCTTCGAATTTACTATTTACTAACCAAAATGTGCGCTCATTAAATGTTATTTTGAATGTTATGTTTAAAAAAACTTTTGTATTTTCAAGCGATTATATTGCAATCTTTAAAGAAATAAATTCTTAAAACATAAAAAAAAGAAAAAGTAGTAACTCGTACGGTAATTGCAGCTGCCGGAACAATTTTATTTTTTTTGTCAAATCTTACGTAGATTTATTTAATTTTTAATATAAACTATAATTAATAAATATTTTATGCACTTAATGTAATTAATGAAGTTTTTTTCGATTATTTTTATAATTTATACTGTAACCTCTCATCAAATTTCGTCTTCGTGGCTCAGCGGGTATTGACCGGACTGCTGAAACGAGGGGCGTAGTTCCGATTCCCGCACAAGACAGATATTTATGTATGTTATTAACATATGTATTTGTCTTGCAATTGGACCATCCATTTAATACGCGCTTAGGGGAGTCATGCAAAGTATGACAAAAGCAAACATACTAAAATTGGGAAAAAAGCCCGACAAGAGGGGAGGGGAGGTCTAAAATGACGGAAATTATCGCAAAGTATTAAATGGATTATATGGATGGATGGAGTAATATGAAAAATATAACTAAAAACTTTAAAAATTCAAAGATTTGTTAGTAATCATATTATATCTTACTTACTTTACTAGGTATATCAAGACTTTAAAAATATTTATATCAAAATTGTACTTAAATATTATTTATTAACTAAAAAAAATATTTGATTTTATGGCTAAACGAAAGTTTAAAAGTTTTATTAGTAAAAAAAAGGTGTAACAATAATTAGATAACAAACTTACTTGAACTATCCTAAAAGTTTCTCTTCTTTGTTTTTATCTACTTAAATATTTGAAAAACTCACACTGAACTTGTTCTGTTTCAATAAAATAGAATTAAATAATATTAACAAAAGTTTATTTTATCTACAAAGTTCCGCTTTCGTATTCAACGGAAAATAATTAACAGTCCGAACTTCAGCAAAGTAGGTATGTAAAACGTTAACGGATTTGCGCGAAACGCCAGTCACCGGCAAAAGTCTGCGCACAACTGAAAACATATCCTACTCCGTTATATAAGTTTTGCACAAACCGAAATCTATCCGCGATTTATGAATCTCGCTTCAATGAAACTGTCAAATATCATTTCCAGTTTCATTCTTTTTCATCTCGGACACGTGCGGCTCGCTAAAAAGATTAACCTATCCCAAAAAAATCGACAATTTTGGAATAAAACTAGTGTTCCGGTTGCTATGGTTTTGATAAGGTTTTTTTTTTAATATTTTATCAATAACAACTGATTGGAAAAAAAAACAGAATAATTTGTGTAAGGAATTTGAAATTATTGTATTTTTACAGATAATATTGTTTTTTTTTTGATAAATATAGTCTTGTAACTTTGTTATTTTTTAAAATATGTAATGATTTATTTATGGTTATCACATGGAAAAAATATTCTTATAAAAAATACTTAAATGAAATGGAAAGATAAGTCAATAATTTTTATCATTACATTAAAAAGCATTTTTTTTGTATGAATATTTTAAGAGATTTTATCTTTTAAAAGATCATAATTTTTACTATCAATTTAGAATAAAAATAATTCTAAATTGATTATATGTCCGATTACTAATCTCAGAAACGGACAATTCGATTTTTTTTTGATCGGTACGACACATCTTACCGTATATAAACAATTCGCAAAAATATGAGGTAAGTCCTTTTAGTTTTAAAATGTCGGTAAAAACATTGTCGTTCATTTGTTGAGGGCTATCTTGCGGCTACGGCTTCGTAGCTTTTTGCCTGCTGAACCGAGGGCATTGGTTCGATTTCCACGCAGGACTAACATTAATGTGATGAACTTATAAGTTTGTCTTGAGTCTGGATGTTGAATAAAAAAGGGCTTGCTTCAATTCTTCCATACAAAATTACTTTTACCGTAAAAAAATTATCTTAAAAGCTTCATCTGTTTCGTGCGCTTTTACCCCGACTTCGCATTTTTTTACGTAGATTATCACTTAAATAATTAGGAAACGGAAGTTTATGAGTTTATGACATTAAGCCGGACGGATGGACTTTCTGATAGACCCTTCACTTATAACATTCTAATAAATTCGTTGCAGAGGCTCACATAAAAGCCAACAGTAAATGTTTACACAAGATATTAAAATATCCCCTTTTTATTGCCCCAGCTCACTTAATTTATTGTCGTTGTCTGCTTAAGTAAGTTAACAGTCTCCTAAAATTGTTTGGACTTTTACTGCTTTGACACTAGACTGTTATAAAATGTTACAAGTACATTTGAAACGTTCAAGATGTTTGACGTAGCCACATGACTTTGCTTAAGGATTGTCCTTTTGGTTAAACTATGTAGGTAACACACAAATTCCTGCGTAAAACATGAAATAGTACCTACTTTATTAAGTTATTTACACATATTTAGTTTGCAAACATTCACTATTAATTCTTTTTAACTCAAGATGATAGAGGTGACGATATGGTTCTGAGTTGGACTGCCAGCTCGGAGGTCGTCGGTTCAATTCCGAGGAAGGGCGAGGAAGAGATACAATATATGTACTTAGGTATTGTAAATGTTGCCACAATCCCGATTAAAGGCTCCTCATTTAATAATGGCCGCAACAGTTTAAAATATCTCTGATCAACAGGGATGTGTCGTGATAGTTTTTTAATGAAGAATTTTGTTCCTTAGTCAGTAAGAAAAATAATCGTCGTCGTCTCCGCCAGAAGACATCCTGTCCTGAACGTAGGACTGTGCCATATGTCTTGACACGGCTATATAGAAATTCATTACCGAGGGCAAGAAAGGGGATGAAAGTTTGTATGAAAAAGCTTTTTGTTTTTTCACAAAGTCGTGGGACAATGCCAGTATAATATAGTGTAGGTAAAGTATTACATTATTTTCCCATAGTCAATGGTAAAAAATTGAGTGCAGAATTCGTAAAAAATTTTTTGAATAATTCACTACTCTCGGGATTCAACTTAGGTCTTCGCATTAAATTTGCCTTTTTCATACTTGTTGTGCAATCTACTATTTTAATAAATAGGCAATAAAGCTAAGCGTTTATCAGAGAACCTCTTATTTAGTTTTCCCTTATATCGGTAGCTTTGTTTTTAATTAAGAAACCTGAGCTTTTGAGTGTACAAGTATACTTGAGCTTTCTGTATAGACTGGATTTAATGTCTTAGCTTTAAGAATACTGCGTAAAAAAACTTATTAAGAACAAATCTAGTTGTAAGCAGATAAACATACTCCTACGCAATTGCCAAAAATAGATATTTATCTCTTAGGTACATATTTTGTATCAAATGTTAAAAAGATTAGCGTAAGAACCTACAGTGTGTTGAAAGAATTTAAAACTTTTTAATTTTTGTTCATTTATCTGGTATGTTGCCTCAGAAGTTCTGTATTCCCACTACAGGGCCTAGGCCTCCTCTCCGAGAAAGGAGATTTTGGCCATAGTCTACCGCGGTGGCCTAATGCAAATGGCAGATGTTGTCACGCTATAGTAGCCACTGGACTCTCATAGTGTATGAAGTATAATTACCATGCTCTGGGAATTTAGACACAAAACATATAAGTAATCAGAACTTGTTAATTGCTCTACAAACGTCCGATTTCGACCTTATTTGAATATATGAATAGTCATCATCTCAGCTGTAAATTCCACTGTTGAAGGCCTCCGCCATTTTGCTTTCCGCGGGAAAAAGCTAGTTCTATTATAACCCTTGAAACTTTAATTATTAATAATCTAAGCTTTGAAACGTATAGGTACTCAACTCATGATAGCTTTATGAAGTCAAAGGAACTGTGGCTGGCAGCCACAGCTTTTTTATGAACTCTTACTGACATCTGTCTTAGTAAAAGTGGCACTTTATTGACCGACATAATGTTCATTATGCGCTTAATGTCGATTATTCAACTAAAGACAATGAGCCAAGATTTGTAGTGTGTCATACAGGATTTATGTCTTTTTAACTAAGCTGGATTATGACATTAAACGCATTTAATCAGTGAACAAAACGCACCTAAAATAAGTAAGTGAGTGACGGTTTATGATGTCTTTTTGTGAATTGTGCTATTATACTTAGATTTATTGATCAAAAAAAAAACTTCTAGCAGAGGCCGAGAATATTTTAAATTCGAGACCGCTGACCTATGTTTCCGTCGACCACAAAGATTACGAGAGCTACTTAACTGCCAATCATTTTATTTTTGGATTATCTTCAGGAGCACCACAAACTATCCTGTTAGAAGACTGCAACTTACAGAGTCGGGCCATGTGGAGACGATCCATCCGTTTAGCTGTCCTCTTTTGGAGTCGGTGGCTGAAGGATTATTTGCCTACACTACATCCACGACGCCAAACGACAAGACAAGGGACAGCAGCCAAAGATTGGAGACTTAGTTTACGAAGCAGATTACAACCAGCCTTTTTCACCTTATATTTTAATTTATTTACTCGTAAATGTGATGACACAGGCCGAACAGCCATGAGCCTTATGCTTCTAAATAACCTCTCGTTGGTATTTTTTTTTTCTTTTCACACAATGTATTTTACACAATGTACTATTTTAAGATACTTTTTGTTTTATGAATAGCCTTACTAGTTTACGAAATATCGTCGTTTATGTAAGTGTCTACAACTCGGGCAAGTTACATGACACAAGGGCTTCGTGAATTTTACTCAAGAAGAAGGTCAGAGAAAATAAAAGGGGCGCAAGGAAAATATCGTACTTAGAATATCTTCACGTTTTATCGTTTATTTTGGTTAGTCAAGGTGAACAAATGCGGGCGCCGAAACAAAAAAAAATTTCAGTCATTTTATGAAGCCCTTGGAAAAAAATTGGAAATCTTGCATTAAAATTTGTTGTGTCTCCATAACCATATATTTTGCTGATGTCAAATTTTTTTAATTGTTATCGATAGAGTACATCATCAAAACTGCAGTCGCCATATTTAAATGATGGTAACTTACCTACTACCACTAGCGACAGACAGCGGGTAAGAAAAGTTGGTTGCACTGTACTGCAGATTGACATAGGCCATATTATTATATTTTGTATATAGTAGGAACAACTAGTATAAGATATAATAAAAATTTGCGAAATTGTTAAATATTTGTCAATGTAATTTACGTAATTTACGTTTCACCTTTATTCGACCTAGCCGGTAAAGGTCAATAAGTATACCGTTCTGTTGCTATGACGCCTTAAAGAATTACGTCCAAAAACTTGCAATATTACTAAAAGAAATTTTCCAGATTTTATTTCCCGGTAAGCGTAAAACTTCGGATTCTAGAGCCTTACAACTTTTATTAGTTACTAGATTTTACCAGCGGCTTCGTCCGCCCTAAATTTAGTTATCTTTGAACTTTAGAATTTTTCGGCACTAAAATTATCCTAAGTCCTTTTCCAGGACTCAAACTCTCTCCATACCAAATTTCATCTAAATCGGTTTATTGGTTTAAACGTGATGAGGTAAAAGAGAGACAGACCGAGTTACATTCGCATTTATAATATTAGTATGGATAACCTTATCATTTAAAGATAATCATTTAAAAAACAACCGTATTTTTCGACATGAGCAATGCGTTTGATATGGTGAATCATGAGTTACTTTTAAATAAATGTGAATGCTATGGGATACAAGAACCTTCACTGATGTGGCTAAAAAGCTATCTAAAGCAAAGAAAGCAAAGCGTTGAAATATCACAAACAAATAGTAAACTTGAAACAACATAAAATCACACAAATATAAAAATATAAGGGTACAAGGCAGTATATTGGGTCCCTTAATGTTTCTCATATATATAAATTTACCAACAGCTACTGAAAATCCTTGTATATTATTTGCAGACGACATAGCAGTAATTATACCAAACAATAATGAAACAATACTTTAGGAAAAAAATGTAAATCTGACAATTGAAGAAATTCTGAGTTGGCTGAAATCTAACAACCTAAATATAAGCCTATGAATAATACAAAATATACAATTCTTACACTGTAAAAGAAATTTCCCAATCTGAAAATAGTAGGTGATGGGATAAATATAAAAGAAGTCAAATGAGTCTAAATTCTTAGTTTCTGATATTAGATGAAAACTGTAACTGGAAAGCTCATGTTAACCATCACATGTTTATGTAAAAAAAAATAGATTCGTTTATGCACTCAGAACACTCCGCAATTCAGTTAGTGAAAACGCTGCTCTAACAGCATATCATGGTTATGTACGCTGTACCCATACTCTGATATGGTATATTACTTTGGGGAAATAAAATCACATTAAAATGCATATTAGGCAATATTAGGCATTGATTCTCTTGAATCGCGTAGACCATGCTTTAAAAATAAATAGTTTGACTTTAATATCTCACTATATATTAGAAATAGGAACTTTTGTAAAAAAATCCTGAGTTGTTTAAAAAACTTAAAGACAACAATGTTAAATACTTCCTAACAAGGGACTATACTTAATTAAAAAAATTCCGCCTTACAAAAGATCGTTATAAGAAAAGAATAAAAAAAATATTAAATACGATACCAAGAGAAATTAGAGAATACCATTAATGAGAATCTAAAAAAAATTTAAAATTTACTTATTAAATAATTCTATTACACACTACAAGATTTAAATGATAGGTAGGTAGGTACCTATATTATATTTTGTGTTCTTTCTAATAATTTGTCAATCCATATATCTTATTAATTAAATTTATTTAAATAAGTGTTTTATGCTCCTGTATGAGGTTATAACTAAACGATTTAGTAATAAACTTTTTATAGAGTTTTTGTCTTATAATAAACATTGGCATGCAACTTTAGCAAAATATGTGATCAATTTAATAATTTCGTAACACCTATTTACAAACTATATTGTATGCAAACAAATGATTGATTGATCGTTTGAATAAATGTCATAAAAACATTTATTGTGATATTTCGCTATTTATTACATTATATTGACGTCATCAGTCAAAATACTATTTACAGAATAAAATATAAATAAGTATAAAGATAATTGACAATGACAAGATATGTTGTTAAATTTATGCTCCTTTGTAAGTATACCTTTTAGTTGCTTTTAGGTCTAAATTAGTAAGGAATTTTAGTGTCTATAAAGCTGGCGTAGCCAAGTCATAAGGCCACGATGCTACTTATACCACATTTTTTTGCTATATTTTGCTATTTTTTTGCCTAAGAACTGATTTTTTTACTCCACCAGTTTCCGAGATACCATGGTCCTGCTAGCTTTAGACTAAAGCTAGCGTAGCCACCATCGTATCTCCGGACCTATTGCACCTATCAACACGGGGTTTTCACACTATTTTTTTGCTATTACTTTGCCTAAGAACTGATTTTTTTGCTTCGCCAGTTTCCGAGATACCATGGTCCTGCAAGCTTTAGACTAAAGCTAGCGTAGCCACCATCGTATCTCCGGACCTATTGCACCTATCAACACGGGGTTTTCACCCTATTTTTTTGCTATGTTTTTGCTATTACTTTGCCTAACAACTGATTTTTTTCCTCCACCAGTTTCCGAGATGCCATGGTCCTGCTAGCTTTAGACTAAATCTAGCATAGCCACCATCGTATTTCCGCAGCTATTGCACCTATAAACATGGGGTTTTCACCCTATTTGCTTATGCTTTTTTTTTGCCTTTTTTTAACGCTGTTGTAGCGGTGATATATTACAACTAGCTTTTGCCCGTGGTTTTACCCTGTCGCCTGCTGTAGGCTGAATGAAAAAGGAAATACCTATGCACGGAAAAATCCAAACAAGCATTTTTATACGTCACCTCTTACCCTTTTGTTTTTTTGATAGTTACTGTTAATCTACTGTTGCGTGCTCTCTTGTCGAACGTAAATCCGCCCAAAGCTAACAGAATTTTGACTAGTGATCGACTGTTGCGTGCTCCGGTGCCGAACGTAAATCACAAGCTAACAGAATTTTGACTTATTGATCGGCTGTTGCTTGCTCCCGTACCAAACTTAAATCAAACGCTTACAGAATTTTTACATATTGATCGACTGTTGCGTGCTCCCGTGCGAAGTAAATCGTAAGCTAACAGAATTTTGACTTTTTGATCGTCTGTTGCCAGCTCTCGTGCCAAATGTAAATCTGCCTTAAGCTAACAGAATTTTGACTTAATGATCGACTGTTGCGAGCTCCCGTGCCGAACATAAATCACAATCTAACAGAATTTTGACTTATTTTTCTGCTGTTAAGTGCTCCCGTGCCGAATGTAAATCCGCCCTAAGCTTACAGAATTTTGACTAAGTAATCAGCTGTTGCAAGCTCCCGTGCCAAACATAAACCATAAGCTAACATATTTTTTACTTATTGATCGACTGTTGCGTGCTCCGGTGCCGAACGTAAATCACAAGCTAACAGAATTTTGACATAGTGATCGACTGTTGTGTGCTCCCTTGCCGAACGCAAATTCGCCCTAAGCTAGCAGAATTTTGATTTAGTGATCGACTGTTGCGTGGCCCTGAGCCAAACAGTATTTTGCCTAAGTATCAAACGTGTATACTCAAAGTTCATATACACTATTTGATTTAAAGTTAGGTCGTGAATTGCTACATGTTTACAACTGTCCCCGACGCCTAATCCAAAACTTTAGTAAAACGACCGATAAGTGTCGTTCTAGTCAAATTGGCCAAAGCAATTTATACTGGGGCAAACAATTGCAATTTCAATAAAATTTTATGCGTAATGAAACTTTTCCCTTTCCAAGCTTTTAGGAAGCTTCGCATGATATTTATGAGAACTGGGGTAATGTTTTTGTAATTGAAGAAAAGGATAATAAGAATTGGATAAGTAGGGACGTGAGTTTAGTGCTGTGGAAATTGCAGGGTTCCGTCCCTTTATAAAAAGAACCCTTATGTTAAGATAATGTGTTTTTCTCATTAACTAATGATGCTGCGACTTAAAAATTGGGCACTGGTTAACCACGTCATTATAAAAAATAAAAAATCTATATTTAGAAACAACAAGTACTGAATTGTAATGTCTAGTACATCAATTTTACAACACAAATCATCATAGAATCAAAAAATATAATGTCAATAATACATACATAAATAATCTTTCTCCGTTTATGACTTAACAAGGAATGTAAGAAGGATGTTGCAGGTTCAAGTCCTGGCTTGATATTATTCTTTTAATTTTCTATAAAAATATTTATTTACATTAAATCTGGATTTAGTTATTGGGGGTCTCGAATAAGTGCTTAAAATTTTATGAAGGGGTTACATAGGATTTTTTTTTATCACCCAAACATTTTACGTACAGGGTATTTACCCCAATATTTTTGGTTTTAAAAAAGGTTGATACGTATTTTTCCAGTGGGTAAACCATCTACCAGCTGGGCAAACGAGATTGGTTAGGGATGAACTTAGAAATTGAAACAGTACCTAAATATAAAATTTCGTTAAAAAAGTTAGAGCCATTTTAAAGAATGCTATTAAAAAAGTATAAATATTGCTAGAGATTAAGATACGTGTACCCAGTGAGGGCGTCTGGGACGGGTGGATTGACAGGCATAGCGCGACTATATTATTTTTTGAGAGCGACATACTAAAAACAATGTTCTTTTTAACTGATTTCGAAAAAGGATGAGTTCTCAATTCGGTTGTATGTATTTTTTAATGTTTGTTACCTCATTTCTCCGTCATTTATTAACGGATTTGGAAAAAGAAGGTAAATAAGAGAAGGGAAGGAAGGGTTAACCTACATATTGGTCCCATTTCAATTAAGTAAGAATTGGTCAAAGAAAATCAGAGTTAGGTGAGGAATTAGACTTGATTTAATTAGACGACCTTACTCTAGACCGGCCACGTAAGTTTCTGCGTGGCGGAGGCACCACTATAAATCAACTTCAAATAAAACATGCTGCTGAATGTTCTGTCAATAAGTCTGCTTTGGGACATTATTTTTACTTTTTAGTAGATTTGAAGTCAAAAAAGAAGAATGTTTTACTGTATATTGGTTATTATACGCTACATTTCACGGCTCACACAGGCTACTAAGTAGCAACGCCAATGCCTACAAGTTACAATAAGTTAGATATTAGCCAAGTTATAATAAATCTGTGACAATAATAGTACACTCAAAATCTATTTATTCAAGTAAGTACCTACAAAAATTGACTCTTAATACTTTTATATAATTTTATAGAATATTCCTTTAACATTTTACTAACGAGAGCGATTTAATAAACCTCCTTAATTAGCACAACTTCGGATAATCGAATATTAGAAGGTCTTCGACTTGCTTACTAACGATCTGTTTTATAAAACTCCAATTTAATCCTGATAATTAATATCTTAAGCCAACTCCTGCGAGACAACGAGATTGCTATTTTAAGTTCACCCTTGTGAATTTGTTCAAGGAATAAAAGTTTTTTTTTTTTTTTATACCACTAAGGTGGCAAACAAGCCTACGGTCGGCCTGATGGTAAGCGGTCACCGTAGCCTATGGAGGCTTGAAACACCAGGGGCATCACTCGCGCGTTGCCGACCCTTCAGAAATCTAATAACTTCTTTTTTGATAATATTTACAAAACATCTTAGAGTTTCTACTGATCATTAAATAGTATTGAAATTTCCTGATAACAAAAGTATATTTTTCGACTCCCTCGCAGCCTAGTTGGTAGTGTGGCCAGCTGCTGTGCTGTGTGGGTTCGATTCTCGCACTGGACAAACATTAATGTCATAATATAAACATTAGTATTTGCCTTGAGTCTGGGTGTATTTATGTATGATATGTATATATTTACAAAAAAAAGTAATATTTTATGTATTTGTATCCGTTGTCCGGTATCCATTTCACAAGCTTTGCTCACTTTGGGGCCAGATGGCGCTGTGTGTAATGTCCAAAAATATTTATTAGTATTTATAGATCTAGTTCCCTTATTATATGAACTTTAAAACTGATTAAATATATAATACAAAATTTAACTTTTAAAAAGATTTCTTGCTTTAGGTAACCAACACGACGAAATATATTATACATTTTTGAGATTTGATTAAATATCGGAAGATTCCCACGGCTACTTTCTACCATCGCATCGCTCGCCATCAGCAGGAAATTCATGCTCACACATTACAACCTAAATGGTCACGTACAATTCGGTTTCAGAGGAACTTCCTCCAGTAGTCAATACACAACAGTTCTTCAGTATGGGATTATTCAAGAAATAAGTGATTAGATTATTAAAGGGTCAGCAACGCGTGAGTAATGCCCCTGGTATTTATTACAAGCGTTCATAGGCTGCGGTGGCCGCTTACCATCAGGTCGTTAGCTTGTTTTTCACCTTGGTGGTATTTTATGATATTTAATAAACATTTATGACAATTAAATGTAATGTATATTCATATATATGTGATAAAATTACTAAGTTGTCACTCGATCTCCTACCAATAATAAATTAATAAAAATTACCAAAATATAACTAAAAGTCTGCGATGATGAAATATATTTTTTTATAATTATTTTTAACTTAAATGGCTGCAGAGTCTGTGCTATGACGGAATTTACTATTTATATTTTTAGAGCTTTTACCATTTATCGGAATTTTTTACGTAGAATGTAAGTAACGTGCTACGACGCGATGTCGTAACGCACCAACGTTGCCACGCGTCGTGTAGTATCACGTTCTGACGCGACATGTCGTGTCACGTTACGACGTCGAAATGTGCTCATAAATGTGCGCGAGCCTTAAGGGTGTCGTAGAAAAGAATAAGAATAATTTTTTAGATACATCGGATATGTAAAATTTTAAAAATTTTAGAAACGATTTTATTCCAAACAATTTTAGTTAAAAGTACTTATTTACAAAAATATCAAATTAATAAAACGGCGTTGAACTACGTCATGCCTGTAAAAAGAACTCAGACATAATAAAAATGTGCGTATCGTTTCGTGAAAGTTTTGTGATTATGTATCGATCGAAAAGCTAATCCATCGCCATTTCAATGAACCTTAGCTGACTATTTTCGACTAACAGAAGATAACACAACCGAAGGTGCGGGAAATAATTGGGAAATTAGCTGGAAATGGCCGGAATATTGCGATCGAGTTGTTCAGGTTATTTGGCCTCTTTCCTTTTATTTGAGATGTTGTGCTGTGTGTCAATAATATGTGTGTCTCGACGATTTCTTGTGTACGTACAAAAGTTACATATGTATATTAAATCAACTGCCTACAAATTACATTATATATTTTTTATCAGTTTCTACAAATTTAAGATAGATCCTATATGGCGTCCAGCTTTTTCATTAATTACTCGATTCCGATGAAAAGAATAAAATTCTGTTGGATATTAAATTTTTTCAAATTTTTGTTAGTGTTCCACAATTCAAAATGGCGGGTAATAAGATACGCATTCTTTTGCCAAAATTCTTTGATAACATAGAAGTTACTTTTCGGTGCATTTTTTTACTTTTCGACATTGAGATAAAATACTATATCATTACTTTTCGATGTTTATTTGGGATAGACTTATTTTTCTACTCAACACTGTTTTGGAATCGGTTTGTTTATGAAAAATATAAACAAACAGTATCTAGATGACACATATTATTACATTTACACTTATACTAAACATATACAATTAGTATGCCTAACGTCAGAAGCTATCTAATAATTCCTACGGTTATCTGATATTTTTCCTAAATTTAGGCCAGTCATTCATTAATTAATTGGGGTAACGTTGAATATGCTATTCAATTTCAGAAACATATTTGTGCCATGCTACAAAACAGTATAGACTTCATTATTCAGCGAGATCAATAACCTGTGTATTACAATTAAAGGTAAAAAAGGGTAACAAACCGGTTATCAACCGGCTTTTATCATATCTACTAATACGTTTGAAAATTCAATTATTACATTGCTTATATTTAAGCACACACTACGAACAACTTAAACTTGTTGCAACCCGCTTACTTTAAATTATTAAATTTATTTATCGTTCTTATATTCTTAAATAACATTAAAAGTTATTTTAGAGCATAATTGTCAAAGTACTTATTGTATTAAGATGACTTTCGTTCTCAAGGTTATATTTTGACACCATTAAATCACTTACCACCGTACTCAAAAGGTATCTTTCGTTATTTAATCTTCCATCGATGAAACGTCGGAATATTAATTCGGGTAATACGTGAATTGACGATTTTCTGAATAGGACCTGTAACTTGGCTTAACGACTGTGTTATGTCAGCACCCAGAGCCGACGCAACGTATCCTCCTAAGCACGAATAAACTAAAAAAATGTGCCAATAGAGCAGTCACCCATCCAATGAATGACCACGCTTATTACCAAACTTTGCATGTGATTTCCGATAAATAATAATAAACAAATAAATATGGTACTGGATCAAACATTTCGACCAATCTGAAAAAAAAAAATATAGCTTATGACGAGTTTTTGTTTTTAACTAACATAACCAAATATTGGAAAATCCCCTCCTATCATAGAAGGACACTTTCCATTACAAACTTTAAAAACATTAAATGGACAAGCACAACATAAAAAAGTATCTAATTTCAAAATATAAAAAAAAAACAGTTTATGTACCTATTCATCACTTAGCAATAATCAATGTCTTACAGTATTGATAAACAAAACAAAAAAGTAAGACTAAATACAAGGATACAAAGAAGTTTGCAAGAGCAGACCAGTCTCCACAGGTGGCACCCGTTCACGA
Organism: Apoda limacodes; assembly: GCA_946406115.1. Taxonomy (NCBI): domain Eukaryota; kingdom Metazoa; phylum Arthropoda; class Insecta; order Lepidoptera; family Limacodidae; genus Apoda; species Apoda limacodes. The sequence goes on from OX291541.1 coordinate 9,355,887, forward strand.
GTATGACACATGAATCAGCCATCGCTTCGCTCAACCATGTTTTAGGGAACGTAACGACCCGACACATACGTCACCACCGCAGAGACACTTTGAGAGAGCATGACACACTTAAGCAACTCCAACAAAACTTCGATTGTACTAGTTACAATGTGTGTAGTGTATGTAACAACAAAATGTAAGAGGAGAAGATTGGAAGGTTCGTTATGTTTTATAACCGAGAAGCACCGGCAATAAACTCAGCAGTTAATCTTTTATACATCATATTATAATACAATATAGCCTTACACTAGGTAATAACATAATATACAATGTTTTAATTTAAAAAATATTTCAAATGCCCCAATACAAATACAAATCAATTAAGTTCAAATTTTTCCAAGCATTTTTATCATTTATGAATTCATCAACTTTGTAATAGCTTTTTTTCATTAAACTATCTTTGACATATATTTTAAATTTATTTAGGGGTAAATTAACCACAAGTTCTGGAATTTTATTGTAGAAAAATATACTTTGTATTGCGAAAGAGCTATGTACCATCTGAAGACGACATCTTGGAACTACCAATTTAACCTTATTCCTTGTATTTACACTGTGTAGGTCACTATTTTCAGCAAATAAGTGACAATTATTGCGTACATACATTATCGAAGCGAAGAGATATTGGCAAGGAACAGTTAAAATATTAATTTCCCTAAATAGTAAGAGAAATTCGAGGTCCTAATTTATAGATTGACCGTATTGCTCTCTTTTGCAAAATAAAGATTGCTCGAATAGACTTCTTGTGCATTACAAATATTGTCTGTATATCAACTATGTGTCCCCATAATAAGATACCAAAGGGCATCACGCTATGAAAGCAACTAAAATATACTAGCCGGGCTGTGGCTTCGTCTGTAAGTTGACGAATCTTTTTAACCGCAAAAGCTGCAGAACTAAGTCTATTCGCCAATCTAGCTATGTGTGGGCCTCATTGAAGTTTTGCATCTAAAGTAATGCCTATAAGAATACAGCGCTATCTACAACATCTTATTGCTCCCCATTCATAAGTACACTGGTTCTTACTTGACTAACATTTGGCGTTAAGAATTTAATACATTAGGTTTTGTTGTGAATAAAACATGTAGCTGAATACTCTGTGAATAAATCTGAGGAAGTGGATCTGAAGTCGGTTTATATTATTGTTGCAAAATAGTTTATGAACATTGTTTACAAGTTTTACGGATATCCTACTAATATTATAAATATGTATTTTTATTACTCTTTCACGCTTCAACCACTGGACGGATCGGGATGAAACTTGGCATACATATATTTTATGTCCTGGGATAGGCATATATTTCCCAAAAATTAATCAAATACAAAGTATCGCATTTGAATATAAACAAGGAATGTGTAGGAAGCAACATCAAGTTTGTTGGTAACAAAGCACGGAATTTCTTATTACGGGTTTTTGGGGTTGAAAAATATTACCCTGTTTATTTGTGAATACAAATTATGAGTTGCTACATACATTATCTGTAAGCTTACATAAAATACTGATGTTAGTCCTGTAGGATTTTTAAAGTATTGTGTATTCATATAATAGAACATTTACATGTTAGATAGTTTTTCGTCAGATTATGTATTGCTGGTCTGGTATATTTTTTCAGTGCTCCAATGAAAGTCGTCAAAATGGAACAATGATGAGATCACATGAGTGCTCGTCTGTCTGTCACACTCCTTTTTTTAGCAATAAGCAAACTAAAACTTGGCGTATTAGGCCTAATTGTGCATTAGAAATGTGAACAAAACTACTTTTTATTTATGTATGTACTCTTATCAGCCATATACTACCCCAATGGTTGGGGCACGGCCTACCCTCACCGAGGGCGCTTTGGGTCATAATCCACACGCGGGGCCAATGCGGATTATTGACTTCACATACGTCTTTTTTTTTCTTTGCCGTATGCAGGTTTCTACACGATATTTTCCTTAACCGAAAAACTCGTTAGTTTTTTTGTGAATAATCAATGTACCTAATTAATTAAGAAAAAGACTTATCGCTTACTCGGAAAGTAAGGGTCGCAGGTTCAAGTCTTTGCTCGAGGTTAATCTTTTGACAACATCTTCGCTATGAAAGTTTCTATTTATATTGATGATATAGCCAAAGAAATGGCATGTATAATATATTTTCTTCTTAGATTCTAACCTTTAGGGAGTCATTAACGAAGAAAGATAATTTCTATTTATATTGTTTTTTTACTTCAATGAAGACTTTGTGTGTTTATAAGATGATGTACTAGGACTTTATAAATCACTAGGAATTGTTCATACTATAATATTATAAATGCGAAAGTAACTCTGTCTGTCTGTCTGTTACCTGTTCACGCTCAAATCGTTGTACAGGTTAAGATGAAATTTGGCATGGAGATAGTTAGTCCCGAAGAAGGACATAGGCTACTTCAAAGCGTAAAGTATGAGCCGGGGTTTTTTTTGTTTTTTTTTGTATAAAATTTAAAAAAAAATTGAAATCCTACACCGATAGCCAAATTGAGCGCGGGTGGAACCGCGAGCAAAAGCTAGTATGTATATATGTATATGAGCATCTGTACGATTTTTTGTAACTCAATGTTTGTAGGTTAATTAATAGTGAATATTTCTGTATGGATGTTCATTCTACATCAAGTCGGTGGTGACCTAGTGATTTAAATGTTAGCCTTCTATTCTGAGGGGCGGAAGTTTGACCCCGCGTGTACCAATGAGTCTTTTTATTAATTTCTCAAATCCCTACATTGTGTTTATTTACACTTCTGGCATTTCGTTGACGGAAAATATAATGAGAAAATCGGAATTTGTCAGAAGACGTATGTGAAGTTTACAATCCGCACTGGGCGTAATGAACTATGGCTCAAATCGCCAAATTAAAACTAAAATTACGCGTCGAGAGTAACCTCACTGCTACCAATCTAATAATAGTGGCGTTTGGTTGACAGACATTATGCATTGAATATCAATAATCCAACCAAAGAGAATGAACCAAGATTTGTACAGTGTATCACACAACATTTATGTCTTTTTAACTTGGCTTAACTTGGGTTATGACATTAAACGCATTAAAGCAGTGAACAGAACGCACCTCATGTAGGAACCCAACTAGCTACAAAAAATCTACTTAAAGTTGTACACAAATGAATACGTAAAACATAATTGTATATTCTCATCTCATATGTATATTATCATCATTGCCTGAACTTGTGTAACAGTGTATTCTGGAACATTTACAGCGTATAAAACGAGTAATTTAGGCAAATTTTAACCAGTAACAGGTTATATGATGTCGGAATTTTAATTTTTTGGTATTGTAACTTTACGGCCGCCAGTCAGGCGTATAGCAACATATTTTATAAGCTTCCTTACCGTTTAGATCATATCGAAAAACTGGTATACTGAACACGTAGTTTATTGCAAGATTACGTTAAGTTTATTGAAAGAAAAAGCACTATTAGATAATGACAGATGAATATGGAACTTCAATTGATTTTGATCTATTTACAACTGTAAAGCAATGTGCTCTAACTTTTTAGTTTTTATTAATAACTATAAATTAAGGTTAAAAAGTAAGTATAGTGTGCGCATTTTTAAATTCGTAATATCTTTTGAATGGAACGTCCGATATGAATAATTTGAAAAGCAATCGACAGGCGATGTCCACAGGTGTTGAAACAGTTTTGAATACGAAATGATTTATTTGGATAAGAACTAATACAAAGTTACGGATAACATGGTCTGATTTTGATCGGCATTTTTATCAACTTTTTAATGTAAGAAAGTTATAGTGACATAGCTACAATAGTTGGACATATGGCCTGTGTTCCTAAATTCGATATACAGCAGTATGACGTTAGATAATTACGTCACACCGTACTGACCAGTATGCTGGTTCGAATTTTGGAACAAGTGCATGGTATTGCGAAGTTTTTTATAGATATTGATATTTTCTTTAATTTAAAAAAATATTTTTTAGTTTATACAATAGTTTTTCTTAATCTTTCTCATTCTCTCACTGTTTCACAAAACTTGACTGTTACGCTGGATTTCACTACCCATTTTTTTCATACCACGGGCCTTATATCGTTTCTTACAGAGTAAACTCCAAAAATAAAGTACATGATTTTGAGGAGTTAATTTAGTATAAGTAGGTCATAATTATTATATTTGAAAGCTATAGTTGTTATCAAAAGCAACTACCAAAAGAAATATTAAAATATACAGGGTGGCCGGGAAGTTGACGTTCAAACGTAAAATTTAGATACTTTATGATGAGGAGTATCCAAACCCCCATGTATGTTCTACGATTTTTCGTAGTTTTCGAGATAGAATTTTTTTAATAATTTTTTTCGTAATTTTCTCCTAACATCAGTTTTCGATTTCTTTCTAGTTCTGTTGAACATTTCTGGTTCAGTTTTTTTGTGACAACTAATAAGCATAGTCTAACCTAAGCCCCTAAAAATATGGTTTATCTAGGAATTGCAGAATTTACTTAGAATTTATCGAAAGTTCAAAATTAAGATTTGAGCTCAGTACCTGCTTGATAAAAGATTTAAATTTACTTATTGATAGATTTTGAGCTTATTGATTACGAGCCATTGCTCTCGTACTGGTACTTCGATTAAGTTGCACTTCCTCTAGAACAATTTCCCTGCGTTCCGGATCAACTCTCAAAATGCCTTCACCACCACGTTGGCCAGGAATTAACGAACCCACGATAGTCAGGGTAATGATCAGGATCTATCGGTAGGGGCGTTGGCGGGGGGCATTAGGTTCGCACCTACAGACAAGTCATACTCCTGTGGAGCAATACTTGGAAGGGGAGTGGGTTGAGGGGGCGATAAGTTAGTTGCTCGTTGGGCGTTGAAACGAGGCAAGGGGAGAGCAAATTTCACCCCTTTTCTCCTTGCTTCGCGCCGGAACGCAGGGCACGATTGGTTGTTGGCTGTGTACGCCTGATTGCAATTTGCGCATTTCAGCGCTACCGATTGCCGGTTGCATTCCGACGCTGGGTGCTCACCGCCACATCGAACACATTTTATAGGACGGTGGCAGTTAGCGGAAGCGTGGCCGAATGCCTGGCACCTGTGGCATTGTGCCGGGCCTGGTCGGGTGCGCCATGCTTCGATTGTGATGCCAGGCATGCTTAAAAGCTCGTTAATGGCAAACAAGCTTTGTAGGTCAGCTACCGTATGCCTTTCCTGTAGCTGAGCATAGTAGATGCCATTAGGTCGGCCCCTAGCCGCCGGGATCAGGCTAACATGCGAGACGGGAAAGTTCGCATAGGCGAGATCCTCAGCTATCTCATCACACGGAAGTGTCCATGGGGAGCCCCTTAATCGCAATTTTTTGTGGACGGTCGCTGTCTAAGCTGTAACAGTACCACGATACTGTTTTATCCAGCTTAGACAGCTCGTCGATATATGCTACGATGGTGCGATACTCCGACGGCGATTTTGGAAAAAATCACCCGCCTTTGCCATAGGGACGGGCATTGGGGGCGTGGCCTTAAATAGAGTGAATTTTTTTAAGATGGGTCGTCCAATGGGGGAGCGTTTCCACTACAATCGGAGGGTGATTGGGGCGGGGGTTTGCTCTGGGTTTGTTATAACCTGTGCGTATAAGCGTCCGCTCACTGACGCCAAAGTTGAGGTTCCGGGTACCGCTGGTTGAGGGGGGGTGATCTTGGAAACTTCCATACCTCAGGTGGGGGGGGGGGATTTGCTGACTTTGCTCTACTGTGGTGGTTTGCGCTGCTAGGGAGGTCATAGTTACCCTAGATGGGGGTCTGGACGGGGGGAAGGCTACGTTAAACGGCCTGTTCGCGGCAGAGATCTCGCCCCTAAACAGGTTACGCGCTACGACGGCGGCGGAGGGTTGGGATCGTAGCCATACACCTCGCTTACGGATACCTCCTCTGCGTACCGGTGGGGGCGCTGCTGGCGGGGGTGGCATTTTAAGAGCGAATAAAAACTAGGCTAAAATTAACATACCTCGGGGGGAACAGGCGGGGGGGGGCCACCCTTGAGCAACTGATGACCTACACCGATCCGTGGTAAGCAGAATTGGCGAGCAAAATAAAAATAAAGCACTTACCAAAAACTGTCCGAAAGCCGCTGAAAAAGCGGCAACCGTCTAACTTTAGGCTGCACAAGCGTAGGCGCAGACACGCTGAACAAAACGAGCCCCTATCTAATTTCGTCCGTGCACGTCCGCCGTCTACAGAAAATATTCTCTCGAGCGAGACCCCCCTCAACCTCCTAAACCGTTGTCAATGCAGCCTGTTCAAAAAACGCAGCCTCGCGCTGCCGCTCTACAACAAACACAACCCCCGCATGCAAGCCGGTGCCCTAAACCGGTGCTGCAATAGCGGCACTAAACGCGGCCATAGAGGCTAAGCCGCTGGCCAAAATCCACTACCAGCCCTATTAAATGGGCTAGCTCAACTCACCACAATTCTTACGTGGGACTTTAAGGGGTCTCATCAGGGCCTTAAATTGAGAATTGTGTACTGGAACCCTGGGGACATAAACGGCAAGACAGCCGCCCTCAGAACGTTAGTCCAGGAACACGATGTTCACATTGTGTTACTGGGGAAACGAAACTCCGAGGTGAGAATGAGCTCCGCATTCCAAATTTCTTCACCTATAGGCGAGGCGAAATTTCTCCCGCTAATATGGCCTTTAGGGGTACGGCTGTATTAATTAGACGTGACCTTATTCACGAATTACTACCCCTTCCCCAATTTACATATACTCGGTCTATAGGTGTAAAACTAAAGGTCGGCAATGCGGAGCTTAAAGTCTTCGCCGCATATAAGTCACCATCAACCCCCTTCGATCCAAGTGACATCGACAATATTTTTTGCGATGACACCCCCACACTTATTTTAGGTGACCTTAATTCCAAACACCAACACTGGGGTTCACGAATTTCATCCAAATCGGGTCGTGAACTAAAAGCAGATGCTGAGTTGAAAAACTATTTAGTCATCGGTCCAGGATCCCCAACGCACTACCCCTCTACGGACAATCACGCACCGGACGTACGGGTCATCGCCTTAGCCCATAAGATCAGCTGGTCAATGTCGTTAGAGGTCCTCCACGACACTGACACTCAGCATCTGCCAATCTTATTGGTCCTAAGAGTGTCGGCAACTGGTAAACCGCTCCCCAATCCCCACAGAACAACAGACTGGACCACCTTTCACCGCTCCATGTTGAGTTATCAACTCCCGGCTGGTGGCATTTCTACTTCCTTAGAAATCGAAAAGGCAGTACTTTCACAACTGCCATTGCACAGGCTCTAAGGGAGTCTCCTAAAATTTCAGCCACAGCTTCTGGAAAGCAGCTTTTACCGGCGCACCTCCGCGCATAAATCAAAGAAAAGAAGGCCCTTCGTAAACACTGGTGCCAAACACGTTGCCCAATTGCAAAGAGGGACCTTAATAAAATCAGCGCCGAACTGCGGTCAGAAATCGCCAATTACAGGCAACATTAGTGGGACCAAGTCATATTTAAAGCTAATGAGGACCACACGTTAGGAGTTACAGAACGCGTAGTTTCTCGCGGTCCCAGCCCCACCACTCAGAGGTGATTATTTTATCTCGCCTAAAGAGGTCAGGAAGGAGGCCTCTAAGCTTAATAAGCGCAAATCACCCGGTCCCGACGAGATTCCAATCACAGCAATTATCATGCTGCCTAGGAAGGGTCTGGTGACACTCACCCGTATCTTTAATGGGATACTGCGCACTGGACATTATCCATCCTCGTGGAAGATTGGCAAAATTATTGTTCTCCCAAAACCAGGGAAAGATCGTCATCGTCCAGAACATTACCGACCGATTACACTGCTGTCCAATTTAGCCAAGTTGTTTGAACACCTGCTTTTACTTAGGATAGCCCCGCATATCCAGCTTAGGCCTGAACAGTTTGGTTTCAGAGACAGCCACAGTTGAAGGTGTTGAAGACGTCCTCCTAGCCCTAAACGCGGACGATAGTGCCTACATGTCCTCCTCCCGCAAAGCTTAGTTAGCAGCCAATAAAATGCAGCGACTATTGGATATTTTGCCTGGCTGGCTGGACAAGTGGAGAATAGCCGTTTATGCCAGCAAAACATCAGCAATACCGGCCTGCAAAAGTTTCTCCCACCGAAACTTCTGTTTCGAGGTCAAGGTTTTGAGTGGCAACCCAGCGTAAAGTACCTCGGTTGTATTATAGACCGCCCATTACGCATGTGCAAAATGCTAGACCATGTGTCAGAAGGCGCAGTCGCGTCACGGGCGTGCCTTAGACCGGTACTTTCCTCTGAATTGCCCTCAGAACCAAAATTCGCCTGTGCAAGTTGTACATTCGATCGAGACTGACCTACGCAGCGCCTGCTTGGTACGGTCTTCTATCTTCTACCAGCAAACGTAAGCTCCAGGTTGTCCAAAATAAGTCGCTGAGAATAATAACCGGCGCGGGACGCTACGTCCGCAACTCCACCATCGCTAGAGACACCAAAACCGAGCCACTCGCAGAGTTTATATCCGGTTTGTCGAAACGATTATTCATCCGCGCTTTTTTGTGGGTCAAACAAGTAAGCAGCGGCGGTATCAATAGGCAAGATAGTGGTCAAAAAACGGCAGAACGAGATGAGTAGCAGTAAACACAATGTGAGTACGACTGAGGTACGGCGCGCGGCGGCACGGAGATGTACTCATTGTTAGCGTCAACGCTGGTAGCAGTTGTCTCACTTTAACCTGTTTCTAATGGTACTGTACTACTCTAACCCACCGACACAAACCAGAGAGAGTGAGATAGCAAAATTTTTTTACCTGAGCATTTTTTCATGGTAAAAATCACAACAATGAAATCATATCTATTGGGTTTTTCTGATTAAATGCATGCATCTACAAATTCAAAGAATTTAGAATTTAAGTTTAATTGTGTTTTAATCCATCATAACGCAAAGAAAGTCAAAGATTAAAATAAAATAATATTTTTTTTTCCTTAAAAAATGCCTTAATTTACTTTGAAGGTCAGTTACAGAAAATAAACCCCTGATAACCCTATTTTTATTTGGCCTTGTTTTGAAGTTTAATGTCTAAGGAAGTTTTTAAAATTACTTTGAACCCAAAATTCCCCATTTAATTTTTTTTTGATACTTTGAAAATTTGTGACTTCTGAGCTCAAATCTTAATTTTGAACTTTGGAATAAATTCTAAGTAAGTTCTGCAATTCTTAGATAAACAATATTTTTTAGGGGGTTAGGTTAGACTATGCTTATAAGTTATCACAAAAAAACTGAACCAGAAATGTTCAACAGAACTAGAAAAAAATCGAAAACTGATGTTAGGTGAAAATTACGCAAAAAATCATTAAAAAAATTCTATCTCGAAAACTACGAAAAATCGTAGAACATACATGGGGGTTTGGATACTCCTCATCATAAAGTATCTAAATTTTACGTTTGAACGTCAACTCCCCGGCCACCTTGTATACATATGGAATTGGAAAACATGTATTGATTTGTCAACTTTTCTTGGAGGAAACCTCGTATATATTTACGTAAAGAATATACTTGGTGAAATAATTGATATATTGGTAATAAATAACGCGATAGGGTTAAGTAGGAAATTAAATGATTTTTTTTTATTTTTACAATGGTGGTATATTTTACAAATATTAGGACAGACGGACAGACAGACTTTTTGTTTTTTAACAATTGAACCTTACAATGGTATAGTTCAATTGTTAAAAATATTAAGTCTGACTTATACAGGGCACAATGACATTGTCATTCATACGAAAATCTGACAAGCTATGAGGGGGCGAAGGTGTCTTTGTTGCTTCCAAGAAAATAGCAAAGAATTTTTTCAAATAACACGAACTACGCAATGCATTGTGTGATTTCAAGAATATTGTAAAGAGATACTTTACAAAACGAGGGCTTTTGTAATCATATGTTTAGTCTCCAAAAGAAATATAGTTAAGTGCAAATAGGACTCTAACAACAATATATTATGTACATTTATACCTAGTCACAGAAAAGTATATTATGTTACAAACGTTACACTAGTATTCATTTAGGGTTACGTATACGAAGGGTGCTACAGGATTCTTCTATTAAGCGTACGCTGCTGTCTGTCTGACTGTCCAACCTTTAAAGGTCTATCTTTTGAACTCTATTAATCTATATCTATTCTAATATATAAAGCTGAAGAGTTTGTTTGTTTGAACGCGCTAATCTCAGGAACCACTGGTCGGATTTGAAAAATTCTTTCAGTGTTAGATGGCCCATTTATAGAGGAAGGCTATATATCGTCACGCTAAGACCATAAGGAGCGGAGCACCAAAGAAGAATGTTTTGAAATCGGGGATTTTTTTTTACTTTTGAGAGCTTCCGCTGCGTGCACTGCGTAAACGGTTAAAGTTTCGCAAAAATCATGTGTGACGGAATTGTTCCCCTTTAAAAGTTCTAAAAAAAGTCAGGGACAACATATGTCTATCTTTTAAGGTTGGCTCACTATAACCTTTTTTATTCTTATCAAATTTGTTCTAAAATAATGCATTATTTGCGTAGGTGTTTTTATAAACATTATATTAATCCTTAACCAAATAAATACGTTATTCATCACAAGTATTAAATTTAAAACGAAATTGCCCTTTACATTATTCGATTTCAATGAATATCTGAGGAGATATCGCAGTTTTAAAAATAACATCTGCGCGCGCATTTATGTTGTGCAGGGGCGTCATGAGGGGGAAGGGCGGTACGTATTATTTAAAAAAAATCACCTTCTACGTTTTTTTTCTATAATTGAGGAGTTGCCGTAAGAATCCTACGCCGATAACCAAATTTAGTGCGGGCGAAGCCGCTGTCAAAAGCTAGTAATTAATAATTTTACTGATTATTCATTATTACGGCGATTTTTTAGATAAATATTAATAAAATAAAAAAGTAATAATATTGGAGATCTACCAGAAACTTTTTGTTTAATGTTTTCTTTTTGTTTTCGCCTAATGTAAAAACGGCATTACACACAAGTTTCAAACTTCGAGTACTTGTAGTTAACCAATCCATAGACTTCAAATTCTGTATTCTGTGTCCTTTGGACTTTGCAATAGCCTCAAAAATTAATCATTCTTTAGTAAGAGACAAAGAAAACTTGTAGTCTCTTTTCTCTTTCTATCAGCGTCCGTTATTTGTTGCTTTATATTCATCAAAACTAGTTAGAAAGAGACAAGATACCTAATTTTCGCTTCGCCTCTGTCACACTTTTGCGTCCATTTTTTTCACTAGGGAATGCGCTGTCCAGTTCTCTTTGTCTATGAGTTAACCCTAAAATGAAACAACAATTAGTCTAACTGTCCCAATTTTATAAATAAAAAAATATTCCCATATTAGATGTATTAATTGTATCAATTTGGTTGCAGAAAATTTAGTATAATATGGTGTAGCGGTGTGGAACCCTAAGTTCGCGAGTCTGACTCGCACTTGACCGATTCTTTAAATTTATTAACTACCTAAAATTTGATGAACTTTAGATACCTATTTTATATGCAAATATGCAAAAATATTAAACCACCTTTTGTCTGATATTGTAAAAATACCTACGCTTTAAGATAGAGAAGAATCACATTAAAGTAGTGTAAGTAAATTACTACTGTTTTATTTGGCTAGTTTCAACACAACACAAGTAGTGTTGTGCCCACAGTTTGAAAGCTCATAAGCCAAATACTAAGTATACGAGAAATAAGTTGATACGTCTTGACTTAAGAATTATTAAGGGCAGGAAATTTGTACAAGTAACTTTTTGCTTACTACTTAGATACTTTTGCAAACGTCACCAACTTAATGTTTAACGTGAAGAAACTTTTAATTGGCTCGTGAAAAGTTCCCAGTTTTATATTAAGGAGATCAGCTACTTTTATATTTATTAAATAAATGTAATTCTACTTTTTTGAATCCTTGAAACATTTTCACCAAAAAAATCTGCTATATCATTTCAAGGTTAGTTTATATAGTTCAATAACAAAATAATGCAGACAAGATCAATAAGTATGAAAAAATAAATAAAATATCTACCTATCTGTGAACTAACCATCAATAAGTACAGTGGAATTAGGGCTATGTCCGGACATTAGGCCTTCTGTCCAGAATTGTCATTTGTACGGACTTTTGACTTATGCAGCATTTTTTACAAATGAATAAATTTCGATAAGTTAATCAATCTCACTCATGACACATACATCACAACTTAAAACAATCATCTTATATTTTAAACTTTCAACATAAAATAGGATTTAATTATTTATTTGATTATGTGACTTTTAAAATATTGAAATGGTAACCCTTACCTAAGTACAACAAGCATTTCTGCCCTGGCTTATGTTCGTTGGTGTCGTATAAGTTCGCGCAATTTCAATACGGTAACTGTAGTTTTGCTATTTTACCACCGGGCCAGAAACTGTGTTGCACTATACTTATTTATTACCTACTTAATATAGGAATTGTAACTTAGACGTTTAGCAACCGCTGGATATTTTATTGACTGGTCGAGTCAATAAAGTTATTATATTACATCAATTAAATTGTATTCTAAAAAGTGGGACAAATAATGCGGGATTAAGGGAAATTCCTTCAAAATTCGTAGGTATTTGTAAGTAAAATTTAATTTACTCATTATTAGCGAGCATCCTTTTCTCTCTCACTTACATATATGTTAATTCAATTATTTAAGTAAGAAGCGGGCCGTCCGGAGATAATTGCGTTAGGTGTTATCCTTAATTATTGCTTAATCTCTTAGTCATTCATCAAAATTAGAATTAATTATTTGGTTGTTAAAACCTACCTACTACTATATATGTTGTAAAGGATTTGTGTCAAAATCAACGGCTTTATCAAAGCATGAATGCAATTAATGAATAGTACATTTTTATTCTGTGGATAAGTCCTCGTACCAACAAGAACGAGACGGAAGCTTCGAAGTCCAAAAAATATGTGAACTCATTTTTAAGAAAAGATAAACATACAGACATGAAATAATTCAGTAACCTCCAGGATAAGAAGTAATTTTTATACAATTCGGTTGAGATTTGGAGGAGGAAAAGTGGGGAATACAAAACATCGTTTTTGACAAATTGTGACTAGGTCTAGGTAATTAGCGGTTACCTTGTTGAACAGATTAGCTTGGACTAAATTACTTTTATGATTTTCAATCGTATCAACTGGGTAACAATCTTTGCAATTTCTTTCTCATATAGGCGATAGGCTGATTTTTTTAACCGTCTCCAAAAAAAGGTAGGTTTCCAATTTGTTAGTATTTTATTAAACATCCAAGTATCCACCCTTTAAGCAGGCAGTAGGTAACTGTACCATCTACCGCTTGTGCAATAGGATGTATTCTAAGGAATTGTTCTAAATGGTGCTCACGGCTACTCGCTACCATCGCACCGCTCGCCATCGGTAGGGAATTCATTTTAACACTTTAGAACCTAAATGGTCGTGTATTGCGTAGTGTGGTTTCAGGGAAACTTTCTCCCGAAAACGCTTGGGTTGTGGAATGAGCTCCCTGGCAAGGTTTTCTCTAAGTATGGGGTTCTTCAAGGAAGAAGTTATTTGATTTTTGATGGATCAGCAACGAGCGAGGGGTGCCCCAGGTGATGCAAGCGTCCATAGGCTGCGGAAAGCGCTTACCATCAGGCGTACCTAAGCTTTTTTTAACTTAGTGGTATATAAATAAAATCCAAAGTTAGTCAAGCATTTTTAAGAACAGTAATCTAAACTATTGTTCCATACAACAATTACCTACGGCAAATAATATCAGCCCACATTTTTCAGCCAATTTTTAATGGTCTATGACAATAATAAAGGGAAAAATTGAAAAGTATTATTGGTCCATTCAAAACGCATCGTCTTATATTGTATGACATTGTAAGATTTCACTGAGATAATAGCTAAAGTAGATACAAAAAAAAATTTTTTTTTAGTCACAGGAACCTCATACTTTCTGAGCTTGCTCTTTCAGAAAAAAAACAGCCACTTCCGCTTTGTTGCTTGTAGAGCATATAAATGGGTTAAACTTCTGCACGTTGTTATTCCTACCATAAGGACTTCCAAAAGGTTTTATGTGAAGCCACCATTAGGCCACACAATGGAGTGAGCAAAAAAAGTTAATCCCTCAGTTCAATGTATAAAGAGAAGTCACAAAATATTTAATAGTGGTGGTTAGAGAAATCATAACAATACTGTATGGCCGTTTCATTAAAATGCTGATGAAGCAAATCGGTCGATTGGTTCTTAAGATATCCGATCCCAAAAAAAGATCAGATTCAATGACCTACATACATACATACATAAACAACTTCAAGTGATTTATAAAATCCTAGTACATCAATCTGCATAGAATTAAGAAATACCTACATACAGAAAAAATCGGATTTTTTTATTTGGACCAAGAAAAATAAAAAGGTCGTTTCCTCCGATGCGTAAGATAATCCGTTAGTGTTAGTGTAATGCTAAATATTGAATATTATATAAAGGTAGACATTTATTCATAAATTGATCATCTTTGGCATTTAGGCTGGCAACAGTGCTCGACCGACGGTCAGCGCTGACCGTACGTCCTGACCGTCAGCGCTGACCGTCGGTTCTGAAAATGCATTCAGTGATAAGCTGACGGCGAACTGCGACGCGTGTGTACAGTTGTAAAAAAAATGAATCCTTTTGCTGTAAATGCTGTAATATGTGCGTGCTATTTTTTGCGCAAACGACGGAATAGAAGGCGGCGAAGATATCATGTACACCCAATCCTTGTAGAACGGTTACTTGAAGGCGAATTCTGCAAACTATTTTGGAGGTTGCAACAAGACGAGGAAAAGTTTTTTGATTATTTCAAGATGTCAATCAGAAGTTTCGATGAACTACAAGCAAGGTTACATGATACTTTGAAACATTCCAATATGTTTCGAGCTTCTGTCCAACCTATTGAAAGATTGGCTGTGACTTTGAGGTAAGTACTTGTTACAATAATAAAAAACTCCGAATTATTTATCAACATTTATTAAAAAAAATTACATTTTTTTATTCAAAATAAGAAAATCGTCTAATTGGTTTTGACTGGATGAATCATTCGTCTGCATATAAATCTGCTGAGAAGAGGGTCGTTCTTCTACCAAATACGACTGCTGGATATTAGAAGAGGGTTCCTGTACTAAATAGGAGTGTTGGATATTTGACTGACCGGGCAGTGTTTGAAAAGGAGATTGTACTACTGGGTACAACGGGCTAGGAGTAGTATGTTGCGAATCTGATGAGGTAAAAGAATGCGATGTTCCTGGGCGGTCTGAGCCAAGCCTTGAAATTTCCATGGCTTTTTGTAGCACCTCTTGACGAAATATTAATTTTTGCTCGATAGAAAAAGTATTAGTAATCGGCAACAGTGAACAGAAAAACGCCATGTCATCGTTTTGCATAACTTTTGCATTCTCTTTAAAGAAATTCATCATTTCTCTGTCAAACTCATCTTCATGGCGATTTTTTTGACGTTGTTTTTGCGTGAATTTTTGTCTATGGTTAGAGGCAGGTTTTTGGCTGTTACGGTTAATGATGGAATCATCGAAATTTGGAGATGGAGGTTCAACAGTTCCTTCATTTCCGGTAGGTTGAGATACAACAGCTCCTTTGTTTTCAACAGTTTCATTTTGGTTTGACTCCTCATTTGACAAAATTGAATCCTCGGTATTCAATTCTCGTTTATTATCCAGAAATTTCATAAACGCGAAATAAACATATGTCTTCCTTTTTTTACCTGCAGATCCAGACGGCAAATTCTTTAATGTAGCCTTACACCTCACATAAGCGTCTCGCGCAGTTTTCCACCTCTGCTGCACTTGTTTTTCTGCAAAAGAAGATTAATATTTGTTTTTTGTTTCAGATATTTTGTGACGGGAGAGACATATCAAGATCTTCATTTTAGCTACCGTTTGGGGGCTTCAACTATTGGTGAAATCGTAAAAGAAGTCTGTAAGAATATTTGGACTCTACTCCATGAAGAGTGTCTTTCGATACCTAATACACAGGAAGGGTGGCTACAAATCGCAGATGGTTTTGAAAATAAAGCAAATTTCCCTAACTGCATCGGTTGTATAGATGGGAAGCATGTCAGAATAATTTGCCCTGAATATAGTGGAAGTCTGTATTCAAATTATAAAAAATTTTATTCTGTAGTTCTGTTGGCTATGTGTGATTCTGACTATCGCTACACCTATATAAATGTGGGGGCATATGGAACAGATTCTGATTCGAATATTTTTCGGAGAAGTTCATTATTTACGAAATTACAAAACGGAGATATAACATTGCCTCCACCGAAACCACTACCTCACACTACAGAACCCATCCCATATATGATTATCGGCGATGCCGCATTTGGTATATCAAACAAAATTTTAAGACCTTATGCACGAAGTAATCTGACACATAAGAAAAAAATATTCAATTATCGATTAAGCCGTGCTAGAAGGTATATTGAGTCTACATTTGGAATAATGAGTAATAAATTTAAGATATTTCACAGACCAATGAATACTTCCCTACCGAATACAATAGCAATCATAAAGGCTTGTTGCGTTTTACATAACTACATTCGAGAAAGAGACGGGTACAGAATACAGGATACACTAACTGTTGAAGGCTTTGACGACCTTACTCTTGATAAGAACATTAATATCAGATCAGGTGACGCAATAAGGGACAAATTTGCCAACTATTTCGTTTCTCCTGTTGGTAGTGTAACGTGGCAAGATGCTTATATTTTTTAATAAAATTGTATTTTACAACAATAATGATGTTTTATTTACTTACCTATATCCTTTTTCTCACTGTCAGACTTATCGTCGAAATCCGGAATTATTTCTTTACAAACTTCTTGCCAAGCACTTATTTTAGCATCACGATCTTTATAAAATGCAGACGATAAATCCCATAGTGCCGGTCGAAGCCGCACTTCAGTAATAAGGCGCTCTGTGTCAATATTCATTTTTTTTGCTGAGTGTACGTTCGGTCGCTCCGTCGGCGAAGCACTGGACGCATCCACACAATCTCATAGCTCGTCGGTCGACCGACGTACGCGCAACCGACGAGCTGGACCGACGGCTCGACCGACCGTACGCGCGGACCGAATCACGCGCGTACCGTCAGCGTAGCTGAGTGCGCATTCATAGCCTTGCATAGATATAGCTACGCCGACTGACGGTCAGCGCTGCCCGTCGGTCGAGCACTGTTGCCAGCCTTAACCTTTACAAACAGTTCTCAGTAAACTATAAGACATTATTTACGAATTGGTCGCCTTTGGTATTTACCCCTGTATGCAGAACGTTGTTAAGCAAATAACAATGAACTTATAGTTATTTATTTGTTAAATTACGAACTGGAGAATTTTTAATATTACCTAATTCATATTCATAATAAATAAGCTTAGTAGATATACATAAGTAAGTCTAAGCATGTTAATAAATGCTTAAAACAAAGTTAAGCATTTTAATAACAAGTTTTCAATCTCGTCTCTGTTATGGATTTTTTCAGTATTTAAAGGTTTTTTAAAATTGCCTAACATACCTAATGTTTATCTTTGAACACTTATAAAAGTAATAAATGAAAGATTTTCAGTGAATGTAAGAATTTAATGTTCATAATTTAAGTGCAAAAGGCATTTGTTCACATCTCAATTGAACTATAATTTAACCCAATTAATTATTAAACTGAGAATTAAAAAAACGCAAGACTTCAATATTATTTTAAAAATAATTTTCTAACTTTAAAATCTATGTTCATCCTTATACCATAAAGAAATAGAGCGTTGTTTATATGTGGAGGGTAATCTCCAGATATGTATGTATATATATGATTGAGAGCGTAGGGTTCCGTACCTCAAAAGGAAAAAAAGAACCTTCATAGGATCACTTTGCTGTCCGTCTGTCTGCCTTTCTTAGGAACACGTGTAGATATCAAGTTAAAATTAATATCAAATACTAAGGTCCCTTGAGGCTGTAAAAAATGTAGTTTCTAACTCAATGTAAAAAAAAAATATTCCTAAAATACGATAAATTTTGTCGTAAACTGCTACACAAACAAATCAAAACTTATGGAGTCATTCCCGTTGACCTAGAATGATGAAACTTGGAAAGAAGAAATTTTGCATGGAGATAGTTTGAGTGCCGGGGAAGGACAAAGGTTGCTTGAAAATGTCACGTGTGAGTCGTTTTAGGGTTCCGTACCCAAAGGATACAAAACGGGATCCTTTTACTAAGACTTTGCTGTCTGGCTCCGTCGGTCACCCGGCTGTATCTCATGAACCGTGATCGCAAGACAGTTAAAATTTTCTAAGATGTATTTCTGTTACCGCTATAACAACAAATGCTAAAAACGGAATAAAATAAATATTTAAGAGGGCTCCTAAACAACAAATTTGCTTGTTTTTGCTCGATATTGATAATGGCAACAGGTAGACTCTTGAAATATTCACGGAATATTTAACTATATATATACAATTAAAAAATAAATAATTAAAATAAAATAAAAACATATTTTACGGGGGCTTTCACACAAAAGACTCGCACTTGGCTGATTTTTTTGTTTGCACTAGAATTGCTATCTTATAGTTGCAGGCAGCAGTATTTGTGAACGTTGGTTCATGTATTTATTTGTGTTCTGTGTATGTGCTTTATGCGACTGGGATAGTAGAGCCGAAGGGAGTCATTGTGTTCAACAAAATTGGCCCTTAAGGTTATATGTGATTCCAGGATGTAAAAACATCGTAAACGAGCCTTTGATAACAGCCAAAAAATTTTTTTGCCGCCAATACACATAAATTTAGGCTTAGTAAAAAATTTGGCCAAAGCAATTAAATGCGGGCTAAATGGAGGTTGTTATACCACAGGGATCGGCCCTCGGAAATTCTCTATTTTCGCTCTTTATGAATGACCTCACATCCTCAGTTACCGAAGGTCTGACGGTGCTGTTCGCCGATGACACAACAGTGGTGGCGCACGCACGTACGAACAGCTCGAAAACATGATAGCAAACGCGTGCGCTCAGTTCAACGCCTGGTGCTCGGCGATCGGCCTCGTCCTCAACGTCACAAAGTCCAATGTGGTGATATTCTCCACAGGAAACAACAACACAATGAGACATCGTGTACATTCCTGTATCCTGTACATTCATCGGATTTACCATAGACGCTAGACTAAACTGAAAACACCATGTAACTACGTTGCATTATGTTAATAGCTGAGTAATGTAGTATTTGCACTATGCAAGCTAAAACCAGTCGTGTCTGACGTTGCACTACTACAAATATATTTTGCCTAATTTCATTAGTCTTGTGCTTTCACTCCCTTCCGTTATATTCTATGCATAGCATTATTCTATGGGGCAACTCAACAGACTCCAATCGAGTGTTCATTATGCAAAAGAGAGCTCTTCGCCCACTGGAAGGTGTAAAACCTCGTCATTCACGCCAACAAATATTTAAAAAATACGGTCTAGTGACACATTACTTTTTCATCACACCACCCACCTTTTTCTCTCATACTTAAGTCCTCTCTTGATACGTTGTCTGGCAGAGATCGCTATGGAGCTAAAAGACCGTTTGTGGTACATAAATATTGTTAGCGTTTTTTTTTCTTATTTTTAATATCATTTTAAGGTGTGTAATATAGAATATTTGTATTGTATTGTATTACTTATAATATTTGTTTGATATTATAATGTACACTGAACGCAACATAAATACCTGTAAACGCATCAGTGTTCCAGGCAGAGTGACTCATCAAACAGGGCGTTTACAACGTGTACCACGACGGCTGGCGCTGCTGGATAAAAATCCGCGAGTCATAGGTCAGCTTATTATAAGCATTAGCCCCTTGACCTAAAAAACAAACTCCCGGATCAGAATTTTCGTCGCCGGCTAAAAGAGCTTTTACTGACTCAATCACTGTATTCTGTCAAAGAATATTTGCGTTTGTTATTTTACCTAAAAAAAAAACTCCCGGATCAGAAATTTTGTCGCCGGCTAAAAGAGCTTTTACTGACTCAATCACTGTATTTTGTCAAAGAATATTTGCGTTTGTTATTTTACCTAAAAAAAAAACTCCCGGATCAGAAATTTTGTCGCCGGCTAAAAGAGCTTTTACTGACTCAATCACTGTATTTTGTCAAAGAATATTTGCGTTTGTTATTTTACCTAAAAAAAAAACTCCCGGATCAGAAATTTTGTCGCCGGCTAAAAGAGCTTTAACTGACTCAATCACTGTATTCTGTCAAAGAATATTTGCGTTTGATATTTGTTTGTTTTTGTAATTTTTATTGACTATTGATTTTTATATATGTTTATTTTTAATTTGGATATTTTTAAATTTTTTGACTAAATATTGATCCATATACATAATTATTTTAAATCGTTGACGTTTTATCATAAAATAATTCTAAGCCTTTTTATTTTTCTTTTGTGATTTTAATTTTCATACTTGACGATCTTTATAACCTACCTACATACGTACCATTTATACATCGGATATTATATTGTGTGCAATAAAGAATAAATAAATAAATAAAAGCAGAAATTCCTATTTATTTTGCACTTACGTAGGCACACGTGTAGAAGCTGTAACTAAATCCAGCTTATTACGTATTCAACAGCGACATTGGCAATTTCATGCCGTTTCCCAATCGCAAGGGAAGTAAGTAACTGCATTACAGTCGATTCAGCGAGTACGGCACTACTTTATAGTGACACTAAGTACCTACTTTATATTACTTGCTGTGAAGATAACAGTTGGAATATAATAAAGTATTTGAGCTTTTATTTACAGTCTGTTTTGATACGTTTTATTAAGAAAAAGTGAAATAACTGTGTTAAATATTTTATTCTAGACAACTAAGCGTGACGGCCCTCGTTTTCTAAATATTTGATTATGAAATAATGAATAATAGTCGATCAACATAAAAAAAGGTGGTCGGATAAGTAAACATTTCGTAAACATTCCATTAAAAGGTACTTACAGAGATGAAGTTCGTAATTGAGTGTAACAGGTATAAAAAATTAGTTCGGTAGCAAGTACCTCAAAAATCAGTTTTTTTTAGTAAAAACAGTAACACATACAAGCTTCAATCTTGCAGTGATAAGTATGACAACAAATAATAAAATTCGACCAAGCATGAGACGGGCCCTAGTCATTCCCCCTTTAATGACCGTTAAAGTGCCATATAGCTATTAACTAGGGACACATTTGTTTGTTGGAAACGATATTAGAATTTAAGCAGCGTCGGGCTTGGTTATTAGATAAGTGATCTTAGCGGCACATTTTTTTTTGGTTGTTTGTACATTACGTAAATGGTGGTAGGTGCGGAACCCTCTGTGCGCGAGTACGACTCGCACTTGACCTGTTTATTTACACAAAGATTAAAAACATTTGTAATAAAATTATTCTTTATAACTTAACACAAAACTTAAATAGAATCTATTGAAAAGTCACAGGTGATAAATAAGAAATTCATTAATTCATTGTTCCGAATAGTTAACCAAAAAAACTTTTTCAATTTCAGATTAGATCTTTTGTGTCAAACCAAAGAAAGAAATTAAAAACAAGTAAATTGTGTAATTTTAATTTTTTAGTAATTGATGAAGTTCTTTACAAAATCGGATTTCAAATGAACAGTTGATATTACTGTGTTTTTAGCAGACAGGTTGGTATAACTAACATTATAACTATAAATTAATATTTGCATAGCAAAGATGCAGTCAAAAGATTAACCTCGAGCCAGGACTTGAACCTGCAACTTCTTACATTCCGTATAAGAGCTTTACCAATTGAGCTACACAAATAGCACAAGTCTGGCTGATGAAAATCCCAACTACATCTTTGCTTTGCAAATACGCACATACAATATACGTCACTAGGAGTTGGTCACATATGGCATGTATTATTTATTTTCTTCTAAAACTCTATAACATTCAGGGAGTCAAATGAAGAAAGATAATTTCTATGTATGTATATATTTATACTAATATTTCTTAATTCTATAAAGATGTAGTGTGTAAGATTGACTTTATAAGTCACTAGGAGTTGTATGTATGTATATATCATAAATTATTCGTTGTCTGACTTGAATGGGTATAGCCATCGTGGTGGACTATGGTCAAAGCCATTTTTACGGCTCCGTACCTCCAAAAAACGGATCTATTATAGGATCACTTTGTTGTCCGTCAGTCAAGACCCTTTTTTTCAGGAACGCGTGAAATCAAGCTGAAATATTAACTACTCAGATCTGCAACCCCTTGAAATAGGGAAAAAAATAAAACTTCTAAGTCAACGCAATCAAAAGATTTATGCCTTATATCTGTTTATGCCGCATATTTTAACGCTCGCAAGAGAATCAAAACCTATGGGGTAGTTCCGTAGATTTAGAATCATGAAATTTGGCAAAAAGCAATGCCATGTAGCACAAGTAAGGGGAAATCATTACCACCATCCACCAATCATCATCATAAAAGTATTTTTTTTTGCGATTATGCCTACGGAACCCTCTGTGGGCGAGTCTTTAATAAAGGCCAGTGCCTCGCAGTGAGGATAGGCAACGAGCCGGCCAACTGCGGTTACGGTTCCATAGAATGAGTATATTATTGCAGATTTCAGAAAAACTTAGTTACTAAGTTTTTTCAGATTTTTTAATTCCGCGGTTCAAAAGTAAGAAGGGGAAGTTGACAGACCTACGGATGAAATTAAAAGATTTTTCTTTTTTCACTTTCCTTTTTTTTTTTTTTTTAAACCACTTAGGTGGCAAACAACCTTACGGTCCGCCTGATGGTAATCGGTCACCGTAGCCTATGGACGCTTGCAACACCAAGGGCATCACTCGCACGTTGCCGACCATTCAGAAATCTAGTAACTTTTTTCTTGAAGAACCCCATACTGTAGTCCTTGGAGAAAACCTTAGCGGGGATCTCATTCCACAACCCAAGCGTTCGCGGGAGTAAGTTTCTCCTACGTTTAGAGAAAGCAATGCCCGCCGGACCTCCCGCTGAGTAATAGAGAGTTCCGGCATGGTCTTAACGCACCTCGGTATAGTAGGTAGTACAGCGCCTTCGTCGTGCATATTCGAGTTATAGAGGCAAAGCAAAGAGAGCCCAGTAAATCGGCTTTCTCTAAAACACTAAACTAAAAATATTATGGTATGAGTTAATTTAATATAAAAGTTTTTAATTTAATTTAAAAATTTACGTTTGTTTTCAATTTGTAGATCTTAGTTTTGATATTGTTATTTTGTTACAACTACACGCACGCCACCAACAGAACTTTTACTTAAAATCTAAATATTTCGTATAAAATTCTGAAATAGAAGAAGAAATAAATATGCAGGCAATAAATATGTCACTACACACATGCGCCGGGGATGCACTTCACCTCCCTCTCTGCACACACCATGCGGACGATGCCATCTTTCATTAGCACAAGGACACAATATGCGCAAAGAAACTTTTTTGTTCCCTTTTTTGATAAATCTGCATGGTTTTACGGTTCTGTACCCAAAGGGTAAAAAACGGGATAACTAAGACTTCCCTGTCCGTCCGTCTGTCACCAGGCTGTATCTCATGAACTGTGATTGTAAGACAGTTAAAATTTTCACAGAAGATGTGTTTCGCTATAACAACAAATACTAAAAAACAGAATAAAATAAATATTGAAGGCGGCTTCCATACAAAAACTTCATTTATTTTGCTCGATATTGATAACGGCAACATATAGACGCTTGAAATATTCACAGAATATTTAGTTATATATTCACTAAATTATAAATAATTAAATTAAAATAAAACCTATATTTAGGGAGGCCTCCATACAACAAACGTGATTTTTTGCTGTTTTTATAGATAATGGTACGGAACCCTTCGTGCGCGAGTCCGACTCGCACTTGGCCGATTTTTTATTTTTTACCTGACTGACCCAGCGTAACGTGTGTATGTATGTGGGTATGTCCGTTCCATTGTAGCCTCCTGTAGCCTATTCGGCTGGACCGATTTCGTTGAAATAGGTCTCAAATGAAAGAGAATCATCTCTGAAGTGTTATATAGAGTGCATTAAATAGTCAAACACGATTCGAAAAAGAATGAAAAGAAAACTAAAAAGCTGTAAATAAAAATACTGCAAGAACATTAAGACCTAAAAAGCAATAAAAAAGTGCACCTAAAACATACCAAATATTTAACTATATATAATAATATATTTTTTTTTTTTTAGAAAAACTCGTGGCCTAGTAACATTTGTCTATCGGAAACAATACCCATGCGCAGCTAAGCAACGTGTCAAGCGCGTGACGGATGATGGATTGATTGATTGATTATAGGATGGGTGACCGCCTTTTGGCCCATTTTATTAGCTCCTTCATGCTTCGATGGATGCGTTAAACTGCCGACCTTAGCGGTAGTCATATGACAGCGGTAATTAAGCCAAGTCAGAGGCCTAATAGGTGGCTTGAAAATTCTGACATTGATAACGTCTGCCAGCCGGATGGACTACGTCCTAAGCCTCCTTTCTCTGAAGATAGACATGTGTCCCTGTAGTATTTTTTACACTTCAAATGAGGCAACAACGTACGAAATCCCTTTAGCGCGATTTTTATGATGAAAACAAACAATATAACTTTATATAAACAGCGGGGCCCTTAAAATATAACTAAATTAAAATTATGAAGAGTTACAGTTTTTGGAAAACTGCACCTAATATTACCCGTTTGCATCCTCTTATTACGTTTATTAGTTTAATTATGTCATACAAGCATTTTTTTAAATGACTACTTTAAATATTTTATTTTGTAGTACTTAAAACGACCTACAAATATTTTTGTACCTTTATCAAATGTTACAATAGCTGCAATATAAGGTACATATTTAGCTAAATAGCTTTGTACCTACCTCATATTTTAGAAATGCAACCCTACTGCAACATAAAAATGTGTATGCATGTATACCCTATACCTACCTACAATAATCCCAAACAGGAAATCACTTTTAGTTTTTCTCCGCGAATTTACTATCTAACTTTAGCCCCTTGTCAGATATAAAATACCTAGATTTTTCTTGCTTTTAAGTACTGTATGGAGAGTCAATACTGGTATAAATAGGATGTACTTTGTTAGTACTTTATATGTAAATAGGTACTAATTTCCTAAATATTCACTACTTTGTCCATTATTTCAGTAAATTGTCTAACTTTTTATCTACTGTCGAATTGGAAGTACTCGATCGAAGCTGCTTCAGAGCACTACATAATTTATTAACAAACACATAACATCTGTATAGTTACACATATAAATATCTCTAGTACAATTCGCAGTATACCTAAATGTTATTATTTAGTACTCTGTATGTTCTCGAGAACAAGGAAAGTGCCTTCTCTTTGAATAAGAGTGACATTGCTAATGACTTGGACCATCAATAACATGGATAGTACTTACCTAGACGTACATTATATCTATATGATAATTGTAAAGTAACATTGTGGTAATATTGTAAATTACTTATAAACTTATAAATACAAGTGGTTAGTTGTTTCACACACGTTTTTTAGTCAAACGTTAGAATTTAATCTTCTAATTATATTCAGGTGTCACCGCTTGCTTACGTATTTCCTAATTTTCAAATATGAAAACCGGGATCACAATATTTTTTTTATCGTACGTCATTATTTCTGTATCCAAGAGTTTTTGTTGCAGCATGGAACATGTTCATAATACAAGACTTTACATAAAAACGACCTTGATCGTTTTCAGCATTAGCTCTCTTGTTATAAAGGCTGTTATCTAAAGTATCTATATTTATTATTGGAAATTTATTTTATCGTTGATTATTACTAGTCAGTAATTGGGTCTTTATAGTTTTGTCATATCCCTTTTAGGTCGGTCACAGGCCTAGATGTAGGTAAGTATGAAAAGACTAAATAAAAAACATGCAGAGAAATCCAATCTGATATTATATTTTCGAGTATTAACACGGTAACTGCATATATTATCATTTTATTTGGTCCACTTGGTCTGAAACAAAAGGTATTTGCAATACTATTTATTTATCTACAATCTTCTGCCATTAATTTCTGTCTTTATACCTCTAGTATCTCCAACGGACGTTGTATTCGAAGAGATCGGGAACAAAGATAGGTAACTTCGATTTATTACTATTAGTCGCCAACATATAATTTATATTGGCAAGCTTTCACAATGGTCAATTAAGTGTGAAATAAATTTTATTTTATTATCCTAAAGCGGATCCGGAAAATGTGCTCAAAATCGCTTAAGAGTATAGAAAAAAGAAGAAAGAAAAGGAAACATTTATTTAACAATCAAAAAACATAAAACATTCGGTGGTGACTGCTGTCATGAACGCACGGGAAAGCTACTTGACCGTTTTTGATGAAACTTGACATAGTGATAGCGACATAAGCTAACCACTATACAAAGTGCCTTAGCCAAGGAAGTCTGGAAAACGTCCACTGCTGACCTTAAGCCTTTCCATTTGTCTCCACAACAGCCGGACCTGAGCCTGCAGCCATCGGCTTCGTGCTGATCTACCCAGAGCGTTTGTCCACATAGTAGGACGCCGTCCTACGCCACATCTTCTGATCTGTGGTTGCCACTCAAAAACCTTTCTTCCCCAACAGTTATCGGTTTAATGAGCGATAGAACCGGCCAACTGTCACAACAGCTTGTTATATAACTGTTTGAGCTATGTCGGCGACTTTGGGTTTTCAACGAATGTCCATATTACGGATAATGATTTTATCGTATAAAGAAACACTAAGTATAGATCTTTCCATAGCTCTCTGAGCGACTCTGAGCTAATTCAAAAGGGCAACAGTTAAAGACCAGGTTTCTATACCGCAAGTCGTCACTGGCAACACACATTTGTCGTACACTTCTGTCTTTAGGGCCTGAGGTATTTTAGACGAACGCTGCCTGCCTGGATTAATTGAAGCCCTATTGTGCTTGAACCCTACGTAAAGACTATACTCCACTGTTTTATGGTGGAGCGGTTCACGCGGACATCAGGCATTTGAAGGTATTAGACAAATGAAGCAATACAGTTATTTATTATTATAAGATCATCTTACATCATTTGATCTAAGAAAAACATAGACCGACATTTAAAATGTAGACAAAAGAAATAATAAAGTAATAACATAAGCCCAATTACATTTTTTGTAGGCACCGCTCTTTTGGAAGAGCAACTTTATTTCTCTTGATGTTTTCCTTTTCAAGGTAATGAAGGTAATTAAGTTTGACTTTCATCCCTTAATGTTTCCTTATACATAATTATTGTCGGTGTGTGAGTGTTTTTTTTGCGAATAACATGAAAAAGACCGAGTCTAATTACGTGCAACTAAGTACTAAGTACACTTAATTAATTAGGTAGTCTGTAGCTCCATTTCTGATTGCTTGCCTCAGCTATTATTCGCCTAAATTTCATTAAAAATAAATAGTATGCTAAGAAAATAAATCTTTACATTCTAATGTCTGAGTCACGGTCACGGAAATGTAGGTTAAAAAAAACATCCCGAATGGCACTTGACCTGTTTTAATTATTTGTTGTTTTACTATAGGTATTGTACATTAGTCCAAAAACAACTAAAACATTTTCTTGTATGGAGACCCCAACAACAACTAAAATATAAAACTTTCTTTTTTAAATAATAAAACATTGTGTAAAAAAAGTCTTTTTAATGTATGACCCTCGGGTATCTATCTTTGGCGATTTGGGAAAATTAATTGATATGCCACTCTTTCTGTATCTCTTTAAGTTTTCGAAGTAGCTGACACAAGAACATAATCTGCATGTCGCGACTTTTTGCAAACAATTTCTTTGTCTGCAGTTTAAAAACGATTCATCAAATTTACGTCACAAGCTTTCCGTATAAATTTTAGAACAAAATTACATTACTTTTGGCCAAATTTTGTTACAAGATTATTGATTACTAGCCGACCCGCGCAGCTTCACCCACGCCAAATAATATAAACTAAAACTACGTTATAGAGGTTTTTATTTCTACACCTTAGCTGCACTGCATTTTAAAAATTAACCAATATTAAGTAGAGTATTAGGCAAAAGTGTGAAGTGGAATATGTTTTGTTATTAGTTTTTTAGAAATTATACACTATCGCGATGTATATGGAGCACCGCGCCATCTAGTGATAAGCCAAAGGTATTCGTCCAATTCTTTGCAGTACAATGTCTTTCATAGTGACATTATAATATATTTGTGTCTTTTATATTTCCTTAGATATTCATTTAAATTAAATAGTGTAAAAATAAATTTTAGTCTGAATTAAATACGTAAGATGAATTATATACGTAGGTATTTATTTAATAAATAAATTTCTTTATTATCACAAAATATCAGTTGCTATTACAGTTATTGCCCTGACTCCTGCGCTAATAAAAACTGTGTTGCAGCAGTGTCTTTCCCATCTTTATACAATCCTATATAATGAAAACAATAATCTAGCATTATTAGAAAATTAAGAGAAAAGAAATATATATACATATATATGAAATAATAAAAAATAAATAAAAAGAGAGTACCAATCCAATGTATATTTAAACATTAATAATAAAAATATGTTAAATAAAGGTGTATATATGTGTGTGTATATGTGTGTGTGTGTTTGAGTGTGTGTGAGGGTGTTAGTGTGCTGTGAGTTAGTGTAGAAGCAGGTTTTTGTTGGTTGCAAGAACCCTGTTTACCCCCCTACCCCTAACAATGACTGTGAGGAGTTTTTCTACCTCACTATAGTCCAAGGGCTTTAACCAAACTTTTTAAATTCATAATTTGTAAGTTTGCGTATTTTATACATTTTATTACATTTATTATACACATAAGGCGCAAGTGTTGATTTTATACGCGGCACTGGACAGCGGTCAATTCGGTTTGATAATACTAACATTCTGTGATACCTCCTCAATTTTTCACAGATATATATCTTTTTCAATGATAGGATACCGAACATTTCATAAGCTTCTTGTGTAGGATGTCTATATGGTGAGGACATAAGTACCTTCAATACTGCACGCTGAGCCCTTTCTGCACATAAAAGTAAAGTTTTGGCTGCGCCTCCCCAAGCACAGATGCAGTACCTTATTAGGCATTCACACAACGCTTTGTATGTTTTGATCAAGAGTTTTATGTCAGCTACAGAGCGTAGGTTTTTGAATACATAGGGCATCCTTCTAATTCTAGCAGTCAAAGTCTCTATATGTGAAGAACTTGTGTCTCAAATCGAGATCGGTCTGTCCAAGGTCTCTGACTGGGAAAACTTGGTCCGATTCAACCCTTCAAAGACACAAGTCTGCGCGTTCACCGCTAAGAAAATCCCATTCACTGTAGTCCCACAATTCCAGAACACTCCTCTCTCCATCTCCAAGAGCATTGGGATCCTTGGCGTTGACATCTCCAGCGATGTTCAGTTCCCAGATCATTTGCTAGACAAGGTAAAGCTGGCGTCCAAAAAACTTGGTGTACTCAACAGAGCGAAGCAGTACTTCACGTCGGGGCAAAGGTTGCTACTTTACAAGTCGCAAGTCCGGCCCCATATGGAGTACTGCTGCCATCTCTGGGCGAGTGCACCCGGATACGAGCTGGGCCCTTTTGACTCGGTTCAACGACGGGCTGTGAGAATTGTCGACGATCCCAAACTCACTTGCGGTATCGAGCCCTTAAGTCTGAGGAGAGACTTTGCCTCCCTGTGTGTGTTCTACCGCTTGTACAATGGATTGTGTTCTGAGGAATTGTTCGAAATGATGCCCACGGCTACTTTCTGCCATCGCACCGCTCGCCATCGACAGGGAATTCATTCTCACACTTTGGAACCAAAATGGTCGCGTACAGTGCGGTTTCAGAGAAACTTCCTCCCGCGAACCCTTGGTTTGTGGAATGAGCTCCCTGCCAAGGTTTTTTCTAAGGACTACAGTATGGGGTTCTTCAAAAAATAAGTTATTAGATTTCTGAAGGGTCGGCAACGCGCGAGTGATGCCCCTGGTGTTGCAAACGTCCATAGGCTACTTCTTACTGAAGCACATGTATTTGGTTTTATTCGTATTAAGAGACAACAGACTATTTTCTAGCCAGTTGGAATGAAACGTCCCATATTTTCCCATGGAAGGTACGGACGGTATCATCAGCCAACATAAGTAGGTCAATATCAATTAAGATCAAGAGATTGCCCATTACGAACAAACAAAGCGGCTCAGCATTACCTTTGTGGAGATATATGGTCCCGGCAGGCCTACAATCATATAATGAAGGATACATTTTTATCTACATTGTAATGTAGATAAAAAACATCCTTATGTGTAACCAAGGCAACTAACATACTTATTTAAATAAGGACTGATAATAATTAATGGTAGAAAAGCATTGCAAATCTTGTCATATTTTTAATAATTAATAATTTAAATAATTATTGTAAGTCAACCTTAGGAGATATAAAGTTATTTATATTTATATATTTATTCTTTCACGGACTTTTTATATTTCGATTTAGGAGGAACAATTCCTCCATACAATATTTACGAGTAACTGTAACTATTTAGGCAGTGCACGCTACGAGAGGTCGCAGAAGGGAAATTTTCTACAGTTAAAAAACTTTTTTATTAATTTATCGATCCTATTGGTACTATAGCTTAATGATACATAGCCCTTGTTTCTTTCCGATAAATACACTATTTAACGTAAAAAGAATTTTTGAAATCGGACTGGTAGTTCCAGAGATTACCCATTACAAACAAAAAAACAAAGTTTCTTTGTAATATTATAGAATATATATATACATAGTATAGATAAAGATGACGAATATTAACAGCGGGCTTAGCATGACTCCGGTAGGCTAGGGTAGTCGGTGGTGGCCGACCAAGTGGCGGGGTCGGCGTGTACCAATGAGTCTTTTCTTAATTTCTCAAATACACTGATTTATTTATTCACACCACTGGCTTTTCGGTGAAGGATAACATCGAGAAGATAACTGTATACGTAAAGAAAAAAAAAGTGACGTATGTTAAGTCCACAATCCGCACTGGGCCCGCGTGTGGCCTTTAGCCCAAATCACCCTCGCTAATGAGTGTAGGCCGTGCCCCAGCAGTAGGGACGTATGTAGGCTGGCAAGCATGGCATGACTCCGCTTATGCATGTCACCTTATTAAGTAACGACACGTTAGACGATAATAGACTTTTGTTTATACCTCCATACACAATGAATAATGAAGTCAAAGTACTATTTGAATACTATAAGTAAGATATCTGCCAAAAACAAACAACAAAGTAGTGGGAAAGGGTCCCTCCCCCCGATACTGTAATATACCTGGTGAACCTGATAATGGTTTACGTGATGTATTATTGACTATATTGTAGCTATATTGTAACAAACTTTTCTGACCCGGTGGTCAAAAATCAAAACTACAGTCGCCATATTAAAACAGTGTGAACTTACAACGACACTAGCGACCAAACAGCCAAGGTCAGAAGAGTTTTTTGCACTGTTCACGTAATAAAGACAAAATAACAACAAGACAGCCTTATCGTATTTTGAGTTTAAAGATGATATTCTTACCAGGCGATTGCACTCTACGAGTAGGTTGGAAAGCCTAAGGCTGAAAAACTCGATTTTTAAACTACTTAAATTAACTTTTCTAACAAAAGTGTAACTGTCAAAGACGGTGGTGGCCCCGTGGTTTCTATTTCACCTTGCGTCCTCAGTGGCAAAGGTTCAGCCCCGAGTGTACCAATGAGTATTTTCTTAATTTCTCAAGTAGGTACATTGATCATTCACACCACTGGCCTAATTTTAAAGGAAAACCTTTTTTTTTATTGAGGTAATCAACAGCATATTACAATAATAAGGTATTTAACAGTTAAGGTCTAAATAATAAAGCAATTTACAGATTACCATTGTGAGGAGAAAACCTGCATATGTCAAGAAAAATACCTATCTCGAAAACTGAAAAAGATAAAGCAAGACAGAGATATCACCTTAAACTTAATTCTTTCGAATTGACAAATATAGATACCCGAGAGTCATAGATTAAGAAGAATTCGACGAGATTTATTATTTCGAAGAAAAAGGCTGTGAAATCAATACAGGGAGCTTATTGGAAGCAGTTTCGAGTACACCAGCAATCAATCAATCATATCATTTATTCAATTTAGGCTACAATAATTTAGCACTTATGAATGTCACTACGCCATCGGTTCGTAAGTCTACAGGGCGGGAGACCTTGTACTGAGAAGAACCGACACGAAAATCAGCAAGGGCATTTTCTCCCTTTCTCTTACAACGTCCAATTAAAATATTGGAAAATGCCCTCCCTATCATAAAAAAACACTTTCCATTACAAACATAAAAATATAAAGCACAAGCACAACATAAAAAAGTATCTAATTGCAAAATATAAAAAAAAAGACCAATGTCTTACAGTATTGATAAACAAAACAAAAAAGTAAGACTAAATACTAAGAATACAAAGAAGTTTGCAAGACCTCCACAGGCGGCACCCGTACACGAGTAATTCACATGAATCAGCCATCGCTTCGCTCAACCATGTTTTAGGGAACATAACGAACCGACGCCCATGCCACCACCGCAGAGACACTTTGAGAGAGCATGACACACTCAAGCAACTTCAATAAAATTTGTGGAATGCTTTACTACCGAGAAGAACCGGCAAGAAACTCAGCAGTTAATCTTTTATACTTCATATTAAAATACAATATAGCCTTACACTAGGTTATAACATAATATACCATGTTTTAATTTAAAACAAAAAAAATATTTAAATGCCCCAATACAAATAAAACACAATTACATAAGTTCTAATTTTTCCAAGCATTTTTATCATTCATCAACTTTGTAATAGCCTTTTTTCATTAAACTATCTTTGACATATATTTTAAATTTATTTGAGGGTAAATTAACCACATGTTCTGGAATTTTATTGTAGAAAAATAAACTTTGTATTGCAAAAGAGCTATGTACCTTCTGAAGACGACATTTGCGAACTACCAATTTATCCTTATTCCTTGTATTAACACTGCAGTGTAGGTTACTATTTTTAGCAAATAAGTGTCAATTTTTGCCTACATACATTACACAAGCGAAAATATATTGGCAAGGAACAGTTAAAATATCAATTTCCCTAAATAGTTCCCTAAGAGAAATTCGAGGTCCTAAGCCTCTGGAATATAAGAAAAAAATACAAGGACAAGTAGGTCTTACCTCTCGAGACAATAAAAAACAATCAATATTATTTTTTTAAATTTTAGTTGTTGTTGTGGTCTCCATACAAAAAAAAATGATTTTGTTGCTTTTGATCTTATATAAAATAACATAAACAAGCTTCAAACTTAAAATTTTTCTAGTGTAAGTATACTTATAGTAAAACAACAAATATTTAAAACAGGTCAAACAGTGCCATTCGGGCTGTTTATTATTTATCATACATTTCCCCAAATTTCAACCAATCTCCAAATATATGCGGCCGTGACTCAGACATTAGAATGTAAAGATTTATTTTCTTAGCATAGTATTTATTTTAAATAAAATTTGGAGCGTATAGTAGCTGTGGCAAGTAATTTGAAATTTACCTGCATATTACTACCTAATTAATTGTAGTTAGATTAAGGAAAAAATGTATATTTTCCATTTGTTATATTTGAAATATATCAAATCTGTCTAATAGGTTCACCAACTACCCATTTCTCTTAGTTTCACTAGCGCCAGACTGCGTACTAAAGTTTATCTCGTTTCAAGTTTGAAATATGATGAAAATGTACCCCAGTACTTCAATCAAAGTTACGTAGTTAACTATTTGCTCATCTGAGCAAAAGTAGTAAGATTGGATGTCGTTTTGTGACCCTCTCAAAATACTTGTAAAAGTGTTAGTAAATTTGAAATAGTTTTGGAGTAATTCAATATCATACCTTATATCTATTAATCTGGCTGCTTAGGTACCTGCTAGTCAAATAGTTATGATAGTTTTGAGTAGGTTTGTAACGGAGGCCTTTCAGCGGAGGTTAACGAAGGCGGAGGTGAAAATGGAAGTGGAAAAAAAATTAAATCAGATTTATGAATTAATAGGAATACAAAAACCTTTATTTTGTATAGGTAGGTATATGCTCCTAGTATACTTTTTTAGGAATAAAAACAAACATTAGGTACCTAGTAGTAATTAAAATTAGAGAGAGGCAAATCATATTCAACAAATAATAGTTTTGCGGCTTTATCACCTCCTAAACAGTTCCTAAGAGGCTCAAAGATAAAGCCAGCTTCTCTGAATATCCCAATATAGGCAAGTACAGTAAGTTGTCGCTTAGAAATAAGCTGAATCTTTACACAACTTGCATCCGCCCCATACTAGCTTATGCTAGCGTAGTCTTTGCGTTATCAAAACACAATCTTCATAAACTTCAGCCTCCAAAACCGCTTTCTCAGAGCGGCCGCCGGAGTCTCCTAGTTCGTCCGCAATGCGGACCTACACAAGGTCTTCGAGCTCCCTACGATTCCCCAATATTTCAAAGACCTGGCAGTCCGCTTCTTCGAGCGTACTCAAAATCACCCGAATCGATTAATTGTGCAATCCACAACGTATCATCCCCCCGACCGACCTTGGCATGGTCGTAAAACTATAGTTAGGCGGCCTCGGCACATACTAACGGCCCCAGATGACGATCTCGCTGTCCGGATAGCGAGATTAGTCTCTACGACCTCCCCTAATAGGGCCTCCCCCCTAACACGACGCCGACGTCCCCGGGTTCGTCGGTGCCCGCAAGGATACACGAGGTATCAAAGAGTGCCGGGGCGCTTCACGCCCCCACTCAATCGCAACCACACCCGCGTAACGGGGAACTTCTTCCTGGCGGTAACTCACCTTCGGGTTTTAAGGGACGCCCGAGAGCGATAACCCAAGCCGAGGTTCCCCCCGCGGGGAGCCCTTGAGCGTTGGGCGCTATATGGGCTAAGGCTCCTTCAGAGTCTCGCCCCAAAAAGCCCGGTGAAGCAGTAATGGCTGCAACAGCCAACTGTATTGTCATTCAGAGAAAAAAAAAAAATCTGAATATATTGGCACTGAACTTGACGGCGCCGATAAATACGTGCAAACCATGGGAGCAAAAACTTATATTTTACCAAAATAAAGGGGGGGGTCCTCTCTTTTTACTCGGTTTTCTTTATTGTGTTCACTAACCTACCTATTATTTGACATACGCCTCCACCCCAATCCCCTGCCCGTATCCTGCATTCCCTCCCACATCACTCGTTGAATTTTAACTATTTCGCATGCAGGATGTTGGTGAGCGGCCGCGTCGTCAAACGTCGCTGCTCGCCTATTGTATTTCGTGCGCGTCATTATTTACGACCTAAACGCATAAACCTCCGTTACAACACCGCAAACATTTTACGAAGGCGAAGGTCCGTTACAACCCTAGTTATGAGTATCATTGGCAAATTAACAGCTAGCGTTTAGCCATCAAGCAACTCTCACCTTGGGGAAGTTATTGTCGTAAAAACACTTTCACCCGCCCTATATTTGGTTATCGGCGTGGAACTGCTTAATTATACTAATGAAGTCTACTATAGCAAGTTATAGCTGTAGTTACAGTTCGCTTAGGCTAGATAATAGCTATTCTCGAGGGCGATAAAAAGTAGCCTTTATGCTATTCCAGAACCTAACCCATATCTGTTTTAACTTTCATCCCGATCCGTTTAGTGGTTAAAGCATGACTGAGTAACGAACATCAATCCATCGAGACATACTTTTACATTTATGAAAATAGTAGGAAGTATGATAGGACGGGACGGGACAACGGAACGGGGGATGTTTGCACGGTCTATATAATAGGCGTCTCCAGTACTGTTATCTGCATAGCAATGTATGTTGTAGTAGAAACAGCTTAGGAGACAGCACAGAGCCTTGCATTGCATTAACGTTCATGCTATCAGAACTACTACTACCAACTTCCGTTAACTACGGCTCGTGTTCCGTAAAATCCAACCGCCTTTCGCGTTTCAGAGACCCATCCATTCCGTTCTCTTGTACCAAGTAGTATACAGGACCCTTGTAGCACAATGCGACACTTAGCACTCACCGCAAGAGGCCCAAGCCTCCCGCTGTGTGACAGCCTGCGCAGCGCTCGCACTGCCAACCACGCCCCGCACCCCGCGCAGCCGCTTTACCGGGTGCCCTCTGGCTTACAAGCCAGTCTTGCTACAACTACAGATTCGTAATTTAGCGTCCTGCTAAATTAAACTATGTAAGCTATAATAATAAGTTTATTTTTTCATCTCAGTGGACAGAACGTATGCGTCTACCAGACAAAAAGCTAGCCACCAATTTGAACAAACTCTCGGGCAGTCCGTAAGATGGCAACTTCAACAGAAGACCGGATCGGACGCCTTCGCCATATCTAGGCTCTCAATTGCTAATGCCCATCGGTGTGTGAGATACAGTAGAAGGTGACTGGTCGAGCGACCGTGGCGTAAGCTACATTGACGGTCGGTGTCTAAGTCATGTTTTTCTAGTGTAGATGTTATGGACCATGTAATAAATGAGGGCATTATTTACAATGCCCGAGCGCTATGAATAATGACATGCCAAATCGGGCCATGTAATGAACAATCATTAAACCTTCATTATTTACCATATTGTCTGGTCAGTATGAATAATGCTACGTGACTGTTGTGCAATTTAATAATTTAGGTACGTTTGACAGGGCGTGGGGAGCCGGAACAAACATGTGACACGCTCTAATCAATCAAGGCCCGCTAAAATGGGAATATACAGTGTGAAGAACTGGTGAGAAAACAAACTAATATCCAAATCCAATATCCCTAATGTGGAGAACAGGTAAAAAATATTATGATTCATAGAGAACTCAGGAACAGGCTTTAAGTAATTTGCAGAAACAAGCTAATGATATGCCAGATGCATCTAACGCAATCTAATTTCCCGTGGCTAAAATATTATTTAAACACGTATTCCTAGGTGTACGCAAAAAAAAACCGCAAATCGATGTAGAGTTTAGCCGTTTGGCACACAGGTACTTTAGGGCAAAACAATAATTTTGAGCCGCAGTTCCTCAAAATCCTTATGATGTCATCAATTTTTTGTATGGGATTTAATTATTTTTTTTTCAGAAACCCATCGTGTGCGTTATTAAATGAAAGGGCTTGATGAGCCGATTCTAAAAATATACCACATTATTACCTTTGGGCTACTTTGTTTCTTAAAATCCAAAAAGTATTTTCAAAATATACCAAGTTTGGGCCCCTCCAGGTAGAAGTACTATCGTTTATTGTCCTAACTGGCTCAAACCTTTATCAATTGGCGTTTCATCGTTTTATATTTTTAACAAGCTTTTGCCCACAGTTTTACGCACTCTAAATACGGTTATCGGTGTAGGATTTCAACGGCAACTTCTCAATTATAGAAAAAAAACCGACTCACGCTATACGTTTTTGAGTAGCCTATGTACTTTCTTGGGACTCAAACTATCTCAATGACAAATTAATATATTTTCAATGAAATGTACAAAAAGTAATCTACAGGTATTGAGACAGTCTTGAATATAAAATGATTTATTTGAATAAGGATTAATACAAAGGTATGTTCTGATTTTGGTCGGCATTTCTATCTACTTTTTAAATGTAAAAAGTAGTTAAAGTGACATGATTACAATAGTTCGATATATGGTATCGGGAAGTTTTTTATAAATATGTGTGGAAATGTTCTTTAATATTGTAGACCAATTTTTTTGTTGTATCATCAATAGTTTCCGCAGCGCATGCGATGAAAGACATTTTATAGCAAATTTTATTACACCTTGGGTTACATTATTGAAATTTAAGTATGGATCCCTAATTTTTCCTAGTAATAAATATAGCCTATGTTACTCAGGAATAATTTTTGAAATTGGTTCTGTAGTTTAATCTGTAGTAATACAAAAATACAAATCTTTCCTCTTTATAATATTAGTGAAGATTGGCAAAAAAAATATGTCACACATAAAATAATTTAATAAAACACATATTTTTATTATTCTGCCCAATAGGTCATGGGCATTATTCATAATGCCAGGTCAATGTAATTTTTCCATTAGTTTTTATCATATTGCCCCCTTATATTGGGCATTAATCAAAATTCCCGGGCATTATGAATAATGTCCTATTAATCACTTGCTCCACAACATAGATACTAGACAGAGTAGATGACTTGCGGTTTTACTTAGATGTTATTAGCAGGTAAAAACTCAAATAAGACATCTTTGTCCATATTTAAATTTATTAAGAACACATTTTCCCGACTTATTTTTATCGCAATTTTATACTGTGTAGTATATCATTTTAATTCGTGGATCATATTAGCTCGACCAACAGTTCGCCGAACCGTAGAAGTGGTTTAAAACACCTTTTTGTATTGTAATACTGTTAACCCACAAAAATTAATAAGAGCATATACATTTAATACTCTTTGGCAATGACTATTCTGAGAACCGATCGTAGCTAAGTTAACCGTATTTTTAAGTAATTCAGGCTCGAAGTACATTATTATCTTAATATAACAACATTTCAACCCTTAGCTTCTTTGCTAATTCAAAAGTATAAAAGTGCATTTTAACATTTTTCATTAACGGTACTATTAATATTATTAGAGTTTTATTAAAATCTAGGTACAAAATAGATGAAATGATCCCAGAT
This sequence comes from Apoda limacodes, assembly GCA_946406115.1. Taxonomy (NCBI): domain Eukaryota; kingdom Metazoa; phylum Arthropoda; class Insecta; order Lepidoptera; family Limacodidae; genus Apoda; species Apoda limacodes. The sequence goes on from OX291541.1 coordinate 9,394,692, forward strand.
CAATAAAATAATGTTTTTTACTGCAATCTATATTTTTTTTAATTTAACATGCCATATAGTCTTTTCATATCAGATTTACTATTGATATATTGATATATATACTATATTTATATCATGAATATGTTATATAATTCATCAACACAATTTTGGCATTTTGGGTGTTTCTAGGGTAACACCAATTTTGGATGATGGAATACTGTTACCATGGCTACAGTACGGTAATAGTACATAATGTACTATTATCATACCACTTGAAAATATGTGTCCATTAGCCTAATACGTGGAATTATCCGAGAAGTGGACTTATTGGGTTTCCAGCTGTTATTCCTATTATTCAGATGAATTTCAACAAGTGTCGATACATATGCATTATCGTCAATTCTTAAAACCAGAGGGGGTTTGCATCTAACTTGTCAAAGTAGTTCAGTAAATACGTTGACCCATGACACAATATGGACCGAGCATGTTGTCCAAAAATTTTATGATCATTTAAATATTAAGGATCGGAACAACACACGTTTCTATCAAAATCATATCGCTAACAGTTCATTAAATTTCTTGACGCTATCATAAACCCACTTAGACATAAGTAGTTTGTAGTTCCGTGTGGGAATTGGCTCTGGTTGTAGTCGCACAACGGTTCCACATAAGCTGTCTAAATGTGGTGCGGAATTGTCGAGACATTGAGCAGTAAAGTATAAAGTTGATTGCTCCGTTGAGCAGCGCCAGCGCATCCATCAGTTCGCCGAACAGGTCGTAGCAACGTTTGAAGAAGCAGCGCCCGAGTATACCGCTTAATAGACCTGAAATAAGAAATGTTCTGTTGTTGTACATATAATATTACTTAATTATTAAATACAAATAGAGCTCACTGAATATCCTAAGCTCTTTGGTAGTATGTTACAAGTAGGTTTTCATTTCGACACCTAAGCTGCGCTAAACCAGTTGCATAAATTAATTAACTCCTCTAAAAAATAAAAAGTGAATATTTTTTGTTATTTTTTTTTTTTTAAATAAACACTTTCGCGATGTTTATGAAGTAGTGCGCCTTCTAGTGATAAGCAAAAGGTATTAGCCGCAGTCGATAATTTGTAGTACAATGTCTTTGATACAGACCTTATATCTTTGACTTTTTATCTTTGAAATTTCCTAACATATTCATTTAAATAAAGAGATTTTTTAGTCTAAATTAAATACATAAGATAAATAATATACGAATTTATTAAGATAACAGATTACCCATTACGAATCACAATTCCGCCGCCCGTGTACCTTACTTTTCAATACAGTATGATTGTAAATGTATGAAATATTTATTACTTTGGATATCAAACTCACCCAATATTCCTTGCGGAAATTCAGTCAAAAGAAACAGCAGAAGCACTGCAACGAGCATCTTCGTTGTCCGATCAGTTCTTCGCTCAGCCTTCGAACGTTTCGTCGACTTTCTTGTGAAAATGTTCCCATTTCCATTTACAACCATCTCTGTAGGACAAGCACTGTACCCTTTTAACGCTTTCTTTCTGCTATTAGCTCGATACAAAGCTCGAATCAACCAAGCGCTGATGACAGTAAGTATCAAGCATGGTAGCAACTTCATCAGAACGGCGAGGACCCAAAAGTTTGTCTGGTACAAAGTGCCATCATAGTCTGAGTCAACGAAGTATACTTTTGAAATCACGCTGTCTGAAGTCTCGTCTTTGTGTATTGTAAACACCTGGAAAACATGTATATTTTTATTGTCATGTTAAAAACACCCCAGAGTAAGATTACCTGAGCAAGAGGCCAAGGAAAACAAATATTAATCACCTATCGCACACACAGTGAAACTTACGTGGAGCACGGATCGAACCATGCTCAACGCCAGATTTAGGCAAGATATTTGATAACACAAGAAAATGTATAAATAAAAAAACTTAAAGTAAATAGTAGTAAATATAGTATATATAGTAAATATTTAAATATTTTTTGCGCGAATGTATGTCCGTTCCATTGTGACCTCCTGTAGCCTGAACGGCTAGATAGATTTCGATGAATGTCTCAAATAAAAGGTGTTCATCTCTCGAGTGTTATACGGTAAATAAAAAAGTAAAGCGCTAGTCAAAAAAGTAAAGAAAACACTAAAAATAAAAGCTAATGTATATTTTAGTTGCACTTGTTTATTGCTTTTTAGTTCTTAGTGTTTTTGCAGTCGGGTTCTTTTATTTATTTATTATTTAAAATTTATTTATTTACTCATCTTAACAAAACAAATAAAACTAACTACTTCCATTAAACTTGAGCAAAGAAGTAATAAACAAGCGTCATGCTCTTTAAGCTCACAGGAGCTCAGAAGTAGTTCGAAGTTTAATTCGATAGGCTTCCATTACTATCTATTTATGCGGTTTTATTGTCAGATGGCGTGATGTCAGAGCACAGATTACATCCATGGGGAACGTGAATCAATGAATTTAAGGTTTCAATTAACCTTGTATTATAACAATTAAATTTCTTAGTAACATGCAATCCCATTAATGAACTGTATAGCTTGTTATGTAAGCTTGCATTTATAGAACAGTAATACTTAATCTACCGTGATTTTTTTCTCATATACTAGCGAACCCTAAACGTTTTGAGAATAAACCTTGTAACAATTATATTATTATCTTTAGAACTTTAGTTATCATTATGGTAACATCTTTTACGTTGGCAACATTACAACTACATCTGTAGTACTATAACTTCGTATACTTTTCCCTAAAAGAAGGTGTACTGACCAATGGTATAAAAAGCCACTTTCGCAGACAGAGCTGCTCTTTTTTTAGTGTCCTCGTTTCTCATTACAATATCACCATATAACAGGCGTTAGGCTGAAACAGTGCTGTCTTTATACAGAAAATAAAAGTAATTTTCTGCTAAAATAGAAAATGTTTGGATTTATACAATCCAGAAGCAACGACGTCGCAGTCTTTACTAGGATGTTTATTTAATCTTAAAAGCTTTCCCACCCCCGTTTCACCGATAGTATTCCATTCCACAAACATGATAGGTTTTTTTTTTTTTTTAATACCACTAAGGTGGCAAACAAGTTTACGGTCCACCCAATGGTAAGCAGTCACCGCAGCCTATGAACGCTGGCATCACCTAGAGCATCACTGGCGCGATGCCGACCCTTCAAAAATCTCTTCTTTCTTAAAGAACTCCATACTATGGTTCTTAGAGAAAACCTTGGCATTCCACAGCCTAAGCGTTTGCGTGAGGAAGTTTCTCTAAAACCGAACTGTACGTAACTATTTAGGTTCTAAGGTGTAAGGATGAATTCCCTGTCGATGACGAGCGGTGCGATGGTAGAAAGAATCCGTGGGCATCATTTCGAACAATTCCTCAGAACACATCCCATTATATATGTGGTGAGTTTATCGCCGTACAATTGTCTGAGGGTATTCGAGTGAGATAGATAGTCGTGTTCAAAATTTATTTAAATTTTACTTTTGAAGTTTTTAATGGAGTATAAAATTAAGTGTAATCGACTTATAAAGTGAGGTTTTCGGAAACAGAATGAGTGACACCCAAAATGATGTTATTTCTTTGGTTTGACAAAAGTCAATTTTAGAAATATATCAAATTATGTTGCGAAAATCCAACAACCTTCCGTTTCGTAAATAATAATAAGGTGTATACCTACTGATAAACAAATTTATAGAATGAACTCCATATCGTGATTTTTCCAAGGGTTGTCCTAGAGTTTTGGATTCTTTCAGTAGAAAATGATTACATATTTTGAATCAGCAATGCGCGCGCTAATGCGCCCTAGTACTGCAAGCTTTCATAAGCCACGGTGACCTTACACTATGTCGCTCAATGGGAAATTAACGCTTTTGATCTATAATTTATAAATAACTAGAATTTTCCAGCAACTCTGCCTGCCCTAAATTCGGTTATTGGCGTGAATCTCCTTAATTATTCTAATGAAGTTTGCTATAACAATCTATAGTTCGTTTAAGCTCTGTTATAGTTATTTCCGCGGGACTTTTAATTTTTTTGGGATAAAAGCGCCTTTATCCTATTTCAGGATCTAACCTACACGTGTGCCAAGTTTCATCCGGGTCCGTCCAGTGGTTGAAGCATGCTTGAGGAGTAACAAACATCCATCCATCCAGACATACTTTTATATTATTAGTATTACTAGGAAATCTTACGATTTTACAGTGTCAGTTTAGCCGTAGTGTCACCTCTAAAATAGTGAGATTACTCCATCACAGCACACGCCTAACTACGCCACTGGTATATATTACTAAATTTAATAAGAGAAATGCCTGGGATTCAAGAGGTATCAAATTCAACTAGATTGTAATTTCAAGCTAAATTTGTAACAGTTAAAGCGAATTGATGATCAGATTTCTCCAAGATATTGGCATTTTCAACAAGTTAATTATTTTAACGAATTTTCATAGATGTTGTTACTGAATAGTTGTAAAAATATACCCTAATATTGTCAAAACTTAATTTTTTGTTTTACAAAAAATTTTCACATAATTTAATAAATTAGATTTTGTAAAACATTTGAAAACTAAATTGTGTATGTGTGTGTGCAAAGATTTTGTGGTTGTGAATCACTAAATCAAAAAAAACTAGTAAAGTACGAATCCTGACTGGGATGATTAGTGTTCCGCCCTTTTTTAACATAAAAAGGCTAGATCACAAGAGCAAGAACAAAAAATAAGCAACCTAAAGCCGGGTCTCCTGTTCGTGTTTTTCCGAAACATTACACAAAAACATCTGATCAAAACATGTTTTGTTTGATGCACGTGTTGTCTCCTGCTTAGGCCCATGCAAGTCTCCTGCTATAGTATTGTTGTTTGATGTTTTTAAAATCATTTACAATCAAAGGGCGCGTTCGTTTTAGTGTTCTTTGTGTGTGTTTTCATTTTGCAACCAACATTTTTGTTAGTAACGTTTCAAAGCTATACGAACGAACGATATGTGTCGATGTCAAAACTGGCGTTATCAAAAGTGTAAAAAGTATCAAACTTGGGAACTTTTTACCCCAAAACGAACGCGCTGAAATTGACTTTTAACGTAAAAGACGTATTTGCAGTAAGACTGATAGAAATAGTAGATTCGATATCAACCTGGGTTGCGTTCAAAAACGAGTAACTTGAATAAAAAGTTATGAGATCGGGTTCCTAACTCTACCCTAAAGTTTTTGAATGGCTAAACCGAGTTACATTAGTCAAGATCAATCAATGATTCCATCTTTAGGAATTTTGCCCTTTTGAAGGGCTATATTATTATTAATTTGATCCACCAGAACCCATGTAAGGGCTAGGGAACACTAAGTCTGGATTGCACCAATTAACTTTGACCAGCCCTCAAAATTGGAATATTGTATGAAAATTTGCATAGTCAGTTATTTTTAATCTTAACCGACCCGTCAATGTTTAGCAAAACCACTAGTCGGTTAACTTTAAAAATAGCTGACGATAGAAATTTCTAAAATATCTCCCATTTTTTGCGACTGGTTAACGTCAAAGATACTTGGTGCAACCCAGCCTAAAATTCGATAGTAGTAATAGCTAGTACTTGGTAAATTCATTTGTAATATTTTATATTCTAAAATAACTTTTTATCACTATTGTTATTCTCTTATTTCACCAATTTCAATGTCGTATTGTATCTCATTACGTACTTGTGCGTTATTGTAATGTAAAACGCACGAGTTTCTTTTTAATTTTTAATAACGCACGGTTTATCAAGATGCTCCGTCTTAAACGAACGGTACTTTTCTATTTTTTATGTCAGAAAAGTGGTCAAATTTTTATGAATAAAATTAACTTTGGGAGATAAAATATTATAAATAAAAATTTAATTTAATTAATTTTGACTATAAATTACAACCATTTATCTGAAACAAAACACAACACATCTTATGGAAAACAAGTAAAGATGCAAATTCATTTTCAGAAAGTGTATTTTTAGCCTATTTAATGGAACTTTCTGAAAAATATGTCAAACTCATTGTAGTTCTACTATTCAATGCTAAAAAGCACTGTGAAAACATAATATGGTATTGATATCAAGTCATACTTCAACTTGCTCGCATTTGTGCCTTGTGAGTAAAAAGTCGAAAGTATTTTCGGCTTACAATGTCAAGAAGTTCCTAAAAGAAGCTCCGGATTGCCGATATTTGGCAAAAAAGGTCAGTTGAAACTAAATAATTGTTATGAACTTCTTTCACTTTCGTATTTCTTTACAATATAGGTGTTTTGTACGCTGTTTTAATCTCTTTTCATGTTGTATAAATATTCGGTATAAATGGTGCATGTAGACGTCAAGGTTTGGCAAACATCACAACTAACGATGTCGAGAACCATGGGCGGGTTCTTCTTGTCCAGTCATAAACACAAAAAATAAAATTCCAAGATCGTTCACAATACAGAGGCCTTTTTACGACATAGTGAAGAAATACGAAGCGCTTCGATCAACAAAAGCGATGTCTAACAGATTTTTTTAAAATTACCAAAATGGAAAATACACTAGCCAACCCATTAGCATACATAAAGGAGCAATGCCGAAACAAATTGCCACTTTCTTAAATTTGGATGATTCACATGAAAACACAGGGCACAGTTACAGAAGGTCTTCGGCTACATTGCTCGCCGATTCAAGTGCAAACTTTTTGACACTAAAACGCCACGGAGGGTGGCGGTGGAACAGTGTAGCCGAGGGCTACATAGATGACACGGTGAAAAATAAAGAAGAAATTAGCTCTCGCATTACAAGGAATATAAATTTAGAACCAAGTGTTGACTCTCGACCATCCACAAGAACACACGCGTACATTCCACCATCGTCGCCGCCGCCGCAGCCGCCTCCGTCACCGCCACCGACTGCAGAAGTCTGTGGTCTCGTTTCTCCTACTTTCACTCAAGAGAGTGAGAACTCTGGTGAAATTGTAACTAATAATAATAACTTGACAACATTAAATATGCCAACTGGCAACGTAATAATCAATTTTACAAATTGTTCAAATTTTTCTAACTGCTTTAACAAGTGATTAAAGATTTATTCGTTTAAGAAAGTCCGAGTTTTATTTATTTCCTTGCAAGTATCTTATAAAACTTCGTATTGCCTCGGCTGTAATTTTCAACTTACCGCACTTATATCATAATGTACTATTACCTTTTTGTAGTTGTAATATCGAGTTCAGTTCACACGTTTTTGAACGGCGGCACCGGGTTTGAACTCAATTAGTTATTGAACGGTTCGAGTCATAACTCTATTCGACTAAGTCGGTTTTTAAACGACCCCAGGAGAAGACATTTGATTACTACAGATCATATATACGAAATACGAAATTGATGATTGTGCCCCGCCACCGTCCACCGCCGCCTTCTAGTTTTTGTTGATGGAAACAATGTTTCGGACAACATCTAAACATTTACTCCTTGGTGTCATAACGTGTTTATGCTAGGCTTTATGGATTAAATTTTTAACAGCCTTCCGGAGCTTGCCTGGACAATTAAAAAAAATCAACAAAAATATCTAAATATTTTTAAATATCAAAGTTTTGAGACAGTAAATACAGTCTGACTTGATATCAGTGTCTTATTGATACCGTATCTACTACATTTCCTAATTCTGAAATTTGAAACTGCGTCTTCTTCGTTTGAAGTCATTTTGACAGTAAATGTTTTTAAATACATAAAACGACAATACCAAAGCAGGAGACAACATGTGCATAAACAAAACATGTTGAAGATGTGTGTGAAGATATTTTTGTGTAATGTTTCGGAAAAACCTACTAATAGTGTTGGACCGAAGTGTCGGTTCCGGTTTCGGTTTAGGCCGGTTTCGGCATAAAAAACACGGCGAATAACTATAGGTAACTCAATAAATAAATTAGCGATAAAGGCAGCTTGACATAACGGCACACCCTCAGCCTTTTCATTCATAGAAATGAATGTTTAGGCTTTGATAACGGCTTAGGGCTATAAAATATTTTTAAAAATTGACGTTAATACCTTGGGTAATCTAAAGTAAATCTGAATAATTGCGCTAAGTAAAAGCAGCGGTCGCATTTCTGCAAAAAGTGGCCGTTATGAGCAGAAATGCCAACTACAACTCACAGATATTATTTAGAAACTATATAAAACCTTCTAAAAATAGCTTATGACTAGCTTTATATTTGCGACATTTAGATTTTAGAAATTCGTTTTCTACGAAGAGAAAATTGATGATATCTAATGGCGGCGCTAGTTAGCTGCTATATGCCCCTTAAAGAGATATATTCGCGCTAGTGGCAACCTTTACACAGAGAGCGATTACAAGTTTACAACATCAGATTTGATGCGCTCGCATTCTGCCATTTGCGTTACACGTGGTAATAAAATAACTAGGTAGATACAGAAGGTCCTGTACTATCATTATCACTATGATCATGACGGGGAAGGTTTAGCTAGTGCACTTAATATATGTACGTAATAATACCTATTGCATGTAAACAAAAACTTTAATCACTTATAGTTGAACAAATAAAATACTTGCAGCAAAAAGTTACCAAAAACTTACAAAGTATGAAGGTATGCAAAGTATCGGTGGTAACACGAAACTTGCGAGGATAGCGAGAGAGCAGCGGCGGTCCGTGCACAACGCCACACTGTGGGACGGGTATCTGTAACGGCCAATATAGAAATTTGGGTAAAAAAATATCCTATAACCTACATTACCATACCTCCATTCTACACTAATTAAAGAAATGCAAAGCAAGTTATTTTTATTCTTTATTTTATACATTTTAGACAAAATCCATAGGAATTGCTGTCCGACTGACTCCTAAACGACCGGACCGATTTTGATGACATTTTTTGTGTGTATTTGAGTATTTGGACCCGGCAGGTGACGCTGCAACACATAAACTTTAAGGGCAGAACAATGTCTGCCGTGTCAGATAGTAAAAAATAATACAAACGGTTGGGGCATACCTATCGCCCCAGCACTAAATTAGCATCGCCATCGCCGCATCATTCGTCTACTATGTAGTTTATCCCACCAGAGATGAAGCGATGCCGCCGCGCTTTTCACATGCCGATAATTATGCGTTGCTACACGAATAATCTTAAACGGCCTAAGCTTTAACAAAGCTGATCCTGTGGTGGATCGATACGTGAGCATCCTAGCGTACTTAGGCAAATATTATTACTACATAAAAAAAAAAAAAACTGTGAATTCTAGCATAGTCCTAAAATACAAAATTTCGGACACATAAATACAAATTGGGGATGTTTTTTTACATATTCTTGAGATATCATACATATTAGTGTATTGTACCATTATTGCTATGCTAAAGTATGTGCATGCACCATTAGGATATTAGATCGATTATGGTTTTGTCATTATTCCGTTATCGATACGATTTAACATCTTTTGGTTAAATTAAGGTGAGTGGGGGTAAGACGGAATGCTTTTTTGATGAGATAACTAGTGCATTTTTGAAAGCGCCGTGTGCAAAATGTTATTGTATGCAGTCGTATAAAAACAACTCTCTGTCCAAGTGAGTACACCAATTGTTACGGAAGAAGAGAGGAAGGTCCATTTTTTATTATTTTAATACGAAATAAAGTTTATTGAAATAACACTTTATACTGAAGAAGCTAGGGGTAAGATAGAATGGTAAGGGGGAAAGATGGAAATAGTTTATAGATTTTTTTATATAAGCGCTAGGTATAATCGGCTTATAGATTCCTACATCTCTAGACGCCAATGAATAAACCTACTATTATTATTTAAAAATATCCAATGTAAACCGCCAAAACTCTATTTTCTTTAAAATTATATTTCTGTCTTACCCTTTTAGGAGTTCTCAACCTTTTAGTAGTTGTTTATTTATAGTTTGAAGGGTGACAAATAAAAACAAACACTATTTAGTTTAAATGTTATCTTTAATTGCGAATTATTCATATTTATATTTTATTTTCGTATAGTAAGTAGTCACATTGACGTAGGATATCAGACATAAACTGGATGCACACCAGCCCAGCTATGGCACACAGGAACGGCACAGCACAGTTGCCGCAACGCACGGTTAATTACTTGTATGACGTTAATTCATAAATTTATTTTATAAGAAAAATATTACTTTTGGTTAATATAAAAATATTTAAACTCAAATTAATTTTATTCATAATAGTAAGTATGTTTAGATTGACTAAAAAATGTTGCAGATTTTTTAACGCCAAGCATGATTATTATTTGGAAAAAAAAAATATGGATTACAGACTAGTTGTCGTTTTGATCTATTGAAAAGCGCTGCAGATCGTTACCTGGAACTTGTATGACTCGGCAAGTATTTTTACGCAGATAATACTCAATATTCAAGCAGAAGCACCTAAAAATCACAAAATTGTCACAGATTAAAATTCTGCTAAATTGTACATTAATAGTAGTAGGTATATTTTCCTTAACCTTCTAAGTTTTATTTAAAAAAAAACAATGAATTATTCACAATAAAAACAACTGAGTAATCCACAGGTTGAAAACACCTGACATTTACTTTGAGTTTCAGAAAAGGGGTAAGATGAAAAGTTTAATATTTCCGTCTTAGCCCCGACAAAATTAGCGGTGTAAGATGAAACACCACAAGGACTCGTAAAATACCGATTAACTTCACTTTTACGCAGTGTAGTTTTACTCTATATTTTTTTATCACCACAAATATAAGTCAAAATAGATTGTATCTTACCTGCTTATAAAGTTACAGATACGGGGTAAGATAAAAAACACAATATTGAGACAAAAATGACATGTTTTTGAAAATCGCTCACAGTCACACAACCAAACTTAGTAACTGATTTGCAACAACTGAATGGTGGGACGCAATAAAAGGCCGATCAAAACAATGTTGCCAACAACCAAATTTAGGTGCAAAATTCGTCGCTTTTGTTAGTTTTCTAATTTACACCGTTTTTCACCTTACCCCCACTCACCTTACCCTGTTTAGGTAATTTTATTAGCTCAATATCAAACAAACCTCCCAATGCAAATGTACAGTAATTATTTAATTATAAATTTTTGGTTGGCTGGTTTGGTAAATTATTAAATTATTTCATTATAAAAGTTAAAATTGTATACTTTTAGGTGAGATCATTTGTACAAACTATGGTCAGAATGAGTTATTTACTTAATGCGAAACTTACTTCTTAATGCGAAAAAGACTAAGTGTTTAAAATTTACGATATGTAAATGTCAGAAACATAAGTACAAAATTATCCCTAAACGGAGAAGAAATAGAACTATTAGACTCAACAGTGTTTCTAGGTATTAAATTAGACAATAGGCTGCAGTTGAACCCTCACATTGCAGTTCTTGCAGGGAAACTCAGTTCAGCTGCCTATGCAATTAGGAAAGTTATGCAGCTTACTGATGTTGACACTGCTCGCTTCGTCTACTTTAGCTATTTCCATTCCGTCATGTCTTATGGCATTTTGCTTTGGGTTAAGTGGGGTAAGGCAGCTGATATGGATACAGTCTTTATTTTGCAAAAGAGAGCAATACGGTCAATCTATAAATTAGGACCTCGAATTTCTCTTAGGGAACTATTTAGGGAAATTAATATTTTAACTGTTCCTTGCCAATATATCTTCGCTTCGATAATGTATGTACGCAATAATTGTCACTTATTTGCTGAAAATAGTGACCTTCACAGTGTAAGTACAAGGAATAAGGTTAAATTAGTAGTTCCAAGATGTCGTCTTCAGAAGGTACATAGCTCTTTCGCAATACAAAGTATATTTTCTACAATAAAATTCCAGAACATGTGGTTAATTTACCCTTTAATAAATTTAAAATATATGTCAAAGATAGTTTAATGAAAAAAAGCTATTACAAAGTTGACGAAAACATAAATGATAACAATGCTTGGCAAAATTAGAACTTAATTGATTTGTATTTGTATTGGGGCATTTGAAATATTTTTTAAATTAAACATTGTATATTATGTTATTACCTAGTGTAAGGCTATATTGTATTATAATATGATGTATAAAAGAATAAATGCTGAGTTTATTGCCGATGCTTCTCGGTAGTAAAGCATTACGAACCTTCCAATCTTCTCCTCTTATATTTTGTTCCTTTACTACACACATTGTAACTAGTACAATCGAAGTTTTATTGGAGTTGAGTGTGTCATGCTCTCTCAAAGTTCGGGTGCCGCTTGTGCAGGCTGGTCTACTCTTGCAATCTTCTTTGTATCCTTGTATTTAGTCTTACTTTTTTGTTTTGTTTATCAATACTGTAAGACATTGATATTCTTTTCCATATACTACATACACTTTAGTACGACTCGCACTTTACTATAGACATGATTACAGACAAAAATGGTATATGCAAAATAACTGTATAAAAATAATTTCAGCAGGAATGTAAAACTGTTAAACGTATCTACGAACAAAATAAAAAAGAGTATATACTGGAGATCGTAAAAACATGATTGCGTATATTTTATTAGATAGTTTTTTAAAAAAAAAAAATTACTCGTCAACAGTAGTTTATTTTTAGGTTTTACAAAACCTGTTGAAAGAGACAGTTTAGACTTCAGTCGAGTTTATCACAGAAAGATATTTATGTCAACTTCTGCTGTTTATTTTTATTATCGCATTATTTTGGAAATAGGAACTATACTTGTCGCTTTCTGGTGCACTCGATTCTGTATTTATTTATCTCGCTTTCTCAGTCATGCATTCTCATACTTTTACATGCCTCCATGCACACATCAAATATCCCCACAATGAATGACCCTCCATCTTATTGACGTTCCATGTAATTTTATGTCGATGGTAATTAATGAAAGTTCAGACAATAAGCCATACTGAATGTTATTTCAAAACAGTATCTAACCATGAGATAATATCAACAAATGAGAAAACCGTAGCCGTTGATGGTAGTTGATCAAAGGTGGCAGCTAACATCAGCTGTGTTTATTATCGTTCGCTTGGCATAAGAATAAGTACCTGAGGACCGAGCTTTGCTCGTTTTCATTAAGCAACGCCATCTATTGTGGAGTAGCTTAAGTGTAGCTGTGTCGGTAAAAATAATAGTAAAACTACTCTCTAATGGATGTCAGGAAACGTCATGTTTTTCAGTTTATCATTGCGTAAAAACACAGATAAAACGACGTTTTCTAAAATTTAAACGTAGCTAGATTGATTTATCGGCCCCGAAACCCCCAGCATACTATAGTTTGTGAAAATCGTTGGAGCCACTTCCGAGATTCAGATTATATATCTATATATATATACATATATACAAGAATTACTCGTTTAAAGGTAAGAGTTATAATGGTATATTGGTTGGTAATAAGCATGATATAATGGTCTCAAAACCATGGCAGGTACTTACTTAATAGCTAAATACCGCCACACAGCCAACGACAGAGTAAGCAAGATGGAAGCAGTGTGGAATATCTGAGTGAAGTGCATATGGAACAGCATGTACACCGCCCAAGAGTATGGCCGCTCCTCTTGACCTGGAAATAGCTGCAACAAAATAAACACAGCCGTTCAAACTAGGTAAAATAAACATTTTCAAGTCAATGAAATGATATTGAAGTTTTATATCTCTTAGCTATGCATTATCATAAAAATCCTAATGGAAATTTAAAGGCAAATAAAGCAGAAAACAAAACAGTATCACTACTTCTGCAAACATAGATAGACGGTGTCGAGTTCATAAGGCTGCTCGCCCACGGCCGTTAATTGGTGACCGACTGCGGACTGCCATTGTTGAAAATCCTATTGTTGGACCTACAAAGGACGTGTACTGAGGCACTCAAGTCAGAGCATCTCAAAGTAACTAATCAAATCAAGTAATCTGATACGTAAAAGACACACATTTTTGTCAGCTCTGTGGGTAATGACCTGACTGCTGAATCGAGGGGCATGGATTCGATTACCGCACTAAACAAACATTTTATTAATTGTTTGTTTAGAGACTGGGTGTTTTCTATGTATATTTTTTAAAAAAAATCAAATATACATATATGTACTATCGACCCGGCCCGGCTTCGCACGGGCGCAAAAAGGGATTTTCACATTTTTTTAATATGATATTTTAAAACTGACATATTTATAAAAAGCAACAATCGAAATTGTAGTTAAACATAGTTGCGGTCATTCCCCTGTTGGATTTTTGTAAAATACTGGTTGAGAGATAAATATATGCCGTGGCTGACTTTTTTTAGTACATTAATTTGATGTATATTATGGGTGGCCAACACGTGTTATGTCAGATATTAAGACGTGCGCTAAGCTTGTATGTGAGGGCGATCACTACGATTAAAGAGAAGTACCTGGAGGACCGCTCGGTTTTTTTAAACAGCGCCATCTATTGTCATGTAGCTTAAGCGTTGCTTATTACTACTCGCCACTACTACTACATCACTGCCTTATAAACACGGATAAAACGACGTTTTCTAAAAATGGTTTCTAGCTGGATCGATTTATCGCCTCCGAAACCCGCTGCATACTAAATGTCATGAAAATAGTTGGAGCCGTTTTCGAGATTCAGATTATATATCTATATATATATACATATATACAAGAATTGCTCGTTTAAAGGTATTAGATATATTTAACTGCGATGTGGATTAAGAGTTGCAGTTGCAGAGCATGTAGATAAAGTATGCGGAGCGACATTAGGCAGACTACTTTATTCACTTCCCTACATCGTGGTTAACAGAAGTCAAACAGCAAACGTAATTTTATTAACAGTAGATAGCAAATAGAATATAAAACAGTGTTATGTGTAATACAAGGCTAAAGAATAAAATCCATTACGTTGGTTTCCTTTGTGACATTTTTAAAACATCCTTGGACAAGGATAAATATACTGCATTTTTAATATAAATCTTTAATAGTTTTGCTATTATGAAACGCTTTTTCGTGTTAACATGCTCGTAATTTAATTCGTATAAAGCACACTACACGACCGGAGGTGGGCCAGGGGTTTCGACTTAGGGTAGAACAGTGGGGACGTATTAGGCTGAGAGGAAAGCACACTAAATACCAAAATAGATCACGAAAACTAGGTTACTATATTACCTTCTATATTCACTTGAAAAACTGTTATAAAACTCGTGTGTAGTTTGTTTTGTATACATTTTACTTATTTCCAGTTATATTTCATTTATTCCTAAAAAATATTAAAAACCTTGTTTAACTGTTATAAATCAAAAGGAATAAACAAGATTATGCGTGTGGCCTGACCAGATTTCTATAACGTAAATAATTGATAAAAATAAAAAAGGAAAAATTAGGTCCGCGGCCCGACTAGACATATTATGTTCGAAGTTTGGCCCGGCTGCTGAAAAGGTTGGCCACCCATGATGTATATAGATAAATGATCTGAGCGTTCATCGGTATAGACGGCGGGAAGCGATTTTGTCAACTATGTATAGATTTGTATCCGTATCCTCTGGTATATCCTCTGGTATCCATAGCACAACACGCCGTTGTGTGTAATGTTATTACTATTATTGAATATTATTATTATTATTATAAATTATTGTTATTATTCAGATTCTCATTTTACCATGGTAACTTGGGTGCACTACGGAAAATATTTTTTTTCAGTAGATCACCAATCTTTAGGACATATACCTTCTAGACTGAAAGCTGATATTCAATGTAATAATAAGGATCCGAATATTTCTGAGTTAAAATGCAAATTTAAAGCTGACTCGAGGTACAGTAAGAAAGCAATTGCCAGAGCTAAATTTCAATTCAATGGCAAAATAGGTGGGCGATTTGCGAGCAATCCCTCTGGAAGTCGTGCTATCTGGTAGCTAAGGCTGCCGAAGGGAACTTCTGCCAGTCGTCGTTACCACCACTGCAAAAGACCGATCGTGACTTGGTCCATAGGGCAAAAGAGAAAAACGGGCAGTCTCTTTGCCTCCAACTCGAATAAAAACGACAAAGGCGCTGTACCACCTTCTATACCGCGGTAAGACTATGCCGGAAATCTCCATAACACAACGGGAGGTCCGGCGGGCGTTGCTATCTCAAGACGTTCATAAGTCGAGTGGGCCAGACGGTATACCTTAAACAGTGTGCTCCTGAGTTATATCCTGTACTCACTCACTATACTAGGCAATTTCCATCTTCACGGAAGACTGCGCATGTGTACCCGTTGCCCAAAATGGATGATAGACCAGATTCAATTACAGACCTATCGCTGTTACTTCTCTCCTCTCCAAGGTGATGGGGCGTGTGATCAAACTACAGCTTCTTAGATACATAAAAAACACGACATGGCCATCGACCGTCAATATGGCTTTCGCCACGTTCGCTCGACTGGTGACCTTCTAGTGTATCTCACTCACCATTGGGCACTAGCCATTGAAGGTCAGGGGGAGGTATTGGAATGTAGCCTGAACACAGCGAAGGCTATCAATCGGGTAGGGTCTGGCACCGGGGTCTTCTATCGAAGGTGCCATCTTACGGAGTGCCCGAGGGTTTGTGCAAATGGGTGGCTAGCTTTTTGTCCGGCAGACGTATACGAACCGTAGTTGACGGTAGTTGCTCTGATAGCATGGACATTAATGCTGGTGTCCCGCAAGGCTCTGTGCTGTCTCCTACGCTGTTTCTACTGCATATCAATGACATGTTGGACATCAACAACATACATTGCTATGCAGATGACAGTACTGGAGACGCTTATTACACGGGTCTTGCAAACATCCCTCGTTCCGTTGTGGAGGAAAACCGCGGAGAACTTGTGTCTCTAATCGAGACCACACTGTCCAAGGTCTCTAGGGACGAGAAAACTTGTTCCGATTCAACCCTACAAAGACACAAGTCTGCGCGTTCACCGCTAAGAAAACCCCATTCAATGTTGTCCCACAATTCCAAAACACTCCCCTCTCCATCTCCAAGCATTAGGAGCCTTGGTGTTGACCTCCTAGCGATGTTCAGTTCCAAGATCATCTGCAAGACAAGGTGTAGCTGGCGTCCGAAAATCTTGGTGTACTCAACAGAGCGAAGCAGTACTTCACGTCGGGGCAAGGGTTGTTGCTTTACAAGTCGCAAGTTTGGCCCCATATGAAGTACTACTGCCATCTCTGGGAGGTGCACCCGGATAACAGCTTAGCCCTTTTGACTCGGTTCAAGGACGAGCTGTGAGAATTGTTGACGATTCCAAACTCACATGCCGTATCGAGCCCTTAAGTCTGAGGAGAGACTTTGCCTTCCTGTGTGTGTTCTACCGCTTGTACAATGGGATGTGTTCTGAGGAATTGTTCGAAATGATGCCCACGGCTACTTTCTACCATAACACCGTTCACCATCGCCAGGGAATTCATTCTCACACTTTAGAACCGAAATGGTCCCGTACAGTGCGGTTTCAGAGAAACTTTCTCCCGCGAACGCTTGGGTCGGGAATGAGCTCCAAGGTTTTTCCAAGGCCTTTAGTATGGGGTTCTTCGAAAAAGATTTCTGAAGGGTCGGCAACGCGCGAGTAATATCCCTGGTGATGCAAGCTACGGTGACCGCTTACCATCAGGCGGACCGTAAGCTTGTTTGCCACCTTAGTGCTATTAAAAAAAAAAAAAAAAAAAAAAAAGGGCAAGGAGATATAAGTTTTTCAACTTTAGAAGCCAAAAACCCGTAAAATATAAAAAATTCATTTTAAAACCCTTACCAATAATAGATATCCCCCACATGATGGGGTGGGCAAAAAAAATTAGATCCTTCAGTTAAATATATGTAGATTTGCTCCCAAGAAACAAAACGAATATTATTTTATAACATTACTATTTCAAACAAGCTTACGGCTCAAGCTAGTCGCTAGACAAAACATCGGCAGAAAGCTTATTCCACAACCTAAACCTTTTTTTAGGGAGGAATTATCTCTGAAACCGCACAGTGCGGTAATATTCAAAAATGACGTGCTCAATAAAAAAATATTTAAGATTTATATACAGTACTTACCAAGTACCTGTAGATAGCAAACGGCACGTACTCCATCATGACAAAGATGTCTGCGACCGCCAGCCACTTTAGAAGTCGGTTGATGGGAGCTGCTGCCAAGTCCCGCCGCGTGAGAACTGCTACATTCAGAACATTCGCCAAACTTCCGAAGACACAAATCTGTGTTCATAATTACAAATAAATTTTAACAGACAGTTCTTTTTATATCGACCAATTACAATAAAAATAATAGGCACAGATTAGGCCAGGTATTCTTACGAATGAAATTTGACATGAATAAAAAATCTATTAATAAGAAATTGTTTAATTTCTAATCAAAATATAATGCAAAATTATATGCATAATTACTTCTTAGGTTCATTCTTTATTTAGAAAAGTTGCACTCCGGGAGTGCCGGCAGAAGTGAAAACCTTTACACACGATTCGCGCTTAACACTCAAATATGTCACAAGACATGTCTTTGACATTGTCAAGAAATAAAATGTTTGTTTATTTACTTTTTTGACGTAGTATATTTGACATCGCAATCTGTCATAGAATTAAAATTCCATATCCAACCTCCCTGTACTACTCATAATCGCGAATACTAAAAATAAAAATTATAATAGGCGTGGCATTACGGTTTCCGTCTTACGAATTTCCACGATTAGGACACGTGACCTGACGCGAGTTTATCATTTTTTACCCATACCAAAAAAAGTGCACAACGCCGCTAAAGAAGTTTTCACTTCAAAAACACACTTTTATAGCTTTACATAAACCATAAAACATTTAACAAAAATATTTATTCGACTTCAATAATCTACTAAAAGTATAACATAAGCCCCTCAAGCAGATTTACTGGCAGAACATTGTTTCTTTCACCATGCCAACAGAAGTTTTTTATCTACCTTTGGCATTCTTTAAACATGTTGCTCAATGTTTGAACTTAAGGATAATGCTCTAGTAAACTAGTAAATACTATAATACATGGTAGTCAGATCAGTGAGCTTTAAATATGTGGATAGTGTGCTAGTAGACTTATAGTGCATGGTAGTCATCTTAGTAAGCTTTAAAAATGTGGTTAGTGTCCTAGTAGACTTATAGCTCTGCGATCATACTAGCTGAGCTACTAGATAGAAGATAGTTTACTACAGTAACACGATTGATGGATTAAGATATAACTATAAAATTAGGATAAAAAGCAGCAGTATTAATTGAGAATATATCTTTATTATTTTCCGAACAATCGAGCAAGCTTCAATGGTGTTTAAAAGGACCTAAAAGTTAAAAATAATCTTATTTTGATTACAAACAAGTCATTTCCCTGTATTCTCTTTACTGTAGCAATTTTTTCAACCTTTAATCGAAACAAAAGTTTCTTTTTTTGCTACACTCATTTTATTATGCTTCTATCACTACCAACTTTTATTAACTGTATTATATAATCTCTGGTATTCTGAGAAGGTATCAAAATAATATTTTTTCATCTGCCTAGTTTTATGATAACATTTACCTAGTTCATGATGCCTTTTTTGTTATTTTTTATCTTATTTGAGTACCTTATTTTTATCATTGGCAAAAATCCACCACACATCCACCAATAGTAATATCCACAATTCGCAACTAATATAACTACTTAAGTGGCTTTAGCTTTAGCAGTTGATACTTTTTATGTGAAAGTTTCATACTAAAATATTGCAATACATATATTTGATAAGGTGGATCTTTTGACTTTACTGACATTTAATAAAATTCCAAAATATACTGAAATTCTGAAATATAGTTATTTTTTACCCCGGAATTTGTTCACGTCAAGGCAAAACCCCTATACAAAGTGAACAATTCTCTTAAGCTAAGACCAATGCGCAGATTATTAACCTTTTCATAAATGTGAAAATCGTCAAACTCTGTTCTCAATCCGCAAAAATGTCATGGAACAT
Organism: Apoda limacodes; assembly: GCA_946406115.1. Lineage (NCBI taxonomy): Eukaryota > Metazoa > Arthropoda > Insecta > Lepidoptera > Limacodidae > Apoda > Apoda limacodes. The sequence continues at coordinate 9,414,574 of OX291541.1, forward strand.
AGAGAATAGATACACACCTCCTTTTTTGAAGTCGGTTAAAAAGTAAAAAATAATTTTATGAAAAAATAAGTAAAGTAGTACTAACTACTTTTCCACATAAACTGTTAAAATTTTAATTCATTTATTACAAATTGCAAAAAAAAAAAACCCCTATATAAGATACCTCGATAAGTGCCTTTGCGAGTCTGACTCGTAATTGGCTGATTGTCATTTGACACATTCAAAGTGTATAATTCCACTATCTATGATAGAATTTAATAATATCAATGTAAATAAATATTTATTTTTATATTATATTTCTTAATGCTATAACCTAAAGATTTTGTGTGTTTGTAAGATTGAAGTACTAGGACTTTATAAGTTACTAGGAGTTGTATGTATGTAGAATTCAATAATAAAGACATTCAAACTTACTAATAAACTGACATATCCATGTATATTGTTGTACGCCAATATGAAATCTTTAAACTCTCCTGTGCAATACTGTGAACCGTCACACTCTTTAATAACAGAAATATTGTCTTTATTTTTCCAATCATCCAAAGCTTTTAAAACCTCTTCAATATTATGGCTATTATTATATCCTCTATATTGCAGTAAAGATATTAATCTTGGATCTTCGAAAAAGAAATTATACGTGCCGTTTGATTCTTGTGACACATTCGATGGTTTCCCATAGTGATGGCGGGAATTCGAGTCCGCTAGCATGACGATCTTTACAAAATTACTCTTCTTTCTGACATGCCTTTTATTCTTAGCTGCTTTACTGTACAATAACAGTCCTTAGGAACAGTTTAGATATATGTAGATCTAGTAGCAGTTGTTTCATCTTCTGCTTCCTCAGCACTGCTTCTGTCAAAATAAACCATGATTATATTTTATATTTATACTATTACTAGCTGTCCCGGCGAACGTTGTTCCGCTGCCATCCCTCTGTACCCGGCGAAAGTTGGTTTTTACCTATAGTGCCCGAGTCCGGCTCGCACTTGACATATCGAGATAAAAACTATCCTATCTTTTAAGTTGGATCAAATAACAGATATTTACGAAGTTTGATCAAAATCGGTTCAGTAGTTTAGGAGTCCATTGAGGACAAACATTGTGACACGAGATTTATATATATTAAGATATCATTACACACCTTTTGCCCGCGTCTCCGCTCACGCTAGTTTCGGTTATCTGCGTAATATAGAGGCAACTCCTTGATTATATTAAGAAAGTTTGCTATAGCTATAGTTCGTCAACGTGCAATATATATATATTTATAATTATATACTCGTAGGTACTATTCATCACTTTTAGGTTTTCCTGGATATTTTTTTTTTTATTTTTTATTAAGACAATACACACAGCGTCGTCGGGCTCAGAGTAAGCAAAACTTGTGTTATGGATACCAGACAACGGATACAAATACATATAATTACTTTTTTTTGTAAATACATACATATCATATGTAAATACACCCAGACTCCAGACATACACAAATGTTTATAACATAAATGTTTGTCCACTGCGGTAATCGAACCCACACCCTCTGCACAGCAGCTGGCCACACTACCAACTAGGCTGCGAGGGATATAGCCTTCTTCGTCTCTTCCACATTCTCAATACCAAATTTTAGCTCTATTGCGGCGTTAAACAATAACAAACAAACATATTAACCTATACTAACAAACATACAAACTTTCGCAAATATATATTAGTTTGAATACTATTACAAAACAGTTTTAAAAAAACAATTCGGTCGTAGTACAGGGACGTCTCCAAATCCAATGAAATGGTTTCGTTCAAGGTACAGGGACGTCTCCAAATCCAATGAAACGGTTTTAGTATGTTTGTCAGTTTGTTCAAGCATCACACAAAAATTAAGTACCTAATGCATATATATATGTATTTATAATCTGAATCGCGGGAACGGCTCCAACGATTTTCATGAAATTTAGTATCTGGGGGTTTCGGGGGCGATAAATCGATCTAGCTAGGTTTCATTTTCAGAAAATGTCGTTTTATCCGTGTATTTAGGCAATGATTAACTGAAAAAATATGACTCTGACATCTATTGGCGAGTAGTAATACTATTATTTTTACCGAAACAGCAACGATAAAGTTACTTGACAATCGATGGCGGTTGTTCAGCTACTTGACAATAGATGGCGTTGCAAAAAAAATTAGCGAAGCTCGATCCTCCAGGTACTACACTATAGAATACCGATACCGATTTCCGTGAGATGAGGACCTGGTTATCTGTAACACAGGGTTTCAGACACCAGCTCCTCACTTATTATAATAATTACTACCTTTGCACCTAGTTCATAATTGAGAAGAAACAAATAAATTATTATACTTTTTATTCCGGGACAAAAATCCTATGCAGAATATGTATCAGTAGCTCTATGTCGAGTTTATAATTAATTCATGATATATGTACATCATTCTATAATATGACTCCATTGCACTTAAGAAATTTGTCAAAAAATATTATTCAAAATACGACATATATTTATATGCGAGCTTTTTGCCTTATTGACGCAAAAAAGGTGTTCAAAGTTTTTGTTTTTCAATCACTCATAATTATTCATAAGAGCTTTAAGTGTTAGAAACATTTAGGAATAATGAGTTATGTAAGACTAAAACTTGAAAAAATGTCTATACTTTAGTTTGCGACTTAAAACATATTTTCGCATTAGCATATTCTTAGCATTAATATTTTACAATGCTTAATACATAAATTAAATTATCTAATACTAGCTTAGTTTAGTGACTTCACCCGCGTGGACATTTATTAAAAATAAAGCTTTTAACTATAGGGTTTACGATAAAACATTTCAATCTAAGTTTTCAATCTCAAGGACGAATACCAATGCTTATGAATTAAGCTCCAAAAATTACGTATTTCCATACGAACTTTTAACACTCGTCAGGGGATAAATTTAAAAAAAAATCTTTTATAGTGCCTTAAACAGGAATCTCTATGCAAAATTTTAAGTCTCTAGCTAGAACTAGTAGTTTGGGCAGAGCGTTGATATAGCTATCACTTAGTTTACTCTTTTACGTACTGACATCTGCCCGAAACTACGACCGCGTTGACTTTTGAAAAAAAAAAACAGCCATGATTGTTTACGGTTTTACCTAGGTACAATAATATCGAAATTATTATACAAACTTTCATGTCCTAGATTAATATTCAAACAGGGTGAAACACGTTAATCTTAGTTTTTACCCTTAAGACTAAAAATTCGGATTTCTTTACACACTTTCAACCCCAATTTTCCTCCTTAGAAGATGAATTTTGCGAAATTCTTTCTAAATGCTGGCGTATCTTACAACAAGAACGTCTGTGCAAAACTTCAAGTCTAGACACAAAAAATTTGGAAGTCCTTTACGAATCCCCTATTTTTCCCTCTAGGGGATGATTTTTCGAAAACGGTGAATCTTTTACGTGTTCTTTTGAAAAAAAAAGAAATTAACTGTGTATCACTTTACCTACAAAGATTTAGTAAGTGTCATAAAAAAATTCATTTACTATTTTGACCTCTATCTTAATTTTAAACGACAAAATCAAATATTAATTTTTATACATTTAGCTTCAAAAATTATGAATTCCCATACAAACTTCTAACCCCGATTTTACAGACAGGATGAATTTAGCAAAAACTATTTTTTTCCTCACCTACGTAATAACGCAACTTTAGACCCACATCGTCTCAGTAGTATATAAGTCAGTTAACGCTTTTATATACATATATACTTGTAGATATAGAACATGCACTACTAAGAACGTATACTCATTGTATAGTTAATTCACGACATAAATAATTTCAAAATATGGCTCCATTATCACTTGTGGAATTCGTCAGAGAGAATATTATTCAGAATACGGCATAATTATACTTGCTTAATATTAACAAGTCATTTACATGCGAGCTTTTTGTCTTATTGCCGAGAGAACAGGTGTTGAGAACTTCGCGTTTTAATTACTGATGATAATTTAAATAAGCTTTTTGTGTTAATTTAATATTTTGAAACTATACTAGGTGTTGTGTGGCCGAGGGGTTCAAATTTCACTTCAAGTCCCAAGTGGCGGAGGTTTGAATTTCTTGAAGAACTCCAAACTGAAGTCCTTGGAGAAAACCTTGGCAAGGAGCTCATTCCGCAACCAAGCGTTTGCGGGAGGAAGTTTCTCTGAAACCGCACTGTACGCGACCATTTCGGTTCTAAATTGTGAGAATGAATTCCCTGCCGATGGCGAGCGGTGCGATAGTAGAAAGTAGCCGTGGGCATCATTTGGAACAATTCCTCAGAACACATCCCAATGTGTAAGCGGTATAACACACACAGGGGGGCAAAGTCTCTCCTCAGACTTAAGGGCTTTATACGGTAAGTGAGTTTAGAATCGTCGACAATTCTCACAGCCCGTCGTTGAACCGAGTCAAAAGGGTCAAGCTGGTATCTGGGTGCACCCGGCCAGAGATAGCAGCAGTACTTCATATGGGGCCGGACTTGCGACTTGTAAAGCAGCAACCTTTGCCCCGCCGTGAAGTACTGCTTCGCTCTGTTAAGTACACCAAGTTTTTTGGACGCCAGCTTCACCTTGCCTTGCAAATGATCTCGGAACTGAAAATTGCTGGCAATGTCAACACCAAGGATCCAAATGCTATTGGAAATGGCGAGGGGAGTGTTCTGGAATTGTAAGACCACAGTAAATGGTTACTAAAGTGGAAATAGACAGGCTACATCACATATTGAACTGATAGATATGGCGACCATGTTCCGGTTGACAGCAATCGTTCAGTAATGCAGAGACACATGAAAGAGAAGAATATCTAATTGACGGATCGAAAGATGCAAAGTGGGACGACGAGGGGGGAGCCAAATCAAGCGCGAGTAATAGAAATCTGGACTCAGAATGACCTTACGATTTACCGTTTAGTGACAGCAACACGATAAACGCAGTAAGGATGAAATGTTTCCTTAGGGATGGGGAACCACTGTGGCACACAGGTAGTACCACAGTACTAACTGTGAGTAAAATTTCATTTTAGTAAAATAAAATGCAAGGTTTTGTAAGTTGACGAAATTTTTTAACACCGAATGCTGCAGAACTACATCTTTTTACCAATCTAGGCAAATTTGGGGCTATTGAAGCATTATGTCTTGAGTAATGCCTACAAATACTGTGTTATCTACAAGATCTAACTATTCCCCGTTGATAATTAAGATATTTATAGGTACGTGTAGTGCTGGTGCGCTATCGGCCGGTGTTGTATTAGCCACAGCATAATGCATGCTGTAGTAAAAGTGGTGCAATTTAATATCTGTGTACATTAGTAGATAGCGTAACACATCCATTACGTGGCCATTTATGCATTTCGATTACCAAGGATACCACTATGACTAACCTTTTTATTAACATATGTACTAGCATTATGTTAAGAACATTTCATAGAGAACTGTGTGTTTGTTAAAATGAGATGTAAAGACCCTCTCTCCCACTTCCTTATCAGCCTGTCCCCACTGTTGAGGCACAGCCTACCCTTACCGAGGGTAATTTGGGCCATAGTCGACACGTGGACCTAGTACGGATTGTGGACTTCATATATGTCTGTTTTTTACTTATGCAGGTTTCCTCACGATATTTCCCTTCATCGTTATTAACCAGTGGTATGAATAATCAATGTTCTTCAGAAATTAAAAATAAGACTCATTGGTACACGCTGGGCTCGAATCTCCACCACTCAGGACGCAAGGTGAAATCGACACCCCTCTTGTCGGTAAATGAAAACATCGTAAAGAAACCTGCATACGTCAAAAAAGTTATGTTTGTAAAGTCCACAAACCTATGGCCCAAATTGCCCTCGGTGAGGGTAGGCCGTACTCATCAGTGGGGACGTAAGAAGCACAAAACAAAAAAGAAAGGCAGTCAAGAAACCTCTTCAATATTTTGAAATACGAAGCGTGCGTAGATTATTATCAGTGCTCATTTTAGCGTTAAAATTATATATTTTTTAAGTAGGGAGAAGACAATGCTTTTCACTTTTCAGCTTCTTTAACAGCAAAAATAAGACGGCCATTTCAGCAAGAAACTATTTTAAAAAATCACAGAAACAAAGAATCAATATTATAAAACTCGAAATTAAAAATGTAATTATACTTTTTAATATATTTCCTATATCCATACCGCCTACCAAAATTCCACAAACTTTAGAATACTGTTTTGAAACAACTTCTCTGTGATTGTTCAGCAAGCTCCTCGTATTTACATTTGCTAACTATACAAACGTACGTTTATTACAGAAGTCAAAAAATAGCAGAGCTTTTTACACTGACAGCTTTGTGATTTACTATAGTCCGTCCGACACAGAACTGAGCGCCCCATTGATAGATAACTGCCCTTCTTCACAAGTAAATATTATTCTTTCGAAACTGTTATATCGACTGACGTAAAACATTTCCATATTATATAGTTTCAATGGACAAGCTTCTGTACATCAAAGATGTGATTTTTTTTTAATGTTACATGATTTCTTGAATCGGTTTTGGAAACTGCAAATCATTTTACTATCGCAAAATATTGCGATACACCTTGATACCTCCACGAGTTCCTGAGAAAAGGGTCTTGATAGACGGACGGACGACAAAGTGATCCTATAAGGGTACCATTTTGTATTTTAAAGTACAGAACACCAAAAATATTTTTGGACATTACACAAACTAAGCAAAGCAATAGGCAAAGAATAGACAATAGTGATTACCCATGAATAAGTAACCGAAAACGGATACAAATACGTATGAATATGCTTTTTTGTATATACATATACGCATATTATACATAAAAAACACCCAGACTCCAGAAAAACACAAATTTTCATTACATAAATATTTTGCTTGTAAGGCGATCGAATCCGCGCTCCTAGGATCGGCAGGCAATGCTACTACCACCATAGCTACGGATGAGGTGAACATACTAACATATAAGGACTGCTAAAATCATATCCCTCCGCGCAGAATATCGGGCAAAATGAGGACAATCTTGAAACATACGCAAGCCAAGCCACTGGCTTCTGCTAGTTTTATTTAGTCATTTTATATTACTGCCGGTTGAAGGTCAAATAAACGTTTACATTTCCCTCTTCCATAGTTTTATGTAAATACTTATTGGTGAGTATACAAAAACCATTTTTGACATCGAATTTGAAGTGATACGGTATTGAATTACAAGCTTTTAGTCGAAAGGAATGATAAATAAAGATTGATAAATAAAACTGGTTTATCTAATATATGCTACGTATTATATAGGTGTGTGTAGGAAAATATGGCGCACCTAAAATTGAACCAGTTAGTTACCTAATATTGTTAAACTGTAAATATTTATTTCTTTGCCAATCAATTTAACATTTTTATTTTTTCAGAGTTTTTTTGTAATTTTACATGAACGTTTATTAGGATTCTGTAGCCAAATAGCAAAAGCGAAACCCTTATGAATTCGTAATGTCCGTAGTCTTTGCGTAGATTCTAAAAAAACAAATATACAGAGTTCACATACTTAAGTTTTTTAGATATCCGCAATAATTCTTATTCTACGGAACCTTAACTTAATGTGTGTACGATACGCACTTGATCGGTTTCTATATCAGTAGGCAGGTGGTATGCCACATTAGCGTACTTAGCCAAATTCATCAAAACACTTTTTATAACTGTGACTACAGAAAACACAATTACATATATGTTGCTTGTATAGGGAGCTATCCTAAAAATCCCATTTTTATTATTGTTAGGATATCAGCCGTAATTATACCCCTCTAAAAATGTATTTCAAAATATTAACATTTTCATAAAATATTTTTACATCGGAAAATTTAAAAGCTCCTGTAGGAACAGACGAATTTCACGTGGACAAGTCCACGTCCACGTATAATCTAGTTGTAGTAGGAGCAATTTCCGGCAGTTTGCCTTAAGATAAATCTTTTTTAAGTAACACTTTAAAAGCTTTAGCGAAACTTGACTCGTAGTCTGGCTTTCTGTGTCAAGTCTATTTTAAACACCTCCTAGTTCTGGAATTTCCTGTGCACCTTTGGTACACTTAACAATGCAATACATAAAACTTTGCCTGAATGTTATCCAACAGAAGTATTTTAGATTCGGGATCTTAACTTCTTTTTTCTTTACTGGAGGCTACAAGTTAAACGGGGCTGTGGCTTGACTGAATCACTTTATTAACGCATAAACTTATGCCTCACAGTATCCCCTATTCATTCCTGGACTCTATATTGTTTAATTACCAAGAAGGCGTAACTACCGGAAGGTACTGGATGCAAGCAGCTCAAGAGCAGAACTTGTGGTGACATGGGACAGGCCAAAATCATTTAGAAGACGGCAACTGGCTTAAATTATGATACTGTAGCTATACCTGTTATACGCCCCACTGCAGGATCACAGGCCTCTCCTTGAAGCAAGCTTAAAACATAGTCAACCACCAGGTTTTTAACGTTCCCTCCGAAGCAGGTAGAAAGAATTTTCATTAGGCGGTCACCCATCCAGGTACCGACCACGCCTGATGTTGCTGAACTTCGAATATCGTTTTCGATAGACGAATAAACCTGGGCCACGCCACGAGCTCTGATGATGATATACACCATTTGTCATTGATATTTTCTTATTCGTGACTATTTTTACTTATGATCGTCATGAACTGGAATGAAATCATTGCATTGTGGCGTTTAGGTGTATTTAAACTACGCAGTCTCTGACTAAAATACCAGACTTTGATAAAGACAGATAGATTCTAGATACCCATAAATTACACTATGACTCACAAGTTACTTGTCTTGTAAGTCGGTCAGCGTGTCTCTACTTTACTGACTGACATAGATATTCTTACCGGACTATACTGTATGTTACATTGGCAAAATCAATTTGATTTGTATTCTGTGAGCAGTAAAAACCGAATAAACAGCGCTTGTTGAAACACGTGTAACGATTTACTTAACAGAAATAGACTCTGAGGTAGAGCTATTGAACAAATCACCCTCGTTCTTTCAGCGCTTGTGTCTAAAAGCAATTGCGTCGCTTAATGTAGTGTTAAGAGCAATTATTTTGCCATGCAAATTGTACAGTTTGACATTTAGCGGCTGTAACAAATGCGTCGTTCAACCTTTCGTCTATTCCATTAAATTGTGATCAATTCATTTAGTTGACTAAGACGGACATAAGCTATTGGCATATTTAGTACTAGATGCGCCCGCGACTTCATTAGGTACTTAAAAACCGGACAAGTGCGAGTCGCATTCGTGCATTCTGTGGTGGTACAGAACCCTCGGTGCGCGAGTCCGACTTGCACGTAACCGGTTTTTAACTTTTTTACTAAAAAGCTTACAAAATAATCGTTTAAAATTTGAAGCAAAAAAAAAACAAAAGCATGTTTCTCGTGTAAAGACCCCCGGTAAACTTTTTCTTTTTTTATATTTTACTACTTGAATATCCGCCATAATGACACATATTATGTCAAAAAATTTAGGGCCTATATTCTACCTACGGACTGATACACAAAGTAGGCTTAGTAATAAGACTTCGTTCGCACCCTTTGGGTACGAATGGAACCCTAAAAACCACCACTTTGCCAAGTTTCATCAAGAACAGTTCAGCACTTTTTATTATTTTGTTTTTTAAGAGTATTGTTTCGTTAGGGTCCCGTACCCAAAGGGTGATAAGCGGAACCCTATTACTAAGCCTCCGCTGTCCGTCCGTCCCTCTGTCACCAGGCTGTATCTCATGAACCGTGATAGACAGCTGAATTTTTCACAGAAGATGTATTTCTGTTGCCGCTATAACAACAAATACTAAAAAAATCGGCCAAGTGCGAGACGGAATCGCGCACGAAGGGTTCCGTACCATTATCTATAAAAATGAAAAAAAAATCACGTTTGTTTTATGGGAGCCCCCTTAAATATTTGTTTTATTTTAATTTAATTAATAATTAAAGTGACTATATTACTAAATATTCTGTGCATATTTTAACCCCTCACACGCGCAAGGTCCCATTACGGGGTTTAGGCCTATGAAGCACCTCATTAACTAAATAACCGGACGCGCGAAGCGTCTACTTGTTGCCGATATCAATATCGAGCATAATCGAGCAAAAAAATTACGATTGTTGTATGGGAGCCCCCTTAGATATTTATTTTATTCTATTTTTATTATTTGTTGTTATAGCGGCAACAGAAATACATCTTCTGTGAAAATTTCAACTATCTAACTATCACGGTTCATGAGATACAGCCTGGTGACAGACGGACGGACGGACGGACGGACAGCGGAGCCTTAGTAATAGGGTTCCTAATTACCCTTCGAGTACGGAACCCTAAAAACAGAATAAAATAAACATTTAAAACTATTAATTTAAATAATGACAGATTTATTGTTAGAGGTTTTTTTTAAATAAACTTTTTTGCAAAAAATAAGTTCAAACAATTTCAATTTCAACAACAAAATGAATGACCATAGTAATAATAAGTTATTAAATTTTACGCCTCAATTGGAGATATCTACAATTTTTTGTGTTAAAAAGTAACTATTTACTAGTAGACATGAAGAAAGTCTGAGGACCGGGAAAGGACATAGGCTACTTGAAAACGTGTAAGTCGATTTTATTCTTACGTATAATTATTTTGTTCGTGTGTTGTCATCTAACTAGTTAATTCGAAAACACAATTGGACCCGGTAGATGGCGCTGCAGTCGGTGTGTCTCTGATCTTCTCCTTAACGGCAGTGAAGATTTTAATGTTATTTTTTGTGTACGTTTGAGTGGATCCCTGCAGGGTTTGATAACACAATTGGATCCGATAGGTGTCGCTGTAGTCGGTGTGTCACTGATCTTCTTCTAAACGGCAAAGATTGAATGTACGACAATGATTTCAACATTCGCTGCATTTAATGCGACTCGGTATTATTATATACCTCAAAGAATATAAGAAACTTGCCGAAAAACTACAAAACGAACAAGTACAAATATACTCTTCGAGGACTGCAACACCATCTTCTCCTAAAAACTTTTTCGTTTTGTTGAATACTGATCCAACAGAGGTTAAGTAGTTCAATTATTAAGACATTTAAAAGTACTAGCTCTTCTAGTACTTCTGTATGGCTGGGACAATATTTCAAACATTATTCTCAAATCTAATATATCAATCCTAGTACCATAGTTACCCACATCCGTAATATCTCCTTTGCTTCCTCTCCCTTCCAAGTCTCTTGAAACTCTCACTTAGTCTACCTATACATAAATCTGGTGATACTTTATCTCCAAATAATTACCGACCCATATGTATTTGAAATTTACTTTCTAAAATATTGGAAAAACTGATTAACAGAAGACTTCTCAAATTAAGAAAAAAGCCTGCTTTCCCCAAATCAATTTGGTTTTCAAAAAGGCAAAAACACTAATGATGCAATATCTTAACTAACGCAGTTCCTAGTAACAGATTTTGATGCAGGTCGTAAATGTGTAGGATTCTTTTTAGACTTAGCGAAGGCGTTCGACACAGTTTCTATTACTTTGCTACTTAAAAAAACTTGAGTTGCTTGGGATTCGTGGAGAACAGCTTAGTCTCTTTCAGAGCTACCTCATAGAACGCAGCCAATCTGTCAAAATTGGATCAACCCTCAGCAAACCCCTTCCGATTGAATACGGTATCCCACAAGGAAGCGTTCTTGGTACTACTCTGTTTGTAGTTTATGTCAACGACATAATCAGTATCTCAGTAAAAAACGGCAAGATTATGGTGGTCGCAGACGACACAGTGCTTATTTTAAGTGGTAACTGTTGGAAAGAGGCATTTGAGCGTGCACAAACAGATTTCGACAGCATTCAACACCAGTTATCCTCAAGTTTACTAACGCTTAACACATAGAAATCTAAATTCTTAACTTTTTATATTACTAGCAGAACCCAACCTCATTCTGATAACTACCTTATCAAAGCACATCAACACCAATGTAATAAACAAGAGACGTGTACTTGCCCTGAGCTTGAAAAAGTCAGTACTATTAATCTCTGTTAGTATCTTTGTATCGTATTAGACTAGCTTCTTACTTTTCCTCCACATATTAAACTACTAACGCAAAGAACTCGTAAACTCATTGCCATTTTTCGAAAAAATCAGATATATGGCTAACAAAAAAATTGTCAAAACATTATATTTTACCCTGTGTCAATCAGTCTGGACTTATTGCCTCAATGTCTGGGAAGGTTCACAGAAAACCAATTTATTACCGCTCGAAAGAGCACAACGAGCAATCCTAATTGTCATCAATTGTCATCCATATAGATACCCTACTATAACTATATAAAGAGTATGATGTACTAACTATCCGCAAACTATGTTACGTTCAGGTATGTCTTTATCATCACTCATCTATTGATTTTGATGACCATTCCCTTAACAATATTAGACGAAAACTAATATATTTTCTCTTAGATTTTTTTCCCAACCGCTTCTGTTTTTCTGTTGGACCTCTTATATATAATAGCCTGAACAAAAAATTAAATTAATACAATAAAAATAAGTACGACTGGAAAACGGCTATTTGAAATTGGTTACTTTGATTGGACTTTAACGACACGGGAAATTTACTAAAAATAATTTTTGTACACTCCTAGCCCAATTACTTCACACAACTCATGTTTCTAAATACAAATTTGTAAGAAAACTCAAACACAACTTCAAATTTTACATTCACACTGCAAGTACACCCTTAAACACACATACACCATACACGCGTTCATACACAAACTCATCCACAGCAAACACTAATTAACAAATTTAAACTATTTATATCGTATATTTTACCCTATGTTACTTTTTATTACCCGACTACGGCGAAGCAACGAAGGATATAATTTTTTAATTTTTTTTTTTTTTAATTTTAATTTCTTGTATATTATCGGGTATAATATTATTTTCCTTTCAAATTTTGCATTTTGTTACCTAATTCTAAAACCCGCTCATAATGCATTTAGTGTAACGTTTGTTTTTCTTATATTAATTTAAATGCCAAAATAAAAGAAGAGCATAAGCGCCTATAAGAACAGGCTAGACCTAGTTTAGGCACTTAAGTATTAACATTACCTACTCCAGAATTTTTGTAAAGTCATTGTAATGTACTGCACAAATGATGTTAAACCTTTTAGATCAATAAATATATTATATTATAACATACAGACTCATTACATAGAACGTAAAAAAACGAAAGGGCGTCGAAATTAAGCTAGCTTAAAACCAAAAGGATTTAAAGAAGAGCTTCCCGCCAATACTGCCACCATAGAAGATTTGGAAGAAAATGAAGAATTTAATAATTCAGACATAGAGATCATAGTAAACAGTGACATTGATTCTTTGGAAGTAATAATGGAATCGCAAAATTTAAAAAATATAAATGTTAAATTTAAACTATTATATTTGATGTGGCGCTGCATTCCCAAATAGGACAAAGTCTGCCGGGTCCGCCATCTTTACTAATATTATAAATCCAAAAGTAACTTTGTCCGTCCGTCCTTTCGTCTGTCCGTCTGTCTTTCTAATACTTCTTTACGCTTAAACCGCTGTACCAATTAAGATGAAATTTGTCATGGAAATAGTTTGAGTCCCGGGACATTGGCTAATTGAAAACGTTAAGTGTAAGTCGTTTTATAATATTAAATCAATATTTTCTTTATTGAAATTGAAGTCCTACACCGATAACCGAATATCTCTAGTATATGGCAAACTAGTTTTATCCGTGTCAATTTTGTTAATATTATGCCCAATGATAGTGTATATCATTGACTATGCCAATAGAAAAATAACAGAACCCTTTGTTTACGTAAACAAAATTAATGTATGGAAATGTAAACGATAAATGTAATAACAGAACAGTACCTACTATATGAATAAATCAGTTATATTGAATATACAAACAAAATAAATAAAGTAAAAACTAATACTTTTTTTATCAATTATATTTTGACTAGCTTTTACTGGCAGCTCCGCCCGCCCTTAATTGGGTTATCGGCGTGGAATTCCTACAGCAAACCCGTTCATTATATAGTAGCTTAGGGTATAGTTAGTCCACGTAGAATTTGTTAAAATTATTCCTGTGGGAACTTTGGTGGCCATTGCGACGTGAAAGAGGAACAAACAAGCAAACTCACTTTAATTGTTGTAATACTAAGAGTATGGATTCATCAAAGTCTTATGAGGTAATTAGAGTCAGAAAGAATCTTCTTGTTCTGAGATAATTGTTGTTAATTGATGTTCATTGCTGCATCGTAATTCTAATATTCATTCAACTTAATAACGTAGACGACTCCTTTACATAATTACTTATTCCCGGTTCCAAAGTTCCAGGTAATCACGGAATTCGTCACTCCTCTTTAATCTAATTTTATAAGTAATTACTTGGAAATGGCGGAGAAAACCTTGACTCCGTACGTACGTGTAAAAGTACTTGTACATATAAGTATATGTATATTTATACAAGTATGTATTTGTTTTGTATACATAAAAGAAAATGCTGACTGATATTAGTCAACCAGCCTAAGCCGCAAAATTATGATACATACAGTATCATTAAGAAACTCTTCACGTGTGTGTTCTTTGTAGTTACCACAAACACACAAACATAATACACGTAGTACGGAAGTTTTGCCGTCAATAACTCCACGAATTTATTTTTAAGCTCAGGAAATCTCTGTGGATTACTTGCATACTTGTCCCTTCAGAAAAACCCAAAGATAAAAGTCCAGAGGTGCCGGATCACGCGATCTTGGTGGCCAGTTCCTTCTCCTCGACGCGAGAGAACTCGTTTTGGAAATTTTGTCTGCAATAACTGCATCATTTTAGCCGCAGTATGGCATGTTGCTCCATCCTGTTGATACCAAATGTTGCTGATGGATCACTCGTGGGTTTTCGGTCCCCCAAATTCGAAAGTTCTGTTTCTTGAGTGGAAGTCAAGTCAAGTCAGTTCAAGTTAGCAGAATCGCCATGGATGTGTTGATGCTCTAGTATCCAACTGACGAATGTTCGGCACTGCCCATGGTCTGCTGACTTCTGGACAGGTTTGATTGTTGACAACGATGACGAATGGAGGTGGATGGGAGTTCGTGTACACTTTGTTAAAGTGCTGCGATGTTTTCAAGCGATCTACCTGTACGAGTACGGACACCTGCTTTGATATCCTGAACAGAGCCAACAGTATCACATGAATTATTTATTTTCATCGCACCAGCTCTAGATAGTGCATGATGATGACCAAAAAATGAGCGACATCTTCGGACAGTTTCTGTTAAGTTCTCACCATTTCGCTAGTAGACTTTTACAATTTCTAAGCGTTGTTCGATTGAAAAACTCTGCATAACTTAACCTCACATTTTCTGATGACAACCAAGACAACTACAAAATATTTGCGTTCCATTGTTGACACAACAACAACTGTTCGAAATTCAAAATTCAAGTAGGTTTTGACACCCATATATTTTTGAGTATTACAGATCAGATACCTCTTAGCTACTACTTATTACTTATAATTTTGGAATGTAATGTTTGTCTCTGTTAATTTTGAATGAATATATAATATAACTGAAATTATATATAATAATATTAGTTTGACTTTTGATTTAATGGAAGACTAACTAACTAAAATTACACTAGAGGTAAATTCACTTTACCATTGAAAAAATTGGAAAGTCTAAAAGACAAAAAAAGAATTGATTGCATTCGGTTGAAGTAAGCTTAAGGATTTATAAAGAAAGTCCAAGAATCTTTCGATTGCGTGAAAACTGGTATCAAGGTAAATGTAACAGTAATACCTAAGATATGTTGATGACACCGTTTTTCTTGCTCATTCGATGAAAGATCTACAGCAATTACTAGAGTGCCTAAACACCGTAGTGAAAGCTATGTGAAAGACCTGAAAATAAACATTGCCGAGACCAAGTACGTGATAATAAGCAAGAATGCTACTGTACCAAGCTATTTGACCTTTGTCGAAAAAGTTAAACTTATCAAGTGTAAGCTAGATATCTTACTAAATTAAAAATGAAAGCCAGAGAAAAAAAACACGTAGCAAAATCTGTGTTTTTATGAAAAAACTATTTACAATAAAAGACATTAATTTAAAGCTAAGATGGCGAATGGTCAAATTTTATGTACTTTTGTGGTGGTTTGTGTGGTGGTCTATTAACAAGAGTATGGAGGATAAAATCAATGAATTCGAAATGTGGTTATACCGTAAATTGTTGGAGATTTTGAGTAGAATGAAGAAAAATCTAGAACTTTTTACTACAATTATAAAAAGGAAAATTAGGTACTTTGGACATATCTACAGACAAAATAAATAAAATAAAATCGGGAACATATTGAAAGGTAAAATGGCTGGCAAGAGGGGAGGAGAGATACGGGGACTATCTTGGATCGACAATATCAAACAGTGGACAAACATTCATGATGCTGCCAGTATGCAAAGAATAGATAGTAACAAGTTCCAACTGATGGTCGCTGACATCCGACGAGATAAGTCTAATTAAAAGCGTATTTAAAAAATGTACAACACATAAATCACTACATTATTTCTATCTATATAATACACGAGCCATAAACTATTTTAAGAAAGTTTTGATTCTAAAGCATTTGAGATTAATGTGGCGGCCATTTTGCAGAAATTCTTACTACAGCTAAACACAAAATGTTCTTTCTTTAAGTAGCACTAGTATTATAATTTCTCCCTGTACAATCCTGACTTACAATTCACAGTTCGTCAGGGAATGGCAATAGATATAAATATATCTATCTCTATCTCTTGGACCTATTCCATAGTGCAACTCTGCACTCTGCATAATATTCAAAGTGCATAATATGCAAAGAGTTGATAATTTTCTCTTATTATTTTTGAAAGATAGATTGTTGGAGAAATAAATAAAATGAAAACAAATTCAGAACATGAAACAGGGTTGATAGTTATCGTTTTTTGAAATGGGGGTCTAAATTTAAAAGTAGGGTTATCAATGTTGCCATGTCGAGAGGGGTGTAGTATGAACGGGCTTCGTTTGCACATTCCAAAAATATATTCTGAACTTCTCTTGAGGGAAATTATTATAATAGGTTCGAATATCGAGATCGCTAAATTTGCGTTTTCTTTACGTTTTGAGACCTGGAAAAAATGGTTGCCATCATTTTTAGAGTAATGTGTATGTTAGCTTTTTTTTCCACCATATCAATCGATAAGCCACATCATGACTTAGATCTGAAAAGAGTGTGAGCAAGATCGGTCCAGCGGTTTGTTTTTTATCACTAAAAAACTGTTTTTTTAAAGACTCAATAATAATAATCTTCATCTTCATGTATAATTCTCAAATATAAAAAAATATTCTCAAGAGAAGTCGCTCGTGCGGTACTTACTACCAGAACTAATTTTTTATAACTTTAACTAGGTACATAATATACTTGTAGTTTTAACTAATTGCGATTTTTTTACCAAAAACTGCATTATCTCCTAAGATTGTAAGTCGATTAATTTAAAATAATTCAGACTGATAGATATTAGCTACATTTTACAGAAAAAAAAACACTTAAGTGCGGGTCGCACTTATGCACAGTGGTACCATTCATATAACTACATTTACGTAATTTCAAAAAAATAAAAAAAAACTCCGCGACGTAGCTTAGTTTTAAATATTTTTCCAACTAACAAATATGCAACTGTTACACTAATCACTGCAAGTTTCAAGCTTACTTTTAACGTTAGAGCAAAAACAACGAAAACGTATTTCTTGTCTTCTACCACCTTAAATTTTCACTTTTTGTACATTTAATAAAATTATTTGCTTAGGCCATTATAACACATATTCATTGAACATTTCAGGCCTCTATCTACTTCGGTCTAAAAGCAAAGCTCTTTAATGATCGGACAGACAGACAGTCAGCGAAGCGAATAGGGCTCCGTTGACAGTCCTTGGGTACGGAACCCTAATTAAGTAAAAATATAATAAAGTAAAAATATAACAGCTGTATAAAATCTCTTGCTCCCCCCTGTTTCCCCTCTTGTTTCAGTTCTGATGAGGCAACCTTCACCCTAGCGGGTCTTTATTGTCATAATGTACAATGAATGAAAAAGCTATTCTGAAAATTAAATCCTATGAGAAATTGATAGCTTTTTTGGCGGTCACCGCTTGGCCAAAAAGTGATTGGTGAAAAAATATCTAATGAAGGCGCTAGTTAGCTAAAGCAACAAGCTTTTCAGCCTCTAAAATTGAGTCCGAATTACCACCCTCTTCACTGTTATTATAAGACTAAAATATTATTTAATTCAGTGTAAACTATGAATATATTATACCTATATCATGCAACGATTATATTTAAAAAAAAGAAACAAGAGGCTGAAAAATATTTATGATTTTTTAAATTAAAACGTCCAAATTACTTCATTAAAGCTCAGTAATCTATGCTGTGACATTAATATATTACAGCTTTTCCCTATTGTAAATTCAAACCGCGCCAAAAACTCGTTTGTTTACATTAGGCGATAGTAGTTTTCAGGATCAAGACTGTTTGTTGTATACTTACAGACGTAATCCAACAGCACAATACTATCTTTTATCACTTCTATGTAAATATTACAGTAATAATGTTTACTTTCAGTATTTACGTATGCGAGGTGTTCTTTATTCTCCCGCACGTGAAGGCTAGTTCCCGGCGCGACGTGCGATAATGGACTGAGCGAGATAATAATGCTGGCTGTTACTGCTTGTTTGTTGTATAGGACTTGTCGGGCCGTTCAGGTACTACGCAAGTAGAATTTTAATATTTTTTACTTCCCCATCCCCATTGTCAGCGAAAGTAATAAAAAATTTAACAAATTTAACAAAGCTAACTTAAGAAAGTTTAAAAATCGTTCAAGTGCGAGTCGGACTCGCGCACGAAGGGTTCCGTACCATAATATAAAAACGGCAAAAAAATCACGTTTGTTGTACGGGAGCCCCCCTTAAATATTTGTTTTACTTCAATTTAATTATTTGATTTTAAAGTAAATAAATAAATGAATATTCTGTAAATATTTCAAGCGTCTACCTGTTGCCGTTACCAATATCGAGCACAATTGAGCAAAAAATCACATCATTCGTTATTAATTTTATTCCGTTTTATAGTATTTTTTGTTATAGCGGGAACAGAAATACTTCTCTGTGAAAACTTCAACTGTCTATCACGGTTTATGAGATACAGCCTTGTGACAGACGGACGGACGGACAGCGGAGCCTTAGTAATAGGGTCCGTTTTTACTCTTTGGGTTTGAAACCCTAAAAAGCATTTGTACAGTTTTTACATAAACTGTTTAATTCCTACATTGTTATTTATGCGCATTCTTACTTATTAAGTCTGTGACAATGGGACAAGCGATTCTTACATGCTTTTCGCTATCTATATTATATCTATAGTAGGGTTTACATATGCCTTTTATTCATAGTCTAATAAATTTTGCAAAAATGTTATGTTTAAAAACGTTTGCTGATGTAATCACCATGTCATCAAAAATAAACAAAACAAATACCCCGTCACCCGCTTAGTTGTTTACGTATTACTTGAACGGCCCCTGTCTGCTGCTGTTTATTATTTGATGTAGAATCGAATGACTTGATCTAGAAGTAGGATTGTAATACCTACATGGATTTAATATAGCCATTACATTGATGTAGACATTGTGAAGTACAGTCTGGCTTGACTGAGTGGAGTGGTCTGTCTATCTGTATGTGTGTATTACAAGGTGTTTTGTCTCAGAAACTAGGTACAAATCATATAGTCTTTTAAAAATAAACATTCGCCTGCAAAAACTCTAGAATAATTTTACAGAAAATTAACTTAAGATAATTGCGTACTTAATAAAAACTTCTCAAAATTCCTATAAATTTTTTTGCTAGCCAAATGTTTTTATTGCGTACAAACAGAACCTCAGTCCAGTCTGTGAGTCCGACTCGCACTAGATTGCTTTTGTGTTTAAGTACATAAGGGGGATTCACATGCTTATCCCTTTCCCTTCTCAAATTTTTTCAAAGTTGAAGTTAAACCAATTTGAACAAATGAGAGAAAAAAATCATATATTTGTTTTGTTCCATAAGTAAATCCATAACCAGTTAATCTCTTAATTGTATCGACTATAGTCAAATAATATTATTAAAAGCCTTTTTTAACTTGCAATATTCATATGTAAACCACATAAGCCGTCCGTTTTAAAATTTGGTAACCTTTTTTCAACTACTTGCTGGTATCCGGTTGAGCTAAAATTTGGCATATCAATCCAATTATAATGCAATATTATGGTGCCATTGAGCTGACCCCATGATGGAGCCGAGACGTAAGTACTGAAAGTCCTTGATGGAAAATAATAGTCATAGACAGTCGAATTTTAACTTTTTTGTTTTGTTCCCTTAAGTACCCTTTGTTCACATTACACGTGCTAACGAGGGTCTTAAGACGAAGCCGGAAGATTTTCACTGGAACTCCCTGATGGAAACTACAAAGATGGTAGGTAATTGATACGTGTTTGTATTCTTTATCGAATCGGTTCGGATAATTGGTTTTCATAGATTTCAGAATTATTGATATAGGTATGTCATTGTGAAGTCTATTCTAATCTCGAGTCAAGTCGAAGAGTAAAGTCGAGTTATTAGCCATAAGGCAGTAAAATGGCGTAGGCCACAGAAGTGGCACAGTGACCCTAACTATTGGCAATATAATTATCGTCACATACAATAATTGAAATAGCAAAAAAATATTTTTTCATGTGCTATAGAGCAGCAACATGCCGTGTTGCTCTATGGATAAAGAGTACCTATAAATGAAAAAATGTATTTTTTGGTTTTTTTTCTTATACTTTTTCTTTAACTTCGTTTCTTGTCTAAGGTTTTATCATTGCTAACGATAATAAAAACCTCTAATAAATGCCCTTTTTATACTTACAAAGTTCCAAAAAAATGATCTGGCAACCTGACTACCTAGATACCCGTACGCCCACACAATTGTGTCCACCGCTTACTAGTAAAAAGTACAAAAATGTACTTTGTTAACTTCATCAATATTGGTTGAAAAAAGGGATAAACTACTTATTTGTTCATTAAATGCTGCTGTAGAAATTCAACAAATTGGTTTGAGTCATTAACCTACTATGAGCTGCACATACTAATTCCTTCTATGGTAGCCACCGCTGCTTCGCTGCATATTGCAATCTGTCAAAATGTAATATGTATAATGCAACAAACTCTTCTGACCTGGCGTTCAAAACTCAAAACAACAGTCGCTATATTAAAACCGATACTAGCGACCTAACATCCAAGGTCAGAAGGTCAGAAGATTTTGTTGCACTGTACAGCGACTGAATACTAATATTTTAGAAGATGGCGCGCAAACACATAAAATATCCATAATTAAAATGATTTTCATATTAATGATTATCATTGCACAAAAAGAAATTTAAATAGCTTAATATTATAGTTTAATTTTTTACATACTACAGTTCGATTATATTTTTTAAATGTTATTTATATAAAATATTACGAACGAAGGTTTAAAGCAAACAAAATATAAGTACAAATTTAAAATTAAAATTAAAAAGTAAATTGTAAAATATTAAATCTTAGAATAAACCGTTAAAAGTATATTACAAAAATAGGTAAAGTATACTTACGAATCTCACATCAACAAAAAATTAATTGTTAGTAATCGAACTCCCGATTCAAGGATTTGGACTCTAGATGAAGTTGAGTAAAATTTTGAACCAGCAGCGTGAGAATGAATGTTTTTAAAACAAACGTTGATTGGAGGATGGTTTGAAACGAACGTTGATTGGCGGTTGTTTTAAAACGTACGTTGATTGGAGGTTGTTTAAGCGATACAGAAATGGCATCATGCTTCATATGACTTTCAAAAGTAGGTTCATAACTTTTTTATACTGAATAAAATTTTAAACGCAGGATAATTCGGAGACCCACTAGATAAGAGTTGTTTTGTAATCCGCGGTTTTCTTTTCTTATTACTTTTAATGCTTGAGTTTAATAGTGATGCTATGGTTATTGGGAGTTTTATAATGTTGAATATAACCGCAAAATTTTAAATTACTTTGAACTATTATAATATAAGTGAGTCGTTTAACGATTACAATTTTTACAATTTAGGATAAGTAGGCCGTTTTATCTAGACCGTTCATATTTTTTTGTTTTCACACAAACCGTTCACAACGGTTTTTTGGTCCTGCCACTTTTGACGTTCACACTTGGCCTTATAAAATAATTATCTACATCATTATTAAACATTAGATTTATTTGCTTATTCACTCCTTTGAATGTGGTTGAAGCTTCGATGAATCCTAGAACATTTTATTATCTTATAATTGTTTATTAATTATGGGGTATTATTAATTTTGCGTTGCAATATATATCAACGTCTTAGATCAGACTGTCAAAATCAAATATAAATACTTGCGTTTTGATGTTTTATCTATCAAGAAAAGTATTTCTATATTAAAAGTTCTATAGTTAATCTATATATATTCTATAGTATAAGTTTATATTTTATACAGTCATATTGAAAGTTCCATGCTGAATCATTCTTTTATTTTTCATTGCTTTTTATGGAGTAATTTCTTCGAAAGCAGAGACTATGACGGTCTTAATAATGGGCATAATTCGTTTCTGTTCCTGTCGGTATATCAGCCTGTTACAAGGGTAATCGACAGTAATACATCAATAACTTCACAGATCTTTATCTACGTTCCTCCTATAATGAAATTAGGTGATCCTATTACATCTAATTAGAATTATAGTGTTTATGTCCATCATTTAGTATACAATATTAGTATGGAATTCGAAAAAGGTGTTATTATATTTTTTAAGGGCCACACCGCACAAGTAATGCCCTTGGTGTTCCAAGCGTCCATAACCTAGGCTACGGTGAGTGTAATAAAATCCTTAAGCCTGTTTGCAGTGATACGTATAAAAAAAACATTTTTCTTTAACAAAATCCTGAAAAAAAATCAAGCAATGTATCATATCTACATATTCTAATAGCTCACTCAAAATGCTATAAAGTTTAATGATTCTAAAATTAAACAAAAATAATGAGCGTCTATAATATTATATTTATTATTTTGCATTCATATAACCTACTTAAACGAAATTTGATCCATTATAATCGTTTCCGCGGGCACAAAACATATTAAAACTAGTCTCACATCTGGTACTTAAATTGTACCTTAATTGTAATTAAGTATTGGTATCATAGACATGATAGACATACATCTAAGGTATTTTATATTCTACTTTGAAATTAAGTAGGCAGAAATATTTGAGTATTTAAATTTCCTCCTGGAGACAGATGTCCTCCTCAGTTATAATTAACTGCCAAAATGATTCATTTGAAGGGACGACAATAAATGATCTTCATTATTCTACGGTTGTAAAGAAAATAACATTCT
Source organism: Apoda limacodes (assembly GCA_946406115.1). NCBI lineage: Eukaryota > Metazoa > Arthropoda > Insecta > Lepidoptera > Limacodidae > Apoda > Apoda limacodes. The sequence goes on from OX291541.1 coordinate 9,438,064, forward strand.
TTGTTATTTATTTAGGATTCAAATGAATCAAACTTTAAATTTTAGATGGTGGCAAAATACCATCTATAATAAATGTATAATAGCTTTGCTAGGTTTTATTGTCAACCTACGTTTCCGCATCAGTACACCGATATTTTGTATAAAAATTTTTGGTGTCCCCATAACCATATATTTTGATGATGGGAATCGATAGAGTTTATCATCGACCGCAACGTTTGCATGGAGCACTTATGTCTGTGACCCCTCCCCGGACCCCTAGGGGGGTTCAAATTTTAAAAAAAAAAAAACGCACCTCGTTTCAACAACCTACCATTTTGATGATGCAACTCGGTGAAGTGCATTGTCGCCAACAACGTTTGAATGAAGCACTTTTCACTGCGACCCCTCCTCGGACCGCTGCGCTGGGGCTTTTTATGTATTTGTATTTAAACCTAAATACAAATACATAAAAATGCATAGTTCACCGCATAAATGTTTGCCCTGTGCAGAATCGAACCCACGCCCCTCGGATCGGTAAGCAATCACTACTTACTATACCAACAGATCCACGAAGCCGCCCAATTCCCAACGTTACAGTTTGTACCAGTACGCAACGTTAATGAAATGAGAAAACATTTCGTACCTAATATACAAATTGATCGTGTAATGGGTAGAGGAACAGTGGCATAAAAGGGCTAGTTTCAAAAAAGTGCTTAGAAAACACAGATAGAAATAAAACTAAAATGCTGATATTGATTTCAATTGTTGTTTTAAATAATATGACAAACATAAAAAAATATTTTGTAATCATATTTTAATTTTGTAATGTCGTTTTGCTTCTGCATAGCAGTGTTGTGTTAAGACAACATCATTTAAAAAAAACATTAGCTTTGCTATGAAGACTTAATATCGTAATATGATCGAAAACTCCTATTTTAACACAAATCTAAAAAAAAAACGACATAATCAGTTACTTTAGATATTCTTTTAATATTAAACTTTATTAAATATATTATTTATATATTAAATACTTAAAAAAAATAAAAAATACTTTTTTATCACACTAAAACAACTACGAATATATAGGTACTATTCCTATATTTTTATTACACATAACACAAACTTTTTTATTTATTTCTACTTAAATTCTGACTTTTTTATATCATTACTAGGTTTTCACAGCTAGCGCTATCCAGTTACGGGTGCTGCGGTAGGATTTCTATGGCAACTCCATTTTTTTTTTTTTTTTTCTGAGCTGACTATGCAGTTGGCTGTTGCAGCCATTACTGCTTCACCGGACTTTTGGGGCGAGACTCTGAAGGAGCCTCAGCCCATATAGCGCCCAACGCTCAAGGGCTCCCCGCGGGGGAAGCCTCGGCTTGGGTTGTCGCTCTCGGGGGCGTCCCTTCGACCGGCGTGAGTCTCGAACCCGAAGGTGAGTCACCGCCAGGAGGGGAGTTCCCCGTTACGCGGGTACGATTGCGATTGAGTGGGGGCGAGAAGCGCCCCGGCACTCTTTGATACCTAGTGTATCCTTGTGGGCGCCGACGAACCCGGGGACGTCGGCGTCGTGTTTGGAGGGAGGCCCTATTCGGGGAGGTCGTAGAGACTAATCTCGCTATCCGGACAGCAAGATCGTCATCTGGGGACGTTAGTACGTGCCGAGGCCGCCTAACAATAGTTTTACGACCGTGACCGGGTCGATCGGGGGGACGATACGTTGTGGATTGCACAATTAATCGATTCGGGTGATTTTGCGTACGCTCGAAAAAGCGGACTGCCAAGTCTTTAAAGTATTGGGGAATCGTGGGAAGTTCGAAGTCTCTGTGTAGGTCCGCATTGCGAACGTACCAAGAGGCTCCAGTGGCCGCTCTGAGAAAGCGGTTTTGGAGAGTCTGGAGTTTGTGGAGATTGCGCTTGGACAGCGCATAGGCTACGCTAGCATAAGCTAGTATGGGGCGGATACAAGTTGTGTAAAGATTTAGCTTATTTCTAAGCGACATCTTACTATACTTGCCTATCATGGGATAGAGACGACCGAGGACAAAAGCGGCTCGGTCTCTGACTATTTTGGTGTGAGCTTGGAAGTTCAAACGACTATCCATGGTCACACCGAGATATTTGGTCTTATTTTGCCAGGGAATGGCACGACCAAAAAGAGAAAGGGGAGAAGGCCGCGGAGGGCGGCCTAGGGTAAAAAGGACGGCAGAGCTTTTGTCGGGATTCACCTCGATTCTCCATTTCCGAAACCACTCGCCTAGGGCGGTGATAGCGGGTTGGAGTCTCTCAGTGATTCGACTCACTTGCCTATCTGTGGTATAGATAGCGGTATCGTCCGCAAAGAGGGCTAGGTTGGTACCTATCGTTTTAGGGATGTCGTTAGTGTACAGAAGGTACAAGATGGGGGCGAGCACGGACCCTTGCGGGACTCCTGCTTCTATGGGACGGGGGGAAGAGAGAGTGCCTTCGACTTTGTAGCGAAAGCTACGATTCGACAAATAGTCTCGTATGATGAGCACGAGACGATCTGGCAACTGAAAGTTGTACAGTTTAAAAATTAAACCGTTGTGCCAGACTTTGTCGAAAGCTTTACGGGTCTTACCTAACGCTGGCTGAAAGCCAGTGAGGATATGTTCCGTTATGCGGAGGACTTGATGGACGCATGAGTGTTTGGCACGGAAGCCGAACTGCTCGTCTATTAAAATGCCTCTGGAGACTATAGTCAAAGTCAAAGTCAAAATGGTTTATTCAAATAAGGATTTTACAATCACTTTTGAATCGTCAAAGTTATAAAATATTATTTTTTGAACCCTCCCACCTTCCCGCCGGTTCACAATGTTGTTGATTTCTACCGAGAAGAATCCGGCAAGAAACTCAATAGTTACTCTTTTAAAAACACTTAAATAAACTAAAATACAATTAATGTTTTAAATAAAAGATTTTTAGTCGTACAATTTTATGATACCTATGCATCCTGTAATTGAGCATCATCAGTCCCAAGGATTTTTATCATTAACATAGTCTGAAATATTGTAATATGCCTTTTTACAAAGTACCTGCTTGATAAAAGATTTAAATTTACTTATTGATAGATTTTGAATTTTATTGGGAACTTTGTTGTAAAAGTGTATACATTGCCCCATAAAAGAGTTACTTATTTTGTGTAGACGTGTATCATGCACCAACAGCTTATTTTTACTTCTAGTATTTACTTTGTGAACGTCACTTTTCTTGCTGAAACTATTGATATTTTTATGTACATATAAAAGATTTTCATATATGTACTGCGACACTAAAGTTAAAATTTTTACTTCCCTAAACCTATCCCTCAGAGATATCCTAGATCCTAATTTATAAATAGCACGAATTGCCCTTTTTTGTAACAAAAATATTGTATTTACATCAGCAGCGCTACCCCACAATAGGATACCATATGTCATTAAACTATGGAAATAGCTAAAATATACTATTTTTGCAGTGTCGACATCGGTCAATTGTCTTATTTTCTTGATCGCATACACAGCAGAGCTAAGTTTTTTGGCTAGGTTATGAATATGAGGACCCCATTGAAGTTTGGAGTCCAGCGTTATGCCAAGAAAGACTGTTGAATAAACAAATTCTAATTGCTCGCCATTAATATTAATACATGTCTGTCTCTGACTAACATTTGGTAATGTAAATTTAACACATTTGGTTTTTTTTTCATTAAGTAACAAATTATTAGCGTTAAACCAATTTACAATTTTAGAAAGGGCATCATTTAATTCATTATAACATGTCTGTCGTCTCTTAACTTTAAAAAGCAAAGAGGTGTCATCAGCAAATAAGACAATGTCATGGTTTTTTACATTATATGGGAGATCGTTAATGTAAATAAGAAATAGAAAAGGACCTAAAATTGAGCCCTGAGGGACTCCTATAGTGACTGCTGATCCCGGAGATCTTTCACCGTTGACATCTATTTTCTGTACTCTCCTACTCATATAGGATGTCAAAAGGTCGAGAGCTTTGCCTCTGATACCATAGTGATGTAGCTTCCTGATGAGATTTTCATGTTGAACACAGTCAAATGCCTTAGATAAATCACAAAACACTCCAAGGGCGTCATGCGAATCCTCCCAGGCGTTATATATATTTTTTGATAGTGCCACTCCTGCATCAGTTGTGGAACGGCCTTTCATAAAGCCAAACTGTTTACTACTAAGTAGCTCATTAATACAGAAATGGCTTAACATTTGACAAAGTATGATTTTTTCAAAAACTTTACTGAGTATAGGTAGTATTGAAATAGGCCGAAAATTATTAGGATCTGTTGAACTACCTGATTTAAAAAGAGGTATAACTTTGCTAAGTTTCATCTCATCAGGAAACACACCACTATCAACACAACTATTAAATATAATGGCTAAGGGTTGTGCTCCGTATATTGTTCCGTATAGCGTTCCGTAGGCGGGCGAAAAGGAGGCGTTCATAGAGTTTACCAAGGGCCTTTAGTAAACTTATGGGGCGATAGGAGGACGGCTCGGTACGAGCTTTACCTGGCTTATGGATGCCTATAACAATTGCATTTTTCCATTGAGATGGAAAGATGCAATGTTCCATAGCAGCGTTAAAGATCGCTACTAGGAGGCAGACAAGGGGCAGAGTGAGGCGCTTTAGCATATCGTTAGAGATACCGTCCGCGCCGGGGGACTTACGGGGGCGTAGGTCTTTGATGACCTGATGTTGTTGGGACGAGATAACGGAGGGAGAGAGTTTGCGGTTTCGGATTTTAGAGCTCTGGCTAAGTGCCAATAAGCTTGGTGAGAAGGAGAAATGTTCTCCATAAGATCACCGAAACGTTGGGCGCGAAGCTCAGCTACAGCGGTTCTTACACGGCGGTGTAAGTCGTTGAAGCGAGCTTTATTATCGATAGTGGGAGCGCGATCGCGAGCGCGGCGGGCCGCGTTACGCTCAGTCATTAGCGACCTGTCGTGAGCACTCGCCAACGGTGGCGGTCAGGTGGCTAGTGAGTGAGTCGATAGCTACGTTAAGATCGGTCGCGGAAGAGATTACGTTGGGAACGCGGTCTAGATGTGGCGAGCTGGGATTTTCGAGCAATTGCCCAAATTTATCCCAGTCCGTCACGGTTCTAGTGTCGGGAGGAGAGTCCGAAGGGAAAACTAATCGGAGGACGACAGGGCGGTGGTCCGAGTCAAGTTCGTCAAGCACCTCTATAGAGCGAAAGCTTAGCCTTACATTCTTTAGAAGTGCTATGTCCAGTAAGTCGGGGTTGTTCCTAGTATTGTGGGGAAAGAAAGTGGGCGTCATGGGAGCGATAATGTCAAAGTTTAGTCTGTCAACTAAATCGTCGAGGAGTCTGCCTCTTTGTGAAGTTACAGAAGAGTTCCAGCGGCGATGCTTGCAATTTAGGTCGCCGGCAAGAATGACGGCGTCGCCTAAACTTAAGAGTGACTGAAGGTCGCTCTCGAGCAAGTCTTTTAGGGGAGAGAGATAAACCGATGCAATGATGATCGGCTGATGGCCGGTCATCGCTAGGCGGCAGACGGATGCTTCTAAATTCGTAAGCGGTGGAGGATCGATAGGGGAGCAATGCAGGGAGCGCCTGTAATAGATGAGAGTGCCTCCGAGATTGGAGACAGTTCTATCATTACGGACGGTGCGATAGTTCGCGATCGAAGGGGTACGGACAGCGGGCTTTAGGAACGTTTCCTGGATGAGGAAGACGTCCGGTTTTTGGGACGAGAGGAATTGCGATAATTCCTCTCTTTGATTGCGGAGACCGTTGGCGTTAAAATAGCCTATGGAGACGGACCGGGGTTTTTCGCGCGCGGTTGTGCAATCCATTTTGGTTTTAAGGTTTTGGAGTTACCCTGCGGAGGACGGCGAAGAAGTCGCGATGCTTAGCCATGAAGCTGAGCATTTGATGGGAATTGGTGATTTGTACGTACTCGGCGTACACGATCTCGAAATAGGCAGGGTCGCAGGCCCAAGAAATTTCGGAGAGAATGTCGAAATGCTGCTGCTCGGCCGTCTGAGCGGCGTTGCGGGGCAGCGCGAGAGAGGGGCGCGGGGGGGCAAGGCGCGTTTGCGCGAGAGGTGCGGGAGCACTTCTCATAGGCGCTGGACGCGGGATGTTCCGGGACATGAGAGGGGCGGGGTAGGGAATACCTGTAACTGAGACGGGTCCGGGGAGAGCAGACAAAAGTTTGTCTGTCTCATTTGATTTGGACGCTACTAGCGCTGGAGGACGGCTCCAGGCGTTGACAGTAGGGAGGGGAGCAGGCACGAGCGGAGCCTGTTGGCGGGGGGCGGAGGGGCGCGATTTACCCTGTTTGGGTTTACGCGAGCTCTGTTAGGGAGCTTTGGGGCACCCGCGGTAATTCGCTGGGTGGCCTTCGCTCCCACAGAGTACGCAAGCGACCGGGTCGGATGCGTTGGAGCGATCGCGATCACAGTCCGGAGTGGCGTGATCGCGTAAACATTTGACGCAGCGCGGTCTGCGTCTGCAGTTGCGCTGCGCGTGGCCATATAGCTGGCATCTGTGGCATTGGCTTGGGTTCGACCGCTTGTGCGGAGTCTCGACCCTGATGCCTTTGAGGCTGCAAACATCTTTAATATTAAAGATGGCTTTGCCTTCTGTTGTCAGGTCTAGTACAACGAGCACCATGTCGTAGCACTCGGACTTATTACGGCCATTGTACATGCGATGTACTTCCCGTACGGGGAGGCCTTGGACGATTAAGTCGTCCTGGACAGTCTTGGTGGAGAATTCCCTAGGGACTCCCCTTACGACTGCCCTTAAAACGCGTTCCTCGGCCAATGAGTACGTGTGGTACTCATATTTTTGAGCCGTGAGGAAGGCCGTCAGATTTCGGAAATCTGACGGTGTCGGGACCTGCACTTTGATGCCGCGCTCGGCATCATTGCGGGCGTGCGTATAATTGATACGCTTGGCCTTCATAGCGTTAGCAATATTCGGCCAGGCCCCTTTGTCTTTGATGACAATCGGGGGCGGAGATTTTTCCTTCCGTCCCGAAGTGAGACAGTAGGACTGCGAAGAGGTGGCGGCGGGGGGGGTTGTGTCCATGGCGGCTAGCTCAGGGCTGGCCGCCGAGGTGGACGGGGACGGGGACGCGGAAGCGCTAGGCGCTTTGAGGCGTTTAGCCTCAGAGTCGGAGGGAGGAGGAGTAGAAGACTCCAGGGCGGATGCCGCCGAAGCCTTTTTAGACTTGGCGGACTTCTTTCGCTTTTTACCCTTTTTGGTTCCCAGGCCAACCACTTTGAAGCCTTCGTCGTCCTCAGACAACGCCGACTCAGCGGACATTACGGCTGCTGGAGACCGGGGTGCGGTTTCGGAGGTTGCGGGGGGCGGGGTAGCGAGAGACCGAGAAAGGGTCTCATCGGCTACCGGAGTGGGAGGGCGAATGGGCGCAGGGGCCCGAAGAGCGCGGCGAGCGAGACGCGGGTCGCGATTGCGGGGTTCGCGGGAGAGAGAGCGCGAGCGATTGCGCGAGCGAGTGCGCGGAGTCGAACGCGATGAGACGGACGGGGAGGGCGCGGTTGTGCTGGACGCAGTGAGGGCAGGCCCCACAGCCTTGATGATGGCGTGGGCCAGCTCTGGGCGATCGCGAACAAGATTTTTCACGATTGCCCCTAGCTGGTCCGGGGACAAGCCGGTGAGTTGCTCGGCCATCGCGGGAGTGGCCGGGGTGTAGGTTTTGAGTGCCTAGTGACTCCCCACCATTGCTGGCGAGGAGCAAGAATACCTAAATGTGGCCAGGCGCCCCGCAGTGCTACGGATTGCCTGGTGTGTACCTAACTCCTACTCCTACGGCCGGGGTTACGTTGTCACCGTTAGGTTTCCCCCCAGCAACGAGACGTTTATGAAGAAGAAACGTTAGGTAGATCGCAACTCTGAAAAGAGCTATACGATCTCACCCACCAGCCCTTGAGCACTCGGAACTGGATTTCTACAAACTAAAACGCAATCGACACTTAAAACGCGTAAATGCACGGAGCGGCGAACCGCTGAAGCGGAAATACTACGCTAGCGATTTAACACAAAGCCGGACTCAGACCGGGCGAACCGGTAACAGTCAAAGAGGCAAGCGAGGGTCACCGCTATGCGTAGTAGTTCCGCGACTACGAGAACACACACTCACGCACAAAAACACACAGTATCGCTTCGATAAACACTCGGTTATGGGCGCGTTGAAGAACGCACAAACACACTCAGAGCGGGCCGAGAAGCAATTTCCCAGCCAATACACACTGCCGAGCAGCGCTTCAACACTCAGGCCGATTTTCCAGGAATTGCGGGCAATAATCCAAACAACAATTCGAGGTCGTCAGCGCTGAGGCAAAACACAACACAGGAATGCGCACCAGCTGAGTCACCACTGCACGGAGCACACTAAGAGCACTTGACGCTCGAAAACACGACCGCACAACACGAGAGTCGAATCGGGGACCCAACTCCATGACAAGGAAGTTTGCTTATAGCAAGCCATATATTCTCCACGTAGAATTCAGTTATAGTTTTCCTATTTTTTTTTCTGCTCCTGTTCCTGTCATTCTCTGTATCTTGTACTACCTATCCCTGTGCCAAAAAGTTTAATTTGATGTTCTAAACAAAAAGACTTTTAGTAATATATAGGTGTTAGTTTGGATAGCTTGATTCTTTCAATACAATCTGACGTATTGTTAAAAACAAATCTACACATTTCTTAGTTGAAATCTTAAAAAGCGTACTGCAAGCTGCACCACTGCTTGCTTTTGGCCTTCTAGTAAGCTGACAAATTCTTCTAGGAAACAGATATCCAGTGTTGCTTTTAAAAAACCGGCCAAATGAGAGTTGAATTGACGCACGGAGGGTTCCATACCACTGCAGAATGCATGAACCCAATTCATACTTGGCTGATTTCTATTACATGTCATTTAAATTTTTAGAGCTTACACTATAACCGCTCCAAGTTTTAAGCTTGTATATCATAAAGCAAAAACAAGAAAAACGTGTATCTTGTAAGCCTTATTTTTACTTTTTGTGTTTTTATTACCTATTTGTTAAAAAATGCATCACACAACCTGTAATAATTTCAGCCTTTTAAAGTCGTACAGACAGACATGCATGCAGCTTAGGCTTAGGGTTCCTTATAATAGGTCTGAGTACGAAACCCTAAAAATTAAAACACTTCTAAAATTCGGTCAGCAATCTCAACATATTTGAAGTAGGCTGTTTCGTAAATGTCGCTTTTCCCCAAATGTACTTAATCACAATAATGGATAAGCTCGTAACTTGACCCACCTCCTCAATCACACACACGTCTCCCGGAACGGCGGCATACTACTAATGAATTAATATTTGAGAAACATTCTCAGAGCCTTAAGTGGTGACAACAATACAATCTATGGAAAAAGTACTATTCACACAAATCGCATGTGACAATTGTCATCGATAGTTCATTTCTTGGACTTGAAGATGAAAGAAAGAAAGTATAAGTGTAAATTCTGTGGCAAAAAAAAAATCGACTTGAACATCACAAGTCATTCTGTTTCAACTTCTTAAATATAAACGTGACATAGCTTATAACCAGCGGACGATGAAGACGCTTCCACTAATACATCATTTTTGTCAAATTAGAATAAGTTCATCTGTTCATTCAACAGACCCGTCAAAATCATAACCCTCTTTTTGCTTCGCCATAGTCGGGTAATAATATCGCTAGTTTTGTTTTGCAGTGTGAGACAGTCATGACCCCTTACATTACAAAAAGTCGATTCTATAATTCTATTGCAAAAAGTAATAACGAAAGTCATCTATCACATATAATCTCATGTCATAAATATATTGATAGCGAGAAATATGAGGTGCCAATATCACCGAAAGTACAAGTTCACACAATATTGACAGGGGAGTTAAAGGAATTGTAGGTGGTTTTTTTATATTTAATACTAGATTTTGCTAGCGGCTCCGCCCGCTCTGAATTCGGTTTTTAGGCGTGGAACTCCTTAATTAACTCCTTAAATTATACTAATGAAGTTTGCTATAACAAGCTATAGCTGCAGCTTTAGCTCGTTTAAGCTCAGTTATAGTTTGAGACCCATCTAATAAAGACAAGGTACAGTTTGCACTTTCATATAACATGTCACAAGGTACCTACAGTTTGGGATTGCATTTTATATGTCATAAAGGTACAGTTTGCACATTCTTTTTATATGTCAGAATGTACCTACAGTGTGCAATTTCATTTGATATGTCGCAAGGTACCTACAGTTTTTACTTTCATTTTGTTCGTTTCGTATTTTTTTTTACAATCTATAAACTTTTAACTTCGCGCGATTGGCACAAACTAGGCATCAATTTCTTACCTCCATGTCCATTTTGTCCGACGAAGATTCTAAAATAAACGTCTTTGAGTTAAAGATAGTGTCATTAAGAAAATCTTGCAACGCATAAAATATATAAACAGTAATTATATGTGTGAACTTATATAATAAATACCAGTGACTTTCTTTACATCAGCAAGCTGATACTTCAGATAGTGCCAACTGGACAATTTGAGCGAAGAAGACGTATTCTGCCGAAGGGACGTGTCGTTGGTCGCTCATGCGATAGGTTGCCTTGAAGAAATCCTTTGCGATTAGCTCCAAGCCACTCTAAGCTAAGCATTATAACAACTCTTTTCTCGTCATCTATCTTTCTTATCTATATCTTTTTAGTTTCCTAGACTGAAAATCATGGACGAAGCTTATAAAATAAAGTACGTACTCTGGGACGAAATTGCGTCTCACAGCTGTGTTGTCAGCCGTTGTTTGTCACCACTGCAAGACTCTCCTTAGAAAAAAGAGGCTTAGGCCATAGTCAATCATCCAACTGACCCATTGTGGATTGGCAGACGTTGTCGAGCTATTGGCCATTCGAATTTCAGAATTTATTAAGCTGCCCTAATGGGCCGTATACTACTTCGGACAATAGTCAGAGCCAATAGTATCACATGCCCTCCGAAGCACGGAGGAGTTCAGAAGAGTGCTACTAGCAGTCAGCAGTCACCCATATCCAATAACTGACCACGTCCGAAACTGCTTAACTGCGCATATTGTTTCCGTTACACGATTGTAACTTGGCCATCCTTGACCTTGGCCTCTTGTCTATTTTAAGTATATTAATGACTAAAGTAAATGGCTTAGTAAAGTAAACGAAAAATTAGCAGTTGCTTTTTAAGTACAATTGTTGATGGTTTTAGATTAAGTTAGACCTTCAAAACCGCTTCCACAAAGGCACCAGAATATTTATCGAACCACTTGGAATATAATAAAATCTATAATTAAATTAACGTTTTGATAGTAAGTAGAGAATGTAAATGAAAAGCGAAGGAAAATTCCGTTTCAGTTTGGACAGACGGGGTTTTAGAATCTGTTTTGATTTGAGTAATAAAGTTGGGCGGGCGCCGCGTTGTCGCACTGCGGGGTGGCGTAAATACCTACGTCTGTCTTACGCCTTGCTACCTACAGCTACTTATTTTTATGTTTACCTCGAAATTGTGAACATTCTAGTTACTTTCGAGTGGTATAATGTATCGGAAGAGCCACTTCTATGTAGAAGCGTACCTTAGGGCAATGAGGGATATGGTCCGGGCGGCAGTCTGTGAGGGGCGGCCTGCTTTGGGCACCTTTTACTTTTAATCGTTGCATTTTTTTGTGTTGTATAGCCAAACAGACAACGTGCTTAAGGGGTCTTTTGAAAATCGTCACCTATTATTTCAATTCATAGCTGAATAGGCAGCAGGCAGTGGTTACTTACGGCGTGGGGAAATGAAAGCCACCCTTCGCAGCCTGCTTTGGACAGCGGACTTTGTATAACCCAATAACAACGATTTTTTATACCAATTGGATACAAAGAAATCCTTAATTGCTGTTATCTTACGAAAACAGGCGTTAAGCTAAATAAATATAAATATAATATATAAATATTTTTGGACATTACACACAGCGCCGTCTAGCCCCAAAGTTGGCAAAGCTTGTGTTATGGGTACCAGACCACGGATATAAATACATATATATTACTTTTTTTTTGTAAATACATACACATCATGCATAAGTAAACCCAGACTCAAGACAAACACAAATGTTTAACACATAAATGTTTTTCCAGTGCGGGAATCGAACCCACACCCTCTGCACTTTTTGTAATATAAGGGGTCATGACAAAACTAGCGATATTATTACCCGACTATGGCGAAGCAAAAAGAGGGTTATGATTTTGACCGGTATGTATATATGTATGTGCGTATGTATGTAAGTTTATCTGTTGAATGAACAGATGAACTTATAATAATTTGAAAAAAATTATGTATCAGTGGAAGTGTCTTCATCGTCCGCTGGTTATAAGCTATGTCACGTGACATTAAAATGGATTTGGCGCCCTCTCGAGGTCATAAAGTCATGAACTAAAAAAAAGTTTCATCCTGTTTAGAGCGTGATTTTTCAGTAGCCGGGTTTTTGTTTTTGAACTTATTTTTTTATTATGTGTGAAAAAGGCTCTTTTATATTTGTCGCAATGGCACCCTCACGACTAGTAGGAATTTGGACACGAAAGAAGTCATGCCGAAGCCAGCATACGTCGCTTGTACCTTACTCGAGGTGGTTCAATATTATGTGTACCTTGGACAGACATAATCCAGAAGCCGATAGGCTGCTAGGTGGGCAGCATTTGGCAAGCTTCAAGTCTTTTTTTTTATATATCACTAGGGTAACAAACAAGCTGGAGGTTCTCCTGATGGTTAACGGTCACCGCAACCTATTGATGCTTGCAAAATCTGGGGCATCAGTCATGCGTTGCCGACCCTTTAAAAATCTAATAACTCCTATCTTGAAGATCACCATACTATAGTCCTTAGAGAAAACATTGGCAGGGAGCTTATTCATAATTGTAAGTCTTCTTGACACCTATGCCGCCTGGTCTAAAGAAGTCTTCGCCCTACATGTCATGACCTACGCTGCTGAAACGTGGACACCTACAATGGGGCTAGTCCACAAGCTCAACGATGCTCAGTGCGTGATTGATCCCTTAAAGGAACAGCTCGTTTCTTCTAAGGGATCGAATCCGAAATGAGGTCATCCGAAAAAGAGCTTAAGTCACCGATATAGCTTACAAATCAACAATCTGAAGTAGCAGTGGGCTGACTATGTTTATCGAGTGGAGACAGCATCGGAAAGGGTTAATAAGGTGTCTGGTAGTAGCTCGATGTGGAAGGTGGAGGACCGCAAGCAGTGGCGCACCATGGAAAGAGGATTATGTCCAGCAGTGGACCAAAATATGCTGATGACTCCTTGTTTATCCCCACGACAGGGGTAGTTGCTTACGTAGCCACACGACTATCAAAATTTTCAAGCAGTGTGGCTTTTGAGTTATGACTACAGTGATATCAAAAATATATTTTTTTAAACCGGGCTTTTATTGTTTTTTGTAATACTATAGCTTACACTATAATCGTTTAGGTTTTTTTTTTTTTTTTTTAATACTACCAAGGTGGCAAACAGGCATACGGTCCACCTGATGATATGATAAGCGGTCACCGTAGCCTATGGACGCTGGTAACACCAGGGATATCACTCGCGCGTTGCCGACCCTTCAAAAATCCAATAACTTCTTTCTTGAAGAACCCGATACTCTAGTCCTTAGAAAACCTTGGCAGGAAGCTCATTCTACAACCCCAGCGTTCTCGAGAGGAAGTTTCTGTGAAACCGCACTGTACGCGACCATTTCGATTCTAAACTGAGAGAAGGAATTCCCTGCCGATGGCGAGCGGTGCGATGGTAGAAAGGAGCCTTGGGCATCATTTCGAACAATTTCTCAGAACACATTCCATTGTACAAGCGGTAGAACACGCACAGGGAGGCAAAGTCGGAGACCGCGGACCTTAGTATTTCATATCAATTTACCTTCAGGCGTTCCTGAGCAAAAGGGTCTTGACAGATAGACACAGACAGGCAGACGGACGGACAGACAGACGGACAACAACTTGATCCTACAAGGGTTCCTTTTGAGGTATGTAATCCTAAAAATTAAACTCCTTGTTATCAAGTAACTACGTACGTACTCACAGAACTCCGGTAGGTACGCGAGCTCGACCTGCACTTGACCGTTTTTTTTTTCAAATTGAAGATAATCTAATTCATTTTGACTCTGATTCAAAAACTATATTTGAGTACCTAAAAGTGTTCTGCGATTCTGGTTTCTAATTGTAATACAAAACTTATTAAAGTCATAATTTCTACCCCTAGAAACAAATTAAATTGCCTTTGTTAGTAGACAAAGGCTTGGTGGAAAATAACATACACAACTATACATTTCCAACTTAGCATACTTTGAAACTTTGTTAAACTTGTGAAACAACCTTAACAGAACAGTTTCTGTACAAATACACAATATCAAAACAATTGTTCCTTACAGGCAATTAACATGGTAAACACTTTATACTGCCTATTTGTCTACGAAACAACTTAGTTAAAATAACCTATTTACTCTATTGTATGTTTCAATATACAACTACTATAAAATAACAACAGCCACCTTAGTGGTAAAAAAAAAAGAACGAGTTGCACTCCGGGAGTGCCGGCAGAAGTGAAAACCTTTACACACGATTCGCGCGTCAAGAAATAATAATGTTTGTTTATTTACTTTTTTGACGTAGTGGGTATATTTGACATCGCAATCTGTCATAGAATTAAAATTCCATATCCAACCTCCCTGTACTACTCATAATCGCGAATACTAAAAATAAAAATAATAATAGGCAAGGCATTACGGTTTCCGTATTTTACAAAGACAAAGATGCACTTTGTTCAATTTCCATATTTTAAACACTTTATATACACGAATTTTACGAATACACAGCAGTATGGCCACTACACAGACGGTCGAGCCATCAGCTGTCACCATCCATGGATGCGCGTAGCACGCTGTAACATAAACACACACGACCATTCGCGCAAGCGCCCTGCGCCGCCTAAACGAAACAGCAGGCGCAGGCATACATTTTCGCCGCGCCGTAGAAAGAGAAGGGGATACTCCCTCTCCTACGCCGCGCCAGCTGTCTACTTTCCATCCGTCTTACGAATTTTCACGATCAGGATACGTGACCTGACGCGAGTTTATTATTTTTTACCCATACCAAAAAAAGTGCACAACGTCGCTAAAGAAGTTTTCACTTCAAAAAAACAACAAAGGCATAAATTTTATCTTTGTACTGTAAAAGTTAAACAACGATACGCTAACTGTTTTATCGTTGACGATTAAGATATCGCTGACCACGCGGGGATAAGTATTAGCATTTTTTTGTCTTTATTGTCACTGGTCACTTAAAAAAACTGGTTGCCTGTAAAGTCGGTATACGGGCGAAAGTTTTACGTGACAATGATTTTATGTCTGTCTCTCTCGCTCTTAGGCGGGCGCGTGCCTCTCACTCGCTCTCATTGTGAGCGCATAACGTGAGCGGAGCGTAACGCAGTTTCTTGAAGTGTCACCCGGCAAACCAATTTATAAGACGTTGTCACGTCAAAATATCTATTTATAATCGTTGGAACTTGACTACAATTATTTCTCATCATCAAAACATATAATTAAATGTTATGCGACAAAATGCGATAAATTATTTTTAGCTGAAACCTAAATGAACCTAAATGAATACTAATAAATTAAACGAAGACGACTAATATACATTAAAAGCTTTCAAAAACAGATTGTTTTATGCGGGAGGGTATCAAGAGTGCTGGCTGCATTTCTTTCCTGTATACTACTGATCATCTACTGCAAAGCTAGTGGGTGAGACCGCAAAATGTAGAAAAACTCTTAAACTGTTGTCAAAACAAAAAACCGACCAAATGCAAGTCTGGCTCGCGCACCGAGAGGGTTCCGTCCAACCTATTACAAGTAGATAGTTCTTCCATCATGAGATCAAGTCTCCCACGTTTATGCCTTAATGTTTAGTTTTTTGATTTTCTCCTATATTTTCTTCTTGCCAAATTTGATTCAAGGTCAACGGGAAGTACCCTATAGGTCACAGGTTGTGTCACAATATGCGACAAAAATGACCATATTTTGAGCAATTTTTTTTAATTGCAATGACTTAGAAGATTGATTTTTTTAAACCTTTAAATTACTACAGACTATTTTTTTAACTGTGTTTTTACTACAAATTAACGAATTTCGGATTTTATCCTATATTTGTAGGGTTGCCATACGTCCCGTATATACGGGACTGTCACCGTATTTGAAAACCTTGTCTCGTATTGATATTTAGTCTTCAGTATTTTTGTTAAAATACGCGTATGCAGCTAAACGAATGTCACAAATCGTAAATTTAATGAAAAAATGTATTTGGACCAAAATATAGTTTTTTTTTTAAACTTATTGCTTATCTCTAGAGATATCACTTTAAACGTCCCGTATCAGTCCTCAGTAATTATCGCAACCCTAAAAATTTGTGATGTAAGACTTTGCTTCGTGTCGAATTTCATGAACGGGAAGTACTCGATAGGTTTTGATTTGTTTGTGAATGCCAAAATATGCGACAAAAATCGCAATATTTCGACCGTATTTTTTTTTTGCGTTGACTTACAAGCTTGATTTTTGACAGCTTCACGGGATACGGAATCTAAAAATCACATTTTTAGTATTTTCAATGCTATAACGACTCCTAATACCCAAGATACGGGGACACATAAAATGGAGTATGGGGCAATGAGATTTACCTAGGCCATAGGAGCCAACGTATCATGAACATAAAATATATCTTTCTTCTCACATATTTAATTAAACATTTAAGAAACATGCAAAGTCACAGTTAATCTTATCGTTTCCAAATTCAAAAACCACAAATAAAATCTTTGGCACAATCATTCTTTCCTGAGCATTGAGCATGTGCCCAGTCACCACAAACCCTGCATCTGTACCACAATTCATTCGATTTTCCAGATTAACAATAAATTTCACACATTCTTCTTTGAAAGCCTTGATACTATCACTATAAAATTTGATTGAAGAGGGTAATTGGAGCCATTTGGTTCCTATTACCTTCAGTAATTTTAAAGTTTATTGTTTTTGTTAAATTATTTTGAATATTTACATTAATTGTCATTTTATCAAATTTGCTAACAGATTAAAAGTGACAGCACTAAAATACAATAATTTAAGTACTAAAATTTTGTTTCAAAGATCGTAAAAAAATATAGGTTATAAGATCGCGATATACAGTCAGTCCGTGCCTGTAACATCGTCTTTCGAACGACACTACAGAAGTTTGCACATCAAAGTTTACAAGACGGTGAATTTAACCAGACTACCAGACAACTCTACTCGTATTACAGAAAAAAGTAAATGGGTGCCTACTACATATTTGTGTAGTAGACTTACTGGTAATACTTACCATTGTGTATTAGTACACAATGGAGGGTGGTTTACGGTGATTGACAAAGTATTCATGTGCACCGCACTGACACCCACAGACAATATAGAACTATTTACAGTAAAACAAATTAAATCTGCAGCACATTACGTGTGTTACAGGTAAAGATCACATTATTTCCGAGTGACTGTTATTTTATTGTTATTTATGTAATTTAAAGAAATTATATTTGTAACCAATAAATATGATAAATTATTTAACGTTATTGTTGATTTTATAAAAGCATTTAATACATTATTTTGTCGCTGCATGGGAAATCCTCATAAACCTTCGCGTTGAGAGGCCAGCTAGCTAAAACCCACCGGTGTTCACCAGTAAATTTTATATTAAATAAACAAGAAAATAGACGAAACATCGCAAACCACACTCAAAACTACGTGGAGAATGTATCAATCGTTTGGAGTCTGAGATCGAATAAGAGATGTACTATGCTAACTATGCACTTGTGACATGACAATTATCAGCTTACTTTGAAATGCTTTTAACCCGACTACGGAAAACCAAAAGGAGAGTTATGATTTTGACTGATGAGTATTTCATGTATATGGATATTTGGCATATGACCACGGATATCCTCTGAACATCACTATGAATATTCATTAAATATGTACATTAAAATATTATACTGTACAAGATGTTTATTTAATGGACGATAAATATTGAAAAGTTTGTACATGCCAATTTCAAACAAGAATATTTTCTTGTTTTATACTTTTTAGAGCGTGATTTTTCAGTAGTCGGGTTTTAGTTTTTGAACTAACTTAACTTGTTAACAAAAATCGATGAACGAGTACTAACAAACAACAGTCACAATTAAAAAAAAAACTGGTAAAAAAATAATTTAAAAATTAAAGGTAAAAAAGCTTAGATATAATATATTTAAAGTAGGTATACATAGACACTCATAATATTGACATATTAAAACGTCACGTAACATTAATATTTGTTGACACTGTTTACACAAAAATGATTAATTAGTTGTTTCTAACAGCTTCTACTTGTGGATTCAAATTGCGAAAACCTCGTTTGTTTACATTACAAGATAATAACTGATAGGGTTATTGAGATAAAAACCTTTTTTGTACTCACATATAGAATTCATTAGCACAATCCTGTCTGTTATCACTCAATTAATTAAAGTAATTACTAACGTTTTATTTCCGTTAATTTTTAAGGTTTTTGTTTTATTTAACGCAAGCAGCGTGCTACCCGACTCGACGGATACAATAGACTGATTAGCCCAAAAAGAGAATAAAGACACAGTACAAAAATAGTATTACATGACTAGGGCGATAAAACAACAGAATAGATGTTATATATTTCGTATCATGAAGTTGTATAATTCTTACTTTTATAAAAAAAAAATTTTTAATATGTAGAAAAACATTAAATTTTTATTTTATTTATCAAACTATTATATAAAAAAAAATTTTTTTTTACCTAAATCACAAGTGAACTTTTCTGACCCAATGACTGTCGCTAGTGTCGTTGTAAGCTCACGCCATTTTAATACAGTGACTGTTGTTTTGAACTTTTTAACTTTTTAATGATTTGATAAGAGACGAGAATTCCGATATCGATCGCATATAATATTGCTAAAAAATAATATCAGGCACGGTTATTATTAAAAAAAAAACCATGGCATCCATGTGGTAGTGTCTTATTTATCTATAGCTGATTACCACTTTTATGACGCATAAATTTAAAATCAGCCAAGTGCGAGTCGGCATTTATTATAATAGTAATAAATAAATCAGCCAGTCAAAATCTTTGGCATTTATTATAATAGTAGGATTTTTTCGTGGCCTACTCTACGCGGAATTCAATTTTCTGTCACAGTGGGATTCTTTCGGGAACCCCATGATGAGCCAATTTAAAAGTATTCTCTGTCCCTCCAGCTATACTTCTGTGCTAAAAACAAAGTCAATTATTACTAAGTACATAGAAAACCCCACTATAAAGTAAAAAATAAACCTTCATGAAACACGGTCAACTCAAGGTTTTCTTCTTCTTGACGGTTAAACTTAATCCGGCGACATGAATGATTGGTACACACTTAGCAGTCCTTATCTTAAAACCTATTGAACCGATTTTGACCTAACTGACCAAATTCAATAGAAAAAAATCTAAATTCGTTCCTAGGGATTCCTGAGGAATATGTGGACAAACATAAATAATACATACAAACGTACACATGTTAAATTTGACTAGGGTATAATATTTAGACTAGGGTTTCTGCTCGAAAATTCTCGAACTCGAGAAGACTCGAGAGATTCTTCTTGGTTCGAGACGAAAAAAAAAATTCCGGGCGTCGAGAATTATCGAGGCACTAATTCAAAGTATTCGAGGTAGGTTTTTCCGCGTAAAATTGTCCGCGCTCACTGCGACTACTGCGAACAAGTTGTTTCACTCACACGCACACAAACACGCCGCACTTAGCATTTTTAGGGTTCCGTACCCGAAGAGTAATTAGCGGAACCCTATTACTAAGGCTCCGCTGTCCGTCCGTGCGTCAGTCACCAGGCTGTATCTCATGAACCGCGATAGTTAGACAGTTCAAATTTTCACAGAAGATGTATTTATGTTGCCGCTATAACAACAAACAATAAAAAACAGAATAACATAAATATTTAAGGGGGCTCCCATACAACAAACGTAATTTTTTGCTCGATTTTGCTCGATATTGATAACGGCAACAGGTAAACGCTTAAAATATGCACAGAATATTTAGTTATATAGTCACTTCAAAAATAAATAATTAAATTAAAATAAAACAAATATTTAAGGGGGGCTCCCATAAAACAAACGTGATTTTTTTGCCATTTTTATAGATAATGGTACGGAATCCTTCGTGCGCGAGTCCGACTCGCATTTGGCCGATTTTTAACTAATGATCTCAATCAGTGCTAAAGCTATTAAAATAATTTTGAACGACTGATATTGAATTTGTTATAGACAAACACTTAGTGATCTGTTACTATTAGTTTTTAATATTTAATTATGGTGATGATTATTTAAGGAGCTTTCTATGTTTTGATATCGATCAAAGATAAAGCTGCAAAATACCAGACTGATTAAAGAATTACTAATTGTTAGTTACTTAATACTGTAACCTACTACAAATTAGAACCTAATCATTTTTTTTTAGAAAGTTTTTCTAGTTATTTATAAAAGATTACTTATCATAAGGTCAAAGTCAAAGTCAAAATGGTTTATTCAAATAAGGATTTTACAATCACTTTTGAATCGCCAAAGTTATAAAATATTATTTTTTGAACCCTCCCACCTTCCCGCCGGTTCACAATGTTGTTGATTTCTACCGAGAAGAATCCGGCAAGAAACTTGATAATTACTCTTTTAAAAACACTATCAATAATACAAACAAACTAAAAATACAATTAATGTTTTATATAAAAAAATTTTAGCCGTACAATTTTATGTTATTTCCATTTTAATTTGGTTTACCTATGCATCCTGTTATTGAGCATCATCAGTCCCAAGGATTTTTATTATTTACATAGTCTGAAATATTGTATTATGCCTTTTTACAAAGTACCTGCTTGATAAAAGATTTAAATTTACTTATTGATAGATTTTGAATTTTATTGGGAACTTTGTTGTAAAAGTGTATACATTGCCCCATAAAACAGTTACTTATTTTGTGTAGACATGTATCATGCACCAACAGCTTATTTTTACTTCTAGTATTTACTTTGTGAAAGTCACTTTTCTTGCTGAAACTATTGATATTTTTATGTACATATAAAAGGTTTTCATATATGTACTGCGACACTAAAGTTAAAAGTTTTACTTTCCTAAACCTATCCCTCAGAGATATTCTAGATCCTAATTTATAAATAGCACGAATTGCCCTTTTTTGTAACAAAAATATTGTATTTACATCAGCAGCGCTACCCCACAATAGGATACCATATGTCATTAAACTATGGAAATAGCTAAAATATACTATTTTTGCAGTGTCGACATCGGTCAATTGTCTTATTTTCTTGATCGCATACTCAGCAGAGCTAAGTTTTTTGGCTAGGTTATGAATATGAGGACCCCATTGAAGTTTGGAGTCCAGCGTTATGCCAAGAAAGACTGTTGAATTAACAAGTTCTAATTGCTCGCCATTAATATTAATACATGTCTGTCTCTGACTAACATTTGGTAATGTAAATTTAACACATTTGGTTTTTTTTCATTAAGTAACAAATTATTAACGTTAAACCAATTTACAATTTTAGAAAGGGCATTATTTAATTCATTATAATATGTCTGTCGTCTCTTAACTTTAAAAAGCAAAGAGGTGTCATCAGCAAATAAGACAATGTCATGGTTTTTAACATGATATGGGAGATCATTAATGTAAATAAGAAATAGAAAAGGACCTAAAATTGAGCCCTGAGGGACTCCCATAGTGACTGCTGATCCCGGAGATCTTTCACCGTTGACATCTATTTTCTGTACTCTCCTACTCATATAGGATGTCAAAAGGTCAAAGGAAACGTTATTTTTAAACATTTTTCGAAAAAAAACATCCTTTTTTGAGCTGAATGAAAAATCTGTTATTTTATTTAATCCAACAGAGACGAACGGGAAAGTCTCGTTTTCTTCGTTAGGATGTATATCTTCAAATCTAAAATCGCCAAAAACTATTTTTTTTTATAAATATAGTTTTTTTAATACTAATCAATGATAAAATTAAACTGTCAAAATTTAAAAACACGTTCATAATTAATATTTTTGCTTTTTCTATTTATTTTCTGTCATTTTATACATTTATAATTATTTATAAAAAATCATTATTATTACTAGTAGTTAAATATTAGATAATAAACTATTACACTAAAAATATTTTTCATTGTGCACCAAAACACAAAAAGTAACATCAAAACAAAAATTAAAAATAGTGCAATAGGTGGTGGCCTTTAGGCAATTTCTGCCGGACAACCTAAAACTGCATAACAAAGAAAAATAAAAAAAAAATTTGATAGATAAAGTGTAAATCTTAGTTCATCCATATTAATATTATAAATGCGAAAGTAACTCTGTCTGTCTGTCTGTCTACTACCTCTTCACGCTTAAATCGCTTAACCGATTTAGATGATGATGAGAAAGAAAGACGAAATTTGAGTCCCGGGGAAGGACATTGGATAGTTTTTATGCCATAAAATTCCAAAGTTCCCGCGGGAATAACTATAACCAAGCCACGATAGCTTACTATAGAAAACTTCATTTGTATAATTCAGGGCAGGCGAAACCGCTGCAACAATCTAGTTTCCAATAAAATAAATATATATAGGTACTTAAACTTCACACACCAATAAAAATGTATATTTATGATAAATAAATAAAAAATATGAAAATTAATAAATAGCGAATAATATATCTATAAGTCGTCTATAATAAAATGTAAAGTTACCTTAATGAAATTACAGCAGAAAAATGCAGGCAGAAGAGATTGATAATGACCTTTCATAAAAATATTAATTAAAATAAAATAAAAATTTACATTTCTCATCTGTTCTACATGGATGACCTTAAGTTATTTGCACCAAATAGACAGGACCTCTTGGCGCTACTGAAAACAACAGAAATATTCAGAAGCGCCATCAAAATGGAATTTGGTGTCGACAAATGTGCGGTCATGCATGTACAGCGGGGAAAATTGTAAATTCAATTAATTTACAGCTCTCTGAGACAATGTCTCTCAGGCCTATAAATATCGTGGCATGTCACAGTCATTGGGTTTCGTGGATGGGAGCGTAAAGGGACGGTGAAGGAACGCTTCTTCTGTAGCCTGGCAAAAGTACTTAATAGTCTTTTTTCGGGCGGCAACAAGGTGCGCGCCTTTAACGCCTGGGTGATGCCCTTGCTCACATACTTCTTTGGCATACTAAGGTGGACCAGGACTGAGCTGGACGCCCTGGATCGAAGGGTCCGTGAAGTACTCACTGCGCATCGTATTACACCCACGTTCGTCTGTTATGTATGAGACTGTATATCCTACGGATGCGCGGAGGTCGCGGCTTTATAAATGCCAAAAACCTCCACAACCTTGAGATGTGCAGTCTTAGTGATTATTTCCTAAGCAACGTGAGTGCGATGCATCGTGACGTAGTGGCGGTAGACACATCCTTCACCCCGCTTTCCTTGTTCCGTGAACTGGTGCAGACTTACGGTAATGAGTACAGAGGACTGCACGGCGGTATGGAAGAGTAAGGAACTACACGGTCGGTTCTGCAAGGCCCTTACAGGGCCCGATGTGGACCTGCTCGCGTCGGTGAACTGGCTATGCGCTTCGGGGATCTTTTCGGGGAAACCAAAGATTTTGCCTGTGCAATTGCGGATGAAGTTATCATGACAAACAACTACCGGAAATATATCCTGAATGTACGGTCGAAATTTGCTGGGCTTGTCGCCGTCCCGGAGAGTCACTCAGACATATTATTTCCGGTTGTGGTCATCTTGCTTACAGTAAGTACTTGCATAGGCATAACCTGGTAGCCAGGATTAATTACTAACGGCTTGCTCTTTAATACGGTCTTATGGACATCGAAGTGCCGTACTATAAGTATACATCTGCGCCAGTTCTCGAAAATGGTCGTGCCATGCTCTGTTGGGATCAATCTGTCATCACGGATAAGACTATTGTAGCTAATAAGCCTGATATCGTGCTGATAGATCGATCGACGATCGTTGACATCACCATTCGCCATGACGAGAACCTCGTGAAGGCCGAGAAGGACAAAGCCAGCAAATACCTTAACCTGGCTCATGAGGTAACTGCCATGTGGAATGTTGATTCGACGATTATTGTCCCGATCACGATAGGCGTTTCTACGCACGGTCTTATAGCGAAGAGTCTCGACCAAAATCTTAAGAAACTCTCGCTAGATGGCTGGGTCAAAGATAGATACAGAAGGCGGTTCTCCTGGACACTGCGCGAAGTTAGAAGGTTTCTCTCTCTGTCGCCCTTACCACCGGTAGCGTAGGCCCCGCCCCGCTGCCGGCGGTACTCTAGGTTACGTTTTTTTTATAATGTGTTTAAATTTTGTATATTTTTGTATTTTTATTTTACTTTTATATTCAGTATATAAAAAACCTAACTTAAGATTTAATATAAATAAAGAGTATAATAATAATAATATACTTTATTGCATCAACATAATAATTTTACAGAAAACATATTTACAAATAGAGAGAAACAAAAGGCGGTCTTATCGCTATAAAACGATCGCTTTCAGACAATTTTGGTAAAGGAAGGAATTTTGAAGAAGTAATAAAGTTAACATGGTATAGTGGATGTGTGTCGATACAGTTATTAAGAAGTATATATATCATACAATAATGCATATAAAATAAATAAATACACATAAATAACATATATGAATAATGTATATATAATGTAAATAGATGTACATGTACATATGTATAATGAATATTATATTACGTATAAGTAAATATATATATATAAACAAATAAAGGTAGTGATGATATTTTAGTTCTGTAAGTAATGAGAAATAATAAATGAGAAATTCTAAAGTTAAAGCGGTACATAATCTAACAGCCTTTACAGTGAAAGAATCATTATACAATTGTGAGTAATGCAAAGAAATTTTTAGCATCCAGCGTGTAGTCTCTCGAAGAGTAGTATTTCCGATAAAATTAAAACGTTTCTTGAAGTATACTGGTGTGTTTGGATTGAACAGACGTTATACAGAAGAAAGAGAACACGAGTACATCTAAATTCGTAAATATGGTCGTACTTACGTAGACCAAATATGAATCTAATGCAGAAGTTTTGAAGTTGTTCAAGTTTATTAAGCGGCTCCTCGGAAAGGTCAGAATAGGCAGAAGAAGAAATTTTGCAACAGCAAATTTAGTGGGAATTGGTAGGAAAGCTTAAAGATTTCGTTGTAGCAAATATTTTCTTACTAATTTCCTTTATTTGCGGACCCCGAGATATCGATCGATAAGTATACCCAGATTTTTGACTGTATCTTTGTAAGGAATAGAAACTCCGTTCACAGTTACTAACGGGAGTTCGTTCCAGTCAATTTAGATATACGTCTAGAGCTACCTACAATGATTGTTGGAGATAGCGTTTGTCAGTTCACTAATAGGAGTTTTTATGTAAATCTGAAGATCGTTTGCATAGAGATGGTAGAGAGAGGAGAGGAGACAAAACGCCACCTTGCGGAACACCAGCGGCCGTGTTGCACTAGTCAGATAAGCAGAGTATCATCTACTTTTATGCGCTGCCGGCGTCCACGGCAGTAACTATGAAACCAATCGATAACGATTGGAAAAAATTTAAGAGAACTAAGTATGAGTAGTAGAATGTCCAGATCAACGGTGTTTAAAGCGTTGCTAAAATCTAAGAGTGTTTATAACCTCTTTATTTCCAAGCCAAAACGTATATCGTCAGTTATTTTGATAAGAGCAGTAGTCGTACTATGACTGGGGTGGAAACCAGATTGTAAGGGATTTAAAAGGTTGTTTCTAGGTTTCTGTTGTAAGAAAATGGGACAACTGTTGATATACAAGCCGTTCCGAAACATTTGATGAGAATGGAAGAATGGATATATGAAGAAAATCAGAAAAGGAGAAGGGATTATTTTTTTTGGTAAGTATGGGATTCACATTAGCATCCTTCCATAATTCAGGAAAAACACCTGTGGAAATGGAATGATTCAGGATATTGGTAAACACAGGAGTTATAATATCAAGGATGGGAACGATCATATTACGACTAATGCAATCTTCACCGACAGCACTTGAGGAAATGGCGAGTATGTTCTTCTTAACCTCTCAATCAGAAAATCGATTAAGAAAAAATAAAAAAAAAGTGAGGAGTTGGCAATGAAGAAAGTGAGTTTAATATTTAATTTTTTTTGTTGCTGTCAAAGTCAACGTTAGAAATAAAATGTTGATTAAGGAGATTGATATCAGTTTTATTTAAAATAGAAGAAATTTCCTTTTCCCAACTTTTAACGACTTAAGAAATTTCCAGACTTTTGCTGGATTATCGTTTTCAACGGATTTGTGGATATGGCGTCAAGAGTGTGTATTTTGTACGATTACTGTCGCTAGGATCAACCTTTTATTTGGCCTTGGTATAATTTCATTTTATTTCGTCCGTAAGCCAGGGTGCTGGAACATGTTTGATTTTAACGGTATGTATGGGATCATGAATGTTATACAAATCGATAATGAATGAGTTAAATTATCTTATTTTTATCAACAGTAGGCGCATTGATAACCATAGACCAATCGATGTTGCAAGCATCATCACACAAGCGTTTAATATCCATCCCACTAAAATTGCGTAGCTGAAGCATTCTCGATTTGGATTTGGGAGGACGAATCTTGTATAATAATTAAGTTATGTCTTGTATATTAATTAATTATTGTATAATAAATAAAGGGGGACATTGGGCTCTAACAAAAAATTGCACTATAAAGCTTAATATTTTGCAAACGCATCGCTGAATCGAAAAATGGTTTTCGTACACCCTCAATATTTTTGAACGAGCTATCAAACGACAACCGACGCTATGGTGTAGATAAGAAAACAATATTCGTTCCCACTTTACGTGTAGTGGAGGTAAATTATTTTTTTCACTAAATATTATTTAATATCTCTAAATATAATAATATCTCTAAAATAAATATTAATTAATCTACTAAATATTTCTTTCCATTTATTCCCCGTGGTCCCTTCCAGAACTACAATGCTGCAAAATTAAAGTGGTATCTAAATAATCATAAAAATTTAGAGGATGAGAAAATTACGAACATATATTTTGTAACCTAGGCAAGTTTTATGTACTTACTTACTTACTTAAATGAATTGAAATAAAATAAAAGTATGTAAAATTAAAAAAAAACACCGTTCACAAGACCATTTATACATGTTTACTAGGAAAAAGTATCGCATTAATTATTAAAATTATCAACTACGTATTTCTTAAAAAAAAACAAATTAATCTTATTAACTAAAATTTCACGTGGCATTTTATTCTGCAAAATAATCTTTTGATATCGTTAAAAAACAAATTAATGTCGATAAAACAAAAGAGCGTCGATGTAATAAATTTCATCAAAATCTTTAATTGAGATGACAACTATCAAACTATAAAAGGCTATATCTCCGTAACTGTAGATCGTAGACCAGTAGTTTTATTACAAAAGTGATAGATCTCGTCAAGATCATCATTTCAGATGACAGCTGTCAAACTATAATAGGCTATATCTCCGTAAATATAGATCGTAGACTAGTAGTTTTACTACAAAAGTGATAGATCTCATCTAAATCTTCATTTCAGATGACAGCTGTCGAACTATAAAAGGCTATATCTCCGTAACTACAGATCGTAGACAAGTAGTTTTATTACAAAAGTGATAGATCTCATCTAGATCTTCATTTCAGATGACAGCTGTCAAACTATAAAAGGCTATATCTCCGTAACTATAGATCGTAGACAAGTAGTTTTAT
Source organism: Apoda limacodes (assembly GCA_946406115.1). Classification (NCBI taxonomy): domain Eukaryota; kingdom Metazoa; phylum Arthropoda; class Insecta; order Lepidoptera; family Limacodidae; genus Apoda; species Apoda limacodes. The sequence goes on from OX291541.1 coordinate 9,466,015, forward strand.
TTCAAAAGTGATAGACCTCATCTAGATCTTCATTTCAGATGACAGCTGTCAAACTATAAAAGGCTATATCTCCGTAACTATAGATCGTAGATAAGTAGTTTCATTACAAAAGTGATAGTTCTCATCAACATCTTCATTTCAGATGACAGCTGTCAAACCATAAAAGGCTATATCTCCGTTACTATAGATCTTAGATTAGTAGTTTCATTACAAAAGTGATAGATTTCATCAAGATCTTCATTTCAGATGACAGCTGTCAAACTATAATAGCCTATATCTCTGTAACCATAGATCGTAGACTAGTAGTTTCATTACAAAAGTAATAGATCTCATCAAGATCTTCATATCAGATATATATGTTAATATAACTAATAATTTCCGTAATTTTCTCACCCTGTAATTTTTTATGACTAGTAACATTTTAATTAGGAAGCATTGTATTTTTTAGAGGAACTTAGGGAAAAAATACTCGTGGTCCCTTCCAGGGACCTCGGGAGTGACCTACGGTAATTTATTTCGCAAAAACATACATATTATGAAATAATAACAATAATATTAACATAAATGTTTGTCTAGGCGGGAATCGAACCCGCGCCCTCTGCGCGTCCGGCGGCCGTTCGACCATCTAGTTTATAAACAAAAATTTTGTAGCGTCATCTCTTTAGTCTCTTTATTTAATAGTTTAAATCATCGATATTTCAAGGGCATACTCTAATGAAATTTCACCTGATAAATTGTACAATATTATTATCTGTTTTGATAGTTTGCAACGAATGGTATTAATATTAAACTATATTTATTATTTTTACGTTTTGTATTATTAACTCTTTGGTAAATATCAATTTCAAACTCCTGGACAAATATTATATCTGGCCATCTATGACTTTATAATGATAAGTGTATTTTATGAACTATTTTATTGGGATATTGTTTTATGTTGTCAATCGTCACGACATTGATTAAAATGTCTAAAATTGAAATAATTAAAAGAAAGGGAGGTGAAGTTCTACTTTACGAAAACTATCAGTTTTATAAACATACTGGAAACAAAGATGAATCTGTGAAATGGAGATGTAGCAACTGGAAAAAGTTGAAATGTCCTGGGACGGTGACTATTGCTGTATGTATATCGCAGGCATTTTGTATAACTCGGCGTTTAACATTATGCCGTAGGCATTTATATATACTTTGAAACAAAAAATATTGTGAAAGTTTTTAGATTATTAGATAAAATTTGATTTCGCACTTTAAAGTAACTGGAGCAGTCTCGCGGTCTACATACATAGTCCATTTTAAAATTGAAATAAAAAATATTCTAAATATAATTTTAAAAAATATTTTACCAAATACCTAAGACCAAAGACCAAGACCCTAAGTGACATGGATTTTTTTTTCTCATTTTTGCTAGAACTGGTATAACTTGGCCTCTCGCCCGGTATCAATCAGGTTATCGTTGAGTTTTAGGACGCCTTGTATATATTTTTAAGCAATACATGGTGGGTGATACCTACTTAAGGTAGTTATTAGTAAGATTGTCACTTCTTTTACATCAAATGGTTAATTCAAAAAGCTATATCGTAACTATTTGTCAATTAATTTATTTTTTAATTTTTAATACGTGATAAAGCGTGATTTTGTTAGTTTTTTAGGGTTCCGTTAAAGGAAAAAACGGAACCCTTATTGGAACACTTTGTTGTTCATCCGTCCGTCTGTCAAGACCCCTACAAGAACTTCTAAGCCAACGCAATCAAAAGATTTGATTTATGCCGCAAATTTCCGCAAATTTTCGAAACCCGCAAGGGAATCAAAACTTGAAATTTCAGAATCTTGAAATTTGGTACGAAGCAACGTCTTATAGCACAGATAAAGGAAAAATTGCGAAAACCGTAAATTATTAGTTACATCATACAATAAAAATATTTTTAATAATATACAACAACATATAATAAGTTTGCATGGAACCCTCGATGCGCGAGCCAGACTCGCACTTGGCCGGGTTTTTTTTTTACTACAGATTTTATTTATAAAAAGGTACAGTCGGCACTAAAAGTTTGTTTCAAAAATTAAATTAGTGTATTTGATTCTGATATTCCTGTCCGAAAATTATATGAAGATAATCTTAAAGAAACGAGTGATAAAGGATTAAATGATGCTGTAACGTCTTTTCCAGAATTTTCTAGAGTTAAGAGTTCGCTGTACAGTGATAGAAATAAAGAAGCAGGAGTAAGTAAGTTACAAAGTAAAATTGGGACTGAAATTGAAATTCCTAAAAATTTTATTGACATTATATTAGCTGATTATTCTTACCGTGAAGATATAATTATCATTTTTTGCACCCCAGAATCGAGAAATTTAATAGGTGCTATAAAAGAATATTTTTGCGATGCAATGTTCCAAAGCTATCCCAAGCCATTTTACCAATTATATATACTTCATGGAGACCTTGGTAGCTCCATTGAAAGTACAAATCTTAAACCTTTAATATATGCTAATAAAACGCCTAATAAAAAAGAACAAACATACAATATTACGCTTCAAATGATAAAATCACAATTACCTCAGCGGGAACCATCAATAGTACATTGTGATTATGAAATGGTGCAATAAACGCAATTCTAAAAATGTTTCCTGCTGTACAAGTTATTGGCTGTTATTATCATTGGGGAAGATGTGTGTGGAAGAAGGCTAAACTCATGAATTACGGTAAATCAAAGCCAGAAAGAAGAATCGTTTCCCTCTGTGCGGTTTTACAACTTTTACCTAAAGAAAAGATTGAAGCGGGGTGGGAATATATTAATTCTGATTGTGCCGTGGAGATTTTCAGTATGCAGAAATTTTTAAATTACATAAAAAATTTTTGGTTGCGTCCCAAATATATTAATATGATAAGTGTTTTTGATGTAAGACACCGCACAAATGATGTGGCGGAATGATTTCACTCCAAATTTAACAAAGTAGTAAATAAAATACAATTAATATAATGCGGCTGTTAAATATAATAAACATAATCGACAATAGCAATCAGATAAAAACTATAAAAAATACTACGGCAAAAGGCACGAAGCAGATTATATTGACCGACGACGCAATTAAACATTATTTTACAATTAATCAGTGGTGAAATTTCATCAGGGCATGCCCTTGAAAAATTACGATGATTTAAACCCTAGAGCCATAAAATCTGTATTGAAACAATTAATAATATAAATAAGTTAGTAAACTATTTGAGATATTTAAGAGTACTCCGTTATTTAATAGTACTAGTGGGCTTATTACCATTATATTTATTATTTCATCAGGTAATGGTGGATTAATTGAACTTATAGTTCGTACGGCTGTCCTTTTCAGTCTTTTTGTAGATTTTGTAAAGGAATTAAATGTAAAGTGGTCTTAACATAAAAAAATTATTTTAAATCTTCGTTGCCAACTTTAACCCATGCCCGTCAATTGAAACAAAACAAAAACAATATATTGAGCCAAAATAGATACCGGCTAAACGGTTTTATAATTATAAAAAAATTTAAAGATACAAAATATACTTATCGATAAATTTCAATTTGTACTTACGGTAACACTAGTAGCAATCAAAATACTTAAGGTCGGGCCGCACATTATGAGAAATTTCCGATAGTAAAATTTTAGTATGTGCTGAATTGTCATAAAAATAAACAGATTATTATATAAAACTTGGCTGGAACGCTCCGCTCGCTTCCTTCGCTTAGCATTTTAATCTAATGTACAAAAATATTCATTTATTTAATATTAGTATGAACGTACTATTTCTGGGCCTAGGTTCGGGTTTTTTCCATTCGTCCAACTATTATGTTCAACTGGTTGTGCGAACAAGGTTTTTTTCCCCCGTGGACCAAATAAATAGTTGAACATTAGAAAACCGAAATTTACAGGGCCTTTCGTACAACTGCATGGCCAGTTGGACCACTGCCCCAAAATGATAATATTAAAGCTTTTAACCGACTTTAAAATAGGAAATTCTCAAATGTACGGAGATATAGCACTTTCTAGTTTGACAGCTGTCATCCAAAACGAAGATCATGATGATATCTATCACTTCTGTAATGAAACTACTAGTCTACGATGAATAATTACGAAGATATAGCACTTTCTTGTTTGACAGCTGTCATCCGAAACGAAGATCTTGATGATATCTATCACTTCTGTAATGAAACTACTAGTCTACGATCAATAGTTACGGAGATATAGCACTTTCTAGTTTGACAGCTGCAATCCGAAACACAGATCTTGATGATATCTATCACTTCAGTAAAGAAACTTCTAGACTACGATCAATAGTTACGGAGATATAGCACTTTCTATTTTGACAGCTGTCATCCGAAACGAAGATCTTGATGATATCTATCACTTCTGTAAAGAAACTACTAGTCTACGATCAATGGTTTTGGAGATATATCACTTTCCAGGTTGACAGCTGTCATCCGAAACGAAGTCCTTGATTGATCAATAGTTTTGGAGATATAGGTAGCCATTTTAAAACTATCTAAAATCAAAAAAGCTTTAAAATTTTGAGTGCAAAACCCTGTCTTTAATTTAACTTGGTTAAAAAGCTTTGGTATTTATATTTCATGTATTGAACCCTCAGTGCGCTTATCCGACTCACACTTGACGTTTTTTCTACAACAACCTCCATCCTTTTAAGAGTCAGTTAAAAAGGAATAGTGTTAAGTTCATTATAGAAGCTTCATGAAAACCTCATTTGAGAATTTCCTTTTTTAAAGTCGGTTAAAACTTTAATATTATTATTTTAGGGCAGTGGTCCAACTGGCCATGCAGTTGTACGAAGGGCCCTGTAAATTTCGGTTTTTTAATTTTCAACTATTAATTTGTTTCATGGGGAAAAAAACCCCGTTCGAACAACCAGTTGGACATAATAGTTGGACGAACGGGAAAAACCCCAAAGTTCGGCTCAATCAAATGCTCCATTGCGGAGTGATCCATACATTTTAGTCACGAATTTTAGATTCCGAATAGCTCGAGACTGTTCCCAATAAGGTTCCTGGGCGCCGAATCGCTGACCTGACCATTATGCGGGGTCGGCCCGGGGCGTGTGCGTGGCGCGCTCAAAAATTTTCCTATCGGACATTTCTCGCAATTTGCGGCGGGCCTAAATAATAAGTTAAATATGATCATATTCTTTTTGTTAAAATTAAAATTCTAGTTTCTAAACGAAACACTTATTGCTTTCAAAGATATTAATTGAAATTATATAGATTAAATTCGTAATTAAACAATGTAATTTCATAGCGATCTACGTCTAATGGAAATCTGGCTAAAAATATGTCACTAATTTTCTTCGACACATAACACACCTCGCACTTGCGTCTTGGCTTGCGATTCATATTTATTAACACCAAAGAGATTAAAACCTAATAAAAAACTAATATTTCACAAATAAAAAGGTATTTGATAGTGTTTGTAAACAACACTGACAAATCATAAACGACTGTAGTGATGGCAACATGACAAATATATATAATAATGTGTCCAAATAATAAATACCTGATAAATCAAACTGGATGTTTTCAAAAATAGATTCTGTATTTAGTAGGATAATACTTTCTTTTTATTGGTAAAACGTTGTGTTATGGCTTCATACGATTGTTTTTTTCTATGAAGTGACGCCGGACTGCTAGACCCCACAGACTGTAAGATATTTTTACGTAACAAAATGTATGCACGGAGTGCCGGTGCGACGCATACCAGATTTTTTCTATCTGAAATTTCTCGTAATATGCACCCGGCCATAAGCAGGTTTATCTTTCTATTCCGCTGGGTTGCGTTCAAAAACGAGTAACTTGAGTAAAAAATGACGTAATCGGGTTCCTAACTCTACCCTATAGTTTTTGAACGGCTAACCGAGTTACATCTGTCAAGTTTTAATCAATGTTTCCACTTTTAGGAATTTCGCCCTTGTAGGGCATTTTTTTATTTGAAATACCTATGTAAGGCCTACGGAACACTAAAATTTAAATAAAGTTTTAGGATATTTTTTTGACTTTGAGTGAGAACAAACTAATAATTTCCTTCTTGGTTTTTTGAATTAAGTTTTCATAAACTAGGTGGGAACTTGGTGAATTCTTTTGTTTTGATTATAGGTACATATATTTTAATAAAACTTACCATTATTATTAAGTATATTATAATACTTTTTATTTATCAGTATGTTAACAATGTTTACCTTTCTGTAGTTGTAACGTTGTGTTTGCATTCTAAACACTTGAATCGCGGTTTATTTTATAGTTAGATTCTATTTTGACAAAAAATAAAATGAAAATAGGAGTATTTCTAAACAGCTAAAATTTACGGCTAAAATCAATATTTTAACACTATTTAAAGGCATTTAGGGTTATTCACTAAAGATTCTAAGAAAAACTGAACCCTAGTGGTGGAGTGGAAATACTTAAAAATCTTTTATTACTAAAAAACTCCAAATACAAAAGTCATAAAAAAATACTTAAATACAAAAACAAACAACAAAATAATTTACTAATTTTCTTAATACGGAAACATTGCTTTGACCATTTTAATCGAATATGGCCGCCTACTCCGACGAACCCGCGTTGAGTACGGTTCACTTGAGCCAACCCTAGGATAACAACTCTACGCGTTTTTGAACGGATTAGGGTTGGAACTCAGTTAGTTTATGAACGGTTCGAGTCATAACTACTCGACTCAGTCGGTTTTTGAACGGCCCTCCTGTCATCTTCTGAGCCCGTTCACGCGATCTGGAAACTGGAGTGGCAACATCAATCTTTATTTGTTTTCTCCGTGTATCTAGTTTAATCTATGGTCAATCAAAATGGCTGAGTTTTGTGATGATTAGAGGAGTTTTATATTTTTTGTTTACATTAAGAATAGACTCTTTGCTTCTATTTTTTAACCAAATAGTGACTAATACAATGTTTATAGATATAAAAATATGGGACAGTTGTTTGAAACCTTATAAGTGTGTGATTTGACATAAAATAAGTGGTAACAATTTCACCTTGTGAAAATGGGGAACTGTTTTAGTAGTACAGGCGAAAAAGATTCTAAGAATAAAAATGAAAGAGCTAATCCTCACGAGGAGGACCCAAGACCTTTTCAAACCCCAGTACCTACACCGCCACCCGACCAACAAAGGTCCACAGTTAATCAAGGGGCAGATGCAATTGAAATTACTCCCACCCGAATATTTGTCGCTTTGTATGATTACGATGCTAGGACTGATGAGGACCTTAGTTTTAGAAAGGGGGAACATTTAGAGATACTAAATGACACCCAAGGAGATTGGTGGTTAGCTAGGAGCAAAAAAACTAAACAAGAAGGATACATTCCATCAAACTATGTCGCTCGATTGCAGTCAATAGAAGCGGAACCGTGAGTAATCTGCATTTTTGTAATCCTGTATAATTTTTTTTTGCTAACCTTGTATTTTCCACATTTGTATGATTACAACTTATATGATGGTCAAAAGATTTTGAAATTGAAAGACTTTCAAAACACTTACTGTTGAATGATTAACTAACCATTTTGAATAGGTATTAAAATGGCTCATATGTTTTAAAGATAAATCTCAATTTATATTATCTATGAAAGAAAAACCAGTAAAAATTCTGCAACTTAGTAGTTCTCTAGACTTGCCTACATGTGTATTGTAAATTTTAAAATCAATACTACCAGAAATAAAGACATGTACCTACGTTTGCTTGGACTTTTGTGGTAGTAGCTAGTCCTCAAAACACACTGCGGTCGTCTTTCATAGTGAAAATAGGGAGTATTTTTAATAATGGACAGCTGAGAAATGATCCAAAAAAGATAGTAACAATATACCTACATATTTAGAAACTTACTTTTAAGAGTTTCGTTACAAGGTAAAAAGGTAATTATTTTGTGAAAATAAAACCAGATATATTTCTAGATATATATTCATAGGCATATCATTGATTCTTCTTTGTTCTTGATATCCCTGTAAATGTCAGGTATTTTTTGTTTTGTATAAAGTGTAAGTCTTAGTGTGAAAAACTAACTGTCTATACTCATCTCAATAATTGGGTTTTCATAGATACTTTTATTTTCTATTACAGTATATTGCTTATATTTTGGTTTACTGAACCTGCATTATAATTTTTATTGGATAATAAAAAAAATTTATTGCAAATTGCAACTCAAATACCAATTTATGGAATTGATGAGAGCATTTATATACCTTAGATGTTCCATTTAAGCACTATGAGTGCATTCCAGACAGCTTTTTTAACATTCTCCATGCATTCTGGGATGAAAAAGCAAATTTCATTTTTATAAACCTAATTAAAATGTTGTTGTTCTGTTTAAGAAAATTATTATATTCTTAATAATTTCACATTTTCAATATGTCCTACTTGTGCTACAAGTGGTTCACCCTAGTAGTCTGGCTGTATATGCAAGATGTTATTTAACCTTAGGTTTTCTTCACATGGCCTTTTTGTTTGTAAATACTTAGGTAATATAAAAAATCATTAAGTAATATCAGATAACAAATAGGTAATACAATTACTATTCTACCATTTTTTAAATTTTTTTTTACATTGAAACCAAACCATGGGAAACCATTCTTAATTTGAGATCTAAAGAAATTCATTATGGATCATGAGAATATCTATTATCCTACAACAAATTGTTAGGCAACATCTACATGTTTCTTAGGGTGCGTTCCAAATCGCAACGAGGAAGTTAAAAAGTGGTTTTGGGACACTCGGGGTAGAGTAATTTTTCAACTGTCAAGTTGAATTCTTTACACTACCATAGAAAAGGTTGAAAATCACTCCTGTCAGTGTGAAAATTAACTGTCAAACGCTCATTCCAGAACGGGTTGATTTTTCAACTTTACTAGGCAATAATTACTCGGTGTGATTTGGAACATAGCCTTATAGGCAATTGGCATGACACTTTATGCTTTGAAGTTGTATTGCTATTTTATGTGAAAAGGCACTGGGTTTAAACGAAGTAAGCTTTTGTTTAAGATAAAAGATAATAGCCCATAATGTGCGTCTAGACTTGCAACAACTTTATAATTATCAAATTATGACAATATTGGTTGCATCTACTGGGAATATAACATTCAACTGCTGTTATAGCCTAATATCACCCTACTTCCATTACTAGGTTGTCGAATCACTTACTTCCAGACTTTAAAAGAGAAATGACCAGTACATTTTTAAGTAAATGATTTAATATTATAAATAAGGTACCTACTTAAATTTACCAAAGACTTGATTAAATTACTATTTTTTTTATTTTTATACATTAAAAATGTAATGTAATGTATATTATATATTATATAATGTGTTATACATAAAAAAAAAGTTTGCCTGTCTTTCAAGACCTTTTTACTCAAGGACATGTGGAGGTATCAAGTTTTAATTAATATGAAATAAAGTCTATGGTTACTTAAATTTGCACAAAATACAGTAATTTTACTTCCCATTGACCTAAATCATGAAATTTGGCAAGATGCAAGATGTAACATCATAAATATAGAAAAAAATCCAAAAACTGATAACTAAGGCACGTAAAACTTGATTTCATTATGGAAGCACTATCTACATATAATAAGTCTGTACGGAACCCTTGGTGCCTGAGCCAGACTTGCATTTGTTCAGTTATTTTTAACTATTATAACATAACTATAACACCATAATTGTGAAATTTCATCAAAATCTATGAAAACATGTTGGAATTGATGGTTTTGTATGTGCAATTGGACATACAGACAGACACCAGGTCAAGTATACAATACATATCTTTATATATATGATTCTACTGTACCTATGTATGTCACTGTACTCCTCCTAAACAAATGGACCAATTTGAATGATTTTTTTTGTATACATTTGGGTGGCGCCCTGGATGGTTTAGATTCACATCAGCCCGGCAAATGTTGCTGCAGTCGGATGCGGGACAACGTCTGCCCAGTCAGCTTGTATAGAGATATATTTTCTTAATACATATATATTATATGTAGAAAACATAAATATTTGAATTGTGCGTTAATCGAACCCACCATTCTCAATTCAGCAGTTTTGTCATTACCTCCTGAGTGTCAAGGTCAACAAAACGTTTAATATGTAAGTATTTGCAAAATATATATATATTAGTTATGCAATTTCTATTACTTATAGCACCCATAGTAGGTTTGCTTAGTTTTATGGTCTAGATGGCACTGTAAGAATATAGAAAACCAACCAAGTGATGTGTCAGTTCACATACAGTGTACAGTTCCGTAGCAACTGTAATAACTGATATTTAAATTCAAAAAGGGTCAGTACCTACAGGTATTGAATTTAAAGTGTTTCAAACGATACTCAACTCAAATCAATCGAAAACTAAACCTTTGAAGTGCAAATCACAAACTGAAACTAGGTATAGGTAGTTCTAGAAGACACATTTGAACAGCGTGAGTTATAAGTGCAGCTGCCACTTGCTGGATTTGTTACCAAGGCCCCTGAACCTTGTACCGCCTAAGCCGCGTGCTGCCTCCCGCCGCCGCGTAGCCAAATGCGTTTATTGAACGTAAATATAGGTATTAATTTAGTAGGTATTACTACTTATACAGTGGGCTGTAAGAAAAATTTGCACTTTATAGCTACGGTTGAACCAATTGCGATGAATGAAATTTGATGTTCAACTCCTTATTAGGGTTCCGTACCTGAAAGGTAATTAGGAACCCTATTACTAAGGCTTCGCTGTCCGTCGGTCCGTCCGTCTGTCACCAGGCTGTATCTCATGAACCGTTATAGTTAGACAGTTGAAATTTTCACAGATGTATTTCTGTTGCCGCTATAACAACAAATACTAAAAAACAGAAAAAAAAATATTTAAGGGGGCTCCCATACAACATACGTTATTTTATTTTTTTTTAGTAGATAATGGTACGGAACCCTTCGTGCGCGAGTCCGACTCGCACTTGGCCGATTTTTTATTATTCTTACGCTTTAGTGCTATCGAAAAATGCCTGTGTTTTACCAAAGATCTAAAGTATTCAGCCCTTTTGGTATCATGTGTCTGCAAGACTTCGTTGCCAAAGCGGATAAAGTAGGATTTCGTTAGCGAACAAAATTACCTACATTACTTAATTATGTGTTTCATGTTTTCAGTTACACTCCTAAGCACATAATAAGTTTTAGTCGGTTCTACAGATTAAATAAAAAATCCTTGCCATAAATTGTAACTTAGGTGCCTACTTGCTATTGCCTTTTAATTACTTTACTATGGTTATTGTGCATTATCGACATAAATCTTCGTAGAGAAATAATTACTTTATCAGCTCAGACGCCGATAGTGGATCGAAATACCAACTCACCAATACGGATACCAACTTTCAAATTTTTGAAACCAGTTTTTGGTTTTTATCTCTGAGTGAACCTAGGTGCAATTCCACTCTATCATATCAACGTCTCAAGAGGCTTAGTATCAAATGTCATTGTATCTTCGTGACTAAGATTATAAGTAGCATTGTCCTGTGACTTTATTTGATTATGGACTTTAAAAATGATGGTCAAAAAGTATTTTCATGATCTCTGAGCTAACTGATCTAAGAGTGAATTTATATTTTATTCATTCGTGAATCATACAGCTTATTGTGAAAATTCATAATCATTTCTTCCACTTAAGGCTAGCTGTGCACGACATATTATACTTAATAGATTAAATTTTTTTTAAAAACACTGTACGTTTTTTATTTAATATCAAAATGGGTCTGATATGTGATAAGATTTTCGTCATATGGGATAATCGTACTTTTAAAACCTTGCTATTGCCTCTTAATTACTTTCCTATGGTTATTGTGCATTATCGACATAAATCTTCGTAGAGAAGTAATTACTTTATCAGCTCAGACGCCGATAGTGGGTCGAAATACCAACTCACCAATACGGATACCAACTTTCAAATTTTTTAAACCAGTTTTTGGTTTTTATCTCTGAGTGAACCTAGGTGCAATTCAACTCTATCATATCAACATCTCAAGAGGCTTAGTATCAAATGTCATTGTATCTTCGTGACTAAGATTATAAGTAGCATTGTCCTGTGACTTTATTCGTTTATAGACTTTAAAAATGATGGTCAAAAAGTATTTTCATGATCTCTGAGCTAACTGATCTAAGAGTGAATTTAAATTTTATTCACTCGTGAATCATACAGCTTATTGTGAAAATTCATAATCATTTCTTCCACTTAAGGCTAGCTGTGCACGACATATTATACTTAATAGTTTAATTTTTTTTAAAAACACTACGTTTTTTATTTAATATCAAAATGGGTCTGATATGTGATAAGATTTTCGTCATATGGGATAATCGTACTTTTAAAACATATACTACAGATAAATAGTTACTATATTGAAATATTATGTGTTAAGAGTGTTTTTTGTAATAAAGCTTTTAATTTCTTAATTATGATGCTTTAATTGTTTCAAGTCTTCGTTATGTTGATCAAAACAGTACTTGTTTTTTTTTACTAATTTGCGACTAAAAGCGAACTATATTTAAAAACGGTAAACTTAAAGTGTTCTGTCATGTAATAAAAAGAAAATAGAACTAAAATCTTATATTAGTAATTCCTAAAACTATCTGAAATCATCACTTATTACAACTAAAATTGTTGCCTTTGTCTATCCGAAACCATTCATTTTTGTTTTATACCACATAGGTTGCAAACAAGCTTACGGTTCGCCTGATGGTAAGCGGTCACCGTAGCCTATGGACGCTTGCAACACCAGGGGTAGCACTCGCGCGTTGCCGGCCCTTCAAAAATCTAATAAATTCTTTCCTGAACAACCTCATACTGTAGTGGCCGATGGCGAGCGGTGCGATGGTAAAAAGAAGCTGTGGGCATAATTTTGAATAATTCCTAGAACACGCCCCATTGTACAAGCGGTAGAACACACACAGGGAGGCAAAGTCACTCCTCTGACTTAAGGGCTCGACACCGCAAGTGAGTTTGGGATCGTCGACAATTCTCGTTGAACCGAGACAAAAGGGCCAAGCCGGGCCAGGGGCTGTACGGAAGCCGAGGAGACACCGTCTCACGTGGTTCTTCATTGCAAAAGCGTGAGCGACCAACGGACAAAGCCCCTAAAGAATCCACAAACCATGAGAGAGGCGCTGAATAACATCAGATGCCTCCTTAACTTTTGGATGGAGCTGGGATGGTATGAATAACCAATGACAGGTATTGGTTACCTACGTACAATGGCCCTATTATAAGGCTAAGTGCGGAAAACATAAGTCCAACTAACTAAGGGCCAAGCAAGGCAATGGTATCAGGGTGCACGTTTAAACGTTTTGCATAGAAATAAGTCTGTGCACTCGCTTGTTTCCATTACGCACCCTGTGCTTGAAAAATAGGTGATACAAAAAACAAACAATGCAAGTCGTGTTTTATTCAAGAGTAAAAATACAATTTTTATCCTTAAAATAGTTTTTCCCGCTCACTTTATAACGAATTGCTGCTACTTTATATATATAAACTCACAACCCTAATTATAGTAATAATTAACCAATCTTTTTAATAATGAGATTGCACCGCACTGCCTTCAAATTTGGAAATAAAAATGACCTCGCTAGCTTGTTAATTTCAGAGAACGGCAAATATTGAGGGTGTGAGTATAGACCTAAACAATACCATAGTACAAATAGAGAAGTTGTTTTTTTAGAAAATATGTAACGCGGCAGCGGTACAACAGCACTCTGGGAGCTCTTGTAGACGTTGGTTTTAACACAGACCCGCAGAAAGTGTCCAAATACAAATATACAGCGATCCTTCAATCGGCACATGTATAAGCTCTCATACTAACCTATGTAACACTCCTCTCATTCGTTCGCTAGCGTCCGGTGTTGTTTTTTTTTATACTACTGAGGTGGCAAACAAGCTTGCGGTACGCCTGATGGTAAGCGTTCACCATAGCCTATGGACGCTTAACAGCCAGAGGTTTCACTCGCGCGTTGCCAATCCTTCAAAATCTAATTACTTCTTCCTTTAAGAACCCCATACTATAGTCCTTAGAGAAAACCGTGGCAAGGAGTTCATTTCACAGCCCAAACGTTAGCGAGAGGAAGTTTCTCTAATACCGCACTGTACGCGGCTATTGTTGTTCTAAAGTGGCGTTGGAAGGCAAAGTCTCTCCTCAGACTTAAGGGCTAATCGTCTACAATTCTCACAGCCCGTCGTTGAACCGAGGGCCAAACAAAAGTTCCAAGTTGGTATCCGCATGCACCCCCCCAGAGATGTCAGCAGTACTCCATATGGGGCCGAACTTGCGACTGGTTAAGCAGCCACCTTTGCCCCGAGACGTGAAGCACTCTTGTCTACAAGAACTCTGAGGTTCCGGGTCTTATTATATGACACGCCAGTCGCTATTGGCAGTTCTTTCAGTAATTAAGTTCAATGTAAGTATAGCTTAAGAACCCCATACTATAGTCCTTAGAGAAAACCTTGGCAAGGAGTTCATTTCACAGCCCAAACGTTAGCGAGAGGAAGTTTCTTTAAAACCGCACTGTACGCGACTATTGTTGTTCTAAAGTGGCGATGGAAGGCAAAGTCTCTCCTCAGACATAAGGGCTAATCGTCTACAATTCTCACAGCCCGTCGTTGAACCGAGGGCCAAACAAAAGTTCCAAGTTGGTATCCGCATGCACCCGCCCAGAGATGTCAGCAGTACTCCATATGGGGCCGAACTTGCGACTTGTTAAGCAGCCACCTTTGCCCCGAGACGTGAAGCACTCTTGTCTACAAGAACTCTGAGGTTCCGGGTCTTATTATATGACAAGCCAGTCGCTATTGGCAGTTCCTTCAATAATTAAGTTCAATGTAAGTATAGCTTACCTTTTAAAAATATTTTAAAGTTTCTTGTTATCTTGGAAAGTTGTCAGGATCTATCAAAAAATGGCGGAATCACACCTATGGCTGTGTGACATATAGACGGACCCACATGATGAAACTGTAAAGGTTCCGTATTTGCTATTAGGCTTCGGAACCTTAACAGTATCGGATTCGCAGCGCATACAACAGGATTTTTCTCCTCTGATGAACATAGGGTTGCCAGATCGAATGACCTTATTGTCGGGAGAAAAAACCATTTATCGGGATTTTGGGACTTTTGTCGGGAGAAACAAAAAAAAGGTAATCAAATTAAAGTAAATATATTATAAAGAACATTTTAAATTATTATTACATCGTCTGCTGCCGATTGAAATGTCTACATAAATTAATGTTAGCAAAAAAAACATAAAATGGTTTTCTCATTATCTATATTAACAATAATTACCAAAACTTAATCAAGTAATTACACGTCACAGATTTATTATTTTTTGTCCTTTTTCACTATTTAAAGAAGACTTGAAATTCTCTTGAAAAACCTCACCACATGCGCCGCATGCTCGATGCGGATCGGAGAAAGAAACGTTGCCGCTTCTACGATCGTCGGAGCGGCAACGTTTCGCTTGACGTAAATTCGGAACTTAAAATTATTGTTTTATAAAATGAAGTTGTTTTTCGGAAGATTTTTTACTTCGTCGGGAGTCGGGAGCACATACAATAATTCGGGAGAATCCCGCCAAATCCCGATCATCTGGCAACCCTAGATGAACATCAATCCCTCAAACTCAATGTTTTTTGTTTTAACAAGACCAGACAACTAATATCTAGGTCTGTGGTGTTTCGGTTTTACGTTAAATTGTGTAGTTCTAAAATTATTAGAGTGCAAAAACTTGTAATTTATGGCCAAAACAGCTTATACACTATAACAAAAACGTTTCCGAAAATTTCAAAGCACCACATACCTAGATAATATAATAAATTTTCTATATAAAAAAACTTTACTGTCATTCTTACTAAATTAAATGAAGAAACACAATAATTCGAAACACAAAAATCATTAATCAAATTTGCAAAAATCGAATTCTATCATAATGCTGGCTCGCTTGACAAACACGGGGGGCTTGAGACGGGGGAGGCGAGGCGAGGTAGCAGCCAAAATCAGTCGCGGGCCATCCGTCAGCGAATCTTCACTTGTATCGCGTTTAACGTAAGTAGGTAGGTACCTAAGGAAACAATTACGAAAATATCACTGTTGCATGTTTCGTTGCGCAGCAAGTTGATTAGATTTTTTTGACCTTTAACTAGGTGGGTATTTAGCGTAATCTATATAAATACAAATGAATCGCAAAATACTTTGCTAAGCGATAAACGGCTGGACCAATTCGGGTAATTTTTTTTTGTTGTGTTTATTAGTGTTAGGGCAAGGTTTTCATAAAAGAAAAAAACGGTCAAGTGCGAGACGGACTCGCGCACTAAGGAAAACTCAAAGACGGCTGGACCAATTCGGATAATTTTTTTGATGTGTTGGATAGTGTTATGGCAAGGTTTTTATGAAAGAAAAAAACGGTCAAGTGCGAGTCGGACTCGCGCACTGAGAGTAAACCAATTTTAATCAAAATTTCGGTTAGTTGTATAATGCACACGCCGGGGAAGGTTTCCGAGAAAGAAAAAAAGGGAAAGTGCGAGTCTGACAGGGTCAAGTGCGAGTCAGGCTCGCGCAAAAAGGGGAAAACGGTTTTAATGGAATTTTGGTAAGTTGTTTTGCACACGCCGGGGAAGGTTTCTGAGAAAGAAAAAAGGGTCAAGTGCGAGTCAGCCAGCGCCAAGTTCGAGTCGGACTCGCGCACTAAGAAAAACTCGAACATGGCTGGACCAATTTGGGTAATTTTTTTGTTGTGTTTGATAGTGTTAGGGCAAGGTTTTTATAAAAGAGAAACTGTCAAGTGCGAGTCGGACTCGCACGTTAAGGGTAAACTGATTTTAATGAAATTTCGGTAAGTTGTTATGCACATGTCGGGGAAGGTTTCTGAATTAGTACAACCCTTTCACAATAGGTTGGTGCGGCAGTTGTTTAAAAAAAAGAAACAACGTTCGCCAGGTCAGCTAGTAATATCTATAAAGAGCACTGCTATAGCGTGCAAAAAAATAGTAGGTAATAAAATCAAAAGTGTTACCATTTGATTTGCAATTTATTGACCCTCGATAAGACAGGATCATGAGTAAGTTACACTTATATAATACTAGCTTTTGCCCGCATTATCAGTGCAGAATTTCAACGGCAACTCCTTACTTATAGACAAAAAAACCGACTAACACTTGACGTTTTCAAGTAGCTTATGTCCTTTCTCGGGAGTCAAACTATCTCCATGCTAAATTTTATCTTAATCAGTACAGATGTTTAAGCGTGAAGAGGTACAAACAAACAGATTTACTTTCGCATTTATAATATTAGTATGGGTTTTTATAATGAATGCATACCTATTTAAAAAAAATTTTTTCAAAATAATTGTACCTACATCTACCTACTGTGAACAATGTGTCACTAAGATTGAAAGTCTAGAAAGAGATTTCCAGTAATTCCTATCCTAAGTAAAAAGAATAGAACAGTAGGTATTTAAATTTTTTTAAATATTAAAAAATAAATTAAATATTATATATTAAAAATCGGCAAACAAACCGACGGACGCCTGATGGTAAGCGGTCACCGTAGCCTATGGACGCTTGTATTATTTCCATAATACAACCTTCTTTTACTCTAATATCGGTCAGTAAAGAATGTTCTAAATCGTAAACAAAAGAAGGCATTATTAGTCATTTTTATTTAAAATTGAAAGTTGTATTAAAATAGAAATTATATTAGGTTATATAGGTATTTTCTTATGATTTTTATGTAAAAACTGAATTTGACGAATGATAAATAAAATAAAATAAAATTATAAAAATTCTATATTGTTATTAAAAAATAAATTATTAATGTGGCAAACTGCATTGTGTATTTTAGCAAATAATTATGAACACACTGTTCCACACAGTTACATGAATAGAATTATTTAGTATTTTGAACATTCTATATTTCATCAGAACAGGTAAATGTGGCCGAGCTTAGGTTGTAAGAGTAGCCTAATGTCGGCTGTGATTTTTATAGTGTAATAAAATAGTATAACTTACATTAAAAGGCGGCTGAACTTTGGTTATTAAATTAACGGGTATAGAACTCCTTATAAACTATAAGAGCTATATGCTGATAATTCAATCAGTAGGCAGTGAACACGATTTTTAAAATTATAACTTAGTACTTTTTTTTAATCCCATTAACGTGGCAAACAAGCTCACGGTCCGCCTGATGGTAAGTGGTCATCGTAGCCTATGGACGCTTGCATCACCAGGGTTATCACTCGCGCGTTGCCGATCCTCCAGCAATCTAATAACTTCTTTCTTGAAGAACCCCATACTGTAGTCCTTAGAGCAAACCTTGGCAGGGAGCTCATTCCACAACTCAAGCGTTCGCGGAAGTAAGTTTCTCTGAAACAGCACTGTACGCGAACGTTTCGGTTCCAATGTATGGGAATGAATTCCCTCCCGATGGCGAGCGGTGCGATGGTAAAAAGTAGCCGTGGGCATCATTTCGAACAATGCCTCAGAACACAACCCATTGTACAAGCGGTAGAACACACACAGGTAGTCAAAGTCTCTCCTAAGACTTAAGGGCTCGATACCGCAAGTGAGTTTGGAATCGTTGACAATTCTCACAGCCCGACGTTGAACTGAGTCAAAAGGACCAAGCGGCCAATACTTAACTTTATTAACAACTGCGTTATAATAGATGAAATGAAAGGTTATGATAAAGATTATGTAAAGCCGGCGAGGGGCAGGGACAAAAACGTCAACGGATACCATTCTGGAAATATGTTTTTTTGTCCACCAATAGCTTACAATAGTAAGTAAAATAGCAATGTTAAATTTTAATGGATTTATTAGTATCCTTAGTTAGGGCTTTTAAACCGTTAATTAAATAACCAAAGTTCGGCCGCCTCAAAATGTTAGTTATACTTTTTTAATAGACTATGAAAATCCCGGCCGAAATTTGGCTGCTCTAACAGAAATACAGTCTGTTAAAATACTAAATAAGTCTATTCATGTAACTGTGTATAACAGTGTGTTTATATTTTTTTGCTGTAAAACACAATGCTGTTTATCACATTAAAACTACCCTTTGAAATTTCAAAAATTTATTTAATTTTATTTATTATTGGTCAATTTTCAAATAATAAGAAAAAGAAGAATACATATATTTAACCTAATACGATTTCTATTTTAAAAGGTATTATAAAGAGTTAAAGTTATGCATGGTAAAGTTTCAACACAAATAAATAATTTCTATTGATATATTGCCCTTCTTACGATTCGACATTAGGATAGAAGGCCGTAGTTAGGTAAAGAATGGCGGTTATTAGGGAAATTTGCCGTACAAAACTTTAAACGCTTATTATTTTTTGTCACGTAATTTAAGATGTTTATAATCACTATATATACTCAAAAACATAAAGTGTAAATATCATATAGCCCGAAAATGCAAATTCAACGGTGGATGACTTCAAGGTTTAGGTATGGTTAGGATTGAAAGTTGCGTTTCATGTTAGGGGGCCGACATTTGGGTGTTTTACCCTACTCCATTTCAATAAATACTTACTACGAATATTGTTTACGAATTACAACCTTTATAGATTATTTTGGAATTATTAATTATCTATTGACCGCCAATGTTACATTTATGTTACCTCTCATTTCTTTAGTCAATCAGTAGGCAGTGTACACGTTTTTTAAAAGTTACAACTTACTACTTTACTTCATCAACAATTTTGTAACGTTATTTCGTAATATAATTATATATAATTATACTTCATAATTTGAATTTTCAGCCACACAAACTTTTCGCCTGTGGAATTTACTTTCTTTATTTGTAATTGGTTTTTGGAAAAATCAGCAAAATCATAAAAATCTTTTTAACACATTTCTATTACAGAAAGTTGATTAGTACGATTAGAAGAACTTCGTACCAACTGACACCAATCTCTTGGTCTCTCATAAAAGTGCGCTCTGTAGTGCGTTCTATCAAAGCATGACTAGAATCTACTTCCAAATGTGTGTGACCAGGTACTAGAAATTTGTGTTCTATAGTAGTTAATTATTCTGAGTTCTGCACAAGTATGAGTGACACTGTTGCTACCACGGAATTCTTACTTTGCCCGGCGCATGAATCTGAGTACATAATCAATTTTGACGCGTCTGGATGCAATAGTGGTAAACGATTAAAAACAAAGTCGTTCAAGCACGAAGAAATTTGATTTGTTCCTCTGCCTCCACTTGATTCTGGCCGAATTGTATCAATTGATACCAACGGACGTTTTGAAATGCTTGCAAGGAATTGATAAGATTTTTGATGTAACTAAATTGTATTAATAGACACGAATGAAATTGTTCATAATCAGTCTCGTGAAAAATAATGTAGATCGAAATATATTAAAAGAAACCAAATTTTGACATTGTTTATTAAGTTTTAAATGTATTATATCGAATAACATCATTATTCACGTTATTGATATTTAAAGATGCAATCGTGTACAACAATACATTTTTAATTGTATCATAACACACAATCTTATATCAATATACTGTCTGTGGGTAAGATGATTAAACTAAATTTGTATTATTTTACATTTATAATTTAAACAAGGTCTATTCAATTTTATGAGTGGATGTCAAGTTATATTATCACACACAAGGCATTAAAGACTCTTCGCTGATATAAGTTAACTTATATTATTGTGCTCGAAAAATATCTCTGTATCCAGAAGAGCTAAGGCTACGTAGATAAGATAGGTAAAAAGACATTTGACACTGATTAGATATGTCTAATAATCTAATAAGTGCTATAAGTCGACTTATATCAGTTTTCACCGAGGGTACAGAAATAATTTGATTTACGTTTTATCTTTTTAGTGCTCCGCAGCCAATAAGGAAAAAACTGACCCTTAAAGTCAAGTCCATCCGTCTGTAACACATGTACAAACAAACATACACTTTTTATAGAGCATGTTTCAGGTTTTGCTCTATTTTCAACCGATGTATACCTATAAACAAAAGGAGGAGGAGGAAGAGGTTCTAAGTCGACCCTTGTTTTTTTTTGTTTCATGTATGACCACGCATAAGTTGCAAGTTTTTTGAACCATGATATTATTGACGTCAATTTTATTTTTAGTCAAAATACAAAACTATTTAAATACTTCATTAGCCAATACACCTCGGTTACTTGCATGAGAAAGCAAATACACACACAGCTTACTGTATGTGGTCCCGGTAAAACTAATGGTTTACAAGGAAGGAGCTCCTTGAATAACTAGCAAATGGTTAAACACATATTGAAACAGAAAGCTTCCTATGCTTTGTGTAAAAAGGCCCTTGCCGCAACATAGGGTTACCAAATTCAACTATAAATATTCCCTATTTTTAAGATACCTTTAAATGTATATAAATAGTTTGCTACATAGTTGTTCCTTCGATAACTATTTGATTTTCCGGGATAAAGTGTAGCCTAAGTAACCTTAATCACGGTATAGGCTATCTTCATTCCAAATTTCAGCCAAATCGGTTCAGTTGACTAACACATAAACTCAACAAATTTTCGCTATTATAATATTAGTAGAATTTTTATTTATTCGAGTAAACCTGATTTATTAAATTGGGAATCTCATCTAACACGACTCACTCGTTTGAGTCGCTGTCACAATATATAGTTATTCAAATAAAGCTTTAGATGATTGGGTCTCAGCGTCTAGTTAGACTTGTGTCGCTATCATAGTTTCTAAAAATGGCAGAAGAATATCTTTACTAAAATATTAAATTAGTGATTTTGTATTTTTTGAGCTGTTCGTTCAATATTTTTTTTTTTGCGTTAAATAGACCGTTTGTTCAGGAAAGTTTTAGCTTGACTTTATAACTTCACGGTACGACCCTTAGCAGCGGAGACTTAATGGGCACAGGAAACCCCCAGGAATCTTTGTCTATTTCCAAACTATTCTTGCCTTACTTCATGATGTTAATAGAAAAATAAGTATATTGTTTTATTACCAATTTGTAAATCCTGGCAACCCTACGACTCGTTCACTTAGTTATTCCTAAGCTAGCAGCTCATTTAACGGTTCACGAAAGACTTTTTGCTTTGTGATTTGAATAGAAACACTGCATTAATAAATTTCCGTACGAACGCTAAGGCAATTATAATTTCATTTAATTAATCCCAACTATAAGATATATTTGTAAAAGTCTTTTTGTTAGTGCCTATATTCGCCTACGAAGTAACCTGTTGAGCTAAGTTTTAGCAAAGAGATTGATGAGCAAATGGAGAATGTCATAGGTTACTTTACTTTACTTCGCGAAGAAGTAGGAATAACCATAACGGAATTTCACGTGGAATTACTAAAGCACAGCTGTCAGACTTCCTTACTTGTCAAAGACTTTTTGTAAAAATCCCATGCCGATCACCGAATTTAGTCCGAGCCGAGCCGAGGGCAAAATCTAGTTTTAAAGAGAACATGTGGTAAATTTAGATATAGACAAAAATATATCATGATCTAGACGAGAACCTATATTTCCGTTAAAAGTTTTAAAACAGTAAAAAAATGTCTTAGTTCCAACTCTGATCTGATTCTGTACGGTGAGTGTTGGGTAGCGGAGTAAGAATCACGCAAGGATAATTAATTATTAATACAGTAGGAATACATATTGGGAAGTGTTTAAGACGACTATATAGCCTAATATCTCAAAACTGTCTGTTCTATTGTCTTTTAGATTGAAAGTGGCACATACAACAAATCTAAAGAAATACAGAGGTAAGGAAGGAGATATTTTGACGAGATTTTTGCAAAAGATGTATAAGAATAATAAAAAAATCACATCGAAGATGCTTAAAAACGAGTTTATAGATCTCAATATTTAGTTAGGGAACCTAATTTTTTTTTTTAAACATTGATTAGGTATTATTTTATGAATAAAGAAAAAATGGCTCTAATCTCTACCTAAAGTCTAGATTAAAAAAAAAAAACCAGCCCAAACAACGTAGGCAAAGGTCATAACTAAGGAAGGACCTACAAAGAGCATACTTAATTTTTTTTTGCTAGCTTTATTGTATCGACCCCTTAATTTTAAACCTACGAAACTATTTTTTTTTATTAAATATATGAGGCAGGTAGGTAACAAGTAACAAAGCAATATTTTTATATAGTTATCAAAGAGTTAATTGAATAAAGTCTGAATCTACTGCATGCCTTTCTTAGGATAATTGTATGTAACATTACTAAACATTGTGTAATTATGTACTACAATCTACAAATGTAATTATGTAAGTTAATAAATAAATAAAAACTTTTTAATGAAAAAAAAAAATAACCGGCTTCCAAGAGATTACACTAAAAAGGTAAAAATAATAACTTATTGCCAAAATTCTGATCTGAATTACAATTTGAAGTTGGTGTTGTGGTTCTTTTTAAAGCCGGTTTTTTTTTATTTAAAAGTTTTCATTTTTGTTTTTGAGTAACAAATTGCGTTTCTTTCTCTTACACAAAAAACGTTTATACTTGTAACAAAATTTTATACAATCATCAACATAAAATTTCATCAGTTCCAAATTAACATCAAATTAAGAATTTTTGAAATCGGTTCACAATGACGAAGAAATCGGTGGACATACATAAAAAAAAAACATACCCGTCGAACATAGAACCTCCTCTTTTTTTGAAGTCGGTTAAAAAAAATAAGTGAGATTTAGAAGTTTAAGAATTAAGGCAGGCATATGAAAAGTGAAGGTAGTAAAAATATTCAACCATGTATTGATTTTTTTTTTTTCTTTAATATGGCTTCTTAATAAATTATTATTATTTATTTAGCATCGTTGCCTTAATTGCTCTATTGAAATATATCAACAATACAATTACTCACTAGAAGACGAATGTTTTATTCATGACATTTAGCTAGGTACTGGAAATAAGCCCCTTCGAAGAATCGAAGCCCTGTCGACTGTGTGTGACGTTCAAAATGCACGCTACTGAATTCTAATTAAGAATATCCAGCACATGAGTTTGATGTGATCCCATCATCTACATCATTCTAACTTAAATTGTTACCTTTGACTTTGTTAAGTATGTCCTTAGATTTTCCGACATAAGTTTATTTATTTGTTTACTCTTATTTACTGATTTATGAGGCGGGCAAGTACATATTGCATCTCTAAATTTCGTGAACAAGTTGTTGTAGTTCTTCCACAGTTTTGCCCCAAGAACGCGAGACCCGATCATATTCCAGACTTTTTCGCAGTGAGCTCCCAGGACCGAATTTCTATTGTTGGCGATGGAGATTACATCATTGCCAGTGTAAGTGGAACAACAAAAGTTTGCATTTTTCAAGGCCACGTAGCCCAGTAGGTCAAGCTTAATATACATTAATAAATCGATGGAATCTTTGTTTGATATCGTGTAACTTCTGAAATAACCCTAATATCCACTAGGTATGCTAAAAAAGTAGGTGATTAGATATGAACCCGATAGGTGGCGCTGTTGTAGAGTTATTAATAGACCAAAATGACTCATATTCACAACATACACATAATTCACTTCCTCATAGTCATTAAACGCATTAAATAGTCTGGTATCCTCAATCTGGAGGTAATTTATGTGCTCTGTGTCACTTAAGTTTAGGTGCGTTTTGTTGACTGCTTCAATGCGTTCAATGTCATAATCCTGCCAAGTTAAAAAGTCATAAATTCTGTATAACACAGTACAAATCTTTGTTCATTCTCTTTGGTAGGATTACCGCATTATGTACATTATATCGGTCCACAAAACGCCACTTTTACACTTTGTGCAAAACTGATTACATTAACGGTAAACGCCGATAATTGTTCAACACTTTGATATATATGTGATATGACATAAAAAAAGGACAATAAATTAGGTGCTCGCGGTTTTTGGTTTCGTGAGATTCTGTTAAGCCATTATTGATTTATATTTTTCTGAAGTTGCTCGATTCAAGAAATTCCGGCACCTTTGCAAAAATATAAAAAAAAAATGGCTTATCTGAATCTCATGAAACCAAAAACGGCGAGCTTTTGAATTTTTGTTCTTTTTTTCGAAATCAAAATGTAAAATAGTATTTAGGAAACTTCGGAGATTATGGCAAAATCATTTTGTATGAAAACAATCTGCGGCTTTTACCCTGAATAACTTAAATTGTGCGCAAGCCAGAGTTAAAATTAATCGATCTATCGACTAAAACAGTTACCGCGAGTAACAAGCCATGAGTAAATTAATAAACCATATCTGGGACCTAATTCTCACTTTAGCTGAGATAATTTCGAATTAGAGATTATTAAGAAGACACCACATCGACTGTAAAATTTCGAACGCCGACATTACTTTATCGTTTTCGTCGTTCGAAGCGGTGAAATGTTGCCATTATGAACCGGTGACGCTCCATGGTACGGTCCGTTGCACAGTACTATAATATTTCTCTTTTAATATATTTAAAAATTATTTTGGTGACTAAAAATGTTTGAAGCAACATTTTACGTGTGTTTCATCATTATTAATAAGGAAATAATAACTAAGTTATTCAAATAAATTCATGTTTCGAGAAATTCCTATATTCTTGACAAGGAACGTATTTGGACTGAAACTCTGTTTTTGTTGAGTATTTTATTTGTTTATTTTTGAGAATTATTAGTTATTTTAATTTTTAAAGGTGTAATTGTGTTTATTAATTTTTTTTCACATGAAATTACTACCTAGTATTATCAAAATACTATGCAGCACTAAATATGGCGGCGCCGGAGCTATAATATTTTTGTCAGTGTATGTGATGTAACTTAGTGTTTGTTATGATGGAAATCAATAGAAATAGAAGAATATTATTGCCATGGGCGACTTAAATAAATGCAAACATCGGCCAAAAAAACAATTGAGGAAAGACTAATAATATATTATGAAAATATTCGGATTCGACATTACCAGAATAGCATAACTTCATTTTCGTTCGAGAAAAGTTTGAATTCGTATTTTATTTCGAATTTGTGATCAATTTGATCGCGTGAGAATTGGCTCCCTGGAATTCGAAATTATCTCTATCAGCGCGGTAATCAGGCCCCTGGGACCTAATTCTCACTTCATCCGAGATAATCTCGTATTAGAGATTATCTGGAAGACACCATCTCGACTGTAAACTTTCGATCGTCGACATCATTTTCTCGTTTGCTGTTTTCTCACTATCAATCGAAGTAACCTTCGAACAAAATGTCGTTCGAAGCGGTGAAATGTTGCCATTGTGAACCGGTTACGCTGCGAGATGCGTTCCGTTGCACACTTTTAGAGCGTTTTTAAAAACGCCTGCTTTAATATGCCTCTTTTGATATATTAATAAAGATTTCGGGACTACAAAATGTTTGAAGCAACATTTTACTTGTGTTTCATCATTATTAATAAGGAAATAATAAGTATAACTAAGTTTGTAAGCTAAATCCCTATTCCGAGAAAATGCTATAATCTTTAAGCGGAACGTATTTGGTCATAAATAAAAAAGAACTCTGTTTTTTGTTGATTGTTTTATTTGTTTAGTTGGTTGAGAATTTTAAGTTATTCTTATTTTTCAAAGGTGTAATTGTGTTTATAAAATTTTTTCCACATGAAATTACCACCTAGTATTATCAAAATACTACGCAGCACTAAAGATGGCGGCGCCGGACCTCAAACATTTTTGTTACTGTGTGTGATGTAACCTAGTGTTTGTTATGATAGAAATCAATAGAAATAGAAGAATATTATTGTCATGGGCGACTTTTATAATTGCAAAAATTGGCCAATCAATCAATTGAGAAAAGGCTAATAATGTATTATGAAAGGAATAAAGGTAAAAAAATATCGTATTTGGTAATAAAAGTCTTTTTTGCCGCCCTTTTAATTACTCTGACCTACATTACACATATAGTTTACGCTAAAAGTAGAATTAATGTTAAGAACCCAATCATTTTAAACTAAATTTGTCATGATTCGAATGCGAGATCTAGTCTAGAACGGTCCCGACCACTCAAAGCAGTTCGAGCGGCTTGTGTTCGAAAAATGTCGGATTCGACATTACCAGAATTGCTTAACTACATTTTCGTTCGAGAAAAGTTTAAATTCGTACTTTATTTCGAATTCGTGATCAATTCAATCGCGTGAGAATTGGCTCCCTGGAACGATTCTAGTCTATTTGTTCACTTTATAATTATATTACAAATAAATACATAGTGCTTTTCCAAACATATATAAGCAAATGATAAATTTAATTATGTTTGTTGCATAAGTTTTTGTGATAATTATCATTCCAATAATAGCACTAATGTCTATTATTAGTTAAAGTGGATGTTTAAAATGTCCTCGCAATGCAATAGGTACAGATGTTATATGGGCGCGTTTAAGGTCTACCCGCATATTATGATAATTTATGTTATTCTGATATCAGTACATAATGCACATTTCGATGTTTTGTATGTTTATAAATATTAAATTTCCATATGAAATGAGGTAGACCAATAATTTAGACAAGGTTTTTGTGAGTATGTGCACATATACCGATTTATCTACTTACATATATTGTATAGATACAGGCAACAACTACTACACTAATAGGGACTTATAAAGTCCTAGTATAAAAATCTAATAAATACAAAATTATTCCTAAGGATTAAGAAATACATTATGAACTAAACCTTGCCAGCGGCTCCGCCCCCCTAAATTCGGTTTTTGGCGTGGATTTCCTGAATTAACTTCAATTAATTAATCAATTAGTTATACCAATGATTTGCAAAAAGGTGAAGCAACAGTTCGTTTAACTCTTATAGTTATTCCCGCAGGAACTTTTGAATTTTTAATAATAAAAGAGCAAGCAAAGGGTAGCCTATATGCTACTCTAGGACCTAACCTATATGTATGCCAAGTTTTATTCCCATCCGTCCAGTGGTTGAAGCGTGATTGAGTAACAAACATCCATCCAGACATACAAACTTTTACATTTATAATATTAGTAGGATATACATACATAGAAATAATCTTTTGTTAACCCAATAAGGTTAGTCTGTGAAGAAATTATAACATAAATTCCATTTCTTTGGCTTTATGTTATCAATGTAAATTACTCTTTGCAGAAATAAAAATGCATGTTTAATGTATTTTGTAGTTTAGTACGTAGTATATTATATTCTCTTTGGTTTAGTGCCATATGACTGTGGAAATGGCATACCAGCCAACTTGGTTGAGACAAAATATTGGCTGTGCCACATTATAAGATTATAATTTTGTCCATATTATGGTTTATTCGTAAAACGCAGTTTCAAATAGATAAGAGAAGTTTGTACAGTTACAATATCAGCGCGTTTAGCTACTAAACTACGACTTCGTCCGCGAAGACGTTAGGAAAAAATCCTTTTCATACGTTCATGGTTTTACCTACAAAAATATCGGAATTCCTCTTGATTGGGATAAAAACTCTCTTCAACTATCCCTGTGCGAAATTTCAGCTGAATCGGTTGATTCTGAGTTTGTCCGCGTGGAACTTTTTTATTAAAACTCTCGACCCCGTTTTAACCCCTTAGGGTGTGAATTTTGGAAAATCCTTTCTTAGCGGATGCTTTCGCTATCTTTATTCCAAATTTCAGCTCAGCAGTTGGAGCTGTGCGTTGATTGACCAGTCAGTTCTTTATTAATAATTTCTCTCGATCTATCGTTATTCTCCCCACATGGTTTGAAACTAAACAGTGGAATGTTAGAACGGAAGAGTCGGTCAATTGACCTAGCGATAATGATGTGAGCAGACCAGCTCTGTGCCACTATAGGCTTCTTTTAAACCCACATATCCTACTAAAGATGGATGGCCCACATCACCAACTTAGGAGACAGGATGCGTTCAACCTGGAGACCTACTCCGAATTTGCGACACTTTTTGCTACATGATGTGTAAATTAACATCAAACTGGGCCTAAAATCTGAAATTGAAATACAATTAAAGTTTGGTGCATTTCTATTTTTTTTATTTGTTTAGTTTACCTGTAATTCTTTTAAAATACAATAAGGAGTAATAATAATAACAATATACAAATAAAATGTTCTAGTGTTTTTTTATATTACTAGTGCTCTTTTAGTAAGCTTTATCACTTGTGTCTTACATGTAAACGTAAGTTACCGGACTGAATAAACATTTATTTAAATACACATGATAACACAAATACTTCTTTTACATACATCTCTTATTAAATCTTTTTTTTTTATATTTTTACTGTTTTCCTGTGAGATAAGTGTGAATTACATTGTCGAGTATTCATAGTAGAGCCTCAATGCTGTCCGACACGTTGTAAACCTACACTCGGAGACAATAAATTGTGGTTTGAAATAGATACATCTCAGATGTGACTGCTTAAAGTACTTCTGCCATAAACGCTGCAAGTACACCGGAATGGAATCATCACATATCTTCTTTCGGTGGGTGAGGCTCTGTCCATTCAAACACCTGCAACTTAAATACTTGCGGTGTTACATACAACCCATTGAAATATTCAGACCAAAATTCACTTAAATCGTTCGATCCGTTTAGGAGAAGTTAGATGACAAACACACGTACAGAAGAATTATACGTAGAAAAAAAACCTATTCAAACTTGACGTCTTCAAGTAGACTAGACTTCAAGTCCTTTCCCGGGACTCAGACTATCTTCATGCCAAATTTCATCCTAATCCGTACAGTGGTTTAAGCGTGAAGAGGTAACTGACAGACAGACAGAGTTATTTTCGCATTTATAATATAAGTATGGATTTCTTATTAGTTCTACTCTACGAATAAAGAGTTAGAGCACAAGTGCTGAGGTCATCGACCTGGTTGCGTAGGGTACTCGGCCTCGTATCGGTCGTCTGGGTCGTTTCGTAGGGCGGATGAACTTACAGGTCACGCCGATAAGTAGGGTTTTAGGGCCTCGAAGTTTGGTTTGAGAGAGAGTAGCGGCCCAGATCGCACGCAATTAAGGTCGCTTGAGCCTGTTTAGTCGCTAAAATTTCCCTTTATCCACATATTGACCTTTTCCAATATTGTTCTAATATCTTGGGCTGCCCACTCAAAAAAAATTAGGAAAAAAGTGAATAGTTGTCACATTATATAGTCAAAGTTACCATAAAAATTGTAAAGTTTCTCTACGTTCTGGTTTCATAGTTATGACATGTATTGTAAAAAAATCTAGTAAATATTACAACATTTTGGTGGCCTTTACAATTTTTAGGGTTCCGTAGATAACAAGGATTATTTATAATATGTGAAATATTAAGCTTGAAAGCTAATTTTTGTTAAATTCAAGTGTCCCCCCACCACCTAAATGGTCGTTTGTTGACAAAGAAAAAATTCACGCCAGTAGTAAGTATAAATATAATGATATAAACGAATTTAAAATGATGTGGTTTTTGGATAAAAGGCAGCAAGCATAAGTTCATGAACCACGTAAAATTATAGAATAATAAATTCTTAAAAGGCTACCTAAATTGCATTTTTTGGCATAGGTTTCTCCGGATCAGCTGCGCAGATCCGACTAAAATTAAATGACTGTGTTCTTCAGGATATGGTTCAAACTCTACAAAACGTGAAAACACGATTAATGAACTTTTCTTCGACAAAATAAAAAAATCCTAAACCCTTTTTCACGGATTTTTTAAGTTTTCGGAAAAGTTATCTATTAAGTCCTAAGTACTATTAGATAGTACACAACTTTGCTAAAGTATAGCCGTGATAGTGCATTAAACCGTGAGAAGAGGCAGTTTTTGATTACAATAATGAATAATTAAACTATGAATTTATTTCATATATTTCAATGAAAATCAGAGTTGAGGTGTAGCTGCACTACTCACGCACGCTCAGTTGCATATCGCGTTATCCTTGTTTTTACCCAAGTTTTCTATCATATAGTAGGTACTGCCTCTTAATAGCAATATTTAGTAAATTAATAACAATATTTACTAAATTAATGACAATGTTTACGTTTCAATATTCATTGAAGCTTGGTGGCACGAGGGTGTTTAAACAAAATCGGACTACAAAATGTTCAAATATCCGCAATAATTCTCATTCTACGGAACCATAACTTAATGCGTGTACAACACACACTTGGTTGGTTTTTTTTTGTGTAGAATATTTAATATCTATTTACAGATAGTGTATTATAACCGCGCTGCGCTAACAAAGCTCTGTACACTCTTCTCATAAAAAAAAACTATATATTAACCGGTCTTTTTAACCTAGTCGTGTACTAATAAAATTTTAATTTGACAATTTGTAGTCAACATAGTATAATTAATATTCAAATAATTCAGCCAACTCCGAATATATCCACCTAAAACCGGTGTAATAAAATTTAACTGATTCAATGCAATAAAATTATTCTTTTAAAATAGTTATGTAATAGGTTTGTGTCGCCAAAAGTGGCTTACGACTAGGGTTACCAGATGGCCGAGAAATCCGGGATAATCCTGGAATTTTACGTCCTGTACCGTGTTCAGTAATTAGAGGTCATCATAATCCCCGAATAATATTGTCTTTATTAATAAATAATTCAAAAACAGCAAATTAAGAGTAGTGAATGCAGTAGATTTAATATTAAGTACCACAATACAATAACCAAAGTTTAATTTGGGAGTCGTTTATTTGTAATATTTTGTAAATTTCTATCTTTGTTGTATGATTTTCGCTTAAAATATTAATTTTGATTGCACTATTTCTAAGAAAAATATAGAGATTTACCGCAGATTATGATTAGGTAGGTAAGTACCTCCTGCAATTTAGCTTTCTAGGGGAATCCTAGACATTTCCAGAATTATAGATAAGCCCCTGGAAAAGACTGGCCGACGAGAAATCTACCGTAATTACTTTTTCATAGTATTTTCACCCGTAATCTAATTCTGTTTTTATATTTCTCTTGCTCCTAAAAATATGCATATAACAATTTTCTTGGTTGTTTTTTTCTTTGGCTGTCTGTAATGAAAACCTCAGCTAAGGAGGAATTATTTGACCTTGAAGAAGTAAAAAGTAACGACAAAGAATGTAAATAAAAAGTGCTATTTTTGGTGACACACATTTTATAATTGCTTAAAAAGTGCAGATAAATTACATAACGTCAATGAGAGTAATTAAATAAAATTTCTAAGTTTTTAGTGCTACACATTTCATAATACCACACAAGGGGAAATAAACTAAAGTTCAACTAAGGCAGAAACTAAAAAAAAATTACTTAAGTTATTTATAAAGATACATTGTGTAATAGCTCAACAAGTACAGACAAACTATATAACAACTAAGGAAGTGAACGATTGTTAAATAGTGCAAAAGGCAGCAGACGATGACGTTTATCTTTTTAACTTATAACCTTTTATCCTAATTGAAAGAATAATAAAAAAATGGCCTTTACTTCCTAAACGTTTCCCATACCATATATTTTCTATTTATGTCAGTGAAACCATACTGATAGTGAACTCATAGCAATCAAACGGCTTATTGCATACTTACAATAATCACGTAATCTACCTAGGCCGTACCCTTCGCCCACAAAGGCGAGTTTCTCCAGCAATATCTTGAGAACGTTAAATATCAATAAGAAAATTAAGTGTTAATGTGGCTACGTGTAATGGTTAATATATCTACCGTGAGTTGTAATGGTCGACCTGTCCCAGTCGCCGACTTAATGATAGCTTCCCTGATGGCGATGGCCAGTCGATGGGGCAGGGTTAACAGAAGTTTAAATCAAAATTCTGTTCTCGACACGGCACAGGTAGAGAATAAATTCAAATGTTTCGAACAGTAACCGTCTTTTGTATTTTAAACTATTTTTAAAATAGAAGAATAGTACTTAATTGATATTAGAAATAGTACACATGCAGCACCGTGCGTTGTATTTTTAATGTTACAATTACTTAAGTACTAACGGATGAATGTTCAAAACACAGAAAACTATCACATTTTAAATCGGAGACGAAATCGATTATACTAGGTGGCAATCGAGTGTTAATTTTAAGATGGATATCTCGTACGGTAAATTATCTTGGACTGAATTTTGTTATTACCACTTTAAGATAGATGTCGAAGAATTTTAATGAGTTTCTATAAATTATTTTAATGAATTTGATTGGAGCTTGATGCTGTGTGTTTTGTTTAATGCAGCTCATCTAATATTTAAATAAATGAATTGTTTTTTGAAATCGTTAGCAAAGACTTTATTCCGCATTTAAAAAAGGTATTTTTAATCGTCCTTTTTTGTACCACTAAGGTGGCGGTCACCGCAGCCTATGGACGCTTGTAACACCTGGGGCATTACTCGCGCGTTGCGTTTAAAAACAAATAACTTCTTTTTTGAAGAACTCCATACTGTAGCTCTTTGAGAAAACCTTGGCAGGGAGCTCATTCCACAATAAAGATAACTCCCACAACCTAAGCGTTCGCGGGAGAAAGTGTCTCTGTAAAGTTCTCCTTTGAACTTGAGGAAGTAAACATTGTAAACAAACTAAGTAACGTTTTAAAGGTGCGAATAAAAAAATGTGCTGAGGCTACCTTTGCTAACACACATTGTTTAAATGACACTAAAGTTGCTAAAATTGGTCTTTGGTGACACATTTTATAAAAAAATATATAATATTAATTTGAACTTGTGTAATTTTTAGATTAGTATGGTAGCCCTATTGAAGGAAATTAGCCGCACGAGCGCCGCACTCCGGCGATTAGTCGGCTGTGGCGCCACTGACGTATTAGCTAGCATTGCGGATATGCAGTAAGAAAATATACACTTCTACTTATTATTTGGTTTCCCTTAACTAATAATTATGAAATACCTATCTATATAATGTAGATACCTAAACATTACGAAATAGTTTTCTGCGTATTTATGCAGCTTTGTGGAAAATAGCAATGTGCTAATTTTGCCTACTGTATCAACACTGATTGATATACATATCTCGTTTAACATAATGTATGGGTATATTAATAAGCATCCAAAATTAAAAAGTTGGTCCTAATTGAACTTTTGGAACATATAAAATACAGGAAGTTTTTTTATTCAGTTCTTGTAGCCTGCTTTTATGAACTTAGCTCCAATCGCTTAATGCTTGGACAGTTCTACAAGCATCTAGAGGAAACCTGTATATGTAAAGAAGGGTAGGCCGTGCCCCAAGAGTGGGGACGTATGACGCTGGTAAAGGAGTTTTTTTATTTTACCATTTATCAATGTAAAGGAAATAACGACTTCTAAACATTATATTAAACCATGGGCCTACGACGATGAGCCCACCATCTGTCAGCCAGTGACCTTCACAATATGATACGCGTATTTATCCAGCCACCGATTAAAATACTCGGTCCTTTAGGAAAGAAGATATTAAATACATACAGACATTTATAAATTACAAAAACACTGTTAGAAACGCACATTATTTGACCGTTTTGAAAAAAAAAGGTGAATGTACATAGACTTTCACAAAGCACCCTAGTGGCACCGCGCTCACGGGAGCCTACGATTATTTTTAGATTAGAAACAGCTAGCTTTACGTAATTGCACTCGTCTTATGCGCAGCTAGTTCCAGAATGTTTTGCTGCTAAATATAGTCACAAATGTTGTGTGCAATTATACCTTATTATAGCGTGTTTCCACAGTAAGGACCCGCTACGTTTTACCTCGGTTATTACCTTCCATTTTCTTTGGAAAGTGAACTGATGTGACGAAACCAAAGTAGACTAGACGCAGATTACAGTATTGCTGAGAGGAACGTTACTTGTGTTTCGATGAACTCTGCTTGCGTGATATACCAGATGCTTCGTAATCCGAAATACCTGACCTAAAATTACTAATAAAATAAAAATCGAACCGTGTATTTATAGTTAGCCTAGAAAAACATTATTTTCAGTTCTGTTTTTAATATGTAGATTGTAGGGGCTTAGTTGTATACTTTTTTGTGGTGTTTGAATCAATACATCATCTGGATTCTAGATGGTAGTAGTAGTAGTCTATAAAATTAATAGTTGAATTGACGATTCAAGTGCAAAAAACATGAAAACATTGAAACGTCAATGTGCCCAGACATGACTGCAACCAATGATATTTAAGTAAAGATACGGTACAGACCTTCATATTGTTCGAAATCTAAATTCGATCAGCTGTTACCTTCACGTACTAACCTTAGACGAATGCAATAGATGATACGAAACGTGTGAAACAGATGGAGTTAGCTAGCTATCAAATTACGACAATTGTCTTAATTTCGCCGCTTCAGCTTCTGCGTGCTAGAACGATATCTACCTCTTTTAATATATTTATACACTATCATTGACTGCAACATACAAAAATAAAACGGGCAAGTGTAATTCGGACTCGCGCACGAAGGGTTCCGTACTATCTGTAAACTATCCATCTATAGAATCGGCAAAAAATCACGTTTGTTGTATGGGCCCTTAAATATTTGTTTTATTTTACTTTAATTATTTGTTTTTAAATGTGAATATATAACTAAATATTCTGTAAATATTTCAAGCGTCTACCTGTTACTGTTATCAACATGGAGCACAAAAAAATCACGTTTGTTGTATGGGAGCCCTCTTAAATATTTATACATATAATAAAATGGTAGGAAAGTCAAAATTGTACATTGAATATTTTTTAAAAGAATACTTGGGGTGTGATCTACAATCGATACCGAAGCCAAAAATATAGTTTTTAGAATTTTTGTCTGTTTGTCTGTATGTATGTAATATTATTAAGAAGTCGGGTCAACATATAGGCTACATATTATCACCTACGGGGAACGAGCAGTGAACCTTTCTTCAACGCATTCTGTCACAACGTGTAATCTAACGACGCATATTTGACTTGCTTCTTAATTATAAATTATTCTACTCACACATAGCCATTTATTTTATGTTAAAAAATCGTATAAAGTCATAACTTAGATGTGTTATAATAATTTTTCACCATATAAAAATGTTTCCTATTTGCTAACTGATGGCGCTGGCGTCGAATTAGATCGCGCTATGGTTTTGTTCACAAAGAGTGATCTCATAGTATAGCGTTCACGCAGACGACGTCGCGGGCAGCAGCTAGGTATAAATATTTTGAATCTTAAAGTTTAATCACATAAGTATATAATTTATGTTACGGGGTATACAATTATTCTTAAATTTAACAAAAGTTATTGAGAAAAGACGTGTTAATGTAGTCGAATTACGAATTCAGATCACAAACAGTTGCTTCATTCAGTATACAGAAGGTACTATGTACTTATTGATAACTTTGTAATTCGTTTAAGCAGTATCTAACACCTATATTAAATTCACATGAAACTAGGTATCACTAGTATCAATTAATTATCGACATAATATTGAACTTATTGCAAACTCGGACATGCCCACGCCTCGTCAAAATCTGCACCCATGTCATGGTCAATACTGTATAGTTGCGCGTCAAGACCGTGAAAACGACTTGACACACATTCCAGATAAAGACGTGCCCGCAAGTGATGTGCTTTCAATTATATCTGCACACTGTCAAGATGCCCGTAATTAAGCTGCAGTCTAAATGCAGCTGTCGATCAAGGTAAAGAATGTGCTGGAGGTCGGATTTCAAGCGGTGTTTAGAAATAGATTGAGTACAACGCCTAATGTAAATACGCTTCCACTATGATACTGCGGAATGGATACACTGTAAGGCTGTTCCAGATAGTTACTGAGTAGCACAATTTTGAGCGGTGTTACTACTAACAAAAAAAAAAATATTGAAATTTCTATGGACGTTACACATAAAAAAAGTGGAAGTAGAAGAACCCTTCGATACCAAAGTAGTTGGTGTCAAGTAGATACTTTTATTGTTTATTATATTATTTGCTTATTAATGCGTGTTTCAATATTTTTATGTGATTTTAAATCGTGAATTAATTAATAAAATACGACTTCTAGTTTCCTGTTAAAACATACCATGAAATGTGTAAATATGCTAAAACATAATTTAAAAATCAAGTAGCAACGTTCTTTAAGAGGAACGCACCTTGAGTATTCTCTGTAGACTACACAATCAAGTCTACATTTAAGAAGTATCATATTTTAGTTCTGTGACTACAAAAATAGATTAGTTAGTATGTATATATTGCTGCTAATAAATCTCATAAAACTCTCTGCATATATAAGTTCCATTCGTATATTGTGTTTTTTATTTTTCAAAGTAATATGCGCATTAACATCAATTATTCTTTTTTTTGTTTGTTTCTTTGTTTAGTCGTTTATTGGCTGTACATCAGCAACTTTTCCTTCAGCTGTTATTTTTAACTAAAGCTCTTTTAATATCTACAAAACATAAATAATATGCTGTCAATAACAATTTGAAAACCATAAGCTATCATATTTTTTACAGTTCTATGTCAATAGAGAAGGAAACAAACAAATAAGTAAACAAGCCTTTCCTCTTAATAACATTAATGTGATTAAAATATACAAATGCTACGCTTATGTAAATTACAAGTACGTATATATTAATTAATCATATACGGAATCATCTGCTTATCATTCAAAAACTTTTTATTGAATCAGAATCACTTTTAACATTCAATACTCTAGTCTCATCCATCATAATTAATGCAAACCTTAATTACGCATAGAAAATACAAGTTTGCAAGCGATTGATATTTGACAGCATCAAAATAATACCAAACAAAATCTGCCACTAATCAACGTGCCAATGTCTCTAAGATCCTGGTACAACCTGGTATTTGTATGATGTAAAGCTTTCTTTCATTGATCTGCCTCGTGAATTTCCAATGGCCTAGATGAGATCCGGTGATTAGAAACTGAGATCAAGTAAAAAATGAGTTTTTTTTTTTATTTTGTACGTTTGATGCGACACGAGAGAGAGTTTCGCACTTGTTAACTAAACTAGTATTGGCCCTGACGCAAATTTAGTTATAGATTGTTTTAGATCGGCCGATTGAGTCGCTTTATCAGCGGCGAACGCAGAAAGTGTTGTTGCTTTTTTTATAAAGCTTGAAATGATAAAGCTGTCCGTGTGTAGGATGTTTGAATGAAAGTAACTCTGTCTGTTACCTTTTCATGCTTAAACCGCTGTACCAATTAAGATTTATTTTGGCATGGATATAGTTTAAGTCTCGGGAATGGATGTAGGCTATTTGAAAACGTCAAGTGTGAGTCTGTTTCGTTGAAATCCTGCACCGATGAGCCGATAACCGAATTTAGGGTGAGTGGAACGGCGGGCAAAAGCTAGTAGCTAATTTGTTAGCTCAGTAAACCAGACAGACTGACACCTGTAGTATCACGAATTCGATATTAATATAAACTTTTCAACCCGTCAATGAAAAAAGCTGACACTTGAGAAATCGATAATACTGACGACCCTTTAATCTAAAGAGTTTGATATAACCTAAGATTATTGTTAATTATACCATAGGTAGTTTAATAAATTGCTAATAAGTTTAGAGGCCACCCATGCAGTGACTTAAAACTTAAGCAAAGAGGACATATATCGCATATTGGTGTCTAGTTTAACGGCAACAGCCAACGCGTGAATCTAGCGAAAAACGTTTATAAAAAAACTAAAGTAATTAATTAATATTTTATTAATATTATTTCCCATTCATTCTTGTAAAAACATTGCGAAATAGCTTTTCGTTTTTAATTATTTATAATTACTTTTGTGCTGAGCTCTAGAGGGCCAAAGAAATTTAAATCAGCATAAGTGGTCTCTTAACTGTTAATTTCATAAAGCTGCTTAAGCGGATTTTTGCAACAGCACACATTGATTGTGAGAGCTGATAGGGTCCGGTCTTAGCTGTCAGCAAAAGCGTAAGTGATGTTTGGTGACTTATACTGTACGGTTCATTCACAATAAACAATTTCGCTTATGTCTCAGATTTTATGATGTAATGTTACCTACGTGATTTCTCTTTGGATCAAACTGTACGTCTATTCCTACAAAACTTTACGAGTTCATATAGCATGTGTCATATATACTTGTTATGAAGAATCTCTAGTATTAATCATAACGTGTGGTGGTTCTTCAAAAAAATCGGCGAAGTGCGAGTCGGACTCGCGCACGAAGGCGTTTGTTGTATGGGAGCCCCCCTTAAATATTTTTTTTATTCTGTTTTTGGTATTTGTTGTTATAGCGGCAACGAAAATACATTTTCTGTGAAAATTTCAACTGTCTATCACGGTTCATGACATACAGCCTGGTGACAGACGGACGGATAGCGAAATCTTAGTAATAGGATTCCGGTTCCGCTAATTACCCTTTGGGTACGGAACCCTAAAAATTAGGTACATAGATACTTAACTCTTAGTCTTATTTCAATTGCATAGTTTTTACCATGGAAAGTTTTTACTTGCTATTTATTATACTTGTTCATATACAAGTGGAGATCGTGGTCCAGTAACATTTGTGTAGTCATTTCCCTTGTTTTTTTTTTAGAAAGAATTAAAAAGCTAATATTGTGTTAAATTTAGTAAGGGGCCGTCCATAAATTACGTCATCGATTTTTTCAGATTTTAGACCCCCCCCCCTATAATCATCCTATCGTCATTTCTTAATGACCCCCCCCCCCCCTTCTCCCAAAATTGACGTCATTACTATTTTCATAAGTACGATGTTATTTATAGTTTAAAAAAATAATGTAGACATGCCTTGACCTTGTAATAAATAAATAAATAATGAGTTCAATAATTAATACCATTAAATACTTGCAAAATATCACAAGAACATTATCTTTCCTTAGTATGAGACATGTATTTAAGTATAAGTATAGTATAAATATGTACTTTTATTAATTATGTAATGTTGTAGTTATTATTTAAGTATTGTGTTTATTATCAATACATAGTATAAAACAAAGTCGCTTTCGCTGTCTGTCCCTATGTATGCTTAGATCTTTAAAACTACGCAACGGATTTTGATGCGGTTTTTTTAAATAGATAGACTGATTCTTAAAGAAGGTTTATATGTATAATACATGTAAGTACCACGGGCGAAGCCGGGGCGGGCAGCTAGTATTTTACTAGGTGTGCTGGAAGAAATTTCTTTTTAGAAATAATCTTTTTGTACGTGAAAAATAAACTATAAATAAATAAAAGAAGAATGACGTCAATTTCGAAACACCCCCCCCCCCATCTATCATTTACCGTCATCCGCAGACCAAACCCCCCCCCCCCCCTAATTTAGAATGACGTAATATATGGACGGCCCCTAAGTAATAAAAACGTATATTTTATAGTTCTTTTTTTAATATTGCTAATTATTCGTTTTTTCCATTTTTCCCAAGTGACGTAAAAACAATATTATGAGAATTTTTTTTCTGACCAAAAAAAATGTTACTATTTAAAGTCCAATGCCTTTTAATGTACTTCCAATAAACAAGATTATCGAATTTGGGTCTCATTGCGGAACACCCTCAAGCGATCCATGAGCAACAAATGCATCCACAACGAGCAACCGTTTGATGCGGATTTTGGTCAGGCGGCGTGATTTTTTTTTTTTATAACTTATTTTTTTATTTATATTTACATGATAATGAATACTTGTGGCCACAACTGGGCAGCATGGATTTCTAGACCAAATCATCGCATAATCGCATCTCACGTCATTGTGATGGCAACTGGCCACCAAGATCATGCAGTTTAACGCCCCGTGCTATTTTCATCCCTTGGAGTTTTGTTAAATCTTGGATTTATGCGAACAAACCAGAAACAATTCCTGAGCTGAGCTTCCAAAGGCCGAGGCCCAACGCGTCATCGGTGAGATAAAGCCACATCTTCGTTAAAAAGCCATCAAAAATTTAATGGAAAGAGCAATGGCCTGCCATCAGAGCCGCAAGGGCCATTTGCCTGATATTTTATTCTATACTTAATCGAAACATGTCTAGATACCTACTTAACAATGCAATATGTTGCTTGTTTAAAAAATACGTGTTTGTTTTTAATGAATAGTGAGCTCATATTGAGACATCTTTTACATTGCTCAAGTAATTAAGCAAAGCAAGTAAGTAGGCTATAAAAAATGAAATAATACTTTATTTGAAAATATTAATCATATATCCAGAAGTTTGGATGTAAAAAAAAAAATAGGAAAGTACCTAGGTAATTGTTTTATTTTTTGCAATGTTTTTCGAAAAAAATAGCTACAGGGGCCCGGACATAGTAAGTAGGTATAGGTATTAGCAAAATGCAACTAAAAAAATTGAAAAATTGATTATGATCGGAAATTACAATTGTATTTTTTAATTTCAATTATATATTGACATTTTAAAGTATAATTAATTAAAAATTAAGTAAGTACTGTATATTTGTTTTTGTGGAATGAGTTCCCTGCCAAGGTTTTCTCTAAGGACTCAGTATGGGGTACTTCAAGAAAGAAGTTATTGGATTTTTAAGGGTCGGCAACGCGCGAGTGATACCCCTGGTGTTACAAGCGTCCAAAGGCAATGGTGACCGCTTATCATCAAGCGAACCGTAAGCTTGTTTGCCACCTTAGTGGTATAAAAAAAAAACATTTAAAAATGAAGTTACTTTAAACTTAAAAATTAAAAAAAAATATCTACAAACAAAAAGGACAAACCAAGCATTATTATGTTAATATTATTAAACAATATTACATTATATTATATCTAAAAGGTCAGATATTATATAATTCAAATTATAATTAAAGCTCTGTATTTAAATATTTTAGGTGCAGTTTTAATTAATCATCTATACATATAATAAAATGGTAGGGAAGTCAAAACTGTACATTAAATATTTTTTTAAAAGAATATTTGGGGTGTGATCTACAATCGATACCGTAGCCAAAAATATAGTTTTTAGAATTTTTGTCTGTTTGTCTGTATAAACTCCGGGATCTGAGAAACTCCTTTGTCCGGGATAAACTCAAAAAGTACTGCATGGATTTACTTCAAATTTGGCACGAATATTATTAAGAAGTCGGGTCAACATATAGGCTACATATTATCACGCTATCACCTCCGGGGAACGAGCAGTGAACCTTTATTTCTTCAACGCATTCTGTAACAACGTGTAATCTAACGACGCATATTTGACTTGCTTCTGTATTATTAATTATTCTACTCACACATAGCCATTTATTTTATGTTATAAAATCGTATAAAGTCATAACTTAGATGTGTTATAATAATTTTTCACCATATAAAAATTTCCTATTTGCTAACTAGATGGCGCTGGCGTCGTATTAGATCGCGCTATGGTTTTGTTCACAAAGAGTGATCTCATAGTATAGCGTTCACGCAGACGACGTCGCGGTCAGCAGCTAGTATTTTGATATTTTTGATACCAATGCACTAACGGATGACGGGTGACAAAATTAACTACTTAAAATAATGATTTTTCATCTTAAAACGAACAGACCTTTTAAGTTGCGGAATAGTCAAAGTTAAAGATATTTTGTGTGAGGTAGTTTGTATAAAATGTTAGTCGGATTCACTTTAAGGACATAGCTATCTTGTTAGCAAAGTTTTCTTTAGTGGAGCTTTATCGAGCAAGCTTTTTAGTTCAAAAAAGAAGCTTGTATCAAATGTAAGTGGTAAATATTAATACTCAATGGTACTTATGTAGTAGTATAGTAAGTAGTCACATTGACGTGGGCTATCAGGCATAAACTGGATGCACACCAGCCCAGCTAATGGCACACAGGAACGGCACAGCACCGTTGCCAAAACGCACGGCTAATTACTTGTATGACGTTAATTTATAAATTTATTTTATAAGAAAAATCGTCAAAACAGACCAGTCGTCGTTTTGATCTATTGAAAAGCGCTGCAGATCGTTACCTGGAACTTGGATGACTCGGCAAGTATTTTCACGCAGATAATAAATACTCAATATTTTGGCAGAAGCGCATAAAAATCACAAAATGTATTATAATCTGCTAAAATTGTACATTAATAATAGTAGGTATATTTTCCTAAACCTTCAAAGTTTTATTTGAAAAAAAAAAAAAACAATGATTCACAATAAAAATAACTGAGAAATCCACAGGTTGAAAACACCTGACATTTACTATGAGTTTCAGAAAACGGGTAAGATGAAAAGTTTAATATTTCCGTCTTATCCCCGACAAAATTAGCGATGTAAGATGAAACACCACAAGAACTCGTAAAATACCGATTAATAAAAACTGCGCTTTTCGCACCACTGAAGTAGAAAATTTGACTCCTTCAATGCGATTCACATCATAATTTTTTTTAAAACTAATAATGCTCGAAATGTTTACCTTAAAGGTATTCTCATTTGCTCGGATCGTTTCGCATTTGTTTTACAAACAAAAATAACTATAAAACATTAGCTCAAAAGCTTTACCGAAAAGGTATTCCTACTTGCTTGCATAAAAATGTAGCTCAAAATGTTTAAGTTTTATTTCCTCGATCGATGTCTCGCCTAGACGGATCGGGGGCGCCTCAGCAACACTGTGGCAACACCGCTTCCCGCAGCTAGGTCGTTCGTCGACCGACGACCGCAGAGCGATTGTTTATTTATACACAGGCTACATTATTTAAACAATGTTTGCTACTTCGTGACATTCCTTTGTAATTATTTACAAAACTGGGTTAAGGCTGTTCTAACGTATTTTAAGGTAATTTCTTCTTCTCTTGGTCTGAAGTCGTGGAAATTTACTTTTTGATATTGTATGTTGATAAATATAAACCTGTCGAATGCATGTCATGCACAAATAGGTATGGTTCTAAAGTTATCCGATACTTAAAATAAAAAAAATATCACTGGTGTATTAGTTTAATATTTGCCTATTTCTTAAAATTTGTGTCACTTTGTTTTTTTATATTCCTATAAAATATGTATGCGTATTACAGATAAATTCAAACTATTACTGCAGTTTTTTGACTCTGCAAAGATTAAGTCTGGGCAGTATATTTCTCAATTAAACTGTAAAACTTGTAAAAATGAGTTTAAAATTAAATTTTAAAATATTTGTGGAAATGTGGATAATAGCCATTTCTATTGTACAAAAATTGCCTATGTTTTAAGAATGTAATTCACTTAAAATTTGTTTCACATGCCAAACTCTATTGGTCAAAATGATTATTATTATTATAATTAAATGGAACTTCTTGCCAGCTCTTTTTGGCAGAAATTAACATTGTTTCCATTGTATTGACGATTCAAAAGTGTTCTTAGAAACCTATTTGAATAAAGTTTAATTTGATTTGATTAATTAAAAAATATGCGGGTTACATACAATGTTATAGACTGTGCCAAATTGTGCAAAATTTCAAATCCATAGTTGGAACAGTTAGCGAGATAATCAACTGTGATAGTCAAACAAACAGCCCACGGAGTGCAAATAAAAAGTCAAACGAGGGAATTCCAGATAGGTTCCATTGTTACCTAATTAATAATAACCAGAAAAAAATATATTAGCCAAATGATGATGATAGGAAAGCAAAAACCAAAGTTGCGAAGCTCAGGACACATTGCAGGCGCCTTGCAGTCGCGCCGCAACTTTCTACACCACGCGCCATGTCTAGATCGCTCTTAAACTGTAATCTGATGATCGGTGGACCAAGAGCCTTCCACAAAGTAAATTATATTTCACATTAACATAGCTTGCTATAGGCTTAGCAGGTGTCATTATTATTTTTTAGCTGTCTTATCAAGTTCCAATGACCTAAAAATGGTATGTTAGGATAATAATGGAGACAGTACAACATAATATGTTGTCCGCTAACCCTTCATAACTATTTTAAGCTTTGATCCAAAATGTAACCCTGTCTCTCTAAAGAGCTTCATAGTAGACAGATATGAACAGTGCAACATATA
Organism: Apoda limacodes; assembly: GCA_946406115.1. Lineage (NCBI taxonomy): Eukaryota > Metazoa > Arthropoda > Insecta > Lepidoptera > Limacodidae > Apoda > Apoda limacodes. The sequence continues at coordinate 9,510,816 of OX291541.1, forward strand.
ATTATGTTGTCCGCTAACCCCTAAAAAATATTGATTTGATCCAAAATTATAATTCTTGCTCTCTAAAGAGCTACATACTGAGTAGAAAAATATGGAGACAGCGCAACAGATTATGTGGTCTGCTAATCTCACATCAATATTGATGTGATCCAAAATCTAACCCTTGCTCTCTAAGGAGCTACATACTAAGTAGTCAAATATGGAGACAGCGCAACAGATTATGTGGTCTGCTAATCTCACATCAATATTGATGTGATCCAAAATCTAACCCTTGCTCTCTAAGGAGCTACATACTAAGTAGTCAAATATGTAGACAGCGCAACAGATTATGTGGTCAGCTAATCTCACATCAATATTGATGTGACCTAAAATATAACCCTTGCTCTCTAAGGAGCTACATACTAAGTTGTCAAATATGGAGACAGCGCAACAGATTATGTGGTCTGCTAATCTCACATCAATATTGATGTGATCCAAAATCTAACCCTTGCTCTCTAAGGAGCTACATACTAAGTAGTCAAATATGGAGACAGCGCAACAGATTATGTGGTCTGCTAATCTCACATCAATATTGATGTGATCCAAAATCTAACCCTTGCTCTCTAAGGAGCTACATACTAAGTAGTCAAATATGTAGACAGCGCAACAGATTATGTGGTCAGCTAATCTCACATCAATATTGATGTGATCCAAAATCTAACCCTTGCTCTCTAAGGAGCTACATACTAAGTAGTCAAATATGGAGACAGCGCAACAGATTATGTGGTCTGCTAATCTCACATCAATATTGATGTGATCCAAAATCTAAACCTTGCTCTCTAAGGAGCTACATACTAAGTAGTCAAATATGTAGACAGCGCAACAGATTATGTGGTCAGCTAATCTCACATCAATATTGATGTGATCCAAAATCTAACCCTTGCTGTCTAAGGAGCTACATACTAAGTAGTCAAATATGGAGACAGCGCAACAGATTATGTGGTCTGCTAATCTCACATCAATATTGATGTGATCCAAAATCTAACCCTTGCTCTCTAAGGAGCTACATACTAAGTAGTCAAATATGTAGACAGCGCAACAGATTATGTGGTCAGCTAATCTCACATCAATATTGATGTGATCCAAAATCTAACCCTTGCTCTCTAAGGAGCTACATACTAAGTAGTCAAATATGGAGACAGCGCAACAGATTATGTGGTCTGCTAATCTCACATCAATATTGATGTGATCCAAAATCTAACCCTTGCTCTCTAAGGAGCTACATACTAAGTAGTCAAATATGGAGACAGCGCAACAGATTATGTGGTCTGCTAATCTCACATCAATATTGATGTGATCCAAAATCTAACCCTTGCTCTCTAAGGAGCTACATACTAAGTAGTCAAATATGTAGACAGCGCAACAGATTATGTGGTCTGCTAATCTCACATCAATATTGATGTGATCCAAAATCTAACCCTTGCTCTCTAAGGAGCTACATACTAAGTAGTCAAATATGTAGACAGCGCAACAGATTATGTGGTCAGCTAATCTCACATCAATATTGATGTGACCCAAAATATAACCCTTGCTCTCTAAGGAGCTACATACTGAGTAGTCAAATATGGAGACAGCGCAACAGATTATGTGGTCTGCTAATCTCACATCAATATTGATGTGATCCAAAATCTAACCCTTGCTGTCTAAGGAGCTACATACTAAGTAGTCAAATATGGAGACAGCGCAACAGATTATGTGGTCTGCTAATCTCACATCAATATTGATGTGATCCAAAATCTAACCCTTGCTGTCTAAGGAGCTACATACTAAGTAGTCAAATATGGAGACAGCGCAACAGATTATGTGGTCTGCTAATCTCACATCAATATTGATGTGATCCAAAATCTAACCCTTGCTGTCTAAGGAGCTACATACTAAGTAGTCAAATATGGAGACAGCGCAACAGATTATGTGGTCTGCTAATCTCACATCAATATTGATGTGACCTAAAATATAACCCTTGCTCTCTAAGGAGCTACATACTAAGTAGTCAAATATGTAGACAGCGCAACAGATTATGTGGTCAGCTAATCTCACATCAATATTGATGTGATCCAAAATCTAACCCTTGCTCTCTAAGGAGCTACATACTAAGTAGTCAAATATGGAGACAGCGCAACAGATTATGTGGTCTGCTAATCTCACATCAATATTGATGTGATCCAAAATCTAAACCTTGCTCTCTAAGGAACTACATACTAAGTAGTCAAATATGTAGACAGCGCAACAGATTATGTGGTCAGCTAATCTCACATCAATATTGATGTGATCCAAAATCTAACCCTTGCTGTCTAAGGAGCTACATACTAAGTAGTCAAATATGGAGACAGCGCAACAGATTATGTGGTCTGCTAATCTCACATCAATATTGATGTGATCCAAAATCTAACCCTTGCTCTCTAAGGAGCTACATACTAAGTAGTCAAATATGGAGACAGCGCAACAGATTATGTGGTCTGCTAATCTCACATCAATATTGATGTGATCCAAAATCTAACCCTTGCTCTCTAAGGAGCTACATACTAAGTAGTCAAATATGTAGACAGCGCAACAGATTATGTGGTCTGCTAATCTCACATCAATATTGATGTGATCCAAAATCTAACCCTTGCTCTCTAAGGAGCTACATACTAAGTAGTCAAATATGTAGACAGCGCAACAGATTATGTGGTCAGCTAATCTCACATCAATATTGATGTGACCCAAAATATAACCCTTGCTCTCTAAGGAGCTACATACTGAGTAGTCAAATATGGAGACAGCGCAACAGATTATGTGGTCTGCAAATCTCACATCAATATTGATGTGATCCAAAATCTAACCCTTGCTGTCTAAGGAGCTACATACTAAGTAGTCAAATATGGAGACAGCGCAACAGATTATGTGGTCTGCTAATCTCACATCAATATTGATGTGACCTAAAATATAACCCTTGCTCTCTAAGGAGCTACATACTAAGTTGTCAAATATGGAGACAGCGCAACAGATTATGTGGTCTGCTAATCTCACATCAATATTGATGTGATCCAAAATCTAACCCTTGCTCTCTAAGGAGCTACATACTAAGTAGTCAAATATGGAGACAGCGCAACAGATTATGTGGTCTGCTAATCTCACATCAATATTGATGTGATCCAAAATCTAACCCTTGCTCTCTAAGGAGCTACATACTAAGTAGTCAAATATGTAGACAGCGCAACAGATTATGTGGTCAGCTAATCTCACATCAATATTGATGTGATCCAAAATCTAACCCTTGCTCTCTAAGGAGCTAGATACTAAGTAGTCAAATATGGAGACAGCGCAACAGATTATGTGGTCTGCTAATCTCACATCAATATTGATGTGATCCAAAATCTAACCCTTGCTCTCTAAGGAGCTACATACTAAGTAGTCAAATATGGAGACAGCGCAACAGATTATGTGGTCTGCTAATCTCACATCAATATTGATGTGACCTAAAATATAACCCTTGCTCTCTAAGGAGCTACATACTAAGTAGTCAAATATGTAGACAGCGCAACAGATTATGTGGTCTGCTAATCTTACATCAATATTGATGTGATCCAAAATCTAACCCTTGCTCTCTAAGGAGCTACATACTAAGTAGTCAAATATGGAGACAGCGCAACAGATTATGTGGTCTGCTAATCTCACATCAATATTGATGTGATCCAAAATCTAAACCTTGCTCTCTAAGGAGCTACATACTAAGTAGTCAAATATGTAGACAGCGCAACAGATTATGTGGTCAGCTAATCTCACATCAATATTGATGTGATCCAAAATCTAACCCTTGCTGTCTAAGGAGCTACATACTAAGTAGTCAAATATGGAGACAGCGCAACAGATTATGTGGTCTGCTAATCTCACATCAATATTGATGTGATCCAAAATCTAACCCTTGCTCTCTAAGGAGCTACATACTAAGTAGTCAAATATGGAGACAGCGCAACAGATTATGTGGTCTGCTAATCTCACATCAATATTGATGTGACCCAAAATATAACCCTTGCTCTCTAAGGGGCTACATACTAAGTAGTCAAATATGGAGACAGCGCAACAGATTCTGTGGTCTGCTAATCTCACATCAATATTGATGTGACCCAAAATATAACCCTTGCTCTCTAAGGAGCTACATACTAAGTAGTCAAATATGGAGACAGCGCAACAGATTATGTGGTCTGCTAATCTCACATCAATATTGATGTGATCCAGAATCTAACCCTTGCTCTCTTAAGAGCGACCTACTTGCGGTGCGGTAGAGAACTCTACATAATTTGGCCATAGACTTTTTCAGACTCAAATATTTATAAATATTTTTATCAAAACTTAAACAAACCACATTTACTCCAGCTTAATGAGGAACCATTTAACGAGTCTCGAATAGATGGGTTAAACAATTTAGATTTCTTTATTTTTTTCTCAACTGTATTAAAAACAGTAGTTTTTAGATTCGAGTAGTAGTAGTAGTTTTTTTTTAGTCGATTAGTCGGATCTCGTCGTAATAACAGATTTCCCGCACTTATAATGAAATGTACTATTCCTTGTGTTTTCAGTTAAAATGTACTATGAAGGTTGATTCATAGTATAACTTAAATAAGTAGAAGACATTCAATGGATACTAAATCAAGGTAGTTTTAGTCGTGAAATGGTTTTAAGAGCTCCGTACCACAAAAAATACGTAACATAGGATAACTTTGTTGTCCGTCTGTCAATACCCTTTTTCTGAGAAACGCGTGGAGGTATCATGTGGAAATGATTATCAAATACTTAGAATCCCTTGGAGCAGTGAAAAAAATCAAACTTCTAAGTTAACGCAATCACAAGATACGGCCATTTATGCTCCGTTTATGCCGCGACCTACGTCGATGTATGAGGACAACAGTTTTCCAACGGCAAAGTTAAGTTTGTCCCTTAATAAAGTTTATCTTTTACGGAACCCTCGGTGTGTGAGTCCGACTCACACTTGACCGGTTGATCGCACTAGGTCAAACTGACTCAGAGCTGTAGTCTAATATTTTTCTAAACAGACTGTGACAACAAAATATTCTGTAACAAAAGCGAACGGTAGTTATTACACATTATTTGACTTTTACACTGTTTAACTCTGACAGGTGACACAGGTCACTGAACTTAAAAATGATAATTTCCATAATTTTCGTTGGTGTATTTATGTATTCGTAACCCCTAAATGTACCACCACCTTTGTGTGGAGGCAACAGATTTTTTTCTGGTGGATGATACTATGTGAGATATCTCGCCTGTTCTTCTCGGAAGTAAAGTAATTCCGAACCCGTGGTAAAATTACACTCAAAAAATATGAGGCTAGCAGAGTACTGTTTTTTGGTATGTTAAAGGAACTTTTTTACTCATAAATGTTTTTTCCACTAATTCAGCGGCCGTCAATTCGTTACTCATAACAAACCCAAAACCGTTAAGGACAGTAACTACATTGCACTGCTACAAATTACAAACAAACTGTTAAATCACATAGCTAACTCTAATTTGCTAGATTAGCTTATTATAGTAGTCTAATATAGAGAATCAAATAGGTTGTATGAGCAGATTCAGAACAACTAAACGAACCGATTTGACCGTTGTTTAAAATAAACATTTGATGTAAATTAGTTTAACAGACAAGACTGTTGAATGAGCAGACACATTTATTTAGAATTACTAGCATATTAGCATTCTGATCACCTGAAGTAGCAGAACAGAGCATGTTTCATTGACAGACTAATTAGCAACCGTAGCTGGGCAGAGTTTGTTTTATTAGCAAGAGGCTGTAGTAGTAATATATTTACTGTTTAACCAGACTGTCACTAGAGGGTGCTACTTGTATTTTAAAACACGCTATGGCAAGTTTTAGCAGGGCAGTGATATAGGACGCATATTAATATACGAGTGTGTCTAGTGAAGATTGCGTTTAGTGTATAATAGATGCATTTAAGCTATTGAAACATCTTATTATACGCTAAATAGATCATCATCATCATCCTATCATCATCATCATCATCCTTGTGTATAATACTCTCCAAGTTAAAATTATATCTCAAGTGAAAAAAGTGTATGTGCTTCAAGACAACAATTCCTGTAGACGGCGGACGTGCGTGCACAGACGAGACTAGGTGTTTGTTGTGTTCTGCGTGTTTGCGCCTACAAAAGCAGCGCTTGAAGGTAGACGGTTTCCGCTTTTTCAGCGGTCTTGAGGAGGATTCAGCGGTAAGCGATTTTATTGTATTTTCTCGGCATTTATTGCCACGGATCGCCGTCGTTTGTCGCTCTTCCAAGGGCGGCCCTTTTTGGGCCACCCCTTCAGACCCAGCTGCAGCCGGACTCGCATCAAGGGATGCTGGTAGCAGCCATTTAGCGGAATGCCGCCACCTCCAGGACTCCCACCACCGGTACGTAGAGGAGGCGTACGTAAACGGGGCGTATGGTTACGCTCCCAGCCCTCAGCCGCCGTTGTGGCGCGTAATTTATTTACCGGCGAAATTTCTGCCGCGGACCGGCCCTTTTCGGTCGCGTTCCCACCCTCTCGGCCCCCGTCTAGGACCTCTATGGCCTCGGCCATATCACAGACGTCGGTGTACTCGGCCTCTGAGTCCGGCGACGAGATATTTAGGGACGAGGACCTCCCTACCCTCCCGTCGATGCTCTCTCCCATAGAGGACACCCCGCCCCGGCCAGACCCAAATTCATCCACCACAAATAAGGACAGTACGTCAAAAATAACGCCCCCCATGTCAGCACCGCGGAACTTGAACCCGCCCTCAATTCCTCTACCGCAAAGAGACCCACGGGTACGCGGCAGAGACACACGGCCGAGACCTTTTGCTCTCAGCCCTTCCAAGGACCCCACCGAGCGTGCCCGACTTGAGGCAAGAGAGGTAATTGCCGATCGGCAAAAGGCTCTCGCCAACCAACCGAGTACTTCCAAAGCCGCTGTAGAGGTGCCCCATGACCCCATCCCTGTTGAAGGGATGGAAATTGCCGAAGTCACCCCCCCCCAGCCTGCCGCACCCCCCGCGCCAGCGCCGCCCAGCGGTCGCTCCTATGCCCAGGCAATAAGCGCCCAAACCGCTATAGCCCCACCATCGCAATCTGTCGCTCAGCCGGCTAGCGTTGATGTCAGTGCCAACTACAAAAAAGTCAAAAATAGCCACCCCCCCATAGTCGTAGAGTCCCTCCCCCAGTGGTCGACGCATCTAAAAAAGATGCACGCTATATTAGGCCACGCACCCAACGCCCGGCCGTTTGGCAAAGGGGTACGATTTTTCCCTAAATCGCCTCTAGAGTATCGTACGGTAGTGGCCTATATAGACGAGCTGTCTAAGCTGGATCACGCAGTATCTTGGTACTGCTACAGCTTAGACAGCGATCGACCACACAAAATTGCCATCAAGGGGCTCCCGCAGGATACCTCGCTTGACGAGCTTGCTGAGGACCTCGCATTGGCCAACTTCCCTGTGTCGCACGTGCGGCAAATTCCTGCAGTTAGGGGTCGACCTAACTGCATTTATTATGCCCAGCTGCAACACAAGCATACTTCTGCCGAGCTGCAACAGCTGTACGCAGTAAATGAGCTGCTCAGCATGCCTGGCATAACAATTGAGGCCTGGCGTACTCGCCCCGGTCCGGCACAATGCCATAGGTGCCAGGCATTTGGCCACGCCTCCTCTAACTGCCACCGGCCAATCAAATGTGTGCGCTGCGGCGGCGAGCACCCGGCGTCCGACTGCGATCGACAATCGGTTGCAGTCAAATGCGTCAACTGCAGGCAAGCGCACACAGCCAACAGCCGCTCGTGTCCCGTTTTCCGGCGCGAGGCGAGACGTAGGGGGGTGACCATTAACCCTCCGTTGCCCCGCAATAAAGCCCAACGGGCTACAAATTTGCCCCCGCCTTCACCTACTCCCCTGCAACAATTGCAGCCGCAGGAGTACGACTTGTCCTCGGGCGCAAATTTAATGCCCCCCGCCAATCCCCCCACCGATAGATCCCAAGCTCTCGGAGGGAAAAAAAAGAGGCCTCGACGCAAAAAATCCGCACCCCAGCCCACAACAACAGTTCAGGCTAACGTTCCGACAGTACCGGACACACAGTTCGCCCCATACATTTTTATGCCCCCCCCCCAATTTGCGGACCCCCCACACCCCCCTAAGCCATTGTTAGCGCAAACATTTACAAAAATGCAACAACAGACGCAACCTACTACGTCAAACCGCCCTAGTGGCATGCTACACACACAGGGCCCACCCCGCATGCAAGCTGGTGCCCTCAACGTGGCTAGAGCCGCAATAGCGGCACTAAACGCGGCCATAGAGGCCATCGCAGCCGGCCAAAATCCGTTGCCAGCCCTTTTTAATGGATTGGCACAACTCACCACAATTCTCACGTGGGAATTTAATGGGGCCTCATCGGGGCCTTAAATTGAGAATTGTGTACTGGAACCCTGGGGGCATAACTGGCAAGACAGCCGCCCTCAGAACGTTAGTCCAGGAACACGATGTTCACATTGTATTACTGGGTGAAACGAAACTCCGAGGTGAGAATGAGCTCCGCATTCCAAATTTCTTCACCTATAGGCGAGACGAAATTTCTCCCGCTAATATGGCCTTCAGGGGTACGGCTGTATTAATTAGACGTGACCTTATTCACGAATTATTACCCCTTCCCCTTTTTACATACATTCGGTCTATAGGTGTAAAACTAAAGGTCGGCAATGCGGAGCTTAAAGTCTTTGCCGCATATAAGCCACCATCAACCCCCTTCGATCCAAGTGACATCGACAATATCCTTTGCGATGCCACCCCCACACTTATCTTAGGTGACCTCAACACCAAACATCAACACTGGGGTTCACGAATTTCATCCAAATCGGGTCGTGAACTAAAAGCAGATGCTGAGAGCAAAAACTATTTAGTCATCGGTCCAGGATCACCAACGCACTACCCCTCTACTGACAATCACGCGCCGGACGTATTGGACATCGCATTAGCCCACAACATTAGCTGGTCAATGTCGTTAGAGGTCCTCCACGACACTGACACTCAGCATCTGCCAATCTTATTGGTCCTTGGAGTGTCCGCAACTGGTAAACCGCTCCCCAACCCCCGCAGAATAACAGACTGGGCCACTTTCCACCGCGCCATGCTGGACTATAAACTCCCGGCTGGTGGCATTTCTACTCCCTTAGAGGTCGAAGAGGCAGTTAGTACTTTTACAACTGCCATTGCACAGGCCCTAAGGGAGTCCACCAGTATCTCAGCCACAGTTTCTGGTAAAAAACTTTTACCGGCGCACCTCCGCGCAAAAATTAGGGAAAAAAGGGCCCTTCGTAAGCACTGGTGTCAAACTCGCTGCCCAGTTGCTAAGAGGGACCTTAACAGGTTCAGCGCAGAACTGCGGTCAGAAATCGCCAACTACAGGCAGCATTCGTGGGACCAAGTGATTTTTAAAGCCAGTGAGGATGACACGGCACTGTATCGCTTGGCCCGACAAATAACCAAAACCCCCGCCCCAATTTGCCCTCTCATAGATTCCGCTGGCATTCGCCACTACCACGCAGCGGAACGCGCGGAACTTTTTGCGGAACATTTTGAGGACCAATTTAGGCCGAACCCCATTATCGACCCCGACCACACATTAGGAGTTACAGAACGCGTAGAGCAGTTTCTCGCGGCCCCAGCCCCACCACTAAGAGGTGATTATTTTATTTCGCCTAAAGAGGTCAGGAAGGAGGCCTCTAAACTTAACAAGCGCAAATCACCCGGTCCCGACGAGATTCCAAACACAGCGATTATTATGCTGCCTAGGAAGGGTCTGGTGGCACTCACCCGTATCTTTAATGGGATATTGCGCACTGGACATTTCCCATCTCCGTGGAAGATCGGCAAAATCATTGTTCTCCCGAAACCAGGGAAAGATCGTCATCGCCCAGAACATTACCGACCGATTACACTGCTGTCCAACTTAGCCAAGTTGTTCGAACGCCTACTTTTACTTAGGATATCCCCGCATATCCAGCTTAGGCCTGAACAGTTTGGTTTTAGAGACAGCCACAGTACCACTCTTCAGCTTGTACGAGTGCTCCATCACATGGCCTTCGAGCTAAACAAGGGCAGGCGCACTGTCGGAGTCTTTCTCGATATGGAGAAGGCTTTCGATCGAGTTTGGCACGAAGGCTTAATACACAAGCTGTTAGAGACGGACATCCCTCCGATGCTCGGGCGAGTAATAGCCTCGTTTCTGGACAAACGAAGCTTCTATGTCTCGGTCGAGAACAACCAGTCAGCATGTAAACCCATTAGAGCAGGGGTACCTCAAGGTAGCTGCCTATCGCCACTGCTATACGCGTTATACACCAACGACATCCCCACTCTCAGTGACTCCGGTCTAGCTGAAGGTGTTGAAGACGTCATCCTAGCCCTTTACGCGGACGACAGCGCCTATATGTCCTCCTCCCGCAAAGCTAGTTTAGCAGCCAAAAAAATGCAGCGACTATTGGACACTTTGCCTGGCTGGCTGGACAAGTGGAGAATAGCCGTTAATGCCAGCAAGACATCAGCACTATTGACCGGCCTGCAAAAGTTTCTCCCACCGAAACTTGTGTTTCGAGGTCAAGTCATTGAGTGGCAACCCAGCGTAAAGTACCTAGGTTGTATTATAGACCGCCCCTTACGCATGCGCAAAATGCTAGACCATGTGTCAGCAGGCGCGGTCGCGTCACGGGCGTGCCTTAGACCGGTGCTTTCCTCTGACTTGCCACTCAGAACCAAAATTCGCCTGTACAAGTTGTACATACGGTCGAGACTGACCTACGCAGCCCCTGCTTGGTACGGTCTTCTATCTTCTACCAACAAACGTAAGCTCCAGGCTGTCCAAAATAAGTCGCTGAGATTAATCACCGGCGCGGGACGCTACGTCCGCAACTCCACCATCGCTAGAGACACCAAAACCGAGCCACTCGCAGAGTTCATATCTGGTTTGTCGAAACGTTTATTCACCCGCGCTGACAACAGCCACCACGTACACTTAAGGGGCATAGCACCCCTACACGCCCGCCCGCCAGAAGGCAGGGCTCTCCCCCGAGAGCTTATTCCTGTGGGTGAATAAGTTTACTTATTCACCCTCCTATCTCCTTACCCTCCTCCCTTCATTTCATTTCCTTTCATTCCATTTTTATTGCCCATCTCGCCTCTATTTTATTTCTGCTTTTATTTCTGTTTTTACTTCGCTTTTATTTTTATTTTATTTTTATTTTTATTTTCGTTTTTGTTTTGTTTTTGCTTCATTTTTATTTTATTTTAATTTCGCTCTTTTGTTTTGCTTTATTTTTACTTTTGTTTTATTTTGCTTCTATTTTTGTTTTCTATTCTGGCGTCTACTCTCGTATTTTATTTTTTCTATTTTCTATATCGCTTATGGCGATAATATATTAGCCACAAAGGGGCCTGAAAAGTAGGCCGCCTTTTTAAACTTCACCGGGGGTGTTTAGCACCCCTGAGCTTCTGCCCGGGTCATGGTGGGAGGTAAATTCCCCTCCCCCGACACCCGCACCTCATCACCCAGCAGGGTGTAAGAGAAGATACCCCGTTCGCTAAATAGAAAGCAAGTCCAATCGCTAGTATCAGTCCAGCGTCTCTGCAGAAACGCTAACAGAGCTTTGTTTTTGCTACTCAAAGTAAATTGTATATATATCTATAGTTAAAGTTACAAATAAAAGTTGTACTTATACCTATAACGTCGTTTTCTCTCCTGGTTAACACTTAAAAATTAATTGACTAAATAAGTTACAGTGGCAGAGCAGAATTTGTTTCATTGATGGAGTAAATTAGCTGCTGCAGCAGACCAGACTGTTTCGTTGACAGTTAGAAATTGATTAACGTAGCAGGTCACAATTTATTGACTTAACGAAGTAACATTTCTTAAATTTACAGACTAATGTTTGTTAAAAATTTAACAACATTGACTGTCAGTTTAGGCAATTAATTGTTTAATGTATTAATAAATTTGTGTCTGCTACTAATTACTACTTGAATCTGCTGTCTGTATATTGGCAGAGTTAGTATGTTGTGAACAACTGAAAGATGGTTAAATATTTTTTGAGTGTAAATATATTAATAATTTAAACTGACGGTTCAAAAGTGCTGTTTAAACGTCTACTCGAATAAAAAGTTTCAGTTTTGATTAGACGAAAACATGTATTTACTTACATGGATTTCTGAACCCCTTCCGCTCTTATTGAATCGTTTTTGTTACAATCGATGGTGTTACAAATTAAAATTACAATTGCGTTTTTAATTTATTACTTTAGCGTTGCACACCCATGTTCTAAATAATGTGTACGTATATTGGATTATTATTGGAATTAAATTTATTTTATAATGCAGTACTTACAATTTAAATGAATTATCGTTTAATTTTTAACAAAATTTGAATTAATAAACTAAATAAAGAGATTTCTAGGTAGGTACCTAACTTTATGTAAAATTAAAAATAAAATAAAAGTTTTAAAGAGTATCATAATATAAAAAGCTTGTTCATCATATAAGCTGTCATATTTAAAAAGCTTCCTCATTCAAAGTTGTTTAAACATTGCACAATCATGCGTTCTTGCATGTAAAAAGTAAAAAGTTGCAACTGCTAAGATTAACTACATACAGGCGCCGTGAGGTGGCGCCGGGCTGGTCGAAGACCGCTTCCTTGAATCTGGGCTATCAGCCTGCTCACTGGAGCTGCCACTGAACCTGTATAATTTGTCATCAGGCTGTAGGTACTGTCGATTGACAACGAGCCACTAACGGTACTTATGCACCTTTGTACTGCTTGAGCTTTTAAATCTCGTCTGAGTTGCTCTTTCTGACTTTTATTTTACTCATATTGTAATGCTTATAAATTGCATATAAGCCCACGCAAAGCACATGTACAGTGCAACAAACATTTCTGACCTTTTGACATTGGGTGCCAGGTGTCGTTGTAAGTTCACACTATTTCCGTTCGCCTTTCAGTTTCAAAATATATTTTAATGGGTAATATACATAGGTATATTAAGTAAACAAAAGCTTAAAAAAATATATACAGAATTTCTGTAAGTTCTTACGTATCACATAGTAACAAGATAAATAATGGAGTTTAGTTAGAATCACATACATACATACATACATACGTACATACATAACATCACGCCTGTTTCCCAGAGGGGTAGGCAGAGACCAAAGACTGCCACTTGCTACGATCCTGGCAATTGGAATCACACTACCCTTTATCTACATTCAGAACGCAGTTCTCACAGAAACGAAAATCCATGCGAGCGGAAAAGTTGACATTTACCTAGTATACAAATAATATTTACCTTCGTAATGATCGTGTTACACAGACAGAGACGTTTCTTTTATTTTATGTTTCATATTCAAACACGTCGCATCGCACCAGACAGGCGATGTAATTCGATGTTGTTGTCGATATATCGATGAAAACTGCACTTATTTATACATTAACTCTCGATCATAATGTTATTGGTGCCTAACGTGTCTTTGTTATTACATCAATTGGTTTAGGAAGCCGACCCTTAAGGCTTGTCCTTCCAAAATTGCGTTAAACTTAGCAAGTTTGTTACCGTATTTTTCATGTTAAATAGGAAATTTATTAAATTAATAAAAACATAGAACATGCTTTTTCTTGATTTTTTTTTGTTATTTACAAAAACAAAGGGAAAGACCTCCTCCACTCTTTTTTCCAGGTAAAGTTAAAAAAAAAGTTAAATAATGTAGTTTTCATATTTTTTCAAAATTATGTTTTTATTATTTATTAGAAGTAAACAAAATATTTTATTCGAGGCACAATATCTGCATGCGAGTGCTGTGGTTCATAGAAGAGCACTGAAGGTCGTTGGCGACTGAACAAGCCTGACCAATGCCAAGTACTAACACTTTTTAAAATTTATACTTAAAGTCAGTATTCAAGGTTAAAAAATTTATCCTATGTAAAAAAATATAGTATACCCAATAATTTTTATTGCCAAAAATACGATAACTTTAATTTGCCTTTATAGAAATATTCTATTTCTCGAAAATTGGTTTTGATCGTTTTTTTTTTTAATTTAATAAATCATAGGTTACTTACTACGATTACGAAATGCACACGGTGTTCTGGCGAGATGAAACGGCGTGGCGTATAAAACTATCCACCAGTCGTTCTTTTCGGGCCCAATGTAGGAGAAGTTCATCAAATTGATACTACAACACCACGAACCACCAGTTGTTTTAAAATTATTTAGGCTGAATTGATAATCATTTCCGTTTTGCGCAAAGTCCGGAAGAATTCGTCGGCTTCGAAAACAATACAATTGTATTGCCAATGTTATGAGCAGTCGGGGGATTCTGTTATTTCCTGTGTACAAAAATAATAATGGTTCAGCAACGTTTTCCTCTAGTGTCTGTTTGGTGTACCTACAGAAAGTGATTCGTCGAAGTTTGCCGCAAGTTTGTTTTTCGTATTAGAGATCCTTTATACTTAAGGAAGTGAAAAAGTGAACTCCCTCGGTGGGAGATATGGTTTGTTTAGCTTTGTTCCCTAACTGGTTTCTTTTGCTTTCAATAACTGTACATACTCGTGTAGATTTTAGATATTTTTTTTGTTATTAGAAATGGCTGGTTGGATTTTGTTAAATGAAGATCCTAATTTTAAGATTTCTTTCTGCTAAGACACATTTTTGCTAATTTTTAAGATTGTGAAACAGGACAACTCGAAGTAACCTTTTGGTTTTAATCATCGGCTAGTGCACCAGTAAGTTTGTGAAATTAGGTTCAAAATGGTAGAGCTAAAAACTTAGAATTTTGATAAGACTATAAATTAAGATCTAGTATATCTACCCGTCAAAATAACATAGGTAATTACCTAATTTATTTAATTTTCAGCTTGATACCTTTATAGCCTTTCCGAAAAGTGTCTTAACGGTCAGACAGACCGGCAATAACGTACCCCTATAGGTAATTAGAATGGTGCATAATTGATATAAGCCCTTGTAAAATAAAAAAATAAAAATTGACTAAACTAAAAAATTAATAATAACAACATAGTAATATTTTAGACTTATTAAAAGACTAAAACGTTACCACGTTTTATATAAATGTAGTCGGTTAAAAATAACTTTCTTGAGTGACGGTTAAAATTTATCAGCAAAGCATTAATTGTCATTTTTAAATCATGAATAAAAATGTTTATATATTTCAGTATAAGTAGGGTAAAATAAATCATCATGCAAAAAAGGTTTTTAAATGTTCGATTAATGAATCGATCTATTAATTCATTTCTCACTCAGAGAAACACTCAAGGCACTAGGAAAAAAAACTCTAATTTGTAAATTTATTGCAATACCTACTAAATCACTTCGACAATGATACACAGGGAGTTTTCATTTATCATACAAAGTTGTCTTACGAATCAGTCGTTTTAAATTCCTAGTATAGGTCAATAAAGAGTTCATTAGGCGTGTTGTCCGTGTGTAATTAACACCTAATGCGCTTAGCCTACATACTGTCGGTGCATAGCAAACTGCCTCGGCGCCCATTATAACTGTCCGTCCGTATTTGCACATATCAATTGTTCTGTACACTTCTTATGTTTCAATCCAGTAGGTACATTTCAGAGACAGCTCCACTTATGCACTCCTTTCTACTAACTGTTAGGTGAAAGTTGTTTGTGAAAAAAATAAATTGACAATCAATATTCATTTTTTGAGAAGAGGCTTGCTGATTTGGGGCTCAGAAATTAAATTAGAAAAAAATATTAGGGAAAATCACGCAGAACTTACAACTTAAGATAAAACATGACGCAATATCGCAATAGATGTCGCAAAAAAAACAATTCTTTTTGCGTTAGTCCAAAGGACAATAGCCAATCCACATGTAATTGGACTAGGCTTAAGTGGCACAAAACACGCTATACAGATAACAGGTGGACACTCAGAACTATGCTATGAAAGGGACCAGCAGGAAAAAAGAAGAATAGGCAGGCCGATAAAAGTTGGGCTGATGACGTTACAGAAATAGCAGGGAACGACTGGCGGCAGAATATTGGAAAAGATATATCTATATCTATACAAGTAAATACTAACATTTGTATGTAACTGAAGGATACAGAAATAAAAAGGCTTTATTATTATATTATTAGGTGGCACATGTCACATTTTGCTCGCCTTTAGTAATGAAATAACTACCTTAAAAGTATTTAACTAATAAAAAAATTTGAGAAAGTAGTGTACAGGAAAGATCAGTTTTCAGGCTGTAAATATTTTTTCTCCAAACATGCTACGATACGCGACTATATCTTGCCCAAGCTGCTTTGTGATAAATCGTATACTTGTAGTACACTATCATAGAGCGAACCGCAATGTTTTATACGTCCGCTCGAGCGGTCAAATATTCATTTCGAAAATGAAACGAACTTTTTTAAACCCGAAAATTGATATCTAAAGAGATAACTCATCAAGTTTAATTTAAATTTCGGACTGGCACAACAAAAAAATGCGCGATTAAATTAATTAAAAAAGTAAAAAAAGAAATCGACATTTGAAACGCAGCGAATTGGCGGCAAAATTACATAAACTCTTTTAATAATTCTCAATCACTCTCAAACACGCTAGAATTACTTGTACTATATTCATCTACTTTTTAGGGAAAATATTATTAAGAGGCTGTATTACCTAAACTAGATAATCACGAATTTCTTCTGATCCGCTGACCAGGTCGGACTAAAATTGATTGACTTTGTTCTTCGTGATATGGTTCAAACTGAAATATTACCAAGTTTTTTTTCTCGTAATTTAATTAATTTTTATAATTTATTTTGTATCATAATAAAGTAGAAATTACCTACTCTGCTTCAAACTTTCGATCATCGTTTTTCCTAGTCCAAAATGGCCATCATACTTTGAGAGTGTATTAATTAGCTTTGTTAGCGACTCTGCCTTAGTACTGTCTAATAATATTGGTGCCGTGTGGGATAATAAACGAGACATTAATGTAAGCTTGCTGATGTTTTTCTGCGGGCCCATGCACTTTGCAGTGACTCAGATTTTACTTTGATGCATGACAATTCTCATTGTCATACAGCCAGGAGGACCCAAGAATGGCTCTTGCAGGAGAACATTCAGGTTCTGCCGTGGCCTGCTCAGTCGCCGGACCTTAACCCGATTGAGCACACTAGAGATATGCTCCAGAGAAGCTCACAACTACAGGACCTACTAAAATTTCATTGTGGGCGATTGTCGCAGGATAAAATAAATAGCTCATTAATTCTATGAACCCCAGATGCATCGTCAGTAGGGATTGCAATCCCGTAACTCATTCAATCCCGCGGGATTGATGTGCGGGATTACTCAATCACGCGGAATCCGGCATCTTTGAAATTATGTTAAAATCAACTTTTTAAAATCATTTCTTACATTAAGCAACAGAAATTATTTCTTTTCTATCAATTAAGTAAAAGTAATAAGTAATCTGTTTTCTTAGATTCATCCTTAAATGTTTGGCATAGTTAATTACTTTTGTTTAATTTTACTCTTATTCCTAACAACAGTTTTATGTTTCTAATTCAGTCTTATTCATATAATAACTAATAATCAAATCATAACTTTCTCTTAGATGCTATTACTATGATATCAACCTATAGTAATAATTTTTAAAAATACGCTCTTATGAGAATACGATTCGGAGCGCCTCTCAGCCTCGCGTGCTTCATACAAACGAATTTTTCACTTATTTTCATAAAACACCAGGAAATTTTGAAGACATGTTTTAGTAATAAATGTCTAGGTCTGCAGTGTGTCTGTTTTCTGTTAAATTTTATAGTTCAAAAGTTATACAGGATTCTAGTTTTTTATACAAATGGTTTAAACAAGATTTTTAGTTAATAAAAATTTTTTGTAAAACCACAGACATATGTATTCGGCTTGGGATTATGATGAAGAAATTTCACAGTGATTGATCAGTAAATGTCAAAAACAAATGAGAAATTCGTTTGTATGAAGCCCGCTGCGAGGCGCCGCGAATCATACCCTCTTAAGAATCAAATGGTATCTATTGATTATATCGCTATATTTAACGCCGAACGGTAAATACGAAAACAAAACACTCGTCACCTACAGTGCGCAGCGCAGTGCCATTTATGACCAACTGAAACGTCGCACTCGAGCTACTCGCGATTTACGTGAATATTTAAGTGCCAGATTTTCCATTTGCGGGATCCGCCGATCCACATTTATAAGGTGCGGGATCCAGCAGATGAATATCCTTATTTTTTATCCAAGCTGCTTTCCCATTAATCTACTATTTTTTTACTAACGAAACATTAAAAAAAAATCATTGCATTTGACGTGAAAAAAAAACAATATCTACGTATCCGAATTTAAGAAAATAGGCTAATGAATAAGGTCAATATGCGAATGCGAACTTTTGAACTATGCAACGTAGGGCTATGACTTTAGTATGATTATGCAGATAATATATTTGTCTTTTTGATAATACCAAAAAAAGTAAACATTAAAAGGCTAGTTTTGCAATAAATTAAAAAACAATCGAATTTTTTTTAACAAAAACTAAAAACTAAAACAATTTTTTTTTAAGTTTTTTGGACAATATTTTTTTTATTTTCCAAGACACATATTATATAATATGTTTAATAATATTATTGGCTTTCAAATCAAATTTTTTGTTCATCTGTAGGACAGGTAAATAAGAAATAAATACAATTTTTGTGTAGTCACATCAAAATAAATTTTTAAATTTAAGGCCCCCCATGCCCCATGTCATATGGGGGCGTTTTTGTTAGTAAAATTGTCATTATAACTTTTGAACATCGATACCCCTATCCCAAACATACTGTATATAGTATATAGTTTTGAGTCCCGGAAAAGGATTTTTCATCTAAATCGGTTCAGTTGTTTAAGCGGAAAAAGGTAACAGACAGACAGACAAACTTTCGTATTTATAATATAAGTAGGCGTTTGTAAATTCTATTAATTATTGTTAAACTGATAACTGAAGAAACATTGTCGGGTCAAATTATTAGTTGGGTTGTGCTTAGACGTTTTTGATGTGTGTAGATATATTATTTTACACCTTTAATTTGGTATTTTTATTTGGATCTGAATAAATAATCTCAATTTGTTAAGAGGAAATAGCAATATTTGTGTAAGAAGCAATAGGTTTTTACCAAGTTTCTGTGCCGTCATTTCGTCAAGGTCTGCAGATGGGGCTGCAAAATGTCTGGGGGATGTTCCGCCTACCAATGGTGCTCGTACAGAAATAAATAAGTAGATCATTTTTGATGTGGGATTTTCACAGCTACGGGCTTATGACGAATAGGACTTTATAATGTAACTTAATTAAAGGGTTTTGAAGATTTTTGTAACATTGAACATTGATCGGACCTTTTTTAAAATCGCGCTGAAGCTTGCTTAAGGACATAATGTCATATGATTTTGTTTTTGTTGTCTCATCTTATCCTTAGTGGTATAAAAAAAGGTAAAAACTACTGTCCTGAGAACCGGTTTTTAACGTGGACACATACAGCTGGCCTGGACCGCGTATTGGAGCGAGCTATGCTCGGAGTGTCTCTTGAGGGATCGAATCCGAAATGAGGACATCAGGAAGAGCACTAACCTCACCGACATAGCTTGCAGAATTAGCTGAAGTGGCAGTGGGCCTCGTCTATCGGAGGACCAATGGCCGATGGAGCAGATGTGTCCTAAAGTAAAGACCGCGTTTAGGATGGCGAAGCCCGGTGGACCGACAACCTTAAAAGGGTGGCTGGATGCGAAAGGCAGAGGACCGGGAGAAATGGCGGGCAATAGAGGAGTTTTATGTCCAGCAGTGGTATAAGCTGATATGATGAGAACTAGTTTTAGAAACCTGATTTCTCACATTTAATAGTTTGTCTAGATCTGGTGCAAAGGGCTATATTATTCTGTACCTGGTTTTTACCACTTATTGTTTCAATCTTATTACGGCAATTTATTGGGGCAAAGGTACATGGCTGTGTAGTAAGATTCTGGTTACCCCCTTTGGAAAATAAAAACCTTAATGTTATACATTATCTACATACATACACTCATGCAAATTGTATTAGATAATAGTAATAAGCATTATTAGCAAATTACACCTGATTTGCTGATCCGCTAAGACTAATTGTCTATTTACGTATTCATTAGTTTTTTTCCAGTGTCGCTAACGGTTTTTAATTAATGAAATAAAATTATGTAGCAATTAATATGACATATTCGAACTAAGGAATCAACGTACTTTTATAAAATATGTGATAATTTTTATAAATAACGTACAAGTTGTTGGGAGTTCGGACAAAGCCGTAATGCATGAAGCTAGGTTTCGAAACAAATGATGTACAGCCCAGGCATGAATAGGAACAAAGAGAACTAACTGTATCCGACAGGATGACCTGAGATGAGACAGGGTGACTTACGATCTGGCTCTCTCCTGAGCTAAAGCAAAACTAAATTAAAAAAGAGACCCAAGTGCGTCGACTCGCGCCTTGATTGTTCCTTGTCAATATTTATGTGAATTATGTGATTATTTTATTTTTTGTTGCGACGACATTTAGACGTTGATGATTTCGGATTTTGGATTCTCATTTGCAATTTTTGTGACGTTCGTAGGTCAGCGAAAAGTTCCTTGAATGGTTTGATTGCCGAATTTATTCAATCATTTTCAAAGGCTTAAGACGACGATCTACGCGGAATTCTCAAAAAAGGTCTATTTTACTTATTCTACATTGAAGAAGTGGCACTAATTCGGAGCTGAAAAAAATACATAGGCTAGGGAAAAACTTAATCTAAACAGACAATCGAACAGTATTTTGAAAAAGGACATCAGAATTTAAGAAAAAAAATCGCAAAAAAGGCTTCAAAATAAGTTTACTTGTCGAAGATCTCGATAATTTGTAAGGGTAACAAATTATTTTTTTTATGCACTGGAAAGATATTTTTATATATTCTACATAGAATCGAACAGAATTTTGATTATCCCATGCAATATAAAAGTTATACAGGCTTGATTTGCAAAATTCAACTTTATATGAGTACGTGTGAACTGACTCTAACTTGCTTTTGTTCTTCAGTCTACGGCCTGCGGTCGTAGTTAGAAGTTGTGTCTCGGCCACTCGATCTCTCACTGCAGTGATGCGTATGTTAATCGTGCGTATGGATCAAGTAAAAGTAAAGATGATAAGGAAAAGAAAACTACCGAGAGACTATTTAGAAGGCCAAGGCTGAGGGCAGGCTTAAATGACTCGAGTTTGTAATTTCTCGGTTGCCCGTGATACACAGAATGTTTTTCATCACATCAAAAAATAGAATAAAAATGACGGAAACGTAAGAAAAAAACAATTTTAAAGAATTTATGAATTAAAAAGTTAAAAATTGTTTGTTAACGCATGGCGCGTAGTTCATATCTTGAACTACCGACGCTTAATAACATACTTGGTAGATAAAGTTTCTAGAGCGCGCGCGGTGCGCACAGGACAGATTTTATATGTCATTATCGCCCGTGGGTTCTATGAATGCCCGTTTTGCCTTGAATGTAAAATTTACAATAAAACAGCCTATGGAAATAATTAAGGGCTTAACATCTGCTTTGTCTGCATGTCATAACACTGTACACAAGTGTGATGAAAAACAAAATAATTTTTTTTTTAAGAAAGCATGCGTTTCTCTTAATAGTGTTTTCTTAAAAATCTTGAGGCATTTTATCTTAAAGGTAACTTTGAATCCAGCTCATTGTTAAAAACATTGTAAGTATCACCAAAAATTACTCTCACATTTGCATTGAAAGGAATATTGCTTATACCTACTTTAAAAAGGACAAAATGAAAGTCAAATTAAAAGTTTTAAAAACCCCCCGATACAAAAATAAACTAAAAAATAACAAATAATATTTTAAACCTATTATAATTATTATCGTCACATATAATATGTAAGTTCAAATATTTTTATTTCCTAAGCGTCGTCACGTCGGGGACCGCTATGTGAGAAAAACAGGAGTAGATTGCAACAAAAGAATTTACTCCGAAAAATTCGCAAAATCGACTCGCGTGTCTGCCCGTTCGGGTCGCCCCCGCGCTGCCTGTCGCACTAATTCGTAATAATTAATTAACTGTTGTTGGCAAAATACTTTATAAATTTCACGGTCCCCCGACGCGATGACGCTTAGAAAATAAAAATATTTGAACTTACATATTATATGTGACGATAATAATTATAATAGGATTAAAATATTATTTGTTATTTTTTAGAGTTTATTTTTGTGTCGGGGGGTTTTTAAAATTTTTAATTTTACTTTTCGTAAATAGGTTTATAAGAAATCCCAAAATATCAAAATGGTTACAATTCTCTTTTTTCTTCCAAATTTATTGGGAAATGTGTAGTCGACTAAAGCACGATACTAGTAGATATTTTGAATCTGTGAACTCCTGCTATCAATTTTGTATAGCCTATTTGACCTCTTCCAAATCACTTACTCTTTTAGTTATATTCATGTTTGTGTGAATGATCCAAACGCAATGGATGAATGAATTATGTATGGTAGCTATTTAACTGCTAGATAAAGAGTTAATGAGATAACATTACATTTCACGTACAAAGAAGCGTGGGCTAGCGACATTGACGCTTTATTTAATCCCAGTTAGAAAAATTTACTAATTCCGATATTGGACCATCTAGTATCGGAACTATAATATCGGACAAAGCCTCCCGAGATTCCGGAGTTACGATATTCCGAGATTCCGATGCAATGCACATGCATTACTAAAATGGTTATTGCATTACTATGAAACAATAAATTGATTTAATTTTTTTAAAGCCAAAATATATTTTATTGTTTTTATTTTAAATTCTATATATATAAGGGTAGAAACCTATTACTAAGACTTCGCTGTCCGTCCATCCGTCTCTCACCAGGCTGTATCTCATGAACCGTGATAGCTAGACAGTTGAAATGAATTGAAATGTATGATGATAACAATGTATTGTCTACTTTCTTTAAATTTTAGACTAGTTGCCGTCGCCTTAATACATAGTGTGTTAAGGTTATGGAATGAATTCCCTGCCGAGGTTTTCTCCAGGGAGTACAGCATGGGGTTCTTCAAGAAAGAAGTGATTAGATTGGTATTGCAAACGTCCATAGGCTACGGTGCCCGCTTAACATCAGGTGGCCCGTAAGATTGTTTGCCACCTTGGTGGTATAAAAAAAAAAACAAACATACGTACATACATACCTACGTGAACACTTAAAACATCACACTTCTTTTTTGGGCAGTCGTGTAAGAATGCAAAAAAAATGCTCCGGCATGTTCGTCTCAGTCAGGATAAAAAAAAATCTGTGCAAAAAAATCTTGTCGTTTCCTAGCTCTCATGCTGTTAAGAAAAAGCAAACCAACGAACGTACAGACACACTTTTTTATTTATAATAATAGTATGGATTCTTAAATAACTTTAAATCACACTGCCTAATTGGAATCATAATTTAACATTTACTTTTACTTGTCCTAAATTTTTGCAACGTATGCGGGCCCTATTCTTATACGCTGCGTTTGAAATATCTTACTGCCCGCCGGCGCGACGAGTCTTAGTTCGACTGCGTAAATAGGTTCAAAAAGCAAGGTCGTTGGCGTATACCCCAGTTACGTACATTAGTACAGCCCTAGTTGGTAGTGTCGTCGGTTGCTGTGCAGAGGGTGTGGGTTCGATTTTCGCACTGGACTGGATTTTGTGTTAAACCTGAGTATAGGTGTATGATATGTATGTATTTCCAAAAAAAAAGTATATAACTATTTATATCCGTTGTTTGGTTTTCATAATACAAGCTTTGCTTTAGTTTGGGACCAAATGGCGCTGTGTGATATTTCCAAAAATTATTATTACTATTACTGCCGTGGCCCGCAAACACAGCATAACTGGGCTTTTGTGAGTATGCGGGCCGAGACATAGCCGAGGCACGCGTCACAGAGCTTCCGTCAGAATTCGTTACATCACTTTAGTGAATGATGTTTTTTATAGAATTCAGAGAACCAGTCCATGCGCATCAGTTGAATTCGTTTTGGTCTAGACTAGACGTGACGAATAAAGTTTTTTATGATGCTTTTTTACAATAACCAGTCGCTTAAACCATTAAAGTGTTGTTTGAAAACTTTGTAATATTTTAAAATGAATTTTTCGTAAATTGAAATCTACACAAATATAGCTCTTTATACTGAAATCGTTTTTAATATTTCTTAAATAATGTTCTTTTTCTACAATATATAGTACAACAAATAATAAAAAATCCCAGTCTAGTAATCCAATCTATATCTATATGCACACCTTTAAAATAATTGAGTAGAAATCATATCTGACATAGTGCCTACGTGTTTTTGAATTGCAATATAAACAAATAATCTAGCATTCGTATATTGCTTAAAAAAATTACAACCTTTAAACACTTAGAACAATTACTATGTTAGTTTATTAAACATTATAAAAAACGTTATATAATTAGGAATAGTTCCAAGAATCCTTACTAATATAGAAAATGCGAAAGTAACTGTCTGTCTGTCTGCTTACGCATAAACCGCTGTACCGATTAAGATAAAATTTGGCCTAGAGATAGTTTGAGTCCCGAGAAAGGACATAGGCTACTTGTAAACGTCAAGTGTGAATCGTTTTTTTTTTATTATGATTATGGAGCTGCCGTTTAAATCCTACACCGATTACTTATAATAATTAACTAATAAAAGCTATTAGTTTATATTATTGTTTATAAGGTACTCTATGAAAGCTTTTTGTTTTCGACGATTGCGCTTTTTATTCGCCGATATTTAGTAATATTTCTCCTATAAATTAATTAGTATAAGACCCTTGAACATTTGGATGAATTCCTAAAATGAGTTATGATCACCGTTCAAACAATGGATCTCGTCGTAAAAGGTGCCTCAAATGAAAATAGATGTGATAGGAGGGTTCCGAGAGGAGGCGCGGCGGGGCGCGCGGGTGATGCGACGGGGCCGCGTGCTGTGCTGCCCGCTGCAGTGCGCTCTCACTGTGCGCGCTGTGCTTGTATCTCGCGCGACCTCCGCCGCACGCGCACGCGCTACTTGTACCGCTGCAATCGCGCATCCGACGCGCTATGCCGTCCTACACACAACTTCTTCTCCGATCACTTATACTTTTTTGTTTTCATCGTGTTGGACGAAGCCCGGAATAGACAGTGAAATAAAATCTAACGTTGTGATAGTTATTAAATTATTCTTTTACTTATAAACTATAAAAATGGTATCGGAAGGTGCCTTACCTGTGGTTTGGTGTATGAGAGACAATCAACTTGTAGCGCATCAGGTATCTGGTGTCAAATTGCAAGGTACTGTAACGGGAGCACAAATAGCTGCCGTCACGGATCTCCTTCGAATGGTTGCTGGCACTTCGATAATACTACCGAATACAGCTGTTCCTGAAGATATAGAAAATAACGTAAGCCAAGAAAAAGATAGTTCTGTAAGACGTAGAAAAATGTCAATGCAAGTAGAGGTACCTTGTGTATTTCTCACTGATAGCGCTCACCAAAGACCGAAGAATCGCAGTAATTCGCTTGAAGACAATATTTTGTTTCAAAGTAGTAACTTACCAGCAAGTAAAAGGTGTTTAGAATTTGACAATAATGCGTCTCTTTTTGCATCTTCCAATATAACAGAATGGAGAAACTGTAATCGAACAGAAAGTGAGAAAAATCAGCCAATGCAAAAAATAACTAGAATTATAGAATTCGAAAATGATAATGTGCCATCTCCTAATAGTGCAGATGGCACAAACGATAATCCCCAATTAATTACAAAAATTATAGAATTAAAAGATGATAGCTTTTTTAGTTCTAGTAGTGAAAAGGAATGTCCTTTAAAAATTACCAGAATAATTGATTTAGAAAAAGACAATAGTTTTCCAAGTATGACTAAAATTATTGAAATGGAAAACGAAGTATCTAATGAAAGAAGAGTTTCTTTAACAAATGAAAGAGAAACTGGTGGCGGAACTTTTGAAGATAATAACGAGGAAATAACTGTTAGGTCTAAACAATTAAATAAAAACGCACCTAGATTTAGCCTTGATTCATCATGCTCCGAAAACTCTTACATTAATATTGACTGTTTTAAGAGTTTGTCGGATGTTAGGAAGGAGGAAAATAGAGATGAAGGTGCTAGTCCTGAACCTTTAACGTTTGGTAATTGCAAGCCTATTCGTTCAAGATTTGCTAAAAAGAAAACATCTGTTTGTTCGATTGGCTCTTCAGAATGCGATGACGAAGTAATATTCAAATCCAAACCAAAATCTAGTCAGTGGGTAAGTCTGGATTGGATACCTCCACCACCCAAAGAAGAGCCAGTGATTACGCAAGTCTGTGATAAAAGGGATTTTATAACGAAATGGATAGTCGAACAGAATTCACAAGATTCTGGTATTATTAATGATGAAAGGAGGAGAAGCCTTCCCCCAAAATCTAATGAGATATATCTTCAGCATATGAGAAGATTTAGTGATGGGCTGCAAATTTGTAAAGAAGATGCAGCCAGCGATTCTCCAGCAACAGTTAAGTCAAAGTGGCACGATATTGTTAAACAGCTATTAAAAAGTGATAGAGGATTCAAACGCCAAAGGGGTAGTTGGATGAGAACTGCTCGACGACTGTCTGGAACGACTATCACTACCAAGAATGTGGAGTTTTCACTAGAAACATATGTAACTATAAGAACAATGCCGTAAGTACCAAAAATTTTATTCCTAAATTTTCTAATGCAATGTTCGTCTATCACTATGGTCTACTTCGCTGTAGCTTGGTCAGTAAACAGAACTGGTTACCAAGTTTACCAGTTAACAGCCCGCGGCGAAAAGCTGTAGTGTTAATCATTTCCCATGATTAATGTCCACGTACGCTTTGGACGACGATGTAACCATATAACATTTTTGGTTGCATTTGGATATATATATACCTATAATATATAATAAACCCTTGTGGTATGTTACTTAGCCAATTTATTTAGTAAGTATACAAGTTAATAAAGCAGATTATACTCCTATATTAATCTCAAAAGTCTCTTATTATAACTGCTACATGTTGCTGTTATAAAATCACAAAACAATCTTGTTGTTTTTACTGCAGCCGAACCGTAATCTGCAGCAAGTGATAACATAAAGTCAAACAGAAACAAATGTAGTATTAACGAACGTGCAGCTAGCTAGCCAATATCGCATTTCGTCGGGTCCGTTGATAAGGCATCGGTCGAGCCGTGTTACGAGAGCTGGTCCGAAGCACGCGCTTCCGCAAGGCCGTCCGATTAGAATGCAGGGGTCTCGCGTCCAAGGCTATGGCTCGGTCGGTCGCTGCACCGGTGCCGAAGATTACACTCCAGTCGCTACACACAGCTTCCTATCCACAATTCGACAATTGGAACCCACCTCAGGAAGTGAGCCGTGAAGGTGACGCTTACAAAACTGCCGGTGCCCGATCGGAAGCGATTGTGCTTTGCATTTTTGAGGCATCTTTAGTTCGTGATTTACATTCTTCCTTGTTAAAACACTGCTTAGCATGAAACATGCGCGTGACACACTGTTTAATCAGTTGGTCGCCAGCTTAATCAATACTTTAGTCACAATTATTTTTGCTCTATTACCCCATTTCACTTTTTAATATGATTGCCATATCATTAGTCTCTTAAACGCCTGTTCCGGCAGTCTTTAGTTAATTTGGTGTCAATATTCCTCAGCAATACTAAACTAACTAAAAAACAAAAACGATGGCGGATATCCGTCATCTAGTTTTTTTTTTTAAGGTTTAAAATCTAGTATGTAGATACTGTAGGTACATACAGTCAATAGAGGAACAACGGAAGGTGGTTTGTAAAATGAGTGTGCGTATGAAGCAGGATAGGATGTGTAGTATCAGTTTCACATTACAACCTTGACTGGTTCTACTCGTGTTTCAGATTCTTAAGTTAAATATAGATTCGACATTGTTGCTGATCGCTTTTATTTTCACTCTACTTGATCAAAATCTTCAATTTACGTTTTAGTATTAACAAAACTTTATGATTCATTTTTATTTCTCTATTAATTTTGCGTTCCAGTTTTGTTAGATTCGAATTCTTTTGGAGATTTTTTTAATGGAGTAAACAGACAAATAGACTTATTTTGGTTAACTGGGATACTTACCTGTATTGTATACAAAATTTTTAACATCTTCGCATATAATAAAACTTTATTAATAAACCGAAAATGTTGTTAAGATGAATAGATTCGATTTCTATTACGAAATACGAATGTGACCAATCGGATTGATGGACTAATTTAAGTTAACTCGGATCCCTGTTTTGAATACAAAACTGTTAACATTATTGCAGAACATTAACACTTAATTATCTTAACAAATTGGTGTTAAAATGCATTGTATTTTAAATTGGTAAAACTTCGAATAATGCTCAAGGGTCGATGTTAGTTGGTGTTTGACGTGAAGTCGTCAGTTCTGAAAACACCAGTGTTATGCTGAATGTTCAACAACATTGCTATTGTAACAACTGTGTATGGACCACTTAGAAGAAACATACACGTTCGCATCGAAATATTTGCTTGTTTTTTAAATTCTTCACGAGATTCTTGCTGCTTTATAATTTGCTCCGTGAAATTCTTATTGGTTTTAGGATTCTGTAATCTGATAAAGAATCCTGTTTGATTTGGTCTTGTACATTCTTCTAAAGTTCTTGTAGTCTTGTGATCTTCGTAGACTGTTTACTTTCTTTGTCTTTATTTAATGTATATATGTATTTAAAGTTGAAAAATTAGACATTAATCACGTTTAATTTTAATTTTTTTAACTATTCTATCGGATTTGAATCTGACATGACATCTTATAAAAAGGGCATGTCAATTTGGTCGCATGTTGTTAGAAGTTTACACAAAAATTACTGTAGCTATGCAAAAACAACATTTGTTTAAAATTACTGTTCCAAATAAACATTGCTTATTATTAATGGTCAGATTTTCGTAAGATACTGGTAGGAACTTGCCCCACGGGGAGTAAGCGCCCGTTGTATTCAAGGGACATTTTATAATTTTTCATTTGCGATTATAACTTATAACCCGACTTGACAAGCTGTTTGTTTATCTTATAACTTGTATAAAAACTGGCCAAGTGTGAGTCTGACTTGCGCACCGAGGGTTCCGTACAAACTTCTATATGTACTCGTAGATAGTAGTAGAGGGGATTCGTTGGTGCTGGCGCACTTCCCCCCAACCTCAACCCCTCGCCTAAAAAAAAGCTCACCAATTTTTCTGCTTTGTACGACTCGCGCTTGACCACTCTCAAAACATCGTTGGTTCTGGCTCACTACCCTCCAACCCCAACCCCCCGCCTAAAAACTTTTCTGCCCCGCACCGCGCTTGACCACTCTCAAAACCACCCCTGTGTCTGGGGTGTGGCGACTCGCGCTTGACCACTTTCAAAACATCGTTGGTTCTGGCTCACTACCCTCCAACCCCAACCCCTCACCTAAAAACTTGCACGACTCGCGCTTGACCACTCTCAAAACCACCCCTGTGTCTGGGGCTATGTCGACTCACGCAACCAACCCCTGTGTCTGGGGCTATGTCGACTCACGCTTGACCAAAACTACTGCGTGACGTCACAGTGGCTCCTGTGTATAACTTGTCTCTAGTTTTGTTATGTAATTACATCATTATCGTAATGGGTTATCATGTTTTTCCCCGTTCATAATAAAGTTATTCCTATTTAATTACAATGATGTTGGTGGTGACATTCCAAAAACTAGTCCCCCGAGGGTGTATCTCAAGATTTTAGGGGTTAGTCCACTCACGCTTTACAAAAACAACCTGGAGACGTGTCGGTTCACGCTTGATATGACTTGACATGTTATACCTACAGAAAATCTTCAATTCAAGTCGGTCGAAGTTTAAAGAGAAAAGCTGATAATAGTGTTAAAGATTTACAACTAGCATTGACGTCATCATGATGTGTCAAATATGTGATTTACAGGTTAAGCAAAGATTCTATGCTCAGCACTTACGATCTAAGAAACACAAATAGAAATGTCTTATTCTTAATCATAATTTACTTTATCTGTTATATCACTCGTGAAGTATTTATAGCATCAATTGAAGAATCAATACTATTTTATTATTCATGCAGATTTTGATCAGGAAACAAAAGATTTAAAAAATTCTTTTGAATTTTTAAATTTGACTATTAGGAATTGGATAAAAAATGGTGAATTAGAAAATTATTCAGAACCTTTAAGTGATGACATTAAAAATAAAATGTGTAATGACACATAGTGATTTAGAAAAAAAAGAAAATGTAGACCTTAAAAAAAAAAAAAAAACAGTTTTTAGAAATGCATGTTAATAAGTTTAATCCCTTACGGGGATCTTCGTATATTCGTAAAAAAGAACGATCAACAATGTTTTAAGAGGACTATATCCTGCAAATACACATTCCGATAGGGTATCATCATACTTGAGGCATTAAAATAAACTAACGTTTAATAATATTCAGTTCCCAATCAAATTATCTGATATACCCAAGGTAGAAAAACAAAATGACATTAGCATTAATATGTTTGAATTAGAGTTTAACAAAGAAAAAAAAACTTTACAAAATGTTCTAATTAATTACAAATTAACTTATTATTTTTAAACAACGGTTGAAATGGTCATTATTGTATTTATCACGCTTGGTAAATAAACAAATAACAAATTGAAATGACACTATTCATATCTGGGCCGGTTGCCGTAACTATTTTTAATCTAAAGTTAATTTAATTAATCACCAGAAACATGAATGTGCTCAAATTTTTACTGAATAACTAGGAATTCATAAAAAAGAAAAATATTGGTTTAATAGGGAAACAAATAATGATGAAATCTATTTTGATAAATTTCAAAGAATATTAAAATTACATTTTATAATATATGCAGACTTTGTAGCTCATTTAAAACCCGTCACCTATTGTGTCCCTGATCCATCGAAGTCATATACGTAAACAATACATGAACATGTAGTTTGTTCTTATGGATAATATATAAAATGTTCATATGATGATAAACTGTCTATATACAGAACATACTCAGAGCCTAATTGTACAAAAATGTTTATGGAAAGCATTAACAAAGATATTAGCAATATACATAGGATAAATTGTTTTCAAAAATGTCCACTTTCTTTAACTAATGAAGAGAAGGAATCTATAAGAAAATCGCAATTATGTTATATTAGGTGATGAAATCACAGTAGACTATGACTGGAATACTAGTAATTTTAGAGGTGTTAGTCACGAATTATTTAGTAGCACAAAGTATCGTGTTCCATTTTTCATTCCTATTCTATTTCACAATCTAAACAATTATGATGCTCATTTTATTGTTCATGCTTTGAATTTTAAAGAATGAGAAATAAAAATAATTCCGCAAAATAAGTAAAAATATAATTCATTCTCATGTAAACCAAATATGGCGTATAGTTCATTCGCGGTTTTTAGATTATTTTTAATTTATGATCTACTAGAGTTTAGATATATAGAATATTATATAAAGACCAATTTGCAGAATTAAGAAATCAATTACAAACGAATTTTAATAAACTTATTAGGAAAGGTGTTTTTCTTCATGAATTTGTTAATTCTTATGAGTCCTTAAAAATTACATCTCTTCCAAATCAAGACGCTTTCTTTAACTCTTTAATACCAGTGTATCAAATTATAATTATAAACATGCTCAAAACGATGTCAGCCCAATTTAAATGTAAAAATATGTTGGAATATTCCAATCTATATTTAAGAACTTATGTAATGCTACTCACTGATATTTCTGATAACTGTAGAATTTTTATATCTAATGTGATATAATTGTAATTATTTATTTTCTTCTTTTTACACTAAGCTGTACACCTATCTATAATATATTTTTGCCACGGAAAATGAGCTCTATTTTAAAATTAACCTGTAACCCTAAGTACCCTGAACATTTACATGATCTTAATTCAGATTTACCTTTATGCCCTGAAAAACATTGTAAACGATTACAGTAAAGATAAGAAATTAGTATCAAAGTTTTATAATAAAACTAAAATATAATTTACTATAGAAATCTCAAACAATGTTTACAACTTACTATGAAGTTAATTAGGGTTCATAGAGTTTTACAGTTTAAGCATAGTCCTTAGTTGAAATATATATAGATTTAAATACTCAAGTAAGAACTACAGCTAAAAGTGACTGAAAAAGATTTTTATAAATAATACATTCTTTGGTAAAATATGTAAAATGTTGAAAAACGTGTATTTGTGAAAAAAAGATATTTATTTGGAGAATTATAAGTCGTGTCTATGTATCACAAATGTAAATAGTTCACGTGCAGAATTCGAAGTGTGAAACATACTATTTTACACAAAAAATTAAAAAAAAATTGTTGTAGACTTTTAGTTCTCCAAATAAATCTCTTTTTTTGTTACACTTTTCTTGAAAACTTTAGATTCGGCAATTACTTTAAAGATTGAGAAATAAAAATAATTCCGCAAAATAAGTAAAAATATATTTCATTCTCAAATAAACCTAATATGTCGTATAGTTCATTTGCGGTTTTTAGATTATTTTTAATTTATGATCTACTAGAGTTTAGATATATAGAATATTATATAAAGACCAATTTGCAGAAATAAGAAATCAATTACAAACGAATTTTAATAAACTTATTAGGAAAGGTGTTTTTCTTCATGAATTTGTTATGTCAGCTCAATTTAAATGTAAAAATATGTTGGAATATTCCAATCTATATTTAAGAACTTATGTAATGCTACTCACTGATATTTCTGATAACTTTAGAATTTGTTATATCTAATGTGATATAATTGTTATTATTTAGTTCTCCAAATAAACTATATTGACTGAATATATATGAACTATATAAGAGATTATTTGAGAATGAAATATATTTTTACTTATTTTGCAGAATTATTTTTATTTCTCAATCTTTAAAGTAATTGCCGAATCTAAAGTTTTCAAGAAAAGTGTAACAAAAAAAGAGATTTATTTGGAGAACTAAAAGTCTACAACAAATTTTTTTTAATTTTTTGTGTAAAATAGTATGTTTCACACTTCGAATTCTGCACGTGAACTATTTACATTTGTGATACATAGACACGACTTATAATTCTCCAAATAAATATCTTTTTTTCACAAATACACGTTTTTCAACATTTTCCATATTTTACCAAAGAATGTATTATTTATAAAAATCTTTTTCAGTCACTTTTAGCTGTAGTTCTTACTTGAGTATTTAAATCTATATATATTTTAACTAAGGACTATGCTTAAACTGTAAAACTCTATGAACCCTAATTAACTTCATAGTAAGTTGTAAACATTGTTTGAGATTTCTATACTAAATTATATTTTAGTTTTATTATAAAACTTTGATACTAATTTCTTATCTTTACTGTAATCGTTTACAATGTTTTTCAGGGCATAAAGGTAAATTTGAATTAAGATCATGTAAATGTTCAGGGTACTTAAGGTTACAGGTTAATTTTAAAATAGAGCTCATTTTCCGTGGCAAAAATATATTATAGATAGGTGTACAGCTTAGTGTAAAAAGAAGAAAATAAATAATTACAATTATATCACATTAGATATAAAAATTCTAAAGTTATCAGAAATATCAGTGAGTAGCATTACATAAGTTCTTAAATATAGATTGGAATATTCCAACATATTTTTACATTTAAATTGGGCTGACATCGTTTTGAGCATGTTTATAATTATAATTTGATACACTGGTATTAAAGAGTTAAAGAAAGCGTCTTGATTTGGAAGAGATGTAATTTTTAAGGACTCATAAGAATTAACAAATTCATGAAGAAAAACACCTTTCCTAATAAGTTTATTAAAATTCGTTTGTAATTGATTTCTTAATTCTGCAAATTGGTCTTTATATAATATTCTATATATCTAAACTCTAGTAGATCATAAATTAAAAATAATCTAAAAACCGCGAATGAACTATACGCCATATTTGGTTTACATGAGAATGAATTATATTTTTACTTATTTTGCGGAATTATTTTTATTTCTCAATCTTTAAAATTCAAAGCATGAACAATAAAATGAGCATCATAATTGTTTAGATTGTGAAATAGAATAGGAATGAAAAATGGAACACGATACTTTGTGCTACTAAATAATTCGTGACTAACACCTCTAAAATTCCTAGTATTTCAGTCATAGTCTACTGTGATTTCATCACCTAATATAACATAATTGCGATTTTCTTATAGATTCCTTCTCTTCATTAGTTAAAGAAAGTGGACATTTTTGAAAACAATTTATCCTATGTATATTGCTAATATCTTTGTTAATGCTTTCCATAAACATTTTTGTACAATTAGGCTCTGAGTATGTTCTGTATATAGACAGTTTATCATCATATGAACATTTTATATATTATCCATAAGAACAAACTACATGTTCATGTATTGTTTACGTATATGACTTCGATGGATCAGGGACACAATAGGTGACGGGTTTTAAATGAGCTACAAAGTCTGCATATATTATAAAATGTAATTTTAATATTCTTTGAAATTTATCAAAATAGATTTCATCATTATTTGTTTCCCTATTAAACCAATATTTTTCTTTTTTATGAATTCCTAGTTATTCAGTAAAAATTTGAGCACATTCATGTTTCTGGTGATTAATTAAATTAACTTTAGATTAAAAATAGTTACGGCAACCGGCCCAGATATGAATAGTGTCATTTCAATTTGTTATTTGTTTATTTACCAAGCGTGATAAATACAATAATGACCATTTCAACCGTTGTTTAAAAATAATAAGTTAATTTGTAATTAATTAGAACATTTTGTAAAGTTTTTTTTTCTTTGTTAAACTCTAATTCAAACATATTAATGCTAATGTCATTTTGTTTTTCTACCTTGGGTATATCAGATAATTTGATTGGGAACTGAATATTATTAAACGTTAGTTTATTTTAATGCCTCAAGTATGATGATACCCTATCGGAATGTGTATTTGCAGGATATAGTCCTCTTAAAACATTGTTGATCGTTCTTTTTTACGAATATACGAAGATCCCCGTAAGGGATTAAACTTATTAACATGCATTTCTAAAAACTGTTTTTTTTTTTTTTTTAAGGTCTACATTTTCTTTTTTTTCTAAATCACTATGTGTCATTACACATTTTATTTTTAATGTCATCACTTAAAGGTTCTGAATAATTTTCTAATTCACCATTTTTTATCCAATTCCTAATAGTCAAATTTAAAAATTCAAAAGAATTTTTTAAATCTTTTGTTTCCTGATCAAAATCTGCATGAATAATAAAATAGTATTGATTCTTCAATTGATGCTATAAATACTTCACGAGTGATATAACAGACACATAAAGTAAATTATGATTAAGAATAAGACATTTCTATTTGTGTTTCTTAGATCGTAAGTGCTGAGCATAGAATCTTTGCTTAACCTGTAAATCACATATTTGACACATCATGATGACGTCAATGCTAGTTGTAAATCTTTAACACTATTATCAGCTTTTCTCTTTAAACTTCGACCGACTTGAATTGAAGATTTTCTGTAGGTATAACATGTCAAGTCATATCAAGCGTGAACCGACACGTCTCCAGGTTGTT
The DNA here is from genome assembly GCA_946406115.1 of Apoda limacodes. NCBI lineage: Eukaryota > Metazoa > Arthropoda > Insecta > Lepidoptera > Limacodidae > Apoda > Apoda limacodes. Next base: position 9,546,618 of record OX291541.1, read on the forward strand.
TTTGTAAAGCGTGAGTGGACTAACCCCTAAAATCTTGAGATACACCCTCGGGGGACTAGTTTTTGGAATGTCACCACCAACATCATTGTAATTAAATAGGAATAACTTTATTATGAACGGGGAAAAACATGATAACCCATTACGATAATGATGTAATTACATAACAAAACTAGAGACAAGTTATACACAGGAGCCACTGTGACGTCACGCAGTAGTTTTGGTCAAGCGTGAGTCGACATAGCCCCAGACACAGGGGTTGGTTGCGTGAGTCGACATAGCCCCAGACACAGGGGTGGTTTTGAGAGTGGTCAAGCGCGAGTCGCCACACCCCAGACACAGGGGTGGTTTTGAGAGTGGTCAAGCGCGAGTCGTGCAAGTTTTTAGGTGAGGGGTTGGGGTTGGAGGGTAGTGAGCCAGAACCAACGATGTTTTGAAAGTGGTCAAGCGCGAGTCGCCACACCCCAGACACAGGGGTGGTTTTGAGAGTGGTCAAGCGCGGTGCGGGGCAGAAAAGTTTTTAGGCGGGGGGTTGGGGTTGGAGGGTAGTGAGCCAGAACCAACGATGTTTTGAGAGTGGTCAAGCGCGAGTCGTACAAAGCAGAAAAATTTGTGAGCTTTTTTTTAGGCGAGGGGTTGAGGTTGGGGGGAAGTGCGCCAGAACCAACGAATCCCCTCTACTGATAGTTCTTTTATTGGAGACGAAGTCTCACAGGTTTATGCCTTTATTATCAGTTTTTGGATTTTTTCCTATATTTGTGATGTAACATGTTGCTTCTTGCCATATTTAATGGTTCTAGGTCAACGGGAAGTACCTCAAAGGCTGTGTCACAATATTTAATAAAATTATCGTATTTTGAGCATATTTTTTTATTACATTGTCCTAGAATCTTGATTTTTTACAACTTTAAGTGATAACTTTAGTGTTTGATTTTAATTTCAACTTGATACCTTCACGCCTTCTTAAGTAAAAGGGTCTTGCCACACACATAGACAGACAGACCAGACGATCAACAAAGTGATCCTATATAGGTTCCTTTTTTCCTTTTGAGGTACGGAACCCTAAAAACAACATAAAAGTAGTTTTTCAACTTCTATGAATATAATCCATACTAAAATATTATGAATACGATAGTAACTCTACTAATATAACTCTGTCTGTGTCGCTTAAACCGTTGTACCGATTAATATGAAATTGGGCAGGAGATAGTTTGAGTCTAGGGAAAGAAGACGGGCTACGTACTTGGAAACGTCAAGTGTGAGTCGTTTTATTTTCTATAATTGAGGATTAGCTGTTGCAACCCTACACCGATAACCAAATTTAGAGCGGGTGTAACCGCGGCCAAAAGCTAGTTATAAATAATATTGAAAATAAATACCTTTTGACTACCCCATATTAATCGTAGAATATAACGATTTTCCTACATTGTTCTTATATTAGTCTGAATACTAAACTAAAACTGAACTGAAATTATTTTTAAACATGTGAACAATTATTAGTATACAAAGCGTAAAAGTATGTACAAGAAATTATACAAGTTCGATAGCATAAATTAATTATGAAATAGAATACGGAATATAAATGCACCAATATATAACCATAATACAAACCTTTATCACGGTTACAAATTTTATTTACTGAGGTGTGTGCCGTGATTTTTATGCCTACTTATTCGCTAACTATATTTTAATATATGATGTACGATTCTAGTTTATTATACTTATATGGTGTACGATTCGAGTTATTTAGTACAATTCGAGTTAATTATATGATATAAGATTTGGGGTTTATTAGTAAAATTCGAGTTTATTATATGATATAAGATTTAGGGTTTATTAGTACAATTCGAGTTCATTATACTTATATGGTGTACTATTCAAGTTAATTAGTACAATTCGAGTTTTTTATATGATGTACGATTCGGGTTTATTAGTACAATTCGAGTTTATTATAATAGTACAATTCGCAACGTAATGTGTAGTATAATTCTGATATGAAATCAAAACAGCGATATTAATTAAAAAGATAAATCTTTTCACTAGGAACAGGTATTTGTAATCTACGCGATTATAATTATCAGTACACCGCGTTGAATGTACGTTTTCCTTGTTTTTATTTACTTATTAATATCGTAAAATTTATTATTGCTAAAAGTGTAACCATTTTTTTTAAATAATAGTGAGTGCTGTGTATTAATGAATGTAGTTTTTGAAAAGATAAAATGTGTGTTGTGTAAAAGAAGGAATTGTTCGTTTCTAATTATTAATACAAAGTGAATAACAGACATCGTGATGGTTTGCCGTCGAAATGTGGTCATTTATTATAATACAAATCATGCATGCTGATATAACCTTAACAAATGAAAGAAAACGAATTGCGAATAAAAAGTACGTAACTTTGTCCTCATTTCACTTATTCGATAGTTTAACATATATGTATGTTGCGCTATATACTGGCAAAGTACTTAGAGCACGCACCGCCCGGTAAGTAATGGGTTTACCAATAAGAGGTTTAATTTTTGATATTTAAAAAACGAGTATTTTTTAAGAGATATCAAAGAATGTTTATTTCATTGTCAAGATGAAGGCATGCCATTAACGAAATCAGCCAAATGGACGCCATGGCTACGCTTGCAGTAAGCACCATATCCTGTTCATGAAATTTTCCGCGACCAATTCCCACATTTGCGGCTATATGTCCTCGATAACTTCACGAATTTCATCTTTAAGGCCTTGAATCGATTGTGGAGCATTGGCATATCCCTTATATTTCACGTGGTCCCAAATAAAAAAGTCTAAAGGTGTTAACTTACAAGACCTCGGTGGCCAATTGTAATCACCTCTTTTAGAAATAATACAGTCAGAAAACTTTTCTTGGAAGATTGCCATTGTAATTGTAATTTTAACAATTTCAGTGCGTTGTTGAAGCGTGTATCGAACCATTTTTAATAATGGCGTAGTTTTTACTTATCAAATGTCAAAAGATGAAAGGTTCAAAATTGATAGCTGACCAAATAGCAGGCTATTACAAATGACACCTCTTATTTGAAAATCCTATATATCAGTTTACATACTGGCGATTGTTTTCGAAATTTAAACTCAAAATACGGTAAGGCCACAGATTATATAATACTATGTAAGGCTGTCGAATGTTGGTTTTTTGAAATCAAACAGAGTAACTGTTAAAAACGTGTACATAGACAATACATCGTCGACCACTGTCATTATCTTTCGTCAACCATTATTAGGTTCACTACGGTACGTCACAGACTTGTGTGGTGGGGACACCGTCTCACCCAACTTTTGTCACTAGCTTTTCGCAAAGATGACTTACTTATAGTATTCTAAGTAAGTACTTTGATACTGGTCTTGTTTTTTGAAATGTGGTTAAAATTGAAGGTTATTTTTATTAGACTGCCCAAAAGGGAAAAGTTTTTCAATGCTCGTTCTGTAAAGGAATTGAAAACGATTTGACGGATTTTAACAAAATAAAGGTGTCATTAGATTCGTTATATTTGTAGCAGTGACATAAGATAATTTTTTTTTTGAATTATTGTAACTAATCATTACCTATCTTCGCTTTTCCATGAATATTTTCTAACGGAGTCAGGTTTTTTATTTTGATTTCATAATTCATCTTGTACATTAGTTAAGTGCACGTTAAAATCCTCTAAATTGTGGATATTCCTTTTATATATATATGTACTCTTGTGTACATCTCGTTGTATTCCCACAAGGTGTTTTCGAAAAGCTGATTTGACTAGTGTGATTTTGAATAGTTTTCTAATTGACGTTCTATAAAAAAATCAACGCAGTGTAATTATTAGTATGCTGATTTTAAAAATAATAATTGGAGGATTCTTTTTTGTGAATGCTTGCAAAAAAAAAAACTATAAATAATTATCAGCAGTTCTCTTCTCTTACGGCTCAAAAAGGCTTAACTTTCCATGTTCATTCACTTTATTCAGTAGAAGTGCACTTTGCGATTTTCATACTATACCCTAGTTTTAAATTTCTTTTTACCTTCGTTGTTTGATTTGCCGTCATTACTAGCCTCAACAATTTTACTGGTGATCTTTGGACTTGATTTGCCTTATGATGTGGACTTTGTGGCATTGGTGAAAACGGCGACTTAGCTTGTTATAGGTGATCTTTGGACACGATTTGGATTTTTTTATGCAGTTATAATTAAAAATGAATCGCAAAATTTGTTGCTAAGCGCAAAACTCGAAGACGGCTGGAACAATTCGGATAATTTTTTTTGTTTTTGTGTTTGTTAGTATTAGGGCAAGCTTTTTATGAAAGAAAACAACGGTCAAGTGCGAGTCGGACTCGCGCACTAAGGAAAATTCGGAGGCGACTGGACCAATTCGGTTAATTTTTTTCGTTGTGTTTGTTAGTTTTAGGGCAAGGTTTTTATGAAAGATAAAAAAACTGTCAATTGCGAGTCGGACTCTCGCATTAAGAGTAAACCGATTTTAATGAAGCGACCGAGCTTACCAACTGTTTTGCATACACCGGGGAAGGTTTCTGAGAAAGAAAAAAGGGTCAAGTGCGAGTCGGACTCGCGCAATAAGGCTGAACCGATTGTTATGAAATTTTGGTGAGTTGTTATGCACACGCCGGGGAATGTTTTTGAGAAATAAAAAAATGGTCAAGTACGAGTCGGACTCGCGCAATAAGGGGAAACCGATTGTAATGAAATGTTGGTAAGTTGCATAACGCACATGCCGGGGAAGGTTTCTGAATTAGTACAACCTCTTCACAATGGGTGGTGCGCCAGTCGTATTAAAAAAGAGAAACAACGTTCGCGGGGTCTGCTAGTTTAAAATAAAAATTAAAACAAACTGTATGTAATTGCTTTATTTTAATAAATATCAAGTGTAATTATTACCACAAAGGTGGATTTTTGAAAGTTTATTTGCAAAAAAAGCATTTGAAAAAAACAATATTAACTGCAAGTTGTAGATTGTTTGAAAACTATCACGAGTTCGGCTTTGTTTGACATTGTTTTGCAAATTAGTTATAGCAATAAACGGGTGGCACATTGAAACATTTAGCTACGGAATACTAATTGAGAAAGTTCAACTTGCACTTGGCCTATTTTTTTTTCCGATGATAATCCATCAAAATAACAGATGTGTTTATGAAATTGTGTACTTAATGGAATGGAGCTTCTGTTTCACTTTCACTAAACATAAGTTGATAATTCACTTCCGCTGCTGTATATTCGTAACGTACAATTTGAGTACGCTTTCGATTTTACTAAAACTATAAATGTTTTGACTCATTGCTTCATGGATGATTGAGGGATATCAATAATATCACAAATTTTAAGCGTTAAGGTAGGTTAAAACTTTAGTCCGTGATGGTATGGTATGGCATTTATCTATGTCATTTTATAGACATAGTCTATTCCTTATTTTTATGTATATTTTTTTAGGAATAAAACTTTGAATAATATTCGTTCATAATGTGTTGCCGTAAATAAGGTAATATAAAAAAAAAAAAAAAAAAATCCAGCAATATGCGCAAATATCAAAAAAAATGTATGAAGGCATATGTTTTATAGCGAATGTCGTATTTTGTATGAAGATGGGCACACTCCATTGTGTTATAACGCGTCAGAAGAGTGTTTAATTGCGTTCTGATGTATCACGCATGACATGACACTTGTAATGTGTCCTTGCATTGATTTTGAAAAAAAAAAACGATTTAAAAACTACATCCTGTAATTGCAAGACAATTATTGTAAGCAATTATTTGCGCGTTGCTAAACCTTTAAAAATCTAATCACTCTCTTCTTAAAGGGGGCTACAAGACGAACGCAACTTTGTTTTCTGGCAACACTAGTTTTTGTGTGTGTGCCAGTATCATTGTTTTACCCATATGGACCACGAAAAAAGTGTGATATTTAGTTTGATTTATAGTTTTACATCCTGTCCATACTTTTTATGTCCTCTCATATTTACTAGCTGTAATCTAGGGCTCCCTTAGGTCCCCTTAGTGGACATTAGGACAGACAGACGTGGTGCATGTTGGTGCAACAACAGTACCAATTTGAGGTAAGTAATCGTCTTGCCTTTTTTAATCATAGTTGGGTTTCGCTTTACCCGTCACTTGGACGAAATAAGAACATTGGCTTACTCAAATACCATACTTTTGTTTTTTCTTGTCCTACCTATATTATTTCTAAAGTATAAGATTTTTTGAGAGTAATTATATTTTTATGCTAATGGCATTGTCAGCATCCTAGGCTACGTTGCAGGCTGCATGCTTGTTTGCCACTGTAGTTGTGTATATAAACATATAAAATTTACATTGAAGTGACGTCAAAAGCGTAGGATATTGATTCTTTTTATAAGTTAAGCGTTGCAAAACGCTTTAAGTGTAGTGTTTGTAGTTTTCTTTTTGATATTCGTTTTGTTTTGTAAACACGGTGGAGTGAATAGCTTGTTTTTCGATACACCTTCACGGTTTGTGGGAAAAAATTGTATCGCCGTCATACGTTTGTTTTTTTTTTTTTTTTTTGCTTTGTTAGTCGATTTTGTGTTGTGTTGTTGTGGTATTAAGATGATTGTTACGATCCGAAATGTTGCACATTTATTCGTACATCTGGTACTTATAAGTAATTGCTTTTGGAGAAAATTTGTATATTACCTGTACTACAACAAAATATTTTTGAAAAAGTTGTAGTAGTAGTTTATGTATATATATATATATTTTAATCAATAATGACAAACATGACCATACATTCCGTTGCGACTGCTTTTTCTTATCTTACGGAACCGTTTAATTTTTAGAAAAAACATGGTCTTTATCCATCTGTAGTACAAAATAGATATATAGGTAATTTAGTCAAGCAGCAGCAAGTTATTTCTACATTTTAACCTTCGACCGTCATTAAATGCCACTTTTCGGCTTCATAATCAGATCCTAGATATCATCCAAGACCAGAGTACTTGGCACAACAAATCTTAGGAGTCACAAACTCAACAAAGGTTGTGTCGATTCGTGTATGGAAAGCTACACCTAATAAAATTTTAACCTAATTTTCATAACACACTAAGACATATTTTTGTAAAATATTATTAGAATCTACCCAAAGATGGTGGAATTATAAGGCTGTGAGATACGGACGGACGTGACCGTTCCGAATTTGCCATTTGGCTACGGAACCCTAAAAATAGTTATATAGATATTTTTAAATCTTTAATTTTTTATTCATGTTTCCTTACAAGATAACCGATATCTCGTTGATGGGATTGCATCTGTTTTGATATTATTTTATGTAGATAAACAAACAACATCGTTTCGAGTTATCACTTATAGCATCGTTTGATTGATCGATATCTGGTGTCTTTGAAATAGGTGACTCTTTGAAAAAACGGTTTCAGTCGCGGAAAAAACGGTTTTCGTTGGAGCAACAAGTTTTGACAATAGTAACAATGTGCATGTAATCTAATTAAAAATCGTTACATAATATCATACATACGTTACGGTTACATGCATTTGTGGGTTTAGACACGTGTATCTTCTATCTATTACAATTATTGATACAGATATTAATAAGTTTGTAATATCTTTTTAAATACTTACGTATTTTATGTCGCCATACCAAATGTATGGAAGCTGAAAACATCAAATTATCGGATAGATACAGTTTATTTTACAAACCGTTATTGACACCATTGGATAGAGCTCGTAAAGCACTTTCAGGATCAATAATCAGTATTTTGATATCGTGTATCGTTTAGAAATAATCGAATGCGATCACTTAGCGTTTCCATCCTGTATGTCTCCATAGAGTGTGATGTATGTGTGTTCATTCCATGTGTTCCTAAATTTCGAAATTCCGATTTCGGTAAAACTAGTAATTTTTTCTAAAGGATAACCATACAATATACAGCTAAAAAAACTAAAAATAAATTTTAATTTTTACATTTTTTATTCCTCTATTTTTATGATGAGGTTACAAAATTAGCACTTACAAAATTTGTATCAAAAAACAAAAATTTACAAGCAAAAAAAAATTATTAAATATTATGTATATTGCACATAATATTCAAAATAGAGGAATAATTATATTTTTAAAATAATCGTTTAACTTCAACCACATTTACCACAAATAATGTATTATTTTGGTTGATACTCTACATTTGAAGACACCGACAGCAGAAAAGTAAATGATAAAGGTAATTATTTTTCTGTTGCTGTGGCGGTTACCAGCCACATTCTTTTAGGTTTGGACTTGGAATCTGTCTAATCTCTTAGGACTTTTGCTTGTCACATTTTAATGGTTCATAAAATTATAAATGGTTCAATAATGTCGTAATTTGTGGTTTTCCTTAAAACTCCAAACAGTCTAAACTAGTATCAAAGCTACCAAAAACTATGAATAATACTTTATAATATCGACACTGGTATTAATACTGACAAGTACCTTGTTATCATTTGAAATTTAAAGAATAACAGATATGTATAAATCGCGACACGTAAGTTGAACCTGCGCAGTAACACATTTTTGGTTCGTTAGTAAATTTGTCCGTACTGTACCTGCGCAAACAGCCGGCATTTTATTTCAACTTACGTGGCGCGAATTATACATATATTTTCGAAGTTTCTGAAAAAATAATATCAGATACAAGAACATATCGAAATAATAACAAAATAATATAGGCCTTATAAATAATAAATCTATATCTTACAGGAAAATTAAATGAAGTTTCAAATTAAACATAGTTTAGTATAATAAATATTAATAATTCCTACCAAATACGAATCCTCGGTGCGCGAATCCGATTCCGACTCGCACTTAACTCTTTTTATCGGACTCGGACTTTCTTTGCTATCTGTACGCAAATGGCGGCTGTGCTTGCATAATAAGTAAAAACAAACCATAAAACCTGTTCCATTGTTTCTCGAGAGACGACCTCAAACGCAGGCTGAGATGATAAGGGAACAAGAGTCATTTGCATCGATCTTAACACGTTACATTTAGAAATACATTTTTTTAAACACATCTTTAGGAATGTAATTTATCAATCTATGTCCATTATAATTTGTTATAGGTTATTATTGGAACACTGTACAATATTATAGACCATTTGTGAAAAATCAGGGACCTACTTGTACATAAAAATAAATATTCAAACTATATAATATACTTTACACTACACATGCTCTGAAAGAACCTTCATGCATAGTCAAAAATAGGGTTGAAGAAACGTGTTTGCAGAGATATTATTTTCTTGCCCGTTTAGAAGCAAGAAAGCTGACGAAGAAACTTAATAGCTTCTTTTTATTTGGTACAGTGCCATCTGTGATTCTAAAAGCGAACCAGTTTCAGCGTACAGTTGATAGTACGTCTTTACGGTGATGTTTCATTACTGACCTTCTAGGCGGGGCGAAAACGAAATCTAATATAAACGACAGAACGGAAAATCTATATAACGCGTTCTAATTTTGAACAGCACCATCTGTGAATTATATTTTCTTTTAACGTGTTCTAAATATGTTACTGGCCACCTGGATTTTATTTTTTTAATTAACATCTAACTATTATCTTTTATTTTCCTTGTAGGGATATAATAAGTTACACTTATCTCTTTTCTCATAGAGGGTGATAAAAGGTAGAGTGTATCGCAATATTATTTTACCAAGTGCGCCGTCCTTTGAATCCCTCGTTTCGCTTAGAATCCTATTCTAGAATCCTTCGCTCCACTCTGGATTCAAAACGTCGCCCTCGCCATACGTATAACAAAGCACTATGTATCACTCGGGTTAAAATGCGATTCCGGTCACTATACTGTAACAAAACAATTAAAAAAATGCAGTAGATAATTTTGCTCCTTATACTGAACAACTTTCCCCAAGGGAACATGGGTCTTAATCTTAAAGTCACATACAAAGTGCCGATCAGCGGATACTTTATAAAAAGCAAATCCATATCTTGCACAAGCTTCTTTGGGTAAAATCGTACTTGCAGTACAGTATCAGAGAGCGACCCGCAATGTTTCATATTTGACTGCTGCTGGAACGCTCGACCGGTCAAATATGATTTGATAAATCAAACACGATACGATTTAATAATCGAACGAACTTTTTTAAACCCGAACATTTATAACTAAAGAGATAACTCTTCAAGTTTTATTTAAATTTCAGACTGGCACAGCAAAAATAATGCGCCATTAAATTAATTTAGAAAAGTAAAAAAAGAAATCGTTATTTCAACGCGGCGAATTGGCGGCAACATTACATCAACTAATTTTATTATTGACAATATAATTCGTTTTTTTACACGCATGTTTGAGGAAAGCATTATACGTATACAAACCTTGGCCACAACTGAGCATAACCGGACTCCGTGATGCGTGCCCCGGCGGTGATTCGGCCCGCATATTTACGATCGTTACTATTATCATACATAACAAAACTCTTGCTATTTTATCATTCACTAGCAAAATGAATTTATATATAATTTTTGCGACTATGTGTTAGAATATATATATTTTGACAAGGCTGCACCAACTAACTATAACGTTAACCAGTCGCCAAAATTTTTTTATCGTCAGCTATTTTTAAAGTTAACCAGCTAGGCGGACCGGTTAAGTTCAAAAATAGCTGACTATGCAAATTGTCATACAATCTTCCAATTTTGACGACTGGTTAACGTCAAAGTTAGTTGGTGCAACCCCCAGCCTTAATAATGAGTGTAACGTAGTTTGTATGATAACAATTAACGTCGGATTCAACTTAATATAACGATTGATTATCGAAACTAACCTAACTGATTAAAATTCGATTTGTTCCTATCATTGTTGTATTCGCAGTACGTACAGTAAGGCCTGCGTCGCATCATGCCCTTATTCGATAAACATGGGGCAGTTATTCTTAACGACTCATTGTAGCTTTGCTAATAGACACCTCTATGCTGCTAGATTGCCAAATGTTTATAAAGTGATAAAGTTTTCCTTTTGTGAAAATTAAATCAACCAGTATTTATAGTTCGTCGTGATCTATATCCGGCTATCTTCATCTATCCATTCTGGGAAGAAAACGGGAAAACCAATATTGCTGTCTGAGAACCGTTTTGCCCATTACGTCCATTGGGGCTTTTAGTGCTTACCGTATTACAACATCGACCATTGTTATATTATCTGTCTGCAAAACACAATAAAACAAAAAAAAACAAGTACGACTCGCGCGGTAAGGATTGCGTACATTATTTGTATGCAATCAGTTAATTTTCAAAACTCCCAAATAGGTTCGTTATTTTAGTTGAAAAATTACACTTTGTTGAATTCCCTTTTAAACTTTTTAATGTTAACGAAATTGGTAGAAAACAAAACATTTTTTAAATGTGTATTAAAATCAATGTTTATATGTTCGTATATTATGCGCTGCCATACTGCTTATCCGATTGCGATGAAATTTGGCAAGGTGATAGCACCTATACAAAAACGTCAAGTGTTTCAAAATTGTTTATTAACTAACAATTTTTTTTCTGCTTGAACATGAACATTGCAAGTGTGATAATTGTTAAACTATAAATCTGTTTTTTTTTGCTTTTATGAAGCTATTTTTGCATAACTTATTAAAAAATCGCGAACTTTTTTTGCCGGCTGATTAAGTGCCTGATTTTTTTTTCTTAGTTTTCATATTTAAGTAATATGTTTAAATTTTTTTTGGTTAAATTTAGTTCAATTATTTATTTAATTTTTGTAATTTCTTCGAGCGGAACTTAATTTTTTTTCAAAAATCATCTAGATGCGATTCCGAATCGAATGACACCTCATTCACATTTTTCCGAGACTGCTAAAAACATTCAACAAAAAAGCACTTGTTGACACTATATGCATATAGAAATAAGTAAACAATTTAAAAATGATTGATCTTATTCATTCTTGTCAATAGAAAAACAAAACTCCCACGTTCAGCAATTAACAATGGCCGACGACGATGTGTCATGAGATATTAACTATACCTGTTATTTAGTATTTAAAAGTATTTCATAAATATCAACTTGTTAGTTTAAGTGGTTTAAGATAAATAATTTGATATTAATAACCATTAAGACACGTGTATTATTAATTAAGTATCTGATCACGACATCTAGGAAAATACTGAGTAAGCAATAAAACGCATCTAAGTAACAGCCTATAGAACCTATAATCTGGTTGTACTTCGCTAGCTAGTCATGGACAATCTTATGAACTGTCAAAATCATGATTGGCGATCTATCTAAGTCTAACTTTTTTCCATTAATAGTTAGTTGCACGAACAATGGAGCGTTTTCCGCACTCCATGTGTCGTTTGTAAACGTCTCTCTGATTTATTTATTTATTTCAACAGTAAATTATGAATATACACATATGTATGTCACCCACTGCATATTGCACAAATATATTGTTAGCAATTAAATAACTATCAATAAATTAAAATCATTTAAAAACTAATAATGTTGACACCTAATAAAAATATTTTGTCACAATGCACAATTTACCATATACTAAGTTTAAATAAATCGGCCCAGTGCGAGTTGGATTCGCGCACGAAGGGTTCCGTACGATTAAAGTTTAATTGTTTTTTTTTTTTTATTTCTATAATTGAGTTGATTGAATGAAAGGTAAATTACGGTTTACGATTTATGACGTATTAAAAAAAAATTAATAACTAGATCTCGTTCAAACCAATTTTCGGTGGAAGTTTGCATGGTAATGTACATCATATATCTTTTTTAGTTATATCATTCTGTTATTTTTGAAGTTACAAGGGGGGGGACACATTTTACTACTTTGGAAGTGTCTCTCGCGCAAATTTTTTTTTGCGCGAAAATTTTTTAGAGTTTCAGTTCTGAGTATGGGGAACCCCCAAAATTTATTGTTTTTTTTTCTATTTTTGTGTGAAAATCTTAATACGGTTCACAGAATACATTAACTTACCAAGTTTCAACATTATAGTTCTTATGGTTTCTGAAAAAAGTGGCTGTGACAAACGGACGGACAGACAGACATGACGAATCCATAATGGCAAAACACGGAACCCTAAAAAGGCGTCATAGTCTTGAGTCCTTGCAAAATAGCAAGTTTAAAATCTTTTGATTGCACCATTGCTATAAAAATATTTATTTATATTGGTGATATAGCCATAGATATAGTTTTTATGATATATTTTCTTCGAAAAATCCAATTCAATTTTATGGAAGTCTTATACAAAACATGAAGATATTTTCTATATATGTATAAAATATCATATCACCACAGTTCTTATATATCTTTAAGATTCGCATTTAGATTGAAATTTGACACACGAGATACCGGACTTATTTTGGAAAAAGGAAAATAAATGAGTGATTTTCCCAGAAATTTTGCTTAACAGGAGAAACCTTCTGAGGTTAGAATCGCGTATTTTTAGTCGAATTCAAGGTGTAGGTAATAACTTTTATTTAAATATTATGAATAACTTCTTAATGGCAGTTCTTAATCTTATGCATTGGTGACTCACGTCGCATACGTTTATTTTTAATTATTACACTAATTACCATAAATTAGTTAAACTGCACGCTAGTAACAGGTATGTAACTAATAAAAAAAACTTAATTACCTAACATTAATGAAGGCTATTAATACTAAAACTTAAACTTGCTGCTGAAACCGTTCAGACTGACTTAAAAACTAGTCTTGAAGTAAAGGACAAGTTAGTTGCTCACCGGGAGAAGACCCTATAATTAGATTAGCTTGCTGGAGTCTGGACACTGGAGCCGGGCAGGCGAGCTTTGCAAAAAAATAGTCAGACTCCACTGGCACGTTAAGTTTAATGACCGACGCCACTGCTTAAGGGACATATACAGAGACATTACGTTGTTAGACACCTAACAGTAGGAAATAAAATTGTAAAGAAATTATTTGCAGTATTGAGTGCACAAACTGTAGTGTGTTCCCTTATCTTAAATATAAGTAAACAAATATTTTTACTGTCAAAGCAAATAATTGAAAAAAAATTCAATCCAGAAATTGAACCTGCAACCTTTGAAATCTTAAGTGTATTTTTTTAAATATTTATGTTTTGACAATTAAACCTAAACATATGGTATATACTTTTGAACTTGTAGAATGTCATTACCAAACAGAACCATTTTTACTCTTACGCCATCATCTTGTCCTTTTTGAAAATATTGTATAAATTTTGCAAATGTTATGCTCTTTGGCTCTATAGCCAATGTTGGTATAACGTTGTGCAACATATAAGTTTTAAATTATTTCCAAACTTGCGTCATCTTCCTCTTCTTTTCTTGTACTTTTTTCTGCAGTCAAACTAAGCCGTATTGAAATATTCCGCTGACCCCATAATTCGGCTTGGATCTAACTTACCATACCAATACCTAGAACTAGCGAAAGTTGCCAAAATTAATTCGCCTGTCCGCTTCGCAGCGAAGTCAAAGGGCATTTTTCAACTTTAGCGGATCATTTGTTATTGTCCGAATCTTGTTACATAATAGTAACTTGTTTACTTGTTAATTTTAAAGACTGCTCGTGTCAGCTTTTTTTTTATTCGTCACACAGTAATATTCCTGCGAAGCTTATCGGAACTTATTTTGAAATTGTAGCTAATACATAGTTAGGTAATTAAAGTGGTCATTCAAAAATGTTTGTATTATGTAGGGTATCGTTTGATTATAAGCTTATTATATATAGTATATTTACTTACTAAATGGTAGGTATTAATGGCATTTTAAAGCGATGAAAAACGGCAATATACGTCATAATCTTCTAGGAATCAATGATTATTATTGCCTCGAAATACCACCTAGAATGTGCACTTACGAGGTCTTATACACACTAAGTTAGTAAAAAATTTATTTTTAACAATGAAAACTATTAGTTTATTTCAATTTAAAATGCTTTATTTCTCAAAAATATTATATCATATCACTTTATTGAAGTCAATAAACTAAAGGTTACTAACGTTTCGAAGTGAAAATGTCGTTTTGGTAAGAAGAAACGGCGAAAGAAACTCTCCAGCAGTCGCTCTTTTAATTTTGGTTAATCAATACAAATTATCAAGTAAATTATGTTAGCAAAAAAAAAATTTAATCCCATGCATTGTGTTATAAGCTTTTTCGTCAAATTTCTGTTGTACAAAATTTCAGTTGACAAAGTTCAATTGACATAATTCTGCAGGGATTTTATTGTAAAAACCGAAAAATTGACCTTTAAATGATTTATCTATTTTCCTAAGCCTTGTGTGGATCCAAGTAATTTTGTGTCAATTTCGAGAATTACGATTATAAATATTGCTATTCTTTTTAAAGCAATCAATATTTTTATAAAAATAATTTAAATTATCTAATATATACTGAGACGGTAAGGTTAAGACCTTATTTTCCTTAAAGTTATCTCTTAGAGTGTCTACGGGATAGATTGTAAATTGCTCGAATAGCCCTCTTCTGCATCCAAAATATTGTTTGCATATCAGCTGCGTGTCTTCATAGTATGTACCGTAGGACATCACGCTATGAAAGTACCGGGCATTAGCTTCGTCCGTAAGTTGACGAATCTTTTAACGCTTTAAAAGCTAAACGTGTTTAGCTGGCTTTACAATAAATTATAAAAAATTAATGATGCCATCATAATTCTAGATAAAACGCCTTGGAAGTTGGTGACGTCAATTGTGTTCTAAGAAATAATCACCTAGTTATTTATCTTGAAATAACTGTATTTTTTCCTTTTCTATGCCAGTAACGATCTTCATTAACTAGTAATAATATAGTTGCTTGTATTTGTGCAAGTTCTTTTTTAATCATAAATAACCCCATATACTTGACCCGGTGAACGTTCTTTCCCTATTAGATCTAAAATAACTACACTTTGAAAATATTCATAAATTGTAATACCTACTTAACTCACCTTTCGTTAAATAACAAGCTGATCTTTCAGAGTGCTTTGAATGCGTTTATTGCTTGCTTACACAACTCTATACTAAGACTATTTTAATGTAATTTTCTCAAAGCACAAGGCTGACCAAAGGACTACCCTAAATGTTTCTTAAGCGGCTGGTCTTAAGTAGCCTGACTGTAGACAAATAAATTTTAAATCCCTCATTTCTAACCATGGGCACAGAAGGTATATGTAATAGTACTTAGTGCAGTATAATCACTGACTGTCGACCTCAACTCCTCCCTATTACGATCATATTACCGCTCACATATAGAACACACACAGATTTGCGCGTATACATACACTCTTCATTTCTTTTTGTAATGTCACAAATAACAAGATTCTTGTTTAGAATGTTCAAGATTGTTAAATGTCATGAATGTTATATTTTGCAAGAAGAGGCACTAGCAAATAACAATAAAGTACTTGATAGGGAAGCCTTTTCAGTTTTTCCTTGTAGCTCTTCTTTTCATGGGTCCGCGACACATTAAAACTTGATTTAAAAAATGAAACCGTTATATCTCTTTGAATTATTAAAAACTTCGTAAAACAAACGCACATATATTTACCGTATTATGTAATTGTGAAACTTTTACATGACGAACAACATTTCCAATTAATAACTATGTTTTGGGAAAAACCATATTGCAATACAAATCAATGTAGGCCAGCATAAGAGGAATTGCACAAAGAAATATATTAGTGAATTCATACCTTATCACATCTTAGTTTCTATCTTAATATATATAAATCTCGTGTCACAATGTTTGTCCTCAATGGACTCCTAAACTACTGAACCGATTTTGATCAAACTTCGTAAATATCTGTTATTTGATCCAACTTAAAAGATAGGATAGTTTTCATCTCGATATGTCAAGTGCGAGCCGTACTCGGGCACTATAGGTAAAAACCAACTTTCGCCGGGTACAGAGGGACGGCAGCGGAACAACGTTCGCCGGGACAGCTAGTATACTTATATAATAACTAACTAATCGGTCTTTCATCCGATCATTTGATTCATTCGATCCGACTTTTGTTCATGTTCATTTAGGTTTATTTTCTGCAGAATTTTATGAGATATTAAATTTTACACATATGCAATTGTGAATCTTAAATCATCCAAGAACATTAGCAGCTACTTGGATTACTAGACATATTGTTTCAGCAGATCATTTAAGTTTCTTAGGCATCAAGGCTAGTATCCATTCCTTCTCAATAATAAAAAAAATCCTAAAGTAATAAATAATAGTGAATTATTACTTTACTCTCAAACACTAACAAACAAAATTGAGGTGTCAAGCTGTGCCTTGAAATAAACACTAAATTTTAGGCTCAACGCAATCATCTCCATAATTAAATAGATCTGTGGTCTGTCGTGTCTTATTGCCTTGTTTGTAGGATAACAGAGACGGCAGTGAATATAATAATATCTCTTAGATAACTATAAAAATCTAGCCTTACTAACTAACACAGAAGAAGTTTCTGTATATAGAAAAATCTTTAACAATTTTTACCAAAGCGAAGCAGAGGGAATTTCTTAGTATCATTATTTATCTATAGCCTAGCCTACAGCTCTTTTTAATTTTGAAAAATTTGTTATTACTTTCGTATTGCTAAACGTCTAGACGTTAACTAGTCGTGTTTACGTATCGTCTGTTTGTACTTTCGAAAATCTGCAATTGAAACATGTAAAATAAATATAGCGGTAAAGCTTGTTTAAATAAAGCTTTTATACGGATACGGAACATGTTTACTCTGTGTCAGATTCTGCTTTTGGCTATTTAAAACAAACATTGCAACTACTTTTTACTTTTAATGTGGATTGATCCGTTTAAATACTATTTTCACTGTCGTATGGTTTAAAGCACCATGTTATGAGATTAAAGTATAATTTTACAAGTATTTGCCCGCGTCTTTGCCTGCGAGAAATTCGGTCTCTCTATCTAACTAGGTAGGTACCCAGCTACCACCATACCAAAAATCAAGTCACCATGTTTTGCTTCATTGCCTCGTGGAAAAATAATGATCCTCAGTTTCACTCGCGAAAGATCTGTTTCCATATCGTTTATAAAGCTTTCAATTGGTAAAAAAGTCCGATATCATAGTCAGATCACGACTTATGTCAAATCAGGTCAAATGGCTTCATTGCTACTATTTAAAATAAAAAACAAACAAACAGACTCACGCACGTAATTTTATGATGACCTTCGTGATAATCATAATAATCTTGAAATGATCTTGATGAGTTCAATTATAAAAATAACTGTATTATTTAAACTTATGGTTTTATACTATAAAAAACGTAAAGTTTAATCAAACTGGGGCCAGCAACACCTTGTCAATATTTAATTTTCTTATAATTTTCTGTTGCGATATAATAACGAATACGCTCGGCGTCCTTTGAACAGATGCGTAAAGAGCATTTACACAACATCAAATGATTCAATCAACGAGATGAGTGTGAAGATTTCTCCGATATGTATCCGGTCAAGGTCAGACATGTATCGGTTTCACTATTCATTTTCATTTCACTACAGCTTGATCATACTCAATAAAGTGTGTATGGTTCTTTAAGATTTTTTTTTATTGTTTTTTAAGGGTTATCTTTACTTCCGTTCTTTGTAAATCTTTTTTTGTTTTTAGTAATTTGTTGTTGCAAACATTAAGTAGTGTATTTTGGGATGTAGTTTACATTCTGTTCTCCAAAAAACTGTTAAACGTATTTTTGAAATTACACTAAATAAATAAATATTTTTGGACATTACATATAGCGCCGCCTGGCTCCAAAGTAAGCAAAGCTTTTGATATGGATACTAGACAGCGGATAGAAATACATATACATTACTTTTTTTTTGTAAATTCATACATAAGTACACCCAGACTCAAGACAAACTCAGTGTTTTTTTTTTATAATTATTAAAATTATTTCAAAAAGCAACCCTTTTTTTTGTAAACAATTAATTGTGGCCAATAATATTATGTTCCAATCAAGTTTATCATTCTATGACAATATGGTTCTTAGACGATTTTGACCTTAATTGCTGCCTTATATCGGTGCATTATTTGTTTGTTATACGCTAAGCAAGCGATATGGAATCAAGATGATTTTTAACAACATAAAAAAATGGATGGGATTGTTGTAGGTAGAAAGTATGTAATCTTGATTGCATTTGACTTTTCGTGGGTCACATTCCAAACATTTTCTCAAACTGTACTGTAAATAACAGACGGACAGACACCAGAGTGATATTATATATAAGTGTTCCGTTTTTCTATTTTTGGTACAGAAGTCTAAACATGATTGTAAATATTGTTGTTTTAATCTCCGAGCATGTTTTGTTAAACCGGTTTTTATCTGATTGGAATTCAATCAGCTTTCGACTCGATGACCCTCGGAGACTGATAGCGGCTGGTCGGTCATGGCCTAGGAAGCCCTTGGCGCGTGACGAGGTCTCCCCACTGTCTTTGTCACTACGCCCTTTCCACGGGCTGGCTTTATTAGCTTCGCTATTGTCTTATACATCCTAATAGCTTCAGGAAGGAAACCAAAAGCCTTATCGTGTTTGGTTCAATAAAATCCACTGTGTAATGTATATAGGTATGTCGTGTGACTTCATTCGCGCGAACTTTAGAATTTTATGAAGCTGTTTTATTTATTTTTTGCCATTTGTCAAGGCGATCTGATTATACATTGTCTTTTACGTCAGACCGAACCGTTTCTGATAGTGCAAAACCTTTCCAACATTAAGCTAGTAACTTAACTTAAAGTTAATAACTTAACACAACCAGCAAACATCCTCATTACAGATTTCCACGAAAAATGATTGAAATTAAGTCAAACTAGTGCTGCTGTGTAACCGTATGAGGTTAACCGTTTTACACGCGTAAAATTAAATACTTTTTATAACATTTGAATTGTGCAACGTATGTAATTGAAGTAGCATTTGCTTCTGAAGCTGTATCCGAACATCATTTTTTCATACAAACTGTGTAACACTTAATAACTTAGATATATATAGATATAAAGACATATAGACATTTCGCTAGTCAGAACGTGTTATTATCATAAAACGCTACTTACAATAAAACGCATATTCATACGTAAAGTACACGTGAATTATTAATAAACAAAGTTTTTACCCCATTATTGAAATGTACATATGAAATCAACAATGACTTAAGTTATTTTAAGATTCACGGGCATTGAAATATGCTTTTTAGGACAGTGATAAAACGCAATATATGATAATAATTAACGCATTTTAAACAACAAAATGTTTATAGGTTAATGTTTATATATATATATATATATATATATATATATTTGTGCAACGAAAGTTGTATGGGAAAAATCTAATTTCGGATTCAATACCAATTTATCTCTGTGTTTATTGTATTACCTCAAAATATTTGTTTACTTGGTATTGATTTATTTCAAAATTTAAGTTGTTATTTAAGTAAAGTTAAGTTATTTAAGTAAAGTTAAGTTCCAAACGCTTATTATGAAATACCCAAGTACAAGCTTTCGCCCGTTGTTCCAACCGCCCTAATTCGGTTATCGGTGTAGGATTCAACGGCAACTCCTCAATTATAGAAAATAAACCGACTCAAACTTGACGTTTTCAAATAGCCTATGTCCTTCCCCGGACTTAAACTATCTCCATGCCAAATTTATTCTACATCGGTACAGCGGTTTAAGCGTGAAGAGGTAAATAGACAGACAAAGTTACTGTCGCATTTATAATATTAAGCGTGGCTAAGTTTCGTAAGCAGAAAATAAAGATATAAACGCATTCATTGCATGTAGCAAGGACGTAATGACATTTGACAAGGTTTCTTGATTCTTCAACTTAATTCATTCACAGATTTTTTCTGCAGTCTACTATTATAATAATATTACTAATAATAAAATTGTTCCACACTCCAGTTTGTTTATGGAATGGTTTTTGATAAAAATAATTAGAGTCGTCGATGCATGTCTAAGAGATTTTGCCATCTGTGACATCGCCGACAATATTTAATATAGTTCAGAATCCTTGTTCACTGAACATTCTAAAACTACTGAACGGTTTTGGGTGAAACATTCAATTTTAAGGGACTAACCAGACCTAACTTGCGCCGCCATTTGACATTTTAAATTTTCATTTTGTACAAAGTGTATTTTAAAAATGTTAATAAGTAGGTACCTAATCAAGAAATTCAAGCTTGTGGTAAGCAATATTGTAGAGCATTATATATTGTGTCTAGAATATATCCGCAAGTTGTAAATAACATTTCTGCTAGAAGCGGTGGTTTTTAGCAGATATGCTATGTACAACTCGCAGATATATTCTACGAAAAACACCGAACGTCCTAAACATAGCTGATCACTAGTTTTAATTTAATTGTTAGTTATACATTTGTAAAATACGCATTGCAAAAAAATAAAATATTAAATGGCCGCGCATGTTAGGTCTGGTCAGCCCATTAATTAGCTTATAATAGTGGCAACATCTCACAGACATGTCTGACACGATCTCAATGTAAACTAAAATTGTCATAAGGGTGCTGTTATAATACGTGATTAATCATTATTATATAAATTTGTAAACTAGAACTATTAATTTTCTGAAAATAAACAAGCGTTAAAAATAGAAGATTACTGAAAACTAATGCATTCCTCTCAGTGTATGAAAGAACTAGATTTTGCCAGCTAAATTCGGATTTCAACGGCAAGTCCTTAATTGCAGTAAGGAAGTTGGCTATAGCAAGCTATTGATGTAGTTATAGTTTGGCCACGTGTAATTCGATTATAGTTTCCTACACCTGCAGGAACATTGAATGTACCTATGTCCTTCTCCGTCTCTTCATCTATCCCTGTGCTAAATGTCAGCCCAATCGGATGCAACATTGCGACGTAAAGGTCAACAAACCCGCTTTCGCATTTATAATATCAGTAGGTATATAATATAAGGTAGGTAGGTAGGTATATAATTTTAAAGCAAAATGTCCATTTATGGTATCGGAAGCAATATAAAGGTTTTCGATACCTACTAAACGACAATTCGACCATTTTATCGAATTACAAAAATTCAATGAAACTCGAGATTGCTAAATATTAAGGTCAGTTCCTAAGTATTATTACTAAAAAAATTGACTGAATCATCACTGTATGCTGACAAAAAGGCACCCAAGTCCCGCCGCGGTCATTAGTAAGCAAGTGGAATTATTTAGTAATGACAAATTAGATGAATTTACCAGAATTCTTAGAACTCAAAAGTGAACGTTAAACCGAACTTGCCTATTTGCAAAAAAAAATCGTAACTCATTGTATTTCTAAGAATGACGAGAAGTAGAAATTGCAAAGGAACTAAGTTTGCACAATATTAAGGAAGTTATCTGTCAAGTACGACTCAGGACTTTATTTTTGCGGCAAATTAGTTTTCCGTCCGTATCCCATTAGTTTAGATCAATAATACCTAAAGGTGGGAACAATAGTTTTATTATTGAAAAGGTTTTTACAAATTAAAAGACAAAAATTTTTCTTGAATTTCGATAAGGATTCTAAAACAAAGATACCCGCGTGGGTTGATGTAGAGAGCGTAGCTATTGTCTATATTTTGTACCTAAGAAGGAAAAAAAAAACCTTTAATATTGACTTTTTATTAATGTAACGGAGACCATAATTGTGATCCCTGTTTCCTGTATCTCTCAATAACGCGCGCAGACCGCAAAAGGGTCGTTTTGACGAGTTTGATATATACGGAACACTGAAAACATCAAAAGATTGTTCCGTTGTAACGATTTCTATAAAGGTACGGAATACTAAAATAAAAAACAAAAGATATGTTTTTTATTCACATCGTCCATTAAAACAGTAACAGCATCGAAAGCAATATTATCGATATTTTTACGATGATTCGATAAATTTATCGAATCTTCCTTAACGATATACAGGTCACCCGGAAACGTTGCAAAATGTACTAATATTAATACAAGCACATAACGTAACGTAGGTCAGGAGATGACCTTAACTGTAATGTTTCCTGTATTACACAAAATCCTTATATCAATGTATGATGATTATTATTATGGTCATTTAACCCAATATGTTTATTAATAAATGTATTTTATTTTAACTGCTAATAGGAGTGCTTACTTAATGAGGTTTTTACTATCTTTGAAATAAAACGTAACGTTTGTCTGTCTGTAGGTATATTAAATTATAACTTTTGCATGAGCCTCGGAACTAGGCATATATGGATTCTTCTTTCAATAATAATATGTGTTAGGATATTTATTAGTATAATATAAATGTGCGAAGCTAAGCAACGTTGAGTAAAGTCAGTACTTTGATGGGTGACCGCCTGGTGGCACATTTTACTGAGCTCCGTGCTACGAAAGGCACGTCAAACAGTCGCTCCTGGTTTAGGTCATGCTTTTTTCATTGACAATGAGTTGTATGCTGTTGTTGCTATGGCATCCATGCATATTTTTGTGCCGTCGTCGTCTGACCGTCTCCACAGTCCAGGGTCAAAGTGACGTTAATCGTATCGTTATTATAAAAAATATAGCGGTAAAAAAGTCATGCTGGTAATTCTCTGATTTGATATTTATCATGACTGCTTCAATATTTAACCAAGGTGATAGTTTTCTCATACCAATTTTCCTGCATAATGACAAATATTCTGTAAAAAGTTTAGGCTTCTAATTATTTTAGTCTAGAAGACTAACAGATAGGCTAAGTAATTAGGCTCCGTTAGCCGTTGGTTGGGTCAGGTTACCTTAGTGTTAAGAAAGTACTAGACAGAACAAAATGTGATTCGTATCAAATCAAATCCATGTTTTTAATCTTTAAAACGTAGTAAATATTATGTCTCAGTCGTTTTTGCATTATATTTTTTTAAGCATCAGTCGTCAATGTGTACATACATAGCATTCTTAAGAGGGTTCCTGACGTCCACTAGAGCCGCCAATTGATATTTTTATTTTAGAGAAATATGTAAACAGTTATAAGCTATTTTAAGAATGTATTGTTATGTTTCTAGAATAAAACTGCGAGTTGTAGATAGCATATCTGCTAAAAGTGGCCGTTTTTAGCAGATATGCTATCTAAAACTTGCAGTTTTATCCTAGAAGCAGTACCAAATGTTAATAAAATAGCTTTGCACAAAGAGGAAAATAAAAATATTAATTGGCGGCGCTAGTGGACGTCAGGAACCCTCTTAAAAGGTATAAGTTGATCAACAACTGTCTGCCTCATTACACTCGTAGTCCATTGAAAAGTTACATTTGGGGTTTCGTTTGTCAGAGGACGCAATTTTATTTTTTAGATATGAAGGGAAGTATAAAGTTAAATCCAAGTTTGTGGGATTGCAACCCTTGTCCCACGGCCGCCATCTTGGAAAAAGAGGTTCAAATGGTTTTTATGGTTTATCTGCCAAACTAAGGTCTCACAAAAAAAAAAATTAACATTTTTTGTTGCAAATAAAATTATCTACAACTTTTGTTTAGTAACTTTTAGTCAAGTAGTTTGTAGTAGAATCATAAATAAATAAATAAAATAAATATCTTGAAAAAAATAAGCGAAAATCCATAAAAAATTCAGAAAAAAAAAAATAATAGACCATTTTTATAGACGGTGTTTTAAGGAACAATTTTTAATAAAGTGTGTTACTTGTATTTGACAAAGCACGTGCTATTTATTATGCGAGAAAAGTGTAGTCATTGTTTTATACAGTTACATTTTTCGAATCGATTGATCTGTTTTATGATGAAAAAATAATTATACATATGTTTGTAAATATATGTACATGATGAAGTATATAAGCGAATTTTTTATATGTATATGACCTGGTGTGTCTACTCTACTATGATAATATGTGCAAGTATGTTATTCAGTATTTTTTTTATTTGTAGAACTAAATGAGGGGCTGATTTTTTTGTTATTATAAACTTTAAAGGTAATTATGTTTATATATCTTCACGGTTTTTATCCCCATATGGCGATCAATTTCTTGTTTCTGGACTAAGGTGTCTTTATATGTCCTATACTTCGAAATAACCAGAATAATATAAACCTGACGAACGAATATCAGAATTGGGCCAGGCGTTTAGACTAAATTAAATGATATCCTTCTTGATACGGACCTAATTCAAAATTTACAAGGAAGGACATAGACGTAGATTCTGAATATCGGTATCTACGTACAATTAAAGTAAAACTACTATATTCCATTACTTCTATAGTGTATTTTTGACCTACTTCAAAAAAGGAGGTTCTTTGTTTGACCCCTATGTATGTTTGTCCGCGATTATCTCGCGTTTGGCTAAGCCAATTTTAATGGGGTTTTCATAAAAATATTTGTGACATTCAGGAGAAGGTTTTAGTATACAACAGCTGAATACCCACGGTCCCATGGTCATTTGGCCAGGATATTATGATGGGATCCTGGAGAAAGCAAGGGAACTCTTCAAATTTTTACAGGCACACTTGAAGCGATTTGCTTAAATTTTTTTAGTGTACGAAAAAATAAGCTATATGCTTATGTCACCTAAAAGTAAAAACGAATAAGTTTTTTAGCAAAATCAACAACCGACTATATTAATAAATTTAAAATAATTTCAACTAATTAAAAATATTATGTAAGCGAATTATTTATAATAAAGATATTATTGATTTCTTCAAATTACATATTCATACAGTTCATTGTGGTCCCTAGGGGCTGCAATTTAGTAAAAACCTTCGTATTAACCGCATTATGCTATTAAAATGTAGGTATTGATATAATTTAAATGCGAAATATCTTTGCTATGGGCAAAATCCTACATTCTTAAAGCATGTTGACATAACTTTTCCAAGTAAAGCAGCTTATCTCTTCTTATCCCTAGTTCACGTGGCCTCACCTCGCCTCGATTCGTTACTCTAACCGATTTCGCCTCGCCGCGTTCCTTTAATTACACTAACCGTGGCGCCAATAAGGATACGGCGGAATAATCCGAGGATCCATTGTAATCACCATTAGATCGCAGTTATATCGTCACGACACAAAAACAATTAAACTCTACTTCAATTGTGTCTTGATCTTATCGTGCCGGAGATCATTATAGATGGTGTGGAAAACTCTGGTTAACCTGCTTACGTAAATACCTATCATATCTAATATGTATATAGTTTTGTACAGTACTTAGTTAGCTCTGTAATTTCTCTAACGGAAATTGCTTAACGATTTTGCTTCGTTCGGATAATATAGATAACAAACCACATACCACTAACTAATTTAACATCGCGAAACTCACAGGAAAAAGTATTGCTAATTTCGAAAAATATTTCGCTTCGGATTTAAGACCGTTTAGCTAATAGTGTGCCGCCAATTAATATTTTTAATTTTCTCTTTGTGCAAAGCAAATTTTAAAAATGTTCTACAGAAATACGTAACTGGTTATAAGCGATTTTCACAACGTTTTTCATTGATCCTAGGATAAATCTCCTAATTGAAGATAGTATATCTGCTAAAAACGGTCAGTTATATTTCTATAACTCAGAGATTTATAGCTAAACTAGTTGTATATTTTTGTAGGAGCACATTTTTAAAATTAGTTTTGTTCAAATAGGAAATCAATTTGTTCAAGTAGATGCCGGGAACCCTCTTATGCACAAAAATATCAGCAACTAACCCTACTGTATCACAGAACCCTAAACTTTTATGATACATGACCTATGTCCATCTGAAATAATATTACTTTGCAACATAGAATTTTCAAACATTTCAATAGTTTTGGCGATTATCCCGCACATACTACATAAAAGCAAACGAATTTTAACTTTATTTTAATTATGCATTCGAAGTTAAGTGCTATCTGAATCTAATCGGACTTGGGTAGTAAATAACTTTAAAAATAGAATCTTCACACCTATTCAAGTTAGTTAACTCATTGGAGCGTAATCTAAGCATACTAACTTATTCTAGTAGCTTGCGACAAATAACTGTTTCTTTTCTACTTTATCGATTGTGAGTTACATAACTGTTTTTTATCATGCCGTCGACAGATGCAATAGCCGTTTGATTATAGAGTATTTCTTAGAAAACTTGTTTTATATAGCGTTCGTATTTCTTATTTATTTTTATAACTCGAATTGTTCGAGTGCTGTTATAGTTATTTTTTTTATTGGATGCGGTAAAATATACGTTTTTGAAAACTTTGCTTGATTCAAAAGCAGTAAAAGCCGATATTTTTCAAAGGTTTCATTTGATTTGACTTTCTTGAGTTTTCGACGAAGAATAAAATGTAATAACGTTGTAGTTCGTCAAAAAAAGCTGTAATCAGGCACAGTAAAAACACCTAAAGAATAAAATAACACTTATCTAGACATGCCTGTATAAAAATGTAGTAAACTGGCATTTTTTTAGTAAAAAGGTGTCAATTTAACTGATTGTAACTGTGAAGACCTCGAATATGATTCGTCTGTTTGATATGAACGCGTCAGTAGCGTATTGTGAATTGTTAGACAAGAAAGTACAGTTATTCAAATATCAGTGGAGGCAGTCAGTGGGACGACCTCGCTCGTTTGTCGTGCAATTTGTCGCACTATTGTCTTCACACCTCGCTCTCTATTTTGCAAACTAAAAAATTAGGGCGTACGACACTAAATGCTAAATGCCGCAGCTACGCCCGTGTTGATTTCGGTTTGGTCGTGATACTGGAAAACAGAGTTTATTATTCTATTCCTGGTCTTTCAATTACCACTTATTACTCAAAATGTGCTAGGTGAGTTACCGACACATGGCACATATTTAAACTGCACTGGGTCTAGATAGGTATACTGCATCAGAATTAGAATGGCGGTGATAGGTTCACCACCTATCACGCGTAACTAAAGTGCTTATACTAAAAAGAGACTTCACTGGGTAATACACTGTTCTGGGGATTAAAACCATGCGAACACGTTTATGTTCCTCACGGGAATGACGGTTAGGTTTTTGCTTCAGGAAGTCGTATAATGGACAATCTAAGTATAATTAAATACGATTTAGGTTCACGAGTCTCTACATTTTAAGCATCAAGTGGGTACCGGTAAGGTCCTTACTGCTGAATCGTGAGGCGTTGGTTTGATTCCCGCACGGGACATACATTTATGTAATGAACATTTGTGTGTGTCATGAGATTGGGTGTTTTCTATGTATGTATTTACAAAAAAAAAAGTATAATATACTATACATATTATGTCCGTATTTGTATCCGCTGTTCGGTACCCATAGCAAAAGCTTTCCATAGTTTTGGCCAGGTGGCGCTATGTGTAATGTCCAAAAATAGATATTAACTATTTTTTATCTAAAATGTAGGGAGGTAATAAAAAGGATTACTTGAGGCATTATCGAAGTATTAACTTATGTTTATTCATAGCAAATGATTGCTTCTTTGTTTAAAGTTTCTTACCGACGCGACACAGACCATGTTAAGCAACAATGTAGTCATAATCAGGACTCCAAACGTACATACAGGCTGTTTTATTCAAGAAACTTTACGGTTTAGTATGTTACGGACAAGAAGTACTTGTCTCATATATAAATAAACGAGATTATCTTAAAACTCAAGCAATTGTTTGATAATATGATTCATTGTTAACAAGTTGTTGGTTTGAGTCGGTTTGCAATAAGGCGAACGTCCCCCGAAGCACGGCGATCGCACGTTCGTTGCATACATAATAGATACGTGTGCCTTTCGTTGCTTGAAAATGAGTCATCGACGGTACGAGACAAATTTTGAACTCCTCCGAAACACCCTTTATAGGCTTTCTTATAAATATTATTGAACAATATTATGTATAAGCTTGCGTATAGCTACCGACGTACTTCCAGTTGGGCTAGACCAAAACCTAAAACTGTCGTTATTACTCAATACATATTATATAAAAAATCTTAAACACGTACGATGTTTCTTAATATCATATATAGGGAACCTACTTTGAAACTTAATAGTGCGTCTTATATTTTCTTTTTGACTTTATCAGCTCAGAAACATAGTTTGATGATTTTGACTCGAAATTTTTTTTTTTTTAGAAATCATCTCTTTAAAATCATTAAAATTGAGATTATTATTATAACGTAAAGGTATCCTTCAAAATAGCTTAATTATGCAGGTAACATACAAATAACATAACCTAAACTTCAGCTCCTTCCTCGAAAAAAATCCTACAACAGCTGATAATTTTGATATTCGTATCCGTTAATTTTTAATAAATGTAATAGATCAATTTTCCGCTTCCGATTTACGTTTTTTGGCTACTTCGTGCGCAATGAATTTTTAACCTTGCGTCCAAAGCAGTTTAAATGATTTTTACACTTTATGTGCAATACTCAACAATGCCTCGTCTTAACAAAACAAATACTTTATTTAAATTATACCCCGGTTGGAATAGCCAACTCGATTTACACTAGCCATATGCCATATACTTTTTTATACATATATCATTACTCTGGTATCATAAAGGGTAATTTTTTATCTTCTTAACATTTCTAATCAATATAATTTGCATGTAAAATTTAAGTTTCATTTTATTTTAGACATTAAAAATCTTTTTTTTTTGTTTCAGATGGTATTTCCGTAAAATAAAGCGAATTGAAGCCGAAAAGAAATTGCTTCTCCCTGAAAACGAGCACGGAGCGTTCCTCATACGAGACTCCGAGAGTCGCCACAATGATTTCTCGCTGTCAGGTAATGTTTTATACAATTTTCTTCAACATTCATAAATTTTAATGGCCCACGACCCTATGCCGTTCTAGTGGTTAGAGTTGCTAGCTTTCAGTTACCAAAGCGATAGGAATAATATATGAAGGTGCTTAATGCGAAACGACAGTATACGTAATAGCACTTCAAGCTGTATCGCCACTCTCCGCCGCTCTCTACAGATAGTCGACCCCGCCGATGTCCTCTGCCATGATTCTGTGCCCGCTTGCATGGAATACGCACACGTTTGTAATTTTTTTTTATGAGTTATGGTGTTCCATCTGACTACTTTTTAACAGAAATTGTTAGCGGTTTGGGTTTCATGCTTTTGGTAGCAAAATCTAATGTTGACTTTTAGCGTTTCGTCGGAGCGATTTTGCTACGAAATGTTGCTACCAAAAACCCATCTCGAGAGGTGGGTATTTTGCGCTACTTTTTGACAGCTGCCAAATGTGAAAGTGAATCCTTTGAGCAAAATAGTTTTAACGTTGTTTCATCTTAAATAAAAAGTTTATTTTCGCATTATGAACTCTATATCTTTGTTATTAATCTATAAAAATATCATAATAAAATATTAAAATATAAACACACACGGAACTGACAAAAAATTTACGAAAAACGCGTTTCGTTTGAACAATAATAGCGCCGCTGAATTTATAACATGCGCTTAGACGGAACGGGTAGGTGCTAAAATTAGGTTTTACTATTAAATTGCAACGCGGCTCAGAAGGAACGCCCAAGTGTAGAGTGGCCACGAATCACTCGGTTTTTTATTAAGTGGCCAGGGTCTGGCGAAACTTAAATTTTTGCTAACCATATAATAATAACAATCAAAAAAGAATAACCTGGCTCTCTGAAGTAGAGAAACATATAGGACTATGATTTGATAATTTCTTTGAGGGATTCATATTATTCTCAGACAAAGTTGCAGTCCCTGAATAATAATTGTCTTTGTGTAGTGAGTGGCGGTTTATAAATTTTGATAGCGCGGTTGTGAATTTTGTTACACAAACCCTCGTACAATGTCATTCGTATTTTCAAATAGATGGTGCCGCTGTATAAATTTGTCCCAAGTAAAGGATATCGCTGTATTTAATTTATTATTGTCAATAGATGTGTTAACAAACAAAGTTATTACGAATAAATAGTCCCTCTTTACATTTTTTCACACACAGATGATGATATTATTTGTATATGATTCTGAGATACTTACATTATACCGCTAAAACTTTGCCATAGATAGATACCAAAATTTAATGTCACAAACGGTGCCGTTGTATAATATAGTCACAGACAGATAAATGGTGCCCAGGGGCGTAACGAGATAGGTGCAGGGGAAGCCCGCTGCCCCCCAAACTAAACGATAAAGTACGTCAATTTTCTCAGCAAGTGAGAATTAAAAACGTGTTTCTCTGCTGCTGGTATTAGCTGCCCAAACTCAAAACCTGGGTACGCCCTTGATAGTGCCGCTGTCTAAAATTGTACCAATTTTTTTTTTTTTTTTTTTTTAAGTAATTGTACGACATACATACACTAGATTAATTCTCACATAGGTAATAAGTGCTGCAACTGTATAAAGTTGTCGCAGTTACAAATTATTCTTTGTTATGATATGTAAAAAGTCCCACTGAGTAATTTATAGCTAATATCACAAACAAAACCACAGGCAAAAGCTTATGATCAATAAGAACTTAAAACAGATCAACCAGTCCAATGAAGCTAAAAATAACTCGATAGAATATCGATCAATAGATCTTGAGCGCATGGAGTAAAGTTGTCTATACTTATATAGAAAAAAGTCTCGGAGCGTTGATCGATTCCCAGCAACAAACCGGTACCATAGAAATTACTACCACAGACTAAACAATCATTTCATTAAATCGTGTGGTAAGATGCGCGGCTAAACGAAGGGGAGGGCACCCGACTAGCTTATGTCGTCACATGTGGCTAGTCGGGTGCTTTCGCCAGCACTGTCTTGACGATTTCGGATTTAGCAAAGGCGATGACTGACTGTATGAATAATATCAATGTTAAGACTGTGTTGATGTGTTACTGAGTTAGCAAGTCTTATGTAGACATTGGGGAAAAAGGTTTAGCTTCTGATTTATATTTTTCATACTACGTCTGGAACTTAGTTCGCACAGGGTTATATAAAACTATAAAACTTAGCATCTAAAACTGACAACCCTACATTGCTTAATTAATTACTAAAGCACCTCTTAGTTTTTATTAAGGTATATACTAAGGTACGTTATATATTAAGGTACATCTTTTGGTAAGGTACGTTATATATTAAGGTATATCTTTTGGTAAGGTACGTTATATATTAAGGTACATCTTTTGGTAAGGTACGTTATATATTAAGGTATATCTTTTGGTAAGGTACGTTATATATTAAGGTACATCTTTTGGTAAGGTACGTTATATATTAAGGTACATCTTTTGGTAAGGTACGTTATATATTAAGGTATATCTTTTGGTAAGGTACGTTATATATTAAGGTACATCTTTTGGTAAGGTACGTTATATATTAAGGTATATCTTTTGGTAAGGTACGTTATATATTAAGGTACATCTTTTGGTAAGGTACGTTATATATTAAGGTATATCTTTTGGTAAGGTACGTTATATATTAAGGTATATCTTTTGGTAAGGTACGTTATATATTAAGGTATATCTTTTGGTAAGGTACGTTATATATTAAGGTATATCTTTTGCACTTTTGCAGCGGTTGTTGTTCAAAACGTCCCTAAAGCTAAAGAAAAATCGATAATACCCAATAAAATCGGTCAATCACCGATCACATATTTTAAAGTGTATATATATATAGTATTTACCTAACGATTGTATCTTATGAAGTTATGAGTCATTATTATGTTATCAGAGAAAAAGTAGAGCAAGTTTGTAGCTGACAGTTTTTTTATGTAATTTTAGTACGTTTCTGCAAGGTTGCCGGTGAGCTGATCACGATGTGACATACTCTTAAAAATTTTACTTAAGTTTTACCCGTAAGTGCAATGATAATGGTATTGTACTTGTAGGTATTATTATAGTGGTACCTTCTTTTTTTCATACTACTAAGGTAGCAAGCAAGCTAACGGTCCGCCTGATCATAAATGATTACCACAGCCTATGGATGCTTGCAACACCTGGGGATGCCCCACCGGGTCCCTTGAAATATTTTAAAACTTCTTGAGGAACCCCATATTGTAGTCCTCGGAGAAAAACCTACTTAAGTGAGAACCTAAGCGTTCGCG
Organism: Apoda limacodes; assembly: GCA_946406115.1. Lineage (NCBI taxonomy): Eukaryota > Metazoa > Arthropoda > Insecta > Lepidoptera > Limacodidae > Apoda > Apoda limacodes. Next base: position 9,579,517 of record OX291541.1, read on the forward strand.
GGAGGAAATTTCTCTGCAATAGCACTGTACGTGACCATTTGGGTTATAAGGTGTGAGGATGAATTCCCTGCCGGCGGCGAGCGGTTCGATTCTCGAAAGTAGTCGTGGGCTTTATACATAATTTTAACTAGACCTTTACTGCCATAGTTAGTTAGCTAAGTTAAATACACGTATATGCGTAGAGACCAAGAGATATATAAGTTGTTACAACGAGTCCCCAATATACTTAGTTATTGGAAATGTATAGTCTAAAATGAATAAATAAATTGACTGTCCGACTGACTCCTCACTAAACGGCATCGACCCTGCGTCAAAGAATAGAAAGGATCCTACTTGGCATCTAGGCTTTTTGTACAACGTAGGACTTCGCTAAAAAATCTCGAAGAAATCAATTCTTTACTGGTTCCAGTGTATGACCGTCACACTAATTTAATATGGGTAGACAAAGCCCGGATAAATATATTTTTTTGTTAAATCACAAAATGCTAAGTAGGTACATTTGCATGCATAATATTTTAATAATGTTAAGCGTATTTGAATATGTAGGTATTTAACATAGTTTTTAATGCTGCTGTTAAAGTTATGCAATATAACAAAACGGTCGGTTTCGAATCTGATATCTCAGTCCCATAGTTAGATCCATAAGAATACCATTTGATTCTTTACATACATTATCAAAAGAAAGGAAACAAAAGGAGACCAAATAAAAGATACATTGTTGAGTTGAATTAGAAATAAAAGACTAATTAAATAGAAAAAATAACAAACAAGCACTTTAAAACCTTGTGCTGCCCTTATCCCTTATAATAATAGTTATTATTTGCGATCGGGCTTTCTTGCGCTATAGAGCCTAGATGCTGGGCTGCCAACGGTGAAATATTTAGCATTTTCATATCGTTCTCGACTGTAGGCCATCAGGATGCTGGTGGTTTGCCCTGGCTTCAATGTTTTGTTGTTGAGTAACTTCATCTTGTCTCATCACATGATAAAACTGAGTTAGTTTACCGTTCTTGGTTTCCAGACTTAAGTATACTAAAAAAAAAAAATCTTGACATACTTGTATCTACTACGAGTACAGTTAAGGTTTTAAATTCAACTGGTAATGAATTTCTTTGTGTAACTTTAAATTAAGATAACCTCAGATATCCTAATACTATCACTGCTGTATGAAGAAAAGCATTATTATGCCATGTAATTTACTTTTGAAAATGAAAAGTGTATTCTTGTGGGCTGGTCCTCAACTTCTTCTCTAAAACATTATGGAGTCCTTATATTGTTTTAGTTTTTCCTGAAAAATACCACTGATTCGAAATCCACAAACATACAAACCTTTTCTTTTTATATAATTAGTTTTATTTTTATTTTGTTATCGGTAGGTCAATGGCAAAAAGAGCTTGAAGGCATTTTGTATCTTTTTTCGTGACCAAATGATTCACATTACGAAGAATTGTCGTTATTGTTTCAATACCACACGAATGTTTTTTTTAAAACAATTTTTATTTCCGGTATTTTTCCAAGGCTGTTGACTTTTTTATTACCTAAAAGTCATTATCATTCAAGACTTAAACCTTATTCTTTGGCCTTACGTGCTTTTTTGCTATCAAGCTAAATGATTCCCAAATGTAATTAGTTTCTTTGCTTTTTGGCTTCCTGTACTTTCCCGTGGTGGTTAGATTTCCGTAGATGGAAAATATGCTTACTTATATTGTCATGTGATACACATAACATGTGGCTTGAATGGCTGACTTTCACGAGGTTCGATTCTAGGTCGTACTTCTCATATATTCTTGATTACAAGCTTTGCCTTGCGCAGTGGACTACCCCATACCACAGATGAGATAATAGATCACTACGTAACCAGATAAGTCACTTTTCCGCTTTATTTAAGCAGTTGCTTCTGGGCTTCTTCTCCAAGGGAAGCTGTTTACCATCGCGGGTTTTCAAGTTTCCGAAATAACAAAGAAAACCTCAGTTTATGTCAAGGTTGTAATATGTAGCTTGCATAAAAAGGACGAAAGCAATTAGTAACAAGAGCGAAGCGACGGGAAAAAATAGTATGTACATAGATTTTTTTAAGCATTAAAAATGTAACCGGAAATAGCTGTGCGTGGTATACTTGCGGTATTCAATGGGACGGTCAAAAACGAACATTTGTGTTAAAATTTATAATTAATTAGTTTGTCTTAAGTTTTGCAAAAAAAACTCTTTTTGTGTATAAAATTCTATAGTTTCTGAATAACACTAAACAATTAGATAAGTACTTATGTCTTCGGTATATAATTATGTTAAATCGGTATATAAAAAAATTAATTTAAAATGTCGTAGCACGAACGTAGCTGTTGTAAGGTGTTTTTTGATTACATGGGGTTAAACAAAATATATGTATAAATAAAAAATACATATAATTCTACTGTACGTGTGTATGTCACTGTACTCCTCCCAAACGGCTGGACCGATTTGAATTTTTTTTGTACGCATTTGGGTGGCGCCTTGGATGGTTTAGATTCACAAATCAGCCCGGCAGATGGCGCTGCAGTCGGTATCATGCAGGACAACGTCTGCCCGGTCAGCTAGTCTGTATATATAAAAGAAAAAACTGTCTGATTCAATGACAAATCAACGTACAGCCCAAACAGCTAGGTCTGAAACATGAAATTGAACATGTAGGTTGGACCATTATCTATAAAAACAGCAAAGAAGATCACGTTTGTTGTATGTGAGCCCACCCTAAAATATTTGCTTTATTTTAATTAAATTATTTATTTTTAAAGTGAATATATAACTAAATATTCTGTGAATATTTCAAGCATTTTACCTGATGCCGTTATCTATATCGAGCAAAAACGAGCAAAATAAATCACGTTTGTTGAATGGGAGTCCTATCAAATATTCATTTTATTCTGTTAGTATTTGTTGTTATAGCGGCAACAGAAATACCTACATCATCTGTGAAAATTTCAACTGTCTAACTATCATGGTTCATAAGATACAGCCTGGTGACGACGGTCGGCCGGATTGAGTTTTAGTAATAGGGTCCCGTTTTTTACCCATTGGGTACGGAACCATGGCATTTGGCCGTGAGATTGAAAAATTAAGATCGACATGTCTAACACCGTCTTTGAAAATCACCCCTAGGGGCCGAAACGGTGATGAAAATTTGTATGAGAATTCCGATATTTTTTTTTAGGTAAAACCATAAATAGTTGAAAGTTTTTTTTTTCCAAAAGCCCACGTGTGCGAAGTTAATAATATCCGTATTTAACTATTACTAAACACCTTTTCTGCAGTTTGTTTTTATTAAATTTAAATACTTCACTACTTTACGATATAATGCTTCGTTATGAAACTCATGTACATTTTATGTTTTTTAGTTACGCTCTAATTATAATGAGTGCATCTTGCTTTTAAACGATAATACTATAGTTAACTTGCAATATTTCGCATGTAAATGTAAATTGGCCATTTGATATTTGTCAATTTTAAACACAATATAGATAAGTTACGTACTCATAACTTTGACAAGTTAATCGATTACCGTAATGAAAACATTGGAAGAAGTATTGTTTTTGACAAAATAAATGACAATATTGTTTTCCATGTTTTACCTGTTCAGTTAGTTATATTTATTTACTGACTTATCTTCGTCGTTCACTGCTTTAGTCACCCCTTCGTAAACTACATAAAGGCATTAATGGATTTATACAAGAAACTGACGACTGACGTTTTATTGTCAATTACTGACTGATTATAATCTTTAAGAGAATACGATTCGGAGCGCCTCTCCGCGTGCTTCATACAAACGAATTTCACACTAATTTCTGACACTTTTTGATCAAACACCACGAAATTTTGAAGAAATGTTCTAGAAATAAATATCTAGGTCTGCAGTTTTCTATCAAATGTTATATTCAAAAGCTATACAGGATTCTAGTTTTTCATACAAATAGTTTAAAAAAAGATTTCTAGTTAATAAAACGTTTTACAAGATTTTGGAAAAACGACAGACATAGGTATTCTGCTTGGAATTATGACTAAGAAATTTCACAGCGATTGATCAGTAATTGTCAAAAATAAATGAGAAATTCGTTTGTATGAAGATCGCTGCGAGGCGCCGCGATACGTATCGTCTTAAGTCTTGTTTTTAGCATCACGATTATGCGACTGCACCAATGCTGCATCGCGTGTTGGCCACATACCTACTGCGTTCGATTATGATATCAAAATTTTAGCGACTATTAAGGGTCCGTTCGTTTTGGGATTAAGAATCATTATTATCGTTAATTTTGTCACTTGCCATCCGTTCGTTTACTAAAAATCTTAAAATTTTTATAATATTTAATGCAAAACAATAGTACATTGTGTATTAAGGGTGGTAAGGAGAAATTTACTAACGAGAGGCTATTTAGGTAGTACTTACGCGCAGTTTCCGTACCGCCCGTGTTACACACAATGTTTTTCTTATTTGCGAGTAAATAAATAAAAATTGAAAATTGAAATGTCGATAATAGAAATGCCACCGCCAGATGGCGTAAGTATCTAGAGAATTTGTCAATAAAAAGTGTTGGCTGAAGTAAAACTTTTAATTGCTCGCTTGTAGTGTGCGTGTAGTTCATATTTTGAACCGACAACTTTATACACTTGATAGAATAGGTGCGTCATTACCGCTCGTGAATTCTATGAACGCGTGCTTTGCTTAAAGAAAAGTAGGTCTTAGCACCCGCTTTGCCTGCACTTTATAACACTGTTTACGAGTAGATGCGATGAAAAATATATTGTAAATTTATGTTTATCAGTAAAGAGTATGAGTTACCAATTTCTGGTAGAGTAGCGCAGAGTTTTCTCTGCTGAGCCATTCTTCTATTGCGCACCCCAAGAAACCTACTTAACAATCTTCTCTTGTTTCTAGTTCGTCTACTTGAGTAACCAAATAAAGATATGTTTGGTTTTTAAAAACCTAAATTAAATTAAAAAAAAATGAAATTGACTTTTATGCTATCATACTAAAACCTAAAGTACCTAGTCATTATCATTTTTTTATTTTTGCATACTATTCTAGTATTATTCTTTACTCTGCGGCATAAGCTCATAAGAATAATATGAAAAAGGTCATTATCGATTTTCTATGCTTTCATACTATTCTAGTAAGTATTTCTTCTTTATTCTGTGGCATAAGCTCATAAGAATATGAAAAAGGTCATTATCGATTTTCTATTCTTGCATACTATTCTAGTAAGTATTTCTTCTTTATTCTGTGGAATACGCTCATAATAATATGAAAAAGGTCATTATCGATTTTCTATTCTTTCATACTATTCTAGTAAGTGTTATTTTTTATTCCGTGGCATAAGCTCATAAGAATATGAAAAAGGTCATTATCGATTTTCTATTCTTGCATACTATTCTAGTAAGTATTTCTTCTTTATTCTGTGGAATACGCTCATAATAATATGAAAAAGGTCATTATCGATTTTCTGTCCTTGACAACTATTATAATAAATACTATTTTTTATTCTGTGGCATAAGCTCATAAGAATATGAAAACGAATCTTCGTGTCCTTATCATTTTGAATAATATGCTAAAAAGACTATGTTAGATACCTTACCTAGCTCTTTATGGCAGGTGTTATGACTTTAGATTTAGGTCAGTTGAAATAAGTCTGATTTGTTTTTCACCGTTATGTTATGTTACACGGCCACCTTTGTTTATCATGCATTTTTATGATAATAGTGAGCTGTAGCTTGTGATTAAAGGACAGACGTATGGCATATTGTGCGTGATATATGCTTCTCATTAACCGAATTCTAGTAATGAAGTGTGGGCAGTTGATGTGGCAAACTACATAGGTGAAAAAATAAAAAATATTTGAGTAAAGAAAAAAAGAGTGACTTGTGGTAGTTGTTATCTTCACTAATAAGCAATAAGACACCTTTAGACCACCTTAAGGTGACAAAATTAAAAAGTAACCATGAAGAAACAATAAAGGTTGCACTTTATAGAGAGAGGTTTTTAGTGCCATAGGATTCATATAATAAGCAACTTTTTTTTTATATTTTTAAGGTTCCATCAAGAAGCAAATTCATTAGAGTTTCTATTAGACAGAAACAATAAATCATGTAGCTGCTGACACTGCGGGCCAACAGGCAATATTTATCTACACTAATATTATAAAGAGGAAAGTTTTTTATTTTTCTATTGTTGGTTGTTTGTAACGAATAAACTCAAAAACGACTGGACCGATTTTAAAAATTTTTTCATTATTTAAATGCTAAATTATCCCAGAGTAACATAGGCTATATATATTACAAGGAAAAATTAGGGATCCCTACTGAAACTTCAATACTGTTACCCACCTTGGTTGGTAAAAAAAAAATGAGAATCAAAATAGCTTTATGGATAAAAATATAAATTGTAATTTAAAAAAAAACTACTTATGCCATGCATAAAGATACATTTACTCTAGGTTTATCCCAAAACGTTTAAAAAATAAAAATCCACCTGTGCTTTATATATCTACATATTTATATACGAGATGCATACGTCAGATAAACATTCAATCTATTGTTACAATGATTCATTCGTATTTTCATTGTGAAGACTTGCTGTGTACGTCAGGAGTCCAAGTGGTACCTACCAAGATATTTATGTATATATGCAGTTACGCGCAATTATCGCTTAGACTTGAGACAAAACGCTAAAACACTGTATATGTCACACGGCTGGGATATACCTTTTGAGTCATAACGGACAATATGATATGCAGCAAAAAATATACTTGACTGCGTTTTTGCATATGTTGTAATTGCAAATGTTGTATTTTCCGCATACTATGACATATGTATGTTATTGCTCATTTTAAAATGATTTTATATGCGGCTACCTACCTAAGTGTAGCCAACTAGAGTTGGATGTCCCTAACTCTAACCGGGTAGACTTAAGTGTAGCCGCACTTCGAAAATTGACCGTAACAAAGATATTGAACTTGTAATTGTCAACAGTGCGGGACGGTGATACGGTGAAGCACTACCGCATCAGGCAGTTAGACGAGGGTGGGTTCTTCATCGCGCGCCGGACCACCTTCCGCACGCTCCAGGAGCTGGTGGAGCATTACAGCAAGGACGCCGATGGTCTCTGCGTGTCGCTCAGCAAGCCCTGCGTGCAGGTCTGTACATTTTGTGCTGCTTTATCATATAATGCTTTGATGAGCTTTCAAGACCGTCTTTCTTTACCCGATGGTGCGGGCTTAGATAAAAACTTCAGATGGAATCTCTAGGACAACGAAATCAAGCCGTAAAACTACACCTCGCTGTGTATATTCACAATTACACGCATATAAACCTACGTACATATAAATTTTCTGTATGTATGTAATGTACTAGGTAAACGGCGAGGTGTAGTTTTAACCGGCCTAACTTCGTTGTTGCAGAGTTTCCATCTGAGCTTTTTTTATTTGATCTGAGGGTGCGGAGTACGTGGGCGCAAGATCGTGGGGAGCGAAAGCCGATGGCCATACATTTTTAGCGATTACTATTTCTCCATTTGTACAAAACATTGAAAACTGGAATAAATTGAAGACGGAGTGACAATTATATTCCCTAAGATAAACCCTGTGCAAAGATCGAAATAGCCACAAGACTTTTTAGCTACTGTTATATTTATATATGTTTTCTGCAGACGTGGACAAAGAACACTGATTATAACTTGGTTCTATCCTGGCATCCTTCTTTTGGTTAACTTACACCCTTTAATCCCAGATGCACATTCTTTGGTTTTAGGTTAATTTTTTTTTTAAAACGGACTCAGATCAAGTTTATGATACGATATCACATACAGTATATAACTCGTTCATTGTAGTATAAGAGTTTTCTTTTAAAAATATTATTGTAGCATCAATGACTTAAGTCCATAGCAGCAGTTCACGTGTTACATAATATTAATCCGAGTTATCCAAGTTACGTATAACTCTGACATTGACGCGTGGAAATACCGCATCACTGGCAGACAGAATGAGGTATTTGTAGGTCGGCATTATTTAAAATTGTAATAAAATGCAAGGTTCCTGTTGTATTTGTTAATATATTTATTTATGTATAATATATTGTTATAGGTATTTGACATAATAACATCGGTAGTACCAATATGGTAGGTTTAAAATTTCGTAAGAGCTGTACAATCGATTATCTACGTTGGTTGTTTTTTTTTTCTTATTTTAAGATACATTTATTGTGCATATAAGTATTTTTCTTTTTTTTTCGGAGTATATCTTATATGGAATTTTTACATTGCTTTATCGTTTTTTTACAAGTTTCCTGCTAATATTTTAATTTACTTTCGTATGATGTATTTAGTATTTTCCCATCGCTATCTTGCTAACTATGAACGAAAGAAATATCTCAGTTCTTAGGTTGCTGGTTTTGAAGGCTGCGCCCTACTCAAATGTGCCGTTGTCTGCTCGTTGTTAAAATCGATTCCACTGCCCTATTACAAATTTTGGACTGGAAAAAACTAACATGCCTTTATACATTCTATAACTAGAACTGATTACTGAAATTCTTATAAGAAATCCACTGAACCATCGTTAAAAAAAAATGACGACCCTCTCGATTTTCTATTTTTAATTCATAACTCCTTATTAACTAGTAGTAGGAACATAATTTATTTTTAAAATGATAAATAACTATAAAGCTAGGGAATTACTGTAATAAAATTTCTATATCTTACATAATATAATTGTAATCAATTCATTTCCACTTTTAACGCTAAGATGTTCGCCAATTTGCAAGATACTTTTGTCAAAGAAAAATGATATCTATTTGAGATCAACATCGTCGAATTCAGCTTAACGCCCATAAACCAAATTTAGGAGTATATGCGCATTGGAGCCCCCTTTAATTTGGCTATCATAGAAATGCAATATGGCGTTGAAGAATATAGCGCTATATAGCAAACTGTAGGTAAAACTGTTTAATATCTTAGACAATTTAATTATTTAATAATATGTATATAAGTAAAATATTTTACCGAAACATACAATGTAAGGTAACATAATGAATTGCATTGTTTCTAGTCATTTAACAAATGAATAAAATATTAACGTCGAATCCAAATAATGTACGTACATATATACTACCAGTTATTCGTAAAATCTCGAAATTCAATATCGGTGCGCCTATAAATTTTATCTACATCCTTTACGATGCATTTTGTATGGCATAACAAGTGTTGAATGGACGTTCATTCTGATGTATACGCACTTTATATTCACTGAACGGCGGCGGCGTCTATGTCCTGCGTTTTTTTTTATTTAAGATTTTTGTAGGTACTAAAAATACACGTGATTTTGGGTGAGGGGCGGGGGGGTAGTCTTAAACCTCACCACGTATCACCAAGGGAGAGGGGGGGGGTTAAAAATGCTAAAAAAAACATCACGTGATTAATGGACGGCCTCTTATTGATAGGATCACATTCTCTGTCTCTTTTCTTTTCTCTGTCTGTCATGACCCTTTTTGTCAGGAACGCGTGAAGATATCACGTTGGTATTAATTCTAAATACTAAGGTTTAAAAAAAAATCAAGCTCTTCAGTCAACGCAATAAAATAATACGGCCATTTTTGTCGCAAATTTTGGCATTCACAAATAAATCAAAACCTATTTAGTATTCCCGCTGTCATCTGTTGAGCCAGACATGCACTTGGCGGTTTTTTTATATATCATTAATTAAACACTTTTAACTATATCTGACTACATTCCTCCTTTGCAATAGCAATCCTAAAAATGACCGATTACGTAGTAACTCACATGTTATGCATACAGTTAGTAACTGCTATGACATAGTTGCATATTTAGAACTTTGTTTTGCTGATTATGACACGTGAAAATTATGTTATAAATGTATGAATGTATGTATGTAATTAACCAGGTAGTACCAACGCAATATAATATTTATGTATGTATTATATGTTAAATAATCTATTTTAGTTGTGAACCTTCTGGTTCATATGTAACGTAACGTCTGGTTACGTACAAAATAGGGATCCTTATATTGAGACTTCAGTCTGTGTAACAGACATGGCTGTTTTTTTTTACCAAAAACAAGATTGATTCAGTTGCGTAACTTGCTTATCCACCTAGACGTAGTAATAAAGATTTGCACTTAAAAATGATGCATGACATTCCTTCGTACTCAAGAACTAGATTCAGTACTTCAAGTAGGTACTTTAATGGGCCTCCAAAAACTATTTTCTTAATAGTTTGATATGACATATGTTTCTACTAATGGTCGAAAATTCAAAAAAAATAACCATTTAGTATGATTTTTTTTTTAAATAGGCTTTTATAGGATTCCCCTCCGGATGAAAACGCACGTCACTTCCGGGCTTCCGATGCCCATAAACCACATAATGATGAGCCACTTTGATTAATTTGTCCAGATAACGTGAATATGGAAGGTCACTGTACACCGTTTAACCTAGCAACATCGGCAACCAATGTCATGGTCATTTTTTTTTAATGTAAAAATGTATTGTATTATTCCGCCGCTTGTGCGTCAGGTTTTCAAATTAAATGACAGCATATTTATTTAATACATTAGAAAATTAGGAATCAATAAAATATTAGGTATTCTGTTTTAAAACTTGCTTCAATTGTGTTTTTATCACAACGTGGTCCTTGAGATTATCTTGTTAATTTAAAATTGATTAAAAACTGTCAAGTGCGTATCTCTTTTCAACCAAATAAAGGATTTGTATTTAAATATTTACTACTTAAAACTTTCGACGACGAATCGTCTCAGCCGGAAGACGTCCACTGCTGAACGTAGGTCTTCCCCATAAAAAGTCTACACAACGGCATATCAACGGCTTCCTGTGGATCTGCGACTGCCAGCCCCCCTTATTCAACTCGTTATAACTATCTCGATAACAAGCGTATACTATATAAATTTTGTAAATGGTATTCAAGAAAACAAGATATCTAGATCATTTAATAAATGGTTGTAGGATCCGAAAGTAAAGTTATATCGATCTGATGATGATATGAATTGCTCTGCGGATCGTCTGTCCACCTAGTAGGATACACTTAATTCAACTAGTTTAAGCCCCCTATGCACATATACATTTATAAGCTGAAATCAACCAAACAGAATTAATTTTTCTGTGACTAAAATATCTTTCGAATTGTGGGTCAGCTTTTCGGGTTCAATTTAAAATTAATTTATTTCAATTATATCAAACAGGTTATATAAAATCTATTACAGTAATTTCCTAGCTTTATGGTTAAGTACCTCCTTGATATTATAGGTAATGGACTAAGTTTCCTCTACTTTGCTTTAGTTGCAGGAGTTATGGACGAAAAAGGAGATGGTTGCTAAATTTTTTTAAGCGATGTCTTTGCAAATATCTTAAAACAAGTAACAGTAATTTTCTAGTAAAATAGTGGTTTAAGGTATTTTTTTTAAAACTTGCAATAAATAGCACAGCAAAATCGATTTCGAAAATGAGCAGAAAACTGTAGATCTGGGTTGGACAGAGCCTATAAAGCTGCTTGTTTGAAATTAAAAAAGCGCTTTGCGTATCCTATTAAGCTTCATTTTAAAATAAAAATACTTATTGCAGTTAGTCTTAGGATGTTTTTTGGAATGTAGTTGTAGTGTAGTTCTATCAAGCTCTTATTAAATCTGAAAAGACTTTGTAGCTTGTACAAATCTGCTTGTTTGATATAAAAAAAGTGTATTGTTGCTACTATACAGTTAATTCCAATTAATAAGAATGTGTGAAGGGGATACGCTACATCACTACCTTTACCAGACCGAAGGCTGATACTTTTAGCAGTAACGCTTGCACAATTACAATCTTGAAACTGCCAAGTTAATACCTACTGGGTCCGTGTCTAGTAGATGAAGAGAAGTCTGGCTTGCTGCGGAAGATCCGTCAATATTTAGCTCGGTGTCACCATTAATAGAGTGGCGAAAAGGTGTAAATCTCCCGCCAGGCGAGGTAGGATGCCTGGGGACCGCCGTGGTCCACATTTATACGGTTCGGTTTGTACATATTACGGACCCAGTAATATATATTTTTGTTACCAAAAAAACTCTCATAGCGCTATGTAGGATGCGTGACGTCAGCAAACTGACTGCAGCTTGTATAAAACTGCTTTTTTGTATGCATTATTGCTTATTTATTTTAACTACAACACTTAGAAACAATAAAATTGCATTATTATTTTAAATAACTCGATTTACGGTGCTAATATTTTTCTTTGTTAATTCAATAATGAAATTCGTGAAACACATAATTAAATAGATAGGTACATAAAATGCAGTACCTGTTAGATTAATGAAGTACTTCGATGACAGACCATAGATAAATTACATGATGCAAAACAATAAAGCGCTTTTTAACATTTATGAAGCTTCTTATTGTAACGAATTATCATAATATTCTATCAACAATAATTCCTATTTGACTAATTTAAACATATTTTTGTTAAAATGACAAGCTGCTTTGTTGAACGACCTATAATTCTAACTTTATTGCTTTTAACAATATTAAAATGGTTATTGAAACTAATTTTGACGCCAAAATGTAAAAAGAATCTTAGTAAACCAATCAATTATTTTAATTGGATTGCTGTAATAATCGTATTAGATTAACTTATTGGTAATAAAGTTTTGGTTAGTAATAAAGTACTTTATTGATTATTTTTTTTCAGTGTGAGCAGGTTGAAGACCTGAACACTACAAGTGTATTTAGACAAACAAAGACACATTATACAGTAAACAAACTAAGTACAAAACAAATACTGTGCAAGTCAAACTCGCAATTGTTGTGATTTAAAATAAAAGGTAAATCGATTAACTCGAAGTACAAAAGAGTCTTTGAATAGGTAAATAAATAGTATATAAAAAACAATTCACATATGTTAAACTAGTTATAATTATATTCATTTACAACCGTAACCTGCAGCTGGTAATTATTGAAAGCTCAAAGAGAATCAAGTCGCATTTATTTCGATATATAAAAATTAGGTACGCTATTTTATATTTACAGCAATAATTCTAAAATTAGTACCTACACGACTTTCATTAAATAAATTACAGAATATGAAAATAATCTACTTTTGTTTAACTTACTAAGTTAAAACGAGGATAAGTTAGTTTGTGGCGACAGTGCGAATTCTTTACCTTCTTGAACGCTACCTGACTACTTAGAAGGTTTTACCGAAATTACATTGCTCAAGAGGAAATATCGGACCCAAATGAATACACACATAGGTATTTAGAATTACTATTGCATCGCGCTAAAACTCGGGGTAAGACACAGATGTGCGATAGGAACAGCGCCTCGAGATAGTCACAATAATGTCTGTATGTTTTGTTTTATAAAAAAATCGGCCAAGTGCGAGTCGAACTCGCGCACGAAGGGTTCCGTACCATTATCTATAAAAATTGCACAAAAATCACGTTTGTTGTATGGGAGCCCCCTTAAATATTTATTATATTCTGTTTAATATTATTTGTTGTAATACCGGCAACAGAAATACATCTTCTGTGATATCAACATATATAATATACAGGAATATCAACTGTCTATCACAGTTCATGAGATACAGCCTGGTGACAGACGGACGGACGGACGGACGGATGGACAGCGGAGCCTTAGTAATAGGGTTCCGCTAATTACCCTTCGGGTACGGAACCCTAAAAACTAGACTTTGCCAGCGGCTCCGCCCGCCCTAAATTATCGGCGAGGAACTCTTTAATTAGGTATACTTATTTGCCAGGGGCTCCGCCGGCCCTAAATTCGGTTATCGGCGACCTTAATTTGCACTAATGAAGTTTGCTATGTCAAGCTGTAGCTATAGGCATAGTTCGTTTAAGCTCGGTTATAGTTATTCCCGCGGAAATTTCGTGATAAAAAGTAGCCTATATGCTATTCCAGGACCTAACCTATATGTATGCCATGTTTCATCCCGATCCGTCCAATGGTTGAAGCGTGAAAGAGTAACAAACATCCATCCAAACAAACTTTATAATATTAATAATATTAGAAGGATTAGGTCACATATTTGTAAAGCGCACGTCTGAACATGTCATGAAAAAGAGGCAATTTTTTGGACTTTTGCTTGGCCCTTTCTGCTTGGCAGAACGAAAGTTGAATACTTATGTTTGTAGTCACTAGAAGCAAGTATAAAAGAAAATACTATTAATAGTGAATATCTTAAACGTCGATGCAGACTGTACGTGTATAATACAAAAAAGTTTCAGACAGTCTAATTGATGATTGTTTTGCATTAGGTATTCGCTATGGCCATATGGCAACAAAATTCTTCGAAACGAAACCTTACTTGAAATTTTCAGTTCGATGACCCTAGGATTTACCCACAGTAAATGTGGGACGAATGACGCACAGAAAAGCAACTTGTTAGGTACTATATTATGTCTGACACAGTAAGCATAAAAATTCCACCAGCACGACATTCTATTTTTAGTTTTGCATAATATTCAGGTGAAAGCCCGTCTACTTAACGTGATCTCTTAAGAGCGACCAAATTAATTTAAGATACCATAAACTAAGCGAGCGCGCCAACAAAGACCTTTTAGTCGATCTACTGTCGATACAATTCAGTCATCGATACGCTAATCATATACTTTCTATCGGCAATGGGTTAAGCCGATGGATGGTTAGTCAAAAAAGAGTCTGTCCTCCAGATTATGATGGCATGTATCGTGCCACTGGTTACACGCTTCGAGTTACGGTCTACATACAATCTAGCAAAACGATCTTAATGTTAAATCATGGGAAAGAGGCTTAATGTTTGCTCTTGTAAGTAGATTTTTAAAACGCCTAAGATACTTTGCTTATAGACAGATGTAGACCCTGATGCATACTAAGCAACTAGATGGAGACAGTGGGAATAGTTCTATTCCCTCACGCATACTAAGCAACGAAATAAAAAAACGTGTACTAAGTAGGAGGCAATATTTTTGGGTAAAAAAAATATAATGATTACTGGACATGTAGAATTACGTGGCGCTATGCGTGACTAGCATGTGAGTACTTGCGGTCTGTGCCCACTGGCCACTGTAGACGGTTTCGCGTTTCGCAGAGCGAATTAAATATTATGTCAATGTACCTACGTGCATGTCCGACATCTATGATCTAAATTGCATCTCGTTGGCTCATAGCCTTCTTCCAATCTGTTATGTGAAACGTCTATGGAGTGTGAGTCACTTACATACAATTAGCACATAAAGCGTAAAAACTTTTATTAGTTAGCAAATAAGGGTGTTAATCGTGTGCTTTTGTAGTTGAGCAGTGGGTGGTAATGACTTTATAACTATGTGGTGCTTCTTCTTTACTAATGAGCCCCAGTAAGATATTATCGTAGTTTGTGGAAACAATTAAACTAGGAATTAATTGTGATCTATTATTAAAATCATCAATAATTTTTCATATTAATTTCTTTAGATGTCCACCGATAGCATGTGGACTTTTTTTGAGGTTTCGTTCCATGAAATAAAAATGGAACACTAGTAAAAGGTCATTTGTCTGTCTTGACTACTTAGTTCTTTCTGAAAGCATTTAAGTCACTTTAGACCGCCTATTTTTTTTTTTAGTAAGCACTAAAATAATAGTAATATTTAAAATTATTTTTAACCTTTTTTTGTTTTTGTGGGCCGTTTATAGTTTCAAAAAAAATATGAGAAATCCCTAATGTACTAGAACTTGTACCTACTTACCCAATCTTTCCTTTGAAAGCTAAGTGCCGCCGTATAGATAAATTTTGCCATAATATCCGAGGTTTCCTTAACTTCACTTTGTATTTTGATTTAAAAAACGGCCAAGTACGTGTCCTGCACTTGGTTTCGGTAGAATGAGAATTATTGCAAATTTTGTTCATAACTTTTATTAAAATTATTTTTAATGTTTAAGAGGAGATTTTTTTTTATTTGGAAGCGAAATGCAAAATATACATATTAGAGAAAGAGTTACTTACTGAAATTTATTTTGAAAGGCCTATCCAACGACACCGCACAGGATGTGGTGAACAATATATGGAGACACCCTTAATTTTTTTTTTTCTTATTTCATTAGAAGACAGGCACAAAAAGTAAAATTTTATCAAAATTGACGCAAAGTCTTACTAAGTTCTCGGTGTTTTTGGTTTAAATTCAATCTGCAAAATACAGAGTAAAATTAAGGGAATCTTTGATACTATGATTAGACATAAATTATTTTTGTGTGATTTTATTCAAGTCGTTTATCCTTAAACAGTAAACGTTGCTTAATAGTCAGTACTAATTAGTTACAGTAAAAACCCACAATACAGTCACCGGAAGGCACCACACCTTAAAGTCGGCCTTCACGGTTTTAGTGTCAAAGAAGTTATTTATATTCAACTTGTTACTAGACCAATTACGATGAAACTCTCAAATTTTTTACAGGTGGAAAAACCAGTGACCGAAGGTCTGTCTCATAGAACGCGCGACCAGTGGGAGATTGACCGATCTTCCTTGAAGTTCGTACGAAAACTTGGACATGGACAATTTGGCGAAGTCTGGGAGGGACTATGGAACAACACGACACCCGTGGCAATCAAGACCCTCAAATCTGGCACTATGGATCCGAAAGACTTCCTGGCAGAAGCACAAATCATGAAGAAGCTCCGTCATAACAAGTTGATCCAACTGTACGCAGTCTGCACTCTAGAGGAACCAATTTACATCATCACCGAGTTGATGAAGAATGGATCTTTACTGGAGTTCTTACAAGGTATGTCATTTGTTCACTATAAAGGAGTATTCTTTTTATTGTCACTTGGCATTGTGACTCCGTAAATCAATGATGGTAAGTTTGTCGGAAATCAGTATTGCTTTTTTTATAACACTAAAGTGGCAAACAAGCTTGCGGTCTGCCTGATGGTAAACTACCCTGCAAAATAAAGAATAGGATCCGCGGCACATCGTTGCGTGTTTGATGCAAAGAAAGTTTGTAGTTATTTATGACATTTACCAATCAAACATTGATTTTGTTGATATTATCCCAAGCTGAATATCTATCTATGTCTGCGGGTTTCCAAAATCCTGACAAATGTGTTTATTAATTTGAAATATAACATATTGTTTATAATAAAACATATTTATAAAACACTAGAATCCATGTATAAATATTATAAATGCGAAAGTAACTCTCTCTGTCTGTTACCTCTTCATGCTTAAATCGCTGTACCAATTAAGATCAAATTTGGCATGGAGATAGTTTAAGCCCCGGGAAGGACATAGGCTCAAGTGTGAGTCTATGATTGAGGAGTTGCCGTTGAAATCGTTCACCGATAAACGAATTTAGGGCGGGTGGAACCCGCGGGCAAAAGCTAGTATTATATAACTTTTAACCGATTTAATTGATATTTATTCTTAGAACATGTCTACAAAATTTCATAGTGTTTGATTAGTAAATGTCAAAAATAAGTACAAACGAAGCATACCAAGATTCACCGCACATCTAATACTCTACCTACGGAGTTACGTCAGTAGGGTGTAGGTTTCGGGCTAAAAGACATGTTCAGAAAAGGCAATTGAGCACATCCGCTATATTACTGGTTTATTGCGTGATTAGGTTGATCTGCTAGTATTATTAACGGTATTCGTCAAATTGTAGTAATTGCTACAAAATTGCTTACTATATTAAAACATGACATAAATAATAAACATCAACAAAAAACTGGAATTTTGCGCAATGTTTTATTTACTAATTGTCCGATTTATTATTAAGAAATATAACTGATAAAAATACGTGACCTACGTAATAGTAATTAATTATCCAATATAAATTAATAAGTAATTTTACTTACTACACATACTTACTATACCTAATTGATAGTTACTTTATTATATTCGATCAAAAAACAACGGTAATAAACCCACGACTCTTGTTTGTTTGTTTGTTTCGGAATACCAAAAGAAAAAAAAAGAAATCATTTATTTAGCAATAAGCACAACGCAACTACATACTTATCTAAATAGACACGAATGTGTTGCGCCAAGCCAAAAAGATCATTACTCAGTATAGAGCTGCAGCAGAAAGCCATAGCACTGATTTTCAGTGAGGACCTAGTGTTTGTCGTCGAAACTACGAAACAGTTTACAAATTAATTACAAATATCCACTATAAAGAGTATTATTCTAGCTACAAAAAAAAAATATAATATGTTTAGTACCTTTACTTTAGAGATTATAATTATGATAGTGTTACGGTTTTCTAATAAAACTGCTGATGCTATATAATATGCTATTGGCTATGCTAGAACAAATAAAATAATAAATATAAATAAATAAATATTTTTGGATACACAGCGCCGTTCTGGCCCCAAAATAAGCAAAGCTTGTGTTATGGGTACCAGACAACGGATACAATAACATTTTTTTGTTTTTGTAAATACATATATATCATACATAAACACGCTACCACCTAGGCTGCGATTTAGTCAACAAGTCAAATAAATATAAAAAAAACATTTTGCGACGGATTACCTAAAAAATAAAATCTAAAATCAATCTTTTGTAAACCACTATACGCTTGTCCATACTTATGAACCAACGACAAAAAATAAAAAATTAACGAGTCTAGACTGTATGGACTAAAAAACCACTTAAATAGTTTTGAATTGGATCAAAACAGTTATAGAAATACTAGCTAAGCCCGGTCAAGCTTTACTCACTCGGGAAACACCCGTTACCATGGGTAAGTTCGGGATAAAACGTATATAAGATTTTTATACACAAATGCAACGTTGTTTAAAAAACTCAAAACAATCCATTGACTAATTTTTGAATTCAGAAGCTGAATTCTAACTAATATATATTTGTATAAGTCGGTTTGTTTGTTTATTATTGCTTAGTGTCGATTCGTACAGATGTTATAAAAGGGACGAGGTAGGACATAGGGTACTTCTATCCCGAAAATTTGAAATATTTCCGTGTATAACTAGTAAGAATAACTATAATCACATAACAGGCAGACAAAATATTGCTATAGCAAATTTTCTTTAGTCAAGGAGTTGCCGTATAAGAAATATCAGTTAGTAATTATACGATACAATATTCTTTATTGCACAGTTAAAAAATACACAAAAAAATAACAATAAAATAAATAGCACAATAAGGCGGCCTTATCGATAAATAACGATCTCTATTTTGGGTAGAGCAATATTGACAGGAAGAGGTAGGTGATACATAAAGGATCATATGTAAGAACGAATCGATACACATGTTGTCCTTCACTTTTTTCTTCTAATAATACTAATCTATGTCTTAACTACATATTTATTGTTGTTTTCACCAGGCAAAGGACGTGGTCTAAAACTCCAGCAGCTAATCGACATGGCGGCGCAGATCGCAGCCGGCATGGCGTACCTTGAGTCCCAGAACTACATCCACCGTGATCTGGCCGCTAGGAACGTACTCGTCGCCGACGCTACCGTTGTCAAGATCGCTGACTTCGGACTTGCTAGACTTATCAAGGTAGGCTAAAAAGCTGTCTTGGCTGTTAGCATGCTTAGAATGTAATAAATTGTCAATTAAGTAAATTTAAAAAATTTGCCAAAATGGTTTCCGCGCTGTTGTACGTAATATAATAGTTATGATATTTTGCAAAAAAAAAGGCATTTACTATGGGTATCGAACAACTGATATAAATACTTACATACTTTTGCCACTGCACACATAATTATAGATAGAAGAAAATCAAACTTGGTTATTAAATTGTTACAAAAATATGGAGTTTTTCATTTTAAATTACTCGCTTATGGCACTATTATTTTGTAAACCTTTGACACCGCATCAAGTGTAACTGTATAGAATAAAGATTAAAAATATCATTACGTAGGTATTAGAAGAAAATCTTATTTTGAACCCATACATTCAGTCGTTCCGTTTATAAGACTTAAGAAAAACACAAATAAATGTTTAGCTTATGCGAGTGTCGATTCCACGCCCCTCTATTCAGCAGGCAAGATCACTATCTACCAAGCCACTTAGGCAGTTATTATATTAATCCATCCAATAAAAGATAATAATAAAGGTACTGTTTTAATTAACTGTAAACAAAATTCTTTTATTTACCTGAGTTTACATTTGCTTGTGTTTGTCTTGTTTAGCTTGAATTTTATTTCTTATTTAATCAATGTAGTTCAATTGCGCTTTAGCTTATTGAAAAATGGCATTGCTATATTATTTTGTTATACTTAACTTATAGGAAGACGAATACGAAGCACGCGTAGGGGCTAGATTCCCCATCAAGTGGACCGCGCCCGAAGCAGCAAATTACAGCAAGTTCTCTATCAAGTCTGACGTATGGTCGTTCGGTATCCTGCTCACTGAATTGGTCACTTATGGCCGGACACCATATCCAGGTAACTATTTAATTATTTTAATTGAAATCCGTCGTTTTTGGCACATTTTATATTTTGATGTCATTCGCTAAAGAATCAAAGACGCGTCGTTTCTGCCAATCAGAAACAAGAAATATGTAATAGAAAATTCAGAAAAGAAGTCAATGTAACTGCATGTTTTATGTTAGATGTTAGAACTCAAGCAACAAAATATCATTGGTCTTCTAAACTCTCTTCTTATTGGCGTAGCTTTGTTACGTATTTAAAAATATTTATAAAGGCTTAACTTAACTTACCGCGTTGTCTGTCAGTCTGTCCTTTGCCGTCATATCATAAAAGTCAGTTACGTCAAAATTCTAGTTACGGGATCGTGCTGCAATTTTGCATGCATTTTGGGTTTAATGGAACAATGATCCCATTGCAGGCTTCTTCTGAGGAAACACAGGTCATAGTCATAGTCATATATCACGCTAGACTAGTGCGCGTTGGCGTAAGTTGTCGAACTAGTGGCCACTCGACGTGGAGTTAACAACCGCTGTCGTATAACAACGGCCAACGGTTCACCGACCCTTCGAAACATAAAAGAGCTCAGAAAAATGTGCCACTAGGCGGTCACCCATCTAACTGACCACGCCTTTTGCCTTATTTTGCATATCATGTCCGATAAACGAATGTCACTGAGCCAAGATATTAAACTAAGTGTGTTATTCCAGGCATGTCAAACGCGGAAGTGTTAGAGCAAGTGGAGCATGGTTACCGCATGCCGTGTCCACCGAACTGTCCCCCGGCTCTCTACGAGATCATGTTGGAGTGCTGGCACAAGGATCCGCTAAAACGGCCTACCTTCGAGACCCTGCAATGGAAGCTCGAGGACTTCTTTACCATGGAGAACTCTGAGTACAACGAGGCCTCGGCCTACTGAGCTCGGCCCTCCCTGCCGACACACGCACACGCACATAATCATCATGTAAGTATAGACAGTACACACTCCTGGTGACTAAAATACGTGAAAATGTGTGCGTCTCCTATGCTAGTGGTCACAGAATGGTCACATCACCTACTCATAATGTGACGGATTATGTCCTTGCGTCGCGTCTCTATTATCATTTACTGTTATGACCAGGAACATTACATATTTGTTACGTTTTAAGGAAATGTAAATGCCGTTTGACATTATGTATATGTCAGTATGACCCCAATTGTAAGCAAAACTTCAGTATCCGTTAAACTTTTTTGTATGTAGTTGTATTCAGTGTATTCTGTTTTCAAAATATTTCTGGACGCACTAAATTAAATGTTTTACTGCGGACTCGCGTGCCCTTTTACACTCGCCAACAAAAGCGGAGACGTTCTAGACTGGTCCGGGCATAATTAGATAAACAAAAAAAAAGTAAAACGTGTACTATTGTCGTAAACAACCCCTGTGAGACAAAACGTCTATTGTTTGCAGTTTTTTTGTTCACATTTACATGTATAGCGGATCCATGTTAATCTTGTCAGTTCTTTACTTCTATTAATGACAATACAATGGATGTTTTTGTTTGTTATCTGACGTTATTTCCTGTAATGTATTGTGTAACAATACTTACAGAACAACATGTAATCATGAATAAGCTAAATTGCCTAAATCTCTAGCCCATATCATGATGTACTTCGGCAAATACTAAAACAGTCTTAGGTATATATTTGTTGATACGTCATTAATCAATAATTGTGTATTTTTTACCAGGTTCCGGGCTTGTACCACATGCCGCCCGAAATACAATTGCTGCACAACAGCGCGTCCATGCAACATCTGCAGATGCATCAGCAAGCCGCGCCGCCGCAAAACTTACCGCATTTGCAAAACGTACCGCACTTGCAAAATGTGCCGCACTTGCAAAATGTACCACACTTGCAAAGTGTACCGCACTTGCAAAGCGTGCCTCATTTGCAGGGTTTATCGCACTTGCAAAATGTACAGCACGTTCAAAATGTGCCGCAAATGCAGCAATTGCCGCAACGCAACGCGCGCCCGCTTTGCCACCATCACGCGTCCGCGCATAGACACAACTCGCTTGCGGCGTATCGCGCGCCTTAACCGCTTCACCGTATACAAACAGATGTTAAAACGTCTGTTGCTTCGGTGAGCTTATGTCAAGCAGCCACAGCGCAAAGTCTCAAGCATTCTCAGTTTATATTTTTTGGGGGAGGGTCTAGAAATGTATTGCGAACGACATACTATCTATATTTAATAGCAATGACATTGTTTTAGCTAATGAATTGTAGTGATAATACTTATAGAAAATGATGTTTATATGCCAAATGCAATTTTGAGTAGCGCTTCAATACTACCAATAAATACTTGTTTAGCATCAACATGATAATCTTGTTTAGTTCAAATTGAGTAATTTATTATGGACAAATTATGTATTAACAAATCTTACATGAACATTTTTTTTTGTTACTGAAATTATCCTATAATTAAAGTATTGTCAACATCTCAAAATGTTATTCAATGCATAGAATAAAATGACTTCCGAATTTATATATTTAAAAAATACATAATATACTGTAAGCTGAATGCGATATTGTCTCATGTCTCTTTCTGTTTGTTTACATTGTGTTTAATAATTAATTTACTACATCTAAATGGATAATATTATGCACGAGTACATAGGTCTGAAAACAATATGTAAATTTATAAGCAATTTAATGTAAGTCGTTTGGAAATGCTATATTTAAATTATGTAAAACGGCTGGTTCGACAGTATACTTCTAACCTCATTTAACCTTACTCTTTTTAAACTGTATTATGACGAAGTGATTGTATCTTTTGCAATATCTGTGAGTATGGACATGATAGTGATTATTGAATACTTATTAGAGTGTATTTCTAACTTGCTGGGAGATTGTCTTACTCCAATGGTAATTGCTTTCAAGTCTATTGCTTTTGCCGCACGCGTACATTTTGTGTACCATCCAACATCGACGCGCGCGGCAAAGTTAGCTTAGCTATTGGTCTTCTCGATAGGGCTATTACGTAACACTGTTTGGCGACTCCGCTGCTCTCGTGTAGCGGTTGTTTTAATTATACTGACTTTTGGTGCCATTTTTTTGTGCATCGCACAATGTAATTCAAAACAAACGTAATCTGACAACAGCTGTTCCTAGTTATTGCTGTTAAGCAATTTCTACTTGTATGTTGGTAGTTTTTATAGCTAGATTATTAAATATGCACAAGAATTAATTATTTTATAAGTGGTTTTTACCAATCGTTCATTATCTTACATGCTTTAGCTATGCAAGCTTCGTTAAGGTATGCCTCTACCACGGTATTTCTCACTTTGCGTATTAAACTCGCACGTAACATAATATATATTAGCTATGCAACAAAGTGTATGTGGACCATTTTACTTAAAAATCCTACTTATGCTAAGATACTTTATAAATATCCAGCATTCCATTCATTTTACTCCATTATTCTTTTGTTTACTTTCTGCTGAAATACTTCCTTTATTCAATAAAACATTTAACATGTTGAATCCAAATGGTCGAAGAAAAGGTATATTATGTCAATTAATCAAACGTAGAGGCTATTTGGTGATATAGTACGAAATCGCTGCGTTGTATCATTTATCATTATCAGGTTATTTCGGAAGAAGTAGACATGGTTACCATTCAACTACATTCTCTGTTTGAAACAGATTATTGAATGTCTGTGTGTTAGAGAGTGATAGAAAGATTATATATTGAGATGCGCGAGAGGCAGTAATTCATTTTACTGTGGGCTGTGGCTGCGTGCAGATCGCGTGTTGTACGCTAGTACTTATGTGTGTGTGAAAAAGGAAATTTAAGTTCGGCAGGGAACTTTTTTATAAATGTACTCTTTTGACTAAATTGTTTAAGGAGTTACATGATTTGATTAGGTATTTTGCCCTTCGTATACCATGTTTAAAGTAGATTGGTAATAGATGCCAAATAATCTTAATAAAGAACTGAACTTTATATGCATATTAACTGTTCTGAGGGTATTTAGAAATTAGGATCTTTTTTATTTATATCATTTTAATATAATTCTCATATATTTTCCTTTTATATCATCAAGTCATTATTTATATTGTATTTATGATTGGTAATCGGATTTGAATTGTTCTCATTCAATATAAGAAAATGTATCCTATAATGGAAATTTGATATTTATTAGTGCCAAGACTTTTAGTTTAAGCAAAAATAAAATGTTGCCACATTCAATGCTCACTTATCTAACAAAAATATAATACATAATATTTTGTACTTTATACTATGTAAATAACTCTTTTATATTGAATAAGTTTTCTATATTAATACTATTTAGTGTATTCGTCTATATTTCTATGTACTAAACGCTGTTTTTAAGCGGACTTTAACATTTGTTAGCGAATGCACATTTTTATTCTATTGAGAACTTTTGGTTATGTGTGCAATATTATAAGTTTTTTAAAACCCGGTGCTTATGACGAATACTGTAATATTATTTTGTAACAAAGTGCTTTGCATCCTCAGAACATTTAAGAATAATTGTCGATGTAAGCTTGAATTTACTAATAAATTGAATGTAAGTCGATAAAAACAATAAAACCATTTTTTGATATTACACAATATTTTCCGATCAATCGGTTATGCTATAATAAGCGACTGTATCGATAAAATGTTTAAAAATACTCAATATATGTTTGTCACAATAACAAACAGTTATTACTTAATATTACAAATATGAGATGTTTTGATTTTATGATCAAATCTTGTGATTTTAATTTTTCAGTGATTACTGGATACAGTCGCTTACATGCAAATAAATGTTCATTGGCAAAATAGATATCTACTTTCCGAATGTCGATATGAATAGGAAGTAGGTCCACCGACTCAAACCATTCCATAAATTGGATTGTTTCAATAGTTAATAAAAATGTGACAAATAAATATGAAACTAAGGACGTAACATTTGATACACTTCGGTAAATACCTACAGTATGTCGCACAAAATAATGTTAAATGTTTGTAAGGTGCCTGTAAAATTCGCGTTAAGTCACAAAATACTCTAATTTTCACAAACGCACTGTGGATAGAGCACGACTATGTACAGACCTTTTAGTTATTTCGTATTTGAATGGTTTTGATTTCAATTTTGTTTGATTTAGACATCTGGAATCGTACCGGACGAGTATTATATACTTTTTGTTGTTTAAGATTTGTAATTGTAAAATTCCAATATAGTCTACTTTAATTTTACTCTTTCTTTACTTCAATAATTTATTCGTACTTTAATTTCGTTAAGTTTTAGCTGTATAAAATTTGCTTAATTTAGGCTTTACGCTTCACTGGAGTTGCTTAGTATCGCAATATGTATTCATATTTAAATTTGTATTAGTTAGCCAATTTTATATGTAATTTTTTTTTAATACAATTTACGCCATCACAAGGTTAGAAATGAAAAATCAATAAAATGCATAGGGTAAGCAATGTGAAGTATAATTAATATCTAGTGATTTTATTGTTACTTTACGTATATATATATGTATATATACCGTGAGTATGCCAACATCACAGTATATGGTACTGTAAATGTGTTTATTGTAGTATCGTGTTGGCGTTTACAGGAGAGTATTTGCATCTGCGTAATTTTCAAGCACGACTGATGTTATTTGATACTTTATTGACAGATGAACTAAGGTCTTATTACCTCCGAGTATCAATTAAATCTATTTTAAGTTTGTCTTATGTATCGTTATGGTTATTATATTTCACTATAGATTTTTTAAATACAGCAATAAATATAAATGTGAAAGATTTTTTTGTTTTATTTCATTACTTTAGATTTCCCACTACCTACAACGAGTAAATAAAGGTCACGTTACCCAAAGTAATCATATTTGAAAGGAAAAAAACACGATTCTTTTTACATATTCAGAACTGTATATCATCCTTATTACAGTAAGACTTATCGTGAAAATGAAACCTATAAGGAAACAGCATGGGATGTTTTTAATGCAAAAAAAAGTTTGTCCTGTAAGGAACTTTTTTAAGAAACTTAGTTTTTTTTTTTTTTTTTTATACCACTAAGGTGGCAAACAAGCCTACGGTCCGCCTGATGGTAAGCGGTCACCGTAGCCTATGGACGCTTGCAACACTAGGGGCATCACTCGCGCGTTGCCGACCCTTCAGAAATCTAATAACTTCTTTTTTGAAGAACCCTATACTGTAGTCCTTAGAGAAAACCTTGGCAGGGAGCTCATTCCACAACCCAAGGGTTCGCGGGAGGAAGTTTCTCTGAAACCGCACTGTACGCGACCATTTTGGTTCCAAAGTGTGAGAATGAATTCCCTGTCGATGGCGAGCGGTGCGATGGTAGAAAGTAGCCGTGGGCATCATTTCGAACAATTCCTCAGAACACAATCCATTGTACAAGCGGTAGAACACACACAGGGAGGCAAAGTCGCTCCTCAGACTTAAGGGCTCGATACCGCAAGTGAGTTTGGGATCGTCGCCAATTCTCACAGCCCGTCGTTGAACCCGCCCGTCGTTTGTATACTGGATTGATATTACTGTGATCCACACAGCTTGTTTCCTTAACGTTCTTAAAGCAGAATCAAGTAGCTCTTTAAGGAGGCTTTTTATAAACACTTTCGAGAATGCATAGCTTATAACTGACGTAAAGCAGCAACAGTAACCATAATCATTTTTTAAGCCGATATTATTTTTCATATAGCAGATAATTTTAACACTAAAGGTCGCCAGGGTATTGCCTGCACCCGATCACTAAATTGGCTAGAGCCGGCGCCGGAACAATAAATGTATCAATTTTAATCCAGTGTATAAAACTATTGAACCAGTTCCGCCATGGCGCAAACTTTTGCTTCTGGCTTGATCGAAATGAGTATTAACATGTTAGGAACACGTGGATCACAGTCTTCTATAGGCGGGTGCACCTGGTGGATACCAGTTTGACCCTTTCGACTCGGTTCAACGACAGGCTGTCGGCGATCCCAAACTCACAAGCCGTCTGAGCAGACTTTGTGTGTGTTTTACCACACTTATGTAATCGCGCAGTACGTATAGTTTAAGTCGTTACGTTATACTTTAAGTCAACTTTACTACAAGCCTTAGATCACAAATAAAATGCGAACGACTGCCACCGCCGCATACGCGGCCAGTTTACGTACTGTGTGATGGACGACCCGCTCCCACACCGCACCGCCTCTCCGCAACGATGCTGACCGTTTGACGCGAGATGATCTACTTATAGTATTCTTAGTACTTTGGTAATGGGCTGTGTTCTGAGGAATTGTTAGTTTCTTTACTTTTTATCATCGCACCGCTCGCCATCGGCATCGAACTTGTCCTTGCACTTTATACCCGCACTTCACGCACGCAGAGTGGTGGCTGGAATCTGCTCGGGTTGAGTTGTGTCCGTTCGCCTCGCCTAGTCTGGGCTCGCTACCGTGTCGTTAAGATCAAAGTGACCAGTGAGCGCGAGCAGCCCCAGATCAGCGCGCCACACTATGAGAAAAGTACGAAAAACTTAGCCATAAATAGTTGTGTATCAATTATCGTTACATTATTATTCAATTAATGTTGAGAAATAAAAAAGTGGTTTTTAAATGATAATATAAGTGTAGTAGTCAACTTAGGCCGACTTGCGGATGATTCAGGGTTAAATAAATAACTAGCTAAATAACTAAACCTGGGTCAATTGTATAACTAGATAACTCCTCAATTGTCTTGCAGAAGCAGAAACTATGCCACAGAAGTGATAAGTTAACAATAATAAATGTGCACATCCTGTTATAAACCGCCTAAATAAGAAATTCCTGCATGAACATATATGGGTCTAGCTCACTCTTGTTAGAAACAATAAATCTATCTCTTTTAACAACCTCAGTTATTCTTCTACAATGAATTTTCATAGATAATACTTTATTATGTCGTCCTTCGACTCCTTCGTGCAATGATATCCAGCCCATCGCCAGATGTTAATAAATGATGTTTTAGGAATGGAAGATGCTTGTAAAAATAGTGTTATTCCATGTTTTGCTGTATACGTGTACGTAGGTACTCGTTCTGTCGGTTTATTCACTACATATTTATTTAATTTGAATTGTGCAAGTGGAATGTGCTTAAAATCGGCCAAGTGCGAGTCGGGCTCGCACACGAAGGGTTCAGTACCATTATCTCTATAATTAACTGAAATTTATTAATAGGGGCCAAGATGTAGTAGTATTGAAATTAAAGTTTTTTAAATGATAATCAAATCTAATCATTAAAAACTGAACTTACAAAGCGAAAAAAAAAGTTAGCTCTTTCTATTTAGCATAGTTTTTATTGACCGAATATAGATCTTTGTAATTACGATATTTGGCCACGTTTTGCGTATTTTTTCCATTGTGCGCCGCCCACGCGCTCTTGTTTGGTGTTAAGAGCGAGTGATATAGCAGTAGAGAAAAAGTAGAGTGCAGATATGATAGAAATATCGTTTTTTTTATCACAGCTAGGAAATGCGCTATACAGTCTCCATATCTATAGTTATATGGTTGACTCCGACAGGGGCCTGTTGTGATGGTACAATCGGGCTGCATAAAAGCCGAACAATTATATCAAGCTGCCAAATTCTTTATCGATGATCTCGAAGTTTTGTTCCGTGATTAGCATGCACTATACCAGGCGCATTGGCGACGACACGGTTGGGTGTATGTGGTCACTTTTTGTTGATAGGGCCTATCCATCCATCCAACTAAGTAAAAAATTCTCACTAAAATTAAACCCTAGTAATAAGTTCCACGCGCTGTTCTTGGGTTTCAGTTATCTACTGCGCGTTATTAAGAATAAACATAAATTTTGAGCACAAATAGCATGAGGATTCGATATACGTAGCATACATACATACATAACATCACGCCTGTTTCCCAGAGGGGTAGGCAGAGAACAAAGACTGACACTTGCTACGATCCTGGCATACCTCTCTTGCCTCATCTATACGCATCAATGCTTTCATACATTTCCTACGGTTCCGAGTACTCCTGACCTGGCCTTTTCTGAGAACTTACTCAATTTGATCTACATACGTTTGCCGAGGTCTACTTCTACCGACCCTACCAATTGGTTCAGATTCATAAATCTGATTCGTGCATCTATTTTCGTTCATTCTTTCAACATGTCCAAACCACCTTAACATACCTTTCTCAATCTTTGTCACTAAACTTTCTTTCACACCGCAACGCTCTCGTACGTATATACGTAGCTTTAATGAAAATACAAAGATAAAAGGCTCAGCCATTATACGCCCCACTGCAGGAGCACATACCTCTTTTTGGAAGCTAGAAAAGTGCGAATTAATGGA
Organism: Apoda limacodes; assembly: GCA_946406115.1. Classification (NCBI taxonomy): domain Eukaryota; kingdom Metazoa; phylum Arthropoda; class Insecta; order Lepidoptera; family Limacodidae; genus Apoda; species Apoda limacodes. The sequence goes on from OX291541.1 coordinate 9,609,258, forward strand.
GGCTGATGGATGCCTCGCGACATGTCTTTGTGGATTATAGACTGGTAGCTCGCTTCGTTACTACATGAACCCAATTTCGTACCACCATAACATGGTTTCAGAAGTGGGATGGTGTCTGTTATTTCATAACAATGAAAACAAGAAAAAAATGCAACAAATAAAAGTTAATCAGTTATATTTTTTAACTTACTACATAAATATCTTACTCTATTTTTATAATTGACAGAAAACACGTTTTCTTTAACATTACAAAGTAAATCAACATCTGTTTCCAAACGAGAAATTATAATGTTAGCTTCATCACAATCTAACTTCACTTTCTTACAATCTGGCTCTGGATCACTTCCTACATCGAACAGTGTATCTAGATCAGCAAACTCGAAGTTGCTACTACTCTTTTTTTCCAAGTTTATAAACTTTAATTTGTTACTTTCAATACATTTATGAGCGTAACTATAATCCATCGTTAAATACAATTTTTCTTTCCATTCTGTTATACTTTTTGGATCTTCATTACGTACAAAGTCATCCCATACAGTTTTCAAAGAAACATCGCTAAATACTTTTTCTAAGACACTCTGTGTATTTCTTTGTTTAAAGTATTTTTTCAAACTTGTTAAAAACTTATTTTTCACAATTACATTAGTGTGTCTAAGCAAAAATTTAAATATGTTGAGGAAAATAATCTCGCAGTAGGGTTCACTTTTGTCGTTTACATTTAAACTTGATATTTTACATAGTAAATCTATTAAAAGAAAGCTTAATTCGACATTTCCAGTTTCTAACATACTTGAAATTGTGTGAAGTACCTGTAAAACAATATAATAAATATAAATAAATAACAGGATGTAATATAGTCTATCTATGGGTTCGTTTCGTACCGTACGACCGAAATAGTGGTAGTGCAACTGTCAACAGTGTGCCGAGTTAAAAATTGTTATAGATTCAGGTTGGTGCTTCTTGACGATGTGCTGCGAAGAGGAGGGTGGGGAGAGGAATACTACAAGAAAAAGTGGATTATGCGGGTGAATTTTTTTTACCAATATTTATTCTAAAACATGAGTTACATAAAAATTAATTCATAATACTATAATACATTCGCAATATATATTTATAATATAGGGGCTCCTGGCTCTAGGTTAATCTTTTGGCTCCAATTTTCCAACTCCTCCTACCTTCAGGTAGTCTCAAACGAAGAAAAGATTATTTTTAAATATGTATATTAATCATGTATTTCTTAATTCTATTAAGATTTGTGTATTTGTTAGAATGATAAGTTCCTAGCAGTTGTGTGGTCGAGGGGGTACCCAAAAGAAAACGAACTAATTTTCATTATTTTATTTAATTTCTTAGCAAAAATCTTTATTCCCCTTCAAAGTACTTTCTGCTGGCTGGCACTAATGATTTTATTGTTTATTCTATTGTTGTTTGGAGCAGTATAGCATTAGAAGAAGTTAAGGTCACTTCGTAAAGGTCAGCTCAGACTAATACGCGATGCGACGTGGCATTTTGTGTAGTGAACAAGGTCCACAATGTGTTGCTATCTAAAAAAGGTCTAGTGTCTAGGTCTGAGCTAACTCTAAGATTCCGATAAGAATATTATTTAATAAACAACGTGCCCTCGAATTTGCTCTTTTGTTAGATGATGCAATCTACGTGAACAAATATCTACGAAAAACCCTTCAAATTCTTCAAAAACAAGGTGGCTGTGTCTGTTTCAATAACGAAACATGTGATAGGGTAACAATAACATACCCAAGGCTTCAAAAATATCTTTCCCAAAATTAAATAACAGCTTTAATAATTTTTCGCTTTAAATAAAAACAATATTTTATACATACAATTTACAATGGCATTACCTTGACTTTATTTCCATTGTCTTGGTGAAGAATTTGAATCATGGAATTAGTAATGGAAACCAGGCCTTCAACTAAATCCAAATACCACAACATTCCTGCTGCCGATTCCTGTGGCACCATAAACGAATTTGATTTGGTGCAAGATTTGGTCCAAGCCTTTACGACATAACTTTGCAAAATTTCATCCTGGTCCGTAAATGAACAAGTTGCTGCCAATTTTATAGTTTTTACCTGGAATAAAACACACAGTTACAAATTAACGCAATCATACGTGATAGTAGAAATGTAAAATTCCTGACAAACATACCTACCGCAGACGTGTATTTGCATCATTTTGAATAAAAAATTAATATTTAAATTAGTATACATACTATATTAATATAATAACTAACTTCATTTCGTAATTTGATATAATTACCTAGCGTTTTACCAAGTCTTCGCGCGCAAGAAATTCAGTAATTAAACTACAGCAATTTACAGTATTTAAAATTCACACACTCAATAATTTGTTGTGAAAATATAAGAGAAATATAAATATAAGATATAATCTGTTGCATACGTTGCTAAATTATTACTTACCAATTCAACAACGTCTTCCGAAGTGCGAATATTCGATGTAATTAGTTTTTGGAATTGTATTTTACAATTTTCGACAATGACCTCTTCAACACTACTTTTAATATTATCAGGCAAATTATATATCTTCAAACACGTCCATAATTCAATATTTACATCATCATTTATATTTATTTGTTGGAACAGTCGTGTTTTCTCTTCATTTGGCATAAATTTAAACATATTTCCTATGATGTAGTTTAAATGTGTGCGTTGAGGTGAATATCTAAATTGGTTATTCTTTTCTAACTTTTGATAAATCTTACATAGAGTAACCAATTGATTAAATTGTAAAGTGTCATTGCTAATGATTCTGTAACAACGATAACATTACGTGTTTAAATAATATCTCTTTTTCTCTGCCTGACTATGCAGTTGGCTGATGCAGCCATTACTGCTCCACCGGGCTTTTGGGGCGAGACTCTGAAGGAGTGAAAGTGTCTCAGTACCTGTAAATCACAGGAGCGAAAATAAAAGCGGAGTGTTTCCCCATGCAATGATTTTTTGTGTGGCATAAATAACATATAAAGTGAATTACATCTTCTTTTAAATTCCGTCGTTTCTTGCAGCGTGGAACTTCTGTCAAACTTTTTGCCCCTCTATATTTCAACCCCTTCTGAAAATGCTAAAATATGTCATCAAAAATCTATACCAATTTTTGTGATTCTTATATATAATTCCCTATTAATTATCACCTGTGACTATTATAATAGTTTTCCGCATATAATACATACTTCAATGCTATATGTTGTGAAACGATGTTTACCTATATCCCCTTGCGCGCCACCTATTTTAAAATGGTAGTACTAATTCAGAAACCTCCCCAGATACGTGCACAACTCACCAAAGTTTTATGGCAATAGAAAGAATGGTTTGGAAAATCATACGGGACAAACAAATTAACAAAAAAAACATTAATTTTTATACTGACAGATTTAAAATTAAAACTATTTGTATGTGGGAAAACCCTTAGTGTTAGTTTATGTTTTGTACCCGTAGAATACCAATTATAAAACCTACCAGAAACATCTTAGGACTCTGTAGCCAAATGGCAAAAAAGGATCCCTAATATGTTTGTGATGTCCGTCCTACCAGCCGAATGTCCACAGCCCAGCCTATAAATTTCCCTATATAATTCGGGCATCTATCAATTCATTTGCATGCACGTCACACGTGTACCGCTGCACAGTTTTGTAATTAAAGAATTTACATAAAATAAAAATGCCAATGACTGACGCAGAGGGATTGCGAATCAAGAACGCATATATCACGAAATTTTCAATCTAATGACATTAAAAAAATATCAAATGTGTACCATACCTGTTCAATAACACCCACAAATCCGCAGCAAACATGGCTCTACAACAATCAGTTCCTAATAATGTCTCATACATGTTCCGCTCCAATGTTTCATATTCTTCAGAGTTCAAAGTACAAGCGAATACTGCTGTGTTCACCAACAAATGGTCATACAGTCCATACGTCTGCGAGTCCGCATTTGTATGACTGCTAAATTTTAATGGCATATTGAACCAGACATAGCCTGCAAAGAGAAATATCTTTAAACTCGGCTTGATTCGTGTGAGAGATTTTTTCAATATTGTTATATTTATAATTGTTAAAGCAGGCAGAAAGTTCGCAATAATTTCAAATATCTGTCAGCCTATTATTAAGTTGATTACCCAAGGAGCAATTTATAATAAAGAAATAGGATAGACCACGAAATTACGCCGTTTTTGTGCAAATTTTGTTGCTAAACTATAGATAGCATCTAAAGCATTGAAAAAAATATATGTAATAAAACTTGCTTTTGTCTAGTGCGTTACCTTAGTGAGTGATTTTCATTTATTGCATTTAATGCAATAAAAAATCTGGAAGTGTGTTTCAACACTTGTGCAAATTTTTAAAGCGTGTTTTGCATTTGCTTGTAATGAAAGTTGGTTAAGTAATTAGAATAGCTTGTTATCTAGTGCATTGACTCTAAGTTGTAGCAAAATGTCAAAAAATGTGACTACAAAAAGGTAATAACGTAGTAAAATAAAAAGTTTCAAGGCGTCATTACGGTATAAATTACTTAAGAAGTATATAATATATATATCTCATAGTAATGTATATGACATTATCTAGTGATTCATAGTGCATTTGCATTCGCAACGTTAGAATTACAGAAATTAGCTTTCTGGCCTATATCGCCCTCTTAAAACAAAAACGCTAACGCTGAGCTCCTAATTTTTTTTAGTTTAAAGTGCATAGTGGATACCAGGAAACTAGGGAGATTATGACTAATTTAAATATGACGAAAAATATTTGTAACGTTTAGCCATATAAGTTATAGTATAATAACATGACTCCTACTGAATGGAAATACATCTAGCTACTTTTGGCACATCTGTCTAATAAATTACTAACTAAATTAATTCAAGAGAAAAATCTCTGCTGAGAAAACAGATTTCTTGCGTATACGCTAGAAAACTGTTTTTTGAAGCAGGGATTTTTCCAAAACCTTTGAACATTGAACTGATTGATTTATCTAATAAAAACACACAATAAAAATAGAGTATATACTGGAGGTCGTGACGGAGCCCAATCATGGTTGTGTATACTTTAAGCGACAGGATTTTTTAAAGTGCTCTATAAAGTCTATTTAGCAGGTTTTATTAGAAACCTTTAAGGTATATAAGCTTTAAATTATTAAAAAAAAAATTTAAGTTAAGTTGTCAGTCGAGGCCGTAACAGTTTTTTTTTTTAATAATTTAAATATTATTTTCGCATGATTTTGAAAATAGGAACTATACTTGTCTCTGTCTTGTGCATAGCATTCTGTATTTATTCATCTCGCTTCCTCAGTCATGCCTTGTGACAATGCACATTCTTAAACTAGTAAAGAACATTACTCACTATAAGGTAATACTCGAAAGACAGCGTCAATCAATTCATCCTTTTTCATAATACTTTTATCCTTGCTATGTGATTGAAAGTTCATGGTGTACGTTAAGGTAATAATGTAACCAAGCATCTTGTCATCTTGCTTCAAACTGTCTAGTTCAAACCGCAGTAGATACTAAAATATATGTTTGTCACTAGTTAATTTACTATTATCTAGTTAATAATTATCACATTGTCAGTTTACTGACCTTTTAATTTTTTCTAATCATTTACCAAATACGAATTTGCGAATAATTTTAAGTATGAACCTGATATAAAGTAGTCTGCTTATAAATGATAGACGGCCTAATGAATCAGTTAGTAGAGCTCTTGCTCACTGTGCCGAGAGGCGTGAGTTCGACTTCCACACAGGACAAACATTTATGTGATGAATATTTGTGTTTGTCTTCAGTCTGTGTTTCTTGTGTTATAATATATATATTTACAAAATTTGTAACAGTCATCTAGCACCCAAAATTACTTGTAATTTTGGGGCCCAGTGTTTTTTTTTATTCCACTAAGGTGGCAATCAAGCTTGCGGTCCACCTGATGGTAAGCGGTCACCGTAGAATATGGAAGCTTGTAACACCAGGGGTATCACTCGCGCGTTGATGACCATTCAGAAATCTAATAAATTCTTTCTTGAAGAACCCCATACTGTAGTCCTTAGAGAAAACCTTGGCAGGGAGCTCCACAACCCAAGCGTTCGCGGGAGAAAGTTTCTCTGAAACCGCACTGTACGCGACTATTTCGGTTCTAAAGTGTCAGAATGAATGATGGCGCTATTGTCCGAAAATATAAAAAAGACAATATAAATCAATATTCAATAAATTATTATTTGTAACTTACTTTACAGAACGTGTCATCTAGTAGGAGTTCACCCAACAAGCCTTCTGCCGTATTTAAAACATTTGCTACAATAAGGTTCACAAATTTAGGAGACCTTTCTAGACCAAGGTATGCGCCGTTATGTCTACAAAGAAAAAAACATATTAAACTTTTAAGTTTGCAAAAACTATGCCTAACTCTTAAAAAGCAGGCCAAAAAAATGTTAAGTATAAAAAACTGTGCCTCGCGCATGCCTCACACGCATTAAGTTGTAAAACGGTTTTCGTTTAAAGTAAGTATTTAAAAAAATAGGAACACCTGATTCAAAAGTTATAGGGGGAAGGGAAGATACACTAATTTTTGAAAGCTAATAAATTGCAAATATAAATACATGGATGGCCACTTGGCAACGGCAACCTGAAAATGAACTGTATTTTTAACATGCATTTATGAGCTATAAGTTACATGTGTAACTAAGTATGTAAACAAACCTTAGAAATTGAATTTAACCAACATCTGATTTTCGTATTGATTTCAAACTTTGCAAATGTATGAAATACCGATGACAATTCATAATATGGTTCAATCGAGCTAATCTGTCGATTTAACCAGAGGATGGAGTGTTGAACTCTTCGATGGGTTCTAGTAAACTCCTCGAGTTTAGCCTCATTTGGTTGTGACACTATGTTACACTTGATGACGAGGGTCTGATGATGCATCCTGGACATGGATAGTGTAACTCTTTCTTAGTACCTGGCAAACCCCTCGTTTTTAGGCTGATTTGGTGACAAAAACGTGTTTTTTGAATTTATATAGTAAATAAATTATTATATAGTAAATTATTAGTTAAGTATTTTACATTAAAAACTATTTAAAAAAAACATACTCACAAATATATGTAAATCAATAAATCTAAAACACACTCGTATTTCTTTACGACAGTGTCCTTTAAAATATTACACAATCTCATCAGTATTTTTATCACAAAACTTGTAACTTTGAGAGATCTTAGTACAATCCGTTCTTCCTGGTTAACCTGTAACAATAAGACACATAAATATAGAAAACAATTAAGTGTATCAAAAAGCTTTTAGTGGATGTTGAAATTTTACGTACCATAACATACAACTGTCAAGTTAAATTTTAATACTATAGGGCTATGTTCCAAAACCCGCCAAGTAATTTATTGCACGGTAAAGTTGGAAAATCAACCGTTTTAGAACGGGAGGCTGGCAGTTAATTTTTACACTGACAGGAGTAAATTCCAACCTTTTCTATGGCAGTGTAAAGAATTCAACTTGATCGTTGGAATATTATTCTACCCCGGGCGTCCCAAAACCACTTTTTTTTTAACTTTTTAACTCTAGTGTGCTTTCGAAATCGCAACGAGGAAGCATTATGAAGCATTTAAATCAGAAGCGTGTCTCAATATACTCTGCTGAGTTAAGTAAACATAGCAGCAACATATTGATTCTATCTGTTTGTAAAATCTGAGTACATGTAAAAAAAATGTTAAAGCTAGTCTACTAGCAAGTCATAGGTACTCTGTTTCAAAGTTTGAAAATTTCTGATGACGGCGGTCACCGCATCTGTGCGAGCGCGACGGTAATTAACTATGCGCGCGCAACAGACAAATAGTGACAGGCATTGTACGAAATTCTTCTTGTTTCGGGTCCATACTTCAGTTTCAAACTCTATTAAAATTAAATTAAGAACAGCTTTGAATTGTTATCGACTTCATTGGTGAGCCGGCTATTTTGTCCTTTTAGAAAAAAAAAAATATGATGCATCACCAACCTCCAAAGCAGTATTCATATTATCCGCTATCATTGTGCATAAAAGTTGAGTGCACTGATTGTATATATTCGCGTCTGTTAAATATTTGGAATACTTTTCACAGATTACAGTAAATGCTTTCCATTGCTCCGCCATAGTTTTAACATCCAAGCTCTGTACTGTCTCACCGATTTTTAAATTTATTTCTAACGCTGTAAATAAAATTATGTGAGCATATATATATATAACAATCATGATAATATTATAAATTTTGTTTTAATACGTTTGTCACCACTCTACACCTGAACAAATTTGGCATAGAGAATTGATGTGCATTCGTAAAACAGATTTAATTTTTTCCCTACAAAAATGTATTACATTAATTATCTACAATTATTAACATTTCTACAGAAAACGCCTTAAAAACACATTACGCTATTTTTCATGGGCGCAAAAACTGAATTATTACATAAGCATAGTGTAATGTAAATTGTATAGGTACTTATACTTATATAATACTATAAGGTAATAGGTAAGTTTCCTTACTTAAATTATTCCAAACTAAGCAAAGCTTGTACTATGAAACCAGACAAAATGGATAAACATATATATATATATATATATATATACTTTTTTTTTGTAAAAGTATATCGGAACCAGATTTTTTAATCCCTTAGAATGGCTAAGTAAGACACCCAGAGTTTTAAGTCGTCCAATAATCTTTAGTCGCATAAAATCAACTTATGAAATTACAAGAACTTGCTTACCTTCTATAAGAATATCTAATTCTTCACTATCCGACAAATCAAAAGCAAAATGTTTTTCGAATATCATTAAATATGTTAACTGCAATTCGTGACACGCTCGAAATAAGTCTTTTAATTGTTTTTCAACATTATTCAAGTGTCTACCATAAACGGCTTCACTGTAAGATAAATACAAGTTAAACTCTTGCATTGAGGGTTCTTTACATAAATAGTTACCCGCGGCTCAGCCTGCGCGAAATTCGGTTATCAGCGTGGGATTTCTAAGTTTTTTTTTTTTTTTTTTTTATACCACTAAGGTGGCAAACAAGCCTACGGTCCGCCTGATGGTAAGCGGTCACCGTAGCCTATGGACGCTTGCAACACCAGGGGCATCACTCGCGCGTTGCCGACCCTTCAGAAATCTAATAACTTCTTTTTTGAAGAACCCCATACTGTAGTCCTTAGAGAAAACCTTGGCAGGGAGCTCATTCCACAACCCAAGGGTTCGCGGGAGGAAGTTTCTCTGAAACCGCACTGTTCGCGACCATTTTGGTTCCAAAGTGTGAGAATGAATTCCCTGTCGATGGCGAGCGGTGCGATGGTAGAAAGTAGCCGTGGGCATCATTTCGAACAATTCCTCAGAACACAATCCATTGTACAAGCGGTAGAACACACACAGGGAGGCAAAGTCTCTCCTCAGACTTAAGGGTTCGATACCGCAAGTGAGTTTGGGATCGTCGACAATTCTCACAGCCCGTCGTTGAACCGAGTCAAAAGGGCCAAGCTGGTATCCGGGTGCACCCGCCCAGAGATGGCAGCAGTACTCCATATGGGGCCGGACTTGCGACTTGTAAAGTAGCAACCTTTGCCCCGACGTGAAGTACTGCTTCGCTCTGTTGAGTACACCAAGTTTTTTGGACGCCAGCTTTACCTTGCCTAGCAAATGATCTCGGAACTGAACATCGCTGGAGATGTCAACGCCAAGGATCCCAATGCTCTTGGAGATGGAGAGGGGAGTGTTCTGGAATTGTGGGACTACAGTGAATGGGGTTTTCTTAGCGGTGAACGCGCAGACTTGTGTCTTTGAAGGGTTGAATCGGACCAAGTTTTCCCGCCCCCAGTCAGAGACCTTGGACAGTCCGATCTCGATTTGAGACACAAGTTCTTCACGCTTTTCCTCCACAACGGAACGTGGGATGCTTGCACGGCCCGTGTAATAAGCGTCTCCAGTACTGTCATCTGCATAGCAATGTATGTTGTTGATGTCCAACATATCATTGATGTGCAGTAGAAACAGCGTAGGAGACAGCACAGAGCCTTGCGGGACACCAGCATTAATGTCCATGCTATCAGAGCAACTACCGTCAACTACGGCTCGTATGCTTCTGCCGGACAAAAAGCTAGCCACCCATTTGCACAAACCCTCGGGCACTCCGTAAGAAGGCAACTTCGATAGAAGACCCCGGTGCCAGACCCGATCGAACGCCTTCGCTATGTCTAGGCTACATGCCAATGCCTCCCCCTGACTCTCAATGGCTAGTGCCCATCGGTGTGTGAGATACACTAGAAGGTCACCAGTTGAGCGACCGTGGCGAAAGCCATATTGACGGTCACTGATCAGGTCGTGTTTTTCTAGGTATCTCAAAAGCTGTGTGTTGATCACACGCTCCATCACCTTGGAGAGGAGAGAGGTTATAGCGATAGGCCTGTAATTCGATGGATCTGATCTATCGCCCTTTTTGGGCACCGGGTGCACATTTGCAGTCTTCCATGAAGACGGAAATTGCCTAGTGTGGTAGGAAAGCGTGAAGAGGCGCGTGAGTACAGGACATAACTCAGGAGCACACTGCTTAAGCACCACTGCTGGTATGCCGTCTGGCCCACTCGACTTATGAACGTCTAGGGAAAGCAACGCCCGCCGGACCTCGCGCTGTGTTATAGTGATTTCCGGCATGGTCTTACCGCACCACGGTAAAGTAGGTGGTACAGCGCCTTCGTCGTTCACATTCGAGTTAGAGGCAAAGAGACTGCCCAATAGATCGGCTTTCTCTTTTGCACTGTGGGCCAAGTCACCATCGGTCTTTCGCAGTGGTGGTAATGACGACTGGCAGAAGTTCCCCTCGGCAGCTTTAGCAAGCGACCAGAAAGCACGACTCCCAGAAGGATAGCTCGCAAGTCGCCCACCTATTTTGCCGATGAATTGGAATTTTGCTCTGGCAGTTGCTTTCTTACTTTTATTATAGTAAGATTCCTATAGCAAGCTATAGTTGTAGCTATACTGAGACCACGTATAAATAGGTTACAGTTAATCCTGCAGGTTTTTCGGGACATTAGTAGCCTATTTTCTTCTCCGTGCCCTAAACAATGCCGAAAAACAGCTAAATTAGTTGTTCCGTAACGATAAGGAGTAACCAACTAACAGACTTTCACAAATATATATAAGTTGAGATTAGAATGTTACATCGTCATGCGTGGACATTTATTACACCCTATTTTTACAAGCTTTCTCTTAGTTTCAATACCATCTTATTTATTTAATATGACATATTTCTGTGCGGTTGTATATTTTGTATTCGTGATTTAATGTAGTTCTATCCGATCATACTGAAACTTTGCACATAGCCTCAGTTCTGATGTCAACATAATATAAAATATTCAATATAACGATAGATCAGATATGGTTGCTAGGCACAAAATGGCGGATTACCTGTTTTTTTAGATGCCCCTCGACATGGGTATCAAATGAAATAGTATGAGTAGTACAAAGCAATAAAACTTGTAACTTTATTTTATATCCAAAATAGTTAACATAACAAAATGGCGGACTACCTATTTTTTTAGGTTCCCCTCGACATGGGTATCTAATGAAAGGTTATAACGAGCAAGTTAGTTAGCTATGTCAAGTTTTTCTAAATCCCAAATAAATTTTATAAAAGTTTTGAAGGCTTATAAAAGCATAAAGTAGACTAATAAGTAAAAAAATAAATAATATCACGGTAAATCCAATATGACTGTTACCACAAAATGCCACCACTAAAACATTGATCGAAGACTAGTCATTTCTTTCTATACAGAAGTTATAGACCTCTTCAAGATCTTTATTTCGGATGACAGCTGTCATACAAGAAACCGTTATATCTCCGAAACCATTGATCGTAGACTAGTCGTTTCTTTACAGAAGTGATAGACCTCATCAAGATCTTTATTTCTGGTGACAGCTGTCAAACTAGAAAGGGCTATATCTCCAAAACTATTGAAATATATTAACAATATCCTAAAAACCATGATTTTATGCGCATTAAAAAGAAGAAAAATTTAGGATAAACTCAATTTATTCAATATCCTTAGGTAATAATCCATCCTTAGGATAAAATCTACTATCTCAAATATTTATTGCTTAAGGTTACATCTAACTCCTAGTGACTTATCAAGTCCTTGTACATAAATCTTACAAACACACAAATACACATACTTACATAGAAATAATCTGTTATAAAAATAAATTTTATTTCGTTATTTTGACTCTAAGCAAGGACTGAACAAAAAAATAAACCATATATTTTTATTAATTTTTTCTACCGCTTCAGTTAGTTTTTACTTTGCTAACCTACCAATTTCCTCATTCCTGATTTTATCGCGCAAAGAAACACCAAGCATAGCCCGTTGAGTGACTCTAAGCTCATTCAAGAAGCCCTTAAAGACCAAGTTTCAGTACCGTAAGTCATCACTGGCAACACATACTAGTTGTAGACTTCCGTCTTTAGGCACTGAGGTATTTTAGACGAAAAGACGATGCGTAATTTTCCGAACTTTGCCCTGCTGAGCTGGATTCTTTGAATAACCTCTTTCTCACAGTTGGACTTACCTAACTGCACTAGTTGCCCCAGGTATGTGTTTTCGTGGATTAGTGGCGTGATCATTTGGAAGACAGATGACGCTGGCTGACCTCGCGCTCGGTTCATTGACGCTCTATTGTCGTATTAATTGTGTAAGAATTGTCAACGATCGAAACTTACAAGCCATAACGAACCCTTCAGTCTGCAGAAAGAGTTAGCCTTTCTGTGTGTTTTTTTTGTATAATTAGCTGTATTCTAAGAAATTGTTCAACAGGTTACCCACGGCTACTTTCTACCATCGCACCAATCGTCACCAGCAGGGAATTTATCCTCAAGCCTTAGGACGAACAGCCCCGCAGTGCGCGGTTTCAGAGGAGCTGAGCCAATTAGATAAAATATGTCCATGAAGTACATACCTGTCTTTACAATGTGTAAACACAACTAGAACTATTCGTCCCATGGTTGTAGGCACATTTCTAATACTGCAGCATGACATGGCAATAGACTCTGTGGCGGTCTTGACGAAATTTGATAGCATTTGAATAACACATATTGCATCATCTAAGCACTGGACTAGCTTACTGAAATGTATTTGTGACTGTTTCAGTAAACTCAGCACTATATCCAAAGCCTGCAAATTATAGAAAAGATGAATGAATTCTAATTACAACAGGAACTTTGGATTTTAAGACGTAACTGGTGATTTTTTGGACAGACCTTTGTGGACAAGATTTAGAAAGATACATTCTGGGAGCTGGTTACATAAGATCCCTATTTTAGGCAAAATTGCCTTTTTCATGTAGAGTGATTTAAAACACATTGTTGCTTAGTGTTTGATAGTTTAAAACATTGATGTACATTACAATTGTTTTTGATTCAGCAGATTATTCATAATTTTAATCACCCCACACAAAAAGTAGGGAATTATAAGTTTAGAGATTCTGTCTGTGGTACGGGAGAATAAGGGTGGATCCAATTTTAATGCTGTTTTTTTAATGTTATATCAGGTTCCATTTTCAAGAATATCAATATTATAGTTAATATCAATAGGCTACCACTATCACCCACAGCATGAATAAAAGTGAACCATAACCCTTGATTAGTCAGTATTAGAATCAAACAGTTACAGTAAAAGTAATATACTTCAGGCAGTACAGACAATTACTTCATTCATAGTACAAACAATTCATAGAGTTAACCCCGCCCTGCCACCCCTATGCCTGAGTTCTATGCCCTTTTGCATAGAACACAAACACATTTGCACCTACATACATGTGTATTGTTTTTAAAGTTTATTTAAAATTTGTGTGTCTAAAATGTAAATTTATTTTAAATTATTTAGCTTCCTATAGAACATCATTAGTCCACAAAATGGATTTTATTAACAGTTGTTACATTGCGACCGATTAGTTAATGGAAAATTGCCAATTCCTTATAACTTCCAAACTACAAATATACCTATAGTATAGAGTGACGAGAGATAATAAATTGAGCTGTAGATTCAGTTAGTAGAAGGTCCCGGGATTCAATATTTCAATGTGGTTACAATTTGTAAATTGTAAAGTTGTCTCGACTATAGATTGCGCCCAGTATGGCAATAGGCTTACTACCTATCAAATTTGCGGGTTATAATGATATCAAAGACAATGATCTGATTTTTCTGATTATAAAACCACCGTTACATCTTTTATTAATGGTAGCCGTTAATCGTGCCATTTTTGTATGAAGTGCACTGAATGTGACAAATTTCACAATGTAAATTGTATCAACTTACTTTATATATGCATGAACCAACATCCTCCAATACTGTTGTGATATATTCAGAATACCTTGCAGTTTGAAACGATGAATTGACTCCTTGACACAGTTGTGCCTTTGTTTTTAATAGAAGTGTCTCATAAATATCAATGGCCATCTGGTATTACGATAAGAAATTAATTATCAGTAGTTTTATATAACTTTCACTACCATATCATTGAGGAATGCCTGCCTTTGTAAAAGAGATGAAAATCTCTAAACTTTGCTGGACAGCCCACACAAAATCGATCCATGTGACTTAAATTTGAAATTCTTTTAAAGGCAGTATTGATAAGCAACAGCCTCTTGACCCCGTTTTACCGCAAAAGTGTACATTTCAAATGTGTTTCTACCATCTAATAAAGACAAATCTTATAGCTTTTATTGAGTAAAAATCTTTTAGTGAAAATCAAACTAACATTCATTTCTCCAAAGGACCTAAGGACTAAATGCAGAAGTTTTCTTTTGAGAAAGGTAAAGATAACTCTCTAGGTAAGACATACCTAATTTGTTTTGTTTGAAAACTTAGTTTATTGTCATCCGTGTCTTAAAAAGTATAAATTTCAAATTGCAAATACAAAAATATAAAACAGATGGTTGTACCTGTACCAGCTGAAAAATTTTAGATTTTGATTCAGATAATTTGTTATCTATATTTTGCATAAAAAATATTTTTTTTTTGGGAGAAACAGTTTTTGAGTACCTTATGAAAAAAAACTGTTAAGTGCTATTAAGTATTGAACTCTTTGTGTGCAAGGCCTACTTACACTTAACCAGTTTTTTTATTATTTTAGAACATAGTAGGCTAAGGTTTTAAATATAGTCGAAGATGAAGATGGTGGTGAATGTGCTGTGACAAACCAGTGCACAAGAGATCTAAAAAGTTTTTTTGACTGATAAATAATTCTAATCAAATTCAACAAATGAATTCACCTATTTGTACATTTTTTTAATTCTAGCTATTCATTTTGTTTCTTTTCAAACTGTGCAATAAAGAAAATTCATTCATTCATGCATGAATTAATCAGCTTGCAGCACTGTTTAACAAAAGTCTATTGGCAATAATTGAGAATATTGCCAATAGACTTGGTCCTCTTATCCAGCTATATCTAGCTACCTTCTTAAGCATAACGGATGGCGATTGGTTGGTAAGTGCATTGTGGGCCGCCCCAGCCACATGCACTTATGACCAAATGTGATGTAGACATTTTTTAAGGATACACTTGCTACACTACAATTTGAATTTGTTCCATTTGAAAAAACACTTTGAGAATTATTATCCATGGCTTCCTTTTGACCAACTGAGACATTAAATATTTTATATTCTTATCTTCCTTATATTCAATACATTATTAATAAAGAGTTGAATCTGCAACAGAAAGCAAATGAAAGGCATGATCAGTCATGTCATATGTAAATACATGTATGAAACTTGTCATAGATACAACATATATTATACAAAATATAAATTGCTAACAGTAATAGCATAATACAATGAAACAAGCAAATTATAATATGTGGTTTAGCCATTCTTGATATATGTAAAACTATCCTGACAAAGTCATATGCAAGTTGTACTTTAAATCCTTTGAAGATATGCCTTGGACTGACACAATACATTGGTACTTTATTTAGGGGTCAGTCCTCTTTTCCCTTGTGCCCCCTTTTAGTTACCTTGACTAGGATCACAATATCTTTGGGATGAAATGAAATTAGTAGTCCAACTAAAACACAATTTTAGGCCAAAACTGTCACCAAATATTCAGCTCACTTAGGCTATGTTCCAAATCACGCCGAGTAATTATCGCCCGGTAGAGTTGAAAAATGAACCCGTTCTGGAACGAGCGTTTGACAGTTAATTTTCACACTGACAGGAGTGATTTTCTACCTTTTCTATGGCAGTGTAAAGAATTCAACTTGACAGATGGAAAACTACTCTACCCTGGGTGTCCCAAAACCACTTTTTTAACTTCCTCGTTGCGATTTGGAACGCACCCTTAGTTTCCAAACCAAATTTTGGTAGGTAATTAGGCTATCTACACATAGGAGTGTGTCTTCACTCAGCTAGTTTGTGCCAACATGTATTTGAGCCTAAGTTTGTATTGTAGATAAAATAAATTTTCAGTGACAAAAATCAAACCAAACTTCTACAGCAAATTTAGTTTAATGTATTGTTTGAAAGCACAGCCCTGTTTAAGGATCTTCATTTTTTTTTTTCATGATACAGTAATTTGGAGAAACATTGCAAGATCAAAAACTTAAGCATTTTTTTTCCCAAGCGGAGCCTAGCGGAGCGAGGGCAGCCCACAGAGGGGTGTGTTCAATACATACCAAGCAAAAATTTTTAAAATCCATAAAAAAAATTGTTTTTCAAAATATCCAAACAAAATTTTCGCCCGCCGGTTTTCGCATACCATCTGGGTACAAGAAGGAGATGCATCTTCATTTCATTAAAATCATTTTCACGCAAAACTGAGAAGGTGCAGAGAAGTAACACATTCCCAAAATATGACCATTGCAAGACTTACAGTTCAAAACAAAACACGACTATCAATGCAAGAAAATTCAAAAATATATATGTACAGTACCACAAAATTTCAAACTTGCAGGCCGTTCATTCATCCACAGATAATATAATAGTCATAGATATGCAAGTTCAGTACTATATACATATAGTACTGAACATAATAGTATATATATAATAAATAAATAAACAAATGAAATGAAAGGTGAAAGGTGACCAGCCTCGAACGTTAAGACCGGCCGCATACTACAAATATTTCCAATAGAAAAATTCATCAGTTATACAGCCAGAACAAATTGAAAATAAAACTGTACGGTAAGACAAGAAATTACAACTGTAAACCAGACTCAGAATCTGTTTGCAATTCGTGTAAACAAAAATGACCTTGACACGCGTCTTTCGCTTTGTAGTTTTTATGTTTAATCAGTGTCGTGAATTGAAAACCAATTAAAGAATGTATCAATTAAGGTAATAATGTAAGTATTTTAATGTTTGTGATTAAATTACCAGAAAAAGTGAACATTTAGTAAAGTTAGGTTATGTTTACAAGATTTGCACTGAGATTTTGAGTCAGGTTTAAAGTGACTATAAGCTCTAAATGCTTAAAGATTATAATAAGCACTCTTAAAAATTCATCATATCAAGTTTCAATGTAATGATAAACATCGAACATTCACGAAGTAATTGTGGCCCATTCCACTTTTTCGACTCTTGCGTTGTTTCAAGAAGACAAAATACTCATACCTTGCGTATTTTGCTGCTGGAATGACAGGATTCTTAGCCCCACTTCTCTTACTCCACCCTCCCTATCGGCAGCCGCGCCGGTTTCTAAGCCACTTTGTCATGTTACCATATCTATTGTTTTTTCATATCGATGGTATATACAGCAGCCAGGCAAAGTACTTACAGTCCGCGCCCAAAAGACTTGTACCAAATTAGTATGGAGCTTGGTATTTTATTTTCAAATAAATTTAACCAGCGTCAACTTTTGTATTTACGTGAAGCCTAGGGTAAAGAACTTAGTAAAATAATTAAAATAAATATTAAGACCTGCGTTGAAAATTAAAATTGGTTTTCAAAAATGTATGATTATTCGTAGTCAATTATCAGCACAGGCCATAACATTCTAAGAAAAAAGAAGAAAAACATAATAATATTACTACTACGTAATTTTTTTTTTATGGTATTGGGCACTAACCATTAGTCCATCAGCCAAAAGCTATACGCTCTGTTTCGTAATTTTACGTTCTGTTCTACGTTAAATTAAAAACGATTTCTGTGAATTGCAGGTCCAGAAAAAAATGTTTTTAATTCAGAATTTTTAGATTTTAAGTGCTCTTTAAAATAAATCTACTCATAAGCTGGTTTATTTTTATATTTATTTTAGTACCAAAACTCTTTTCAACTGAGCCACCCAGCAAATCGTATAGTTGCTGGCAACATTAAGTTATGGCAACACAAGCTTAAATGTCATAAACATGTGGTATTTCTGTTTCTGTTTTGGTTTTCGCCGATTTTGAAACGCCTTTAATAAACTAAATTTAATTGTTCTGAATGGATATGTGTATCAGGAAAGAATATGTCCTCTAATAACATGTTGTTAACGCTCAGAGCTTTGGGCGCAGAAACCACTAATGCGGATCTAGCTAATGCATGCCAACATATTGAGGTTAGTTTAGGGTTTATATCATTTAATCAATGCAGCCCATCTTGATTTTACAGAGCGGTCTGGTAAAATTGTACTTTATAGAGCCTCACCCCTTATACCCGTGGAAATAAGCGGATAGAAGGGATTTGGGAAACACCCCCTGTTTAGCACTGATGCAATTCGTTTCTGCTAGTACGCCAGCTGCTGCCGCAGCATGCTCGCTTCGCTTGCTTGACTTGTGCGCTGCTCACAAAATAACCACATGGCTCGTTGCTACACTTCATTCTACCTAATTTTTTTTTGCACTCAAATTTAGCTTCGGTGTCCAACCTTATACATTAATATTCGAAATAAACATATTATGAGGTTAGGATTGTTAAATTCTAAAAAATTTCTTGAAAAGCTTGTTACCTTTTAAATACAGTGGTACTGTTGTTGATTGTAATCGGGAACTATTTACCATATAACTTTTAAAATTTTTGTGTTTATTTTTAAATTAGTAACACAAAAATTTTAAAAATTTAAATCTACTAATTACAACCCATTTTAATTCAAAACACCTGCTAAATTCTAAATCCAAAATAATTTTTTTATATGATTAAGTAACATCCCCTTATAATCAGATGACATTTGAAAACAAAATCAAACGGCTATTCTATGTTGACCATGTGTCCTGCCCTCAGCACAGAAATATTTTTGTTATAAACATAAAAATATGTTATTGTATATTGTAAATAAGTGAAAATACATCATTTCAATACGTAGTGAAATTTATTAAATTTCAAACTCTAAAGAGCATTGGTGGTTAAATATAGTTATTTGGGTTGTGTGGCCCTGAGAGTAAAAACAGGTATTGACCCACTGGTAGGTTGCTTTGTTTATTGATGATATTGGTGAGAATACTGGAAAACGAAAAAAATACTTAAAAAAAATAATTTTTTGGTGATTTCTGAATTTTATCTGATTATTTGGGGATGCTTTTTGTCAATTAAAATTATTTTTGGGCAAGAATGACAGATTGTAGAAAAGTAAAGAATTACTGTAATTTGTTTTAATTAAAAAATTACCACAAACTAAAATAAATAAAGATATCAAATGACCACCAATTATTTTATAGTCTATTGTGTTGTGAGTGATTATGCATCTGGACCCTCTTGCATTACTTACTGCATTCTTAGTGGAAGAAACAATGAAGTTATAAAACTGGCCAAGTGTGAGTTGGACTTAGGCAATGAGGGTACCGTATCTACAACTTTACACTTACAAACACAAACTAAAACAGCATTATTGGTGGCAGTGCCATCTAGCTTATTATTAAAAGATACAGTTACACATTTATTTGTAGGAAACAATATTCAATGTTAAGTAATGTAAAGGCTTAGAAAGTGTTAGTTAATTATGTAAAATTACACTTGACCATTGTTAATGACACGCATGTAAATTTGCTAAGCGGTCACTCATCCAAGTACTGACCAAGCTCAAGGTTGCTTATCATTGAAGACTGTTTCCTAAAACAATTGTTTTACTGTTTCTAAAAATTTGAAAAACTTGTACTGATATTTGCACTCTAATGCATTATATAAATTGTTATTTATTTAGGATTTTTTTTTATTAAGGATGTTCACAACCTGTTGTAAATATAAGTGCACAACTAACTTACAACTTTGTCTAACTAATTTTCAATGAAATTTGTTTTTAATTTTTAAATTGCTCGACTATAACTTGCAAAGCCTACTTAGGTGTGATAGTTTTTCTTTTAGCTGCATATAATATATACAATATTACTGCCGTAAAATTTTACACATATCTGTGACACTTGACTTACAAAAAAATATTAGCACTTTAAAGCTTATGACTGAACTGATTTTACCTACCTTTACTGAGTATACCTTTGCCACGTTATAGCTTTCTGTATTGATAGTCTCTGACCTCAGTTGTGGACAAATAGACAGACTGATGGATGAACATGGCAAAACAATAAGAGTCATTATGGAACCCTAAAAAGACTTTCTAACACATATTTAAAGATGGTTAACCTTGGATTACTCTGTACTAACTGTGTGTGTGTACTGTTAAACATATCAAACATAAAAGATGTATGAAATAACCAAAAATATTCATGTTGGTAATTTAATACATAATTTTAATTTACCATTGCAACAATCACAATCAGTATAGATACCTTCATTATAACCATTCTTTTTATTCTATTTCTGGGAAATTTTCTCCTCTGTCATATTACTGCATTTAAATTTTTACATCAGCTTCACTAAAACAAATAGTCTAAATATTGTGGATGTTATAGTAAGACAAATTTATGTTAATTTATTTTAGTAGGCATCTATCGCAGGTTGTATTTGATGGTGGTGAGACATTTAGAATGTTTTATGTAAACTATGGATAAGACTAACATCAGAATAACAGACCAGAACAGAACAGATCTTCTTTCATTTTTGTATATTAATTACAAAGATAGTTTTTAACAGTGCAAATTATAAAAAATATTTGTTCCTACACTAATGAGCAATAATAACTAACTACTGACTTACTTAATTCCATAAACTAGTAAACATAGCTTCATAAAAAAAAGAGTTATATGTAAACAAAAATATATAAACTAATAGGAAAACCTTTTTACATTTTGGTTAAATAATAACACAAAAATTGCATTTTCCTAAGTATTTCTTGTTTAAACTTCTCTTGTTTATGTTGTTGCTATCGCCTTGGTGAGACTTAATTTTCATGAAAATTGCTATTTATTTAAGTTTGTTAATTAACATACGTCTTACACCAGATCCTTTGACTTCAATGAGTTGTTTAGGAAATATTGTTGCTATGTAAGTTACTAGTTATTATTATTATTTTAAGATAATGTTTTTGATGTGCTCAGCCCATTTTAGGTTGCTAGTCACGGTGACTGCAAGATCTTATTGTGTCTTGACCAATGCAAGTGTTGTGCTGTCTATTGTGTACTCCAGGATTGTCCTTGCCTAGAACGGTAGATTTGGTTGCATTAAGATTGGCCTTCCATTCTTTAGTCCAATCTGCTTGTCTAACAAAATTTATAGCACAATAGTAGTAATATATATATATATATATATATATATATATATATATATATATATATATATATATATATATATGTATGGATTTTGTTTGCACAATCTGTAGACTTTTTACTTAAAAGAAAACCCACCAACTATTGCTATATAAATTTTGTTAGACAAGCAGATGGACAAAAGAATGAATCGCCAATTTTATTTTAAATCAATGTTTTCTTTTGCATTTCAGAAATCATTACATGACAAATCTATGGAACTTCAAGATGTCATTCAGACATTATCTGAATATGTTACAAAGTTTGAAGATGCAAAACTGTTCAGGAAATACTTTTCTAATATACTATTAGCCTTGGTTTCAACTAAAATTCCTTTGAAGCCAGTGTTTTCACATTCAAATTTTGATAGCTGCAATGATGGTGAGAAAATAAGTCATTTGGAAAATTCAGTGGCTTTAGCTGTTATGAGCGACCATCCGGATATTCTGCAGTAAGTGTTTTAAACTGATTTAAACAGATATGTGTGTTAAACTGACAACTTCAGGCTTCGCTTAGAGATGGAGGCTAAGGCCATAGTCCACCACGCTGGTCCAATGTGAATCGGTAGATGTTTGTCAAGCTAGTAGCCACTCGACTATTAAAGTTTCTAACCCGCCCATAAGGTCTCTTACTTGAATCAACGACTGCTAATCATAATATGAGAATACGACGACGAATGCGACTGGGCCATGCGCTCCTCTTTATAACATTATACTGATTGATATTGGCTTTAATTTAATTATAATCAATTTGTTGGTTAATAGTAATTCAATTTTAAGAAACTTTGGTCCATTTTAATTATAAAAGGTATTAGGCATTTCGGTCTATAAAAATTGCACAGCCAGACCTAAGATTATTTTTAAAACCTAGGTCATATAGACCCTAAACTATTACTACAAACTTATCCCTGTGATTGTGTTTTTTTTAAATTGATAAAATAAAATGTCTAATTCATTCTTTAATTAATACAGAGAGCAATATCTCACAGCAGAACTAGTTATTTTGGGAGTCTAACACCCACCATCGTGAGTGCCTCAGTTCTTGACCGTCTGCTGACTACACGTCCGGGTGGCTAGCCGTCTCAGTGGATGCGCCTCTTGGCTCCTCGGACCACTGTCTCGTTCGGACTGAAATTTCATGCACACAAACCGATCCATCTGGGCTAACTAATTGGCGTGTGTGGCACTACAAATCGGCAGACTGGGATGGATTGCGAGAATTGTATGCATCTTACCCGTGGAGGCAGCTCTGCTTTAGCTTAGAAAACCCTGACGTCGGCGCAGCCGCAGTCACTGAGACAATCCTCGCTGATATGGAATGTTTTATTCCTAACCTGCGAGTAGCTGCTGGCGTCAAAAAATGATGTTTAATATGTCTAGCAGAGAAGCTAAAATTCTTAAACAAACTGCATATGAGGCTTGGACCACGGCTCGTAATAATAAGGATCCGAATATTTCTAAGTTAAAATTAAATGTTATTATTATTAATTACTTGTTATTAAATATGAAATGCTGCCTCGAGGTTAAGGTTAAATTCCAATTCATTGGCGAAATAGGTGGGCTACTTGCGAGCTATCCCTCTGAGAGTCGTGCTTTCTGGTCGCTTGCTAAAGCTGCCGAAGGAAACTTTTGTCAGTCGTCGTTACTCCAGCGATGTTTAGTTACGAGATCATCTGCAAGACAAGGTGAAGCTGGCGTCAAAAATCTTAATGTACTCAACAGAGCGAAGCAGTACTTTACGTCGGGGCAAAGGTTGCTGCTTTATAAGTCGCAAGTCTGGCCCCATATGGAGTACTGCTGACATCTCTGGGTGGGTGCACCCGGATACCAGCTTGGCGCTTTTGACTCGGTTCAACTATGAGCTGTGAGAATTGTCGACGATCCCAAACTCACTTGCCGTTCCAAGCCCTTAAGTCTGGGGAGGGACTTTGCCTCCCAGTGTGTGTTCTACCACTTGTACAATGGGATGTGTTTTAAGGAATGTTCGTAATGATGCCCACTACTACTTTCTACCATCACACCGCTCGCATCGGCAGGAATTCATTCTCACACTTTAGAACCTAAATGGTCGCGTACAGTGCGGTTTCATAGAAACTTCCTACCGCGAACGCTTGGCTTGTGGAATGAGCCCGTTCACTAAGGTTTTCTCTAAGGACTACAGTATGAGGGTTTTCAAGAAAGAAGTTATTAGATTTCTGAAGGGACGGCAACGCGTGAGTATACCCTTGGTGTTGCAAGTGTCCATAGGCTACGGTGATCGTTTACCACCAGGTGGACCGTAAGCTTGTTTGCCACCTTAGTGATATAAAAAAATAATTATTAATTTATTTGCTGTATTACTGTGTGTTCTGGAAAATGCAGCTACATGGTTAAGTCCCTTATATATTTTCAAGGCGCTAGCAAATGAGCTAGCTATTGGGAATAATCCTGGGTCTGGCCACTCAACTTTTTTTTACCCAAACAATGTATGCAAAAAGATTTTTTGTTTCTAAAAGATACTAACGAAATTCACATCAATATTGTACAACCATTAATGAACCACAAACTATGAACTTTACACTTCTTTTAAAATTAAATTAGGATTTAGACTGTAATATTAATATAATGTAATATACTATAAATGCTTACATTTTATTTCAGATATGCGTTAAAATACTTTGAAATAAATAAAGTTCCACCATTTGAAGTGTTTATTCATCATGAGGATTCTTATAATGTGGCTCCCAAAAAGAGAAGACTCCTGGACTGTAGACAAAAAATCACTGATCACCACATTGTATCATGTTGCTACATTTTACTCAGTAAATTACCTAACGAACTTTCATCAAAGTGGGACTGGACGAAGTTCATTAATAACTTTTGTAATCACAAAAGTGATGAAGTGAGATGGTATGTCTTGATTTTTTTAAAAGTCATTTTTAGGGTTCTGTACCCAGAGGGTGCCAACGGAGCCCGATTACTGAGACTACGCTGTCTGTCTGTCTGTCCGACCATTAAAAGGCTCTATCTTTTATACCGAAATAGGTAGAAGAATTTTTCACAGAATATGTATTATAATGGGGGATTAAAATCTAACAAATAATAAAAAGTTAAAATTTAAGGGGGGTCACCATACAAGACACATTTTCGTTGTTTTTGCTCTATCGTAAAAACAGAAAGACATACGAACTTTAAATTTGCAGTGAAAATAGTGTAAACTCTAAAGTGTAACAAGAAATAATAAAAACCGGCCAAGTGTGAGATGGGCCCAAGCAATTACTATTTTAAATTACCGGTACAGCGCTATCTAGTTTATTATTAAGAGAAACAGTAACACACTTGTTTGTTGGAAAAGATATTCAAAGTTAAGCATCATCAGGCTTGGACAGTACTTGGATGGGTGCCTGCTTAGTGGCACCTTTTTTTTTTGTTTGTGTTTGTAAATTACGTAAATGGTAGAAGGTACGGAACCCTTGGTGCGCTAGTCCAATTCTCATTTGGCCGGTTTTTTATAATACTGGCCTGTGTCTCTATTGATAGTAGTGACCGCGTGCCGAATCAAAGGGGCGCGGGTTTTATCTCCGCTCAGGAAAAACATTTGTTTTAATCTATTTTCTGGGTGTCTTTTATGTATAATGTATATATTTACAAATAAGGTTTATTACAAATAGTAAGTCATAATTCGTTCCGATCGGATAAAATTATTGTGATTTTGATATTAATTAGTGAATTCTAATTGAATTTCAAAAAAAATATAGCATAAAGTAAAGTCCCTAGAGAGTTGTGAATTTTAATGCTAATTCAGGAGTTATTCTTTTAAAAAATTAACACTTCATCTAGTACTTACAGTACAATTAAATGTAATTTTTACAAACATTATTTTTACTTTAAAAGAGTTAACATAAATAGGTAATTTACATTTCAAATGAGTTAGCGCATGATCAAGTGCCATATTGGTGGCCGAAGTCCGTAACTAGTACTAAACACCAAGCACACCATAGTACCTCATGTACAATATGGCACCTGACTATGCGCTTACTTATTTGAAACGCATGCAATAGGTACGTGCTATGGTTCTATTCTAGCTTAGCAGACAAAGCACCCTGGCTGAACAGTATTGGCAGCTTTTTTTAAAAAAAAATATAAATGTTTCATTATGATAGCAGTTGATTTAAATATTTCATTATTTTGTTATTGTGGTGACTATTTTTATTATGAACAATTAATTTGCAGGATGGTTAAAGAATGTATGGTGATTATAACCAATATGACCGAAGCACAGTCAAAGATATTATCGAAAAACCTTAACCTAACAGATTTGAACTACCCTCCATCTGTAGTTTTAAATCATAGTGAAATATACATGTCAGAAGAAAATATATCAAATGTAGATTTGAGTGCTTGCAATGTTGTAAACATTGATGGAATAATGTTGCCATTTTATGACAAAGACAATGTTCAACCCAGTAACTTGGTTCCTGTGAAGTCTACAATGGGCAACTTGAGAAGCTTAGGGTTAGCTGTTGCATCAGGTATAGTTCCTAAGTTATCTTTCCTTACTTTACACATGACATGCTAGTTGATATGATGAATCATATAACAATTTGAACTAAAACTATTGAATTTCTTGACTAGAAACCTGTTTTTTTTTAAGAGGTAAGAAGAAATTAATTGTGTGTGATCCTCTCTATTACAAGAGTGCTTTGTGCTTACCATGAGTACCTACATCTTAGTGGTTTATTAGTCAATGCAAAAAATATAAAGCTTTCTTACTTATTGAAAGTTTCGCAAAATGGAAGTTACTGGATTTTATAATATTTCTTAAAAATATTCAACTTTTAAAATTTTTGTTGAAGGCTAAGAGGCTAGAACGCGTAAATACGCAGCTTTTGTGCAAATTTCGTAGCAAAACTAAAGCATCTGAAGGATTGAAAAATATATTTCATTTTTAGAAAACGTCGTTTTAACCGTGTAAATGATAAACTGAAAAATATGACTCTTCCAGACATCTATTGGCGATAGTGATACTATTATTTTTAGCGACACAGCATCACTAAAGCTACGTGACAAGAGATGGCGTTTTAAAAAAAATAAGTAAAAGCTTAGTCTTCCAGGTACTTGTATTCAATTCTACGAAAAATCTGGAAGAGACTTGTTTCAACACTTGTGCAATTTTTTAAAGCGTGTTTTACATGCGTTTGTCAGGAAAATGGTTAAATCAGCAGGTTTTATCAAATAACTAGTGCATTAACTCTAAGTTTCAGCAAAAACTCAAGAAATGTGACTACAAAACGGTAAAAACGTTGAATACTTACAAAGTTTCACCTTGGTTTTACCACAAAAAACCAAGCCATGTGTGTGTCACCAAAATAAAAAAAAAATGGTTTTGTTTATTAGATTATTTGCCAAATCCTTAGATTTTTGCTGAAGCAGCATATATCAAAACGCAATATTCATTGAGATTATTTCTTTATCACTATGGATCTATTATATTTAAAATTTGAATTAAATTATAATCATCAAAACAGTTATTTTTTTATTTTTTATTAAAGGTAAAGCAGTGTGTCTTATGGGTCCAGTAGGTTCGGGAAAAACTACCTTAGTTGAACATTTAGCAAATATTACGGGCCGTAAAAACGTAGCCTTCAAAAAAGTTCAACTAGGTGACCAGACCGATTCACGTATGCTACTAGGATCACATCAATGTACAGACATTCCAGGGGAGTTTATATGGAGACCAGGTGTTTTGACAGAGGTCTGTTTTTAATCTTTTCATGAGTTTCTATTTTTTCAACAGTGTGAGTGTCTATTTTTTCAACATTGTATTATGTTCAATGTTAACAACTATGAAATTACTCAACTCTTATTAATTTTATGTCAGGCGAATTGACTAAAGAACAATGGCGAAATTATTTGAGATATTTTTGAGCGTCTTAAAATATAATTTCTACAGAATGTATTTAAATAATTATGTACATTTTGTCAACTAAACCTATGCTAGTAAAAACTAAAATAAAAAATACTTTTTATTAGATACAATATATTGATTCTAAAGGTCGAACCACACTAGAGCAGCGCCTCGCGAGTCGCGTCAATATATTGTTTTGAGCATTTGTTATAAGAGTATACCACACGGTGCTTCGCTGCACAAAGTTGCCTCCAAGAGAATATTATGAAATGCGGCGACGCAAAATGCGCTGTCACACGAGGCCAGTGCGGAACCAGAACTATAAAAAATATACAAAAAGTTCAAACAAACCTTTTTACTTGACACATAATACCCACGGTTACTTTACATTATATTATTATGTTCTATATAATGCGTGCTATCGATCGCTATGTTAATCAAAAATTATTGCGTTCTCTGCATAATTTATTGACTTTTCTACTATCTTCTACTATTGGGAATAGTACTGTAGTAGGTACATCGAACATCTTGTTTGCTTATATTTGAATAATGAAAGCGTTTTCAAAAGCTGTTTTTTGTTGACACGCATAAAATGCGTTCTAATCTCTATGTGCGCGTTCGATCGTTCTATTGACCAAATAAAATGCACTATTTGTAGATTCTGGTGGCACTTTCTTTGCGTATTCAATACCTTGGCTACACATGTTTGGCTGATAGAGCATTACCCATTTGGTGAATACAATAATTTCAAGCCCTATGCGATGTCATAGCTCTGTATGCTAAGGCAATCTTGTTAAAAGAATTACAGCATGGCTTAACTATGCGATTTCATAAAATAGAATAAAACAAATACTTTAAAGTAATCTACAAACAAAATGAAAGAACAACAATAATTATAAAAGTACTTCAACAGTGAATATTTGTTGTTGGATTCACCAGCCATAAATTAAGGCAAAGAAATTTGGCCATATTGCTGAATCTCTGTGCTACAAAATACAAAATTCCAATTCTTATAAGTTCCTTAGAATTTCGAGTCAGGTATTGTGATCGCGCCGAGTTTGTTGTTTACAACAAAGAGATACAATACTTTTTAACAAAAGAGAATATACACCTTAGCATCACCGATCTGTTTAAGCATTCACATTTGATAACTGCCAAAAGGAGCACAGAACACCCATTTCCCGATATGGGTATTTGGTAGTGATATTTCGTAATACAACCGCTTAAAGGAATGGCTAAAAGTTAATAATAGACTTTGCTATGATTTTGCTACTAACAGCTAATGTAACACGAAACGCTAACAATTTTGCTACGAAGTAGTGAGATGGAACGCGGCTTTATTGGTGAGAATTGCGAAATATCCTATAAAACTTTTGAGTTTCATATCTATTATTCCTGGCTTCCTCGATCCAAAATTCTTAACAAATAATACTCAGGAAATGACAATCAATTAATATAACTTTTTTTGATCACAAGACGCATCCATTTTAACTATGCAAGTGCATAAATTTACTATGCAAGTTCGCCATTGTTCTTTGCTAACATGGCCATTTTTGACTGTTGAACAATACTAATAGACTTGTTTGACTGATGATGATACATAGCTAGCTGTACAGCGTATAGCGATTAGGTTAAGGTGCTCGCCTATTAATGCCTTCATAGCCAAATTCAAAATTCTTTTATTCAAGTATACATATGTATACGAACGACGAACTATAAAAAGTACGTCTCGATAGCTATCTGTAGATCCTATTTCTTTCGTAATAGCATGTACATTGTCAAAAACTTCCATATGCTTTTGGCAATAGGAGCATTTGATTTAATATAATTTCTTGTTGTAGGCAGTACAAAATGGTCATTGGTTGCTATTGGAAGACATCGACAGTGCTGCACTAGATGTTGCTTCGACTTTAAGTTCTCTTTTGGAAAGAAATGCACTTTGTGTCCCAGGATACAGAGATTCCTTGCCTGTTACTCCTGGGTTTCAGCTTTTTGTTACACAACGGTTTGTGGTTGTTTAAAGTAAAAACATAAAATAACTTTATTACATATTCTGTTGTCATATAAATTCTGCGCCTCAGGTTAAGTTAGGTGCGTCATTTCACTGAGATATTATCAAGGACAGTCAACTTCTTTGCTCTTGATCTTAATAAACTGCACAAAAAACTAAACACTAACTATACCTTCAAAGAAAGTAGGAATTTGCGCAGTCTTCGCAGCTAAGTTCATTTGTGATGAAGGAATACTGTAGGATATCTTGATGTCGGTTATGTCAGTCCTAATTTAGTAGTGAAGTATATAACAGTCGTTTCATTTACGGCCACTGCACATTACCGATTTACAGTTGCCAAATTAAATAGTTGGCTTGTACATGTATAAAGACTTGTCTTGGTTGAGTGACTGATTTATTAAGGAACGATCTACATCACCGGTGTTGGAAACTTGAGATTTTGCATATAGATTTCTTTTATGACATATGGCTATTGCAAAATGTTATAACCATTTGATAACATAACTATAAGACGTTAAAATAAGGGTTATAAGAGTTTGTATGAAAATCCTTTATTTTAAAGTTAAATCTGTCGATGTTTATTTTTGGCATTTTGGTTAAAAATATAAAATGAAAATTATCCTCTAGCGGTATAAAATAAGATACGGTTGGTTGTATGGGAGTTCCAATGCATCACAAGGCTGGATTTAAACGGGGGCTTAAAAGTTTGTATGGGACGGCATCGTGGGGAACCAGATAGTATTAATTATTTAAAGTTTTTGGTTTCAGAATAATGGTGACCAGCCATGGTATACATAGAAAATTGACTAATTCTAGTACACTACTTCAGAAGCATTTAGCACTAATAAATGTGGAGCCTTTGTCATGGGCAGAGTTGGAAGAAATCATTCAAGTAGTTTATCCTACTCTTAGCAGTATCTCTCAAAGAATTTTGAAAGTATTTATGATGTTTTCAGTTGGGAAACATGATACATCAATTGAAACATCGCCTGACTGCGACAACATATTTAGAGTTATCAGAGGTTCGCGACTTATATCCACCAGAGATTTAATGAAATGGTGTTCTAGAGCTGTAGTAGGCTATGATGTGACTAGCTCTGAATCAGCATTGAAAGTGCTACAGGATGCATTAGATATATTCACATGTTCTATACCGTCACCAGATAACCGATTGGAATTAGCAAAAAAGGTGGGTACTCTACTAGGCATAGTTGAGACAAAGTCTGAGTATTATTGCAAACATTATAAACCTAATGTATCACTAAATCCAATAGCCTTAGTAGTTGGTAGAGCAAAAGTGACCAGAAAAGAAAAAAGTTTGGAATCTATTGATTTTGATAATAAACAGGTTGTGTTTTCTTTCACGCGCCAATCAGCATTGTTACTTGAAAGGATTGCTTGTTGTGTAACATCTAATGAACCGGTGCTTCTAGTTGGTGAAACAGGCACAGGAAAAACCTCATCAATCCAATACTTAGCTAAACAGACAGGCCATAAACTTGTTGTTATTAATATGAATCAGCAATCTGACTCTGCTGATTTACTCGGTGGTTATAAACCAGTTGATATAAAAATTGTAATACGACCTATTAGGAACGTATTTGAGGAACTTTTTCGGAGTTTCTATAATGTGGAGAAAAATCAAAAGTTTCTTTGCCATATTGAAACTTGTTATGATACTGAAAACTGGACTGCACTTTTGGCATTAATGAAACAAAGTCATAAAGCTGCTGTAAAGAGACTCACGACGGAGAAAAGGGACCAGAAAGTAAAACGATGGGTTGCATTTGGACAAAAGCTAAGCAAGTTAGAACAGCAAATTAAGACTGCTTCTAGATTAACATTTGCCTTTATTGAAGGATCTTTAGTTAAAGCTATGCAAGAAGGGTACTGGGTATTACTTGATGAAATCAATTTAGCTTCTCCTGAAATATTGGAATGTCTAGCTGGGTTGTTGGAGGATAAAAATGATACTATAGAGTTATTAGAAAAAGGTGATAAAGTACCGATTAAGAGACACCCTGAATTTACTTTGTTTGCATGTATGAATCCAGCTACAGATGTTGGAAAAAAAGATTTGCCAGCTGGACTTAGAAATAGATTCACCGAGTTCTTTGTAGATGAACTGACTGAAAGAAATGATCTGACATTACTTATAGGTGACTATTTGTACCACATGAACCTTAGTGGGTCAGTGTTGGAAGCTATTTATAATTTCTATGCTACCATAAGAAAAGAAGCTAAACTAAATCTAGTTGATGGAGCAGGTAATAACAAACTGAACTGTACTTATCGAATGATTATCCAACGCTGTGCATATTTTTTTAATATTAATATTTTTTCCAGGAAATGCTCCACATTATTCACTAAGGACACTATGTCGTGCCCTGACAGCTGCAGCAAAGGCTAAATGTGGCACTGTATCTAGGTCTTTGTACGAAGCTTTCTGCTTGTCATTTCTTTCTCAATTGGACAACAATTCTCATCCAAAAGTTGAAGCTATGATTGCAAAGTAACATTTTAACATTGAATTGCATATTTTTATCCAAAAGTATTATGTATATTTACTATAAATGTTTTTTTTCCCAGGGCTGTTATAGGAAAGAAAAGTCTCAAGTCAGTTCTCAATCAGTTAATTCCCGAACCACAAATACAAGGGCAAAGTTACCTACTTTTCGAAGGTCATTGGGTTCCTCAGGGTCAACTTGAAATTGACATACCAGATAGCTACATTTTAACCCCTACAGTAAGGAAAAACCTCAGGGACATTGCACGTATTATATCATTAGGGCGATTACCTATTTTGTTACAAGGTGATACGTCAGTTGGTAAAACTTCTTTGATATCGTATATAGCAAAAGCATCTGGCAATTTCTGTGTACGAATTAATAATCACGAACACACTGATCTTCAAGAGTATATAGGATCATACGCTACTGACGCAAGTGGGAAGCTAGTATTCAAAGAAGGCGTCTTGGTCGAAGCAATGAGAAAGGGATATTGGATCATTCTCGATGAGCTAAATTTAGCTCCTAGTGATGTTTTAGAAGCTCTTAATCGAGTATTAGACGATAACCGTGAATTGTTTATCCCAGAAACTCAGCAAGTTGTGAAGGCTGATCCCAATTTCATGTTATTTGCTACACAAAATCCTCCGGGTCTATATGGAGGCCGTAAAATGTTGTCTAGAGCATTTAGAAACAGATTTGTGGAATTACACTTTGACGAAATACCTCGGAATGAGCTTGAAACGATATTGCATCAAAGGTGCCACGTACCCCCAACTTACTGTAAAAAGATGATAGCAGTTATGGCTGAATTGCAAGTAAGACGTCGTGGTTCAGCTGCAGTACAAGGCAAAGATGGATTTATTACCCTAAGGGATCTATTCAGATGGGGACAGCGTTATAAACATGCCTCTAAATTTAGTTTGGCTGAACATAAATTTTACGATTGGGATCAACATATTGCTGACGAAGGTTATCTTATATTAGCTGGTAAAGTAAGGCAACCTGATGAACGAAAAATAATAGAGGAAGTCTTAGAAAAACATATTAAGAGAAAAGTAAGTCCAGAAAATTTATTTAGTCTACATCAAGAAACATCACTTGTTACGAAACCCTTTTTGGAAATGTTACTAACCAATGATCTAGAAGAATTTTCTCATGTTGTTTGGACGTATAATATGAGGCGGTTAGCGGTTCTGATAGCTAAAGCATTTAATTTTGATGAGCCTGTACTATTAGTTGGAGAGACAGGTTGTGGAAAAACTACTATTTGTCAAGTTCTTGCTATGTTAAAGAAGAATCAGCTTCTCTCCGTTAATTGCCACATGCACACGGAAAGCTCAGATTTTTTAGGTGGACTGCGACCTGTACGTCAATATCAAAACGACGGAAGATTATTCGAATGGGTAGATGGTCCTTTAATTAAAGCTATGCAGAACGGAAACCTTTTTTTAGCAGACGAAATATCATTAGCAGATGACAGTGTGTTAGAACGACTAAACTCTTTGCTAGAACCCGAAAGACAACTTGTTTTAGCTGAAAAAGGAATGGACGATTCGGATGTATTGGTTGCAAAAGCAGAAAAAGATTTTCATTTCATTGGCACCATGAATCCCGGTGGAGATTTTGGAAAGAAAGAGTTATCGCCCGCTCTTAGAAATCGATTTACAGAAATATGGTGTGATAATTTTATGGAAAGGGAAGATCTACTAAAGGTTCTTGAAAAAAGCGTAGCCAAAGGAATATCACTAGGTAATCAAGAAGATGGCAGCTCCGGAATTGGAAACTTCATTCTAGATTTTATTGATTGGCTAAAAAAATTGGAAGTAACTAGTAAATTTCCTTTCAGTATACGTGACTTATTGTCATGGGTTCAGTTTATTAACATCACAGTGGCAAACAAACTGTTAGACACTCCCGAAGCTTATGTACACGGTGCTTGTATGACATTTTTAGATTGCTTTGGAACAGCATTGACAGGTCATATAGATTCTGAAAGTCTATACTCAGTACGCAGTACAGCTATTAACTTTTTACTTAACCAAATCAAAACTATTGGAAATGAGTACACAGAAGGCTTAGCACAAATGCTAAGTAATAAACAAACAAAATTTATTGCTGAAACTGATGATATCCGATTTGGTATAAGGCCATTTTATATTGAGACAGGTTCGACAATAAGCACATGTGAAGAAAATCAGACTTTTGAATTTACTGCTCCAACAACAGGCTCGAATACTTTACGGTTATTAAGAGGTCTTCAGTTAAATAAAGCTATTCTTCTAGAAGGAAATCCTGGTGTTGGAAAAACTAGTTTAGTGTCAGCTTTGGCTAAAGCTTCTGGTCATAAAGTAGTTCGAATTAACCTAAGTGATCAAACTGTAAGTGTATTTTTTTTTTTTTTTTTACATGTTTCCGTTTATTGTGATTTTAATATTACTATCTTTACAGGATATTACAGATTTGTTTGGGACTGATTTACCAACTGAAGATGGCTCTTTCGCTTTTCACGAAGGCATTTTTTTAAATGCCCTTCAGAATGGCGACTGGATACTGTTAGACGAATTGAATTTAGCTCCTCAGCCTGTTTTGGAAGGTCTCAATGCTTGTTTAGATCACAGGGGTGAAATTTATATACCAGAACTGGGTAAAACATTTAAAGTTAAGCAAGAAACAAGACTATTTGCGTGTCAAAATCCTTTAAAACAAGGTGGTGCCCGCAGGGGATTGCCTTTATCATTTTTGAACAGATTTACTCAAGTCTATGTTGATACTTTGACCAAAGAAGATCTTCTTTTTATAGTAGAGGCACAATTTTCCGAATTGCCTCAAGAAATTTTACATAAAATAGTTGAATTTAATTGTAAAATATCTCATGAAATAATTGAAGTTCAGACTTGGGGTCATAGAGGTGGGCCTTGGGAAATGAATTTAAGAGATATACAAAGATGGTGCGATGCACTAATAAAAGATCAGGATAATAGATTAAAAGTTTCTCCTGGAAAGTTTGTTGACATGTTGTATGTTAATCGAATGAGAACTCTAGAAGATAAAGAAAAAATGACTCAAGCCTATGACGAAATATTTTGCCCTAAATATCCGAGAACTGATAGAAATCCGCAATTTTACATGACTGAGTCTGAAGCAATTATAGGGAATGTTCATCTCAAAAGAAATATCGTGAAGCAATGCAAAAGTATGCGTCCAGAAGAAACTACGTCCTTGATATTAAGAAATCAGCTTCCTACTTTGAAAACTCTAGCCCAAAGTACCAAAATGAACTGGTTAACAATCTTAGTGGGCTCCACAGCTACAGGGAAGAGTAAAATCATACAAGTACTTGCTGACATAACCAATAATAACTTACAAATTTTGCCTGTAACGTCAGCTATGGATATTTCAGATCTTCTTGGAGGATTTGAGCAAGTTGATTACAATAGAAATCTTGAAGTTCTTTATGACAAAATTGAGACTATAACTTTGCAGACAGTTAGAAATATATGGTTGACACAAAAAAGCCCTCATTGGCGTACAAACAATCTATTGACCAAACTATTTCAGTACAAGTCAACATACTTAAACATTGATAAAAATATAGATTCGAATGAGAATGTAAACACTTTTAACGAGAAAATAAAGTTTCTCATAGAACATTGTGAAAATCAATGCGTACACTATAAAATTGAAGATACGACTTATAACAGATTGAACAATATAATAAATTATTTAAAAACATTGCAAAGCAGAGTGAGCAACGCAAGGTCTGTAACAGCTGGTGGAAAATTTGAATGGGTTGACTCTTTACTTGTAAAGGCAATGTTAAATGGGTCGTGGTTGCTTTTAGACAATGTTAATTTGACTTCAGCAGCTATTTTAGATAGATTGAACGGCCTGTTTGAACCTAATGGATTCCTAAACATACCTGAAAGAGGCGCAATTAGTGAAATTAGGCCTCATTCAAATTTTAGGGTGTTCTTCACAATGGACCCAAAATTTGGGGAGATATCTAGAGCTATGAGAAATAGAGGTGTTGAAATTTTTTTAATGGGTCCTGAAGATAAAAATATAAACATACTTGAAAGTGTACCTAACTTGGATTTAGCAGCCTTGATTTCTTCATGTGGACTACCAAGTCAATATCATGCGAATTGTATGGATTACCATAAGAGGTTCTGTAATTATGTTAGAGGTAAATCTCATGATTTATTTTAGGTCCTAAATATTTATTTTATTTCTATTTCTTATTTTTAAACAAATAATTTGTTTTAGGATACGACGATCCGACAATAACTCATGTTCTTCAAGCTACATATTTAATGTGGCAACAAATGGTCAGAGGTTTACCATATAAAACAGCACTTCTTAATAGCTTTTCAGATGTTTATGTAAAACCAGTCACAGGCAGTGACTTTACAGCTGAATCTGCTGCTGTAAAAAAATCAGTGATGCTGGATGATCTACATAAGTGCTTATCATTTAAAAAAGACAAACGTCATTCTGTTATTGAACCTAACAATTGCGGTCATACATTGACCGTCAAAGGATTATGTTCAAATGCATTATACGAAACCGCTAAGTCAATAGCGTTTGTAGCAATACAGCAATCCTTGGATGGTCCATCCAATTTAGAGCTTTCTTTATATTTTCTTTACAGCTTATATACTGCTTTGCTAAAATGTCCTATTGAAAGTTATAATGTTTTACGTGATATGATTGAACAAAGCTTATATGATAATAAAAATAAAAATAGTGATAAATCAAAAGAAATTGTTCGTCAGTTGAATAATGATGCATATGCCTTTTTGAAGAAATGTGATAAATATGAAACTTTTCAAAGATTTTATTCTGAATCCCACAACATGGATGATAAACATATGAGTCCATCGAATACGAAATCTATTATGTTGTATAACGAACTATGGAAGTCGTTTTCAAAAATATTTTTGTCTGAGAATATTTTTTCAGCGCTGGATTATTCCAAATCCGTTCTTTCAGGCAAATTGAGCGATGATTTTGTTCACTTTCCTATTCTGAAAAATTGTCAACGTTATATTAAAATCATTGATGATAATATTGAAGCCGCAATAAAATGTGCCGAAAATTCGTTGGACGACGCAACTACTTGTCAAATTATGCAACTTTTAAACTGGAGGAATAGGTTCCTTAAAATATGTTCTCTACCAATATTTGTGAAAAACAAGTCGTCATTTATTTTGAAGGAACACATTTTACCGTTATTGTACATGCACAGCAAGTGGTTACAAAAATACTTGCTTGAACAATTATTTAGCCATTCTCCAAACACAAATCTACGCGAGAAATTCAAAAACGAAGTACGGTTCAGTGTACAGCATGAAGATCATGAAAACACTGATTTTGTGAAACTGAGTAAGAAACAAAGAAAACTAGAAGGCCAACCGAAGTTGTACGAAAATCAAAAAGAGTATGATTTATGTTGCATAAGGTTAAATATCTATAAAGAACTGACTTTAGATACGCACCAACCTTTAGTAAAACAATTACATAAACTTTCTTTATACCCTGATATTTTCGATGCTACATTGGCACTTGACGTTCCAGAAGCCAATATTAAGACTGTTCAAAACAATATCGAGGGCTTTAAAAGAGAAGCCATTACACCTGCGATTGAAATAGAAATTAAACTCTTGCCAGTGAATGTATATGTAATTCACAGAATACTAATTTTATTAAAAAGTGTATTTCTAGATATAACTACAAAACTGTCTCTGTTCGGTGAAGAGAAAATTGAAATAGGTACCGAATACTCAGAAGTCTTGAAGTATTTGGTGAATACAGCAAAAGTGACTAGAGGATTTGCTCCAGCCTTCCTAAATTTGTTACTAGTTTTGGAAAAATTACAATTTGGAGACTTAGACAGGTTAAAACAAAGGTATTTGTCAAAACAAGCCATTTTTTTGCAAAAGTCTTGTAAATTTGTAAATTGTGATTACAATATTGTGTTACTTGTTCATTAATTTCAGATTATCATCTGTTTCTGTCACATTTTGGGATGCATATTACAAAAGTATAGTCAATTCTCCGGCGTTATATCCTTTGCCTTTCTTCGGTATAAATAACAAATCAGATTCTGAAATTTTAGAACAGCAAATCCCTTCTAGGACTAGAAGATTATCTGAAAGTATATCGTTATTGCCATATTACATTCAAAAACTGACTATTTCAGATGGAGGTAAAGACATAATTAATAGTATATTTTATACGACTTTTTAATGTGAAATATCTGAACTTATACCAAAAAGCTACAATAAATTGTGTGGTTCTTAACTTGATTGGTTATTTATTTTTATAGATTCTGGACATTTGTTAGCATTTGATACAGTGTCTTTACAAGACAGGGCAGGCTACTCATCCCAACTTGACACTCTTTTGAATATTGTGTGGAAAAATATTGCAGTTTTAGACACAGCAGCCGGAATGAAACTGTGAGTATATGGTAATTTAACATTTTATGTACGATAATGTGGTCTAATCACTTTGTTCAAATCAGGGATAAAATAAGGAAAGAAAGTAGTTATGTGAAATCTCGTTATCTTTGGTAGATAAGTAGCTTACTTATACGACAGGACATTTAATGTAGGCAAATGTTTGTATGAAACAGGAAAATTTAAAACAGGTAACAGCGCGGCAAACTATCTATTTACATACAATCAAAACTAGTCAAGTCCAAAATTAAGTATTAATATTTTTATGTACATTTGTATTTACCCTACTAAACGATTTTTTGGTTGTGTATCCTAAAATTGGGCAACAATTGGGCCCTAAGAAAAAATTACTTTTACTTACGGTTTTGGCATCAGTTGTTTTTGATAACGGTTTGTGTAAAATTGTATGTAGTGTGTATGTTTATATGACTGTATTGTGTTTCTCTGATTCACTCACAATTATCAACTCAATATATAATTAGCTCGAAAAACGTACGGCAGCCGCGCCTTCTAAAGGATTATGAGTGACTGCGGCGCCGGTGCACACAGAGTAGGCGCGACGATCCTATTTAACCTACCACGCCGGTCCGACCGATGAGTCATAAATCTTTCCCGAACAGGTTTATTGTTGGATCGAGTAACGGATTTTGATGCGGTTTTTATTGTTTGAAAGCCTAAAGTTCAACTTCAACATTTCTATAATTAGCTGAGTTTTTGTATTAAATTTAAGCCATTTTCATATTTACATTTTACTATCAAAGGGGTGATAACAAAAACAAAAATTTACAGGAAAACAGATGCTGCCTTTGAAATGAAGAAGTACGAACTATTTGTAAATTACTTACACTCAACTATAGTTTTGACAGATTCCGAAGAACTTAAACCTTTGGAAAACATTTTTGAAGTAACCACACAACAACTAAGAGAATACTTCAAAGGACAACACACATATGTCACAGATATAATGCTAGAGGCAAATAAAATATTTCACAGTCTCTCAGAACTATTGAAAATAGAAAATTTGAACGCAAATGAGCATATGAATGGCAAAGTACTTACAGCAGAACTGTCTGTCTTAACGAGTCTTTTATCTATGAAAATAAATTCTGAGATGAATGCAGTTGATCATGTAGAAAAATACCGCTTAAAAGTCGAATATATAGAAGAGGATGTTAAAATATTTGAAGCGTTGCTAAGTTCTTACTACATGCATGGCTTGGTATCTGGGAGCATAACTAATACCGAAAATATTGAAAAAGCATCAGATGTACCAATTGAGTATTTCAAAGATAAGAATGATAACAGAGAGATGCTAAAGAAAGTACATCCTTATTGCCCTATTATTTTGGAGCTAAAAGAGAAAACTGCTGAAAAAATCCACAAATATGCAGCAGGGAACACATTCAGGCCAAAAGATCCTGCTTATGGCAGTTTTGTTAAGGTTTAACTATCTTTTGATTATTGTCTTTTATATTTGG
Source organism: Apoda limacodes (assembly GCA_946406115.1). NCBI lineage: Eukaryota > Metazoa > Arthropoda > Insecta > Lepidoptera > Limacodidae > Apoda > Apoda limacodes. The sequence goes on from OX291541.1 coordinate 9,649,255, forward strand.
AATTGATTTTTTATTGACATTAATTTATAATTTTTTTGCAGGAATGTAAACACTTTGTAAAATCAGTACTTTCGCCAAAAACAATAAAAGATTTAGCTGAAAATCTACAAAAGACTTGCAATAGGCTTTTTGAAAATTCGCAAAATAATATAAATGAAAAAAATACAATACAAAATGCTCGCATTGGTACCAAGGAAATATCATCATGGCTGTATTCAGTGAATGTATTTTACAAGAAAATTGAAGCCACTTACTCTGAAGCATTCCCAGATTTAGCTAAACCATTACTGAAGTCTTTAGCCCAATTGGTCTATAGTTTCAGTGTAATGAATGATCTGATAAAGGAATTGATTGTGAAGATAGAACAAGGCCCACATCTAAATGAAATCGTAGCAGATTTGATGATATATCCAAACTGTATACCAAATAGGGAAGCAAAGAAAAAATATTTAACCAGATTTATTGAGTCAAATCTTATACAGTTAATAAATAAAAATGTGATAGCTGCTAATAGTGATCCAATTAATGGTGAAATTCAATGTTTTGAGTGAGTATTATTAGCTTCTAATTCCAAAAATTGAGTTGGACAGCCGTAGAGCGGGCTGCTGCCATGTGTCACGGGCTTGATTCCCGTAGGTGAAGGGGCAGCCATTGTTGTCACAATATGTTAGTTGTAAAGTGGTCTTGACACTCGTACATACGTACGTAGCGATAGGCTTACTCACTACCCTTGCTCACGTATTTGGGACGAAATACCATCATTAACACGTGGATGTTATGACGGGCATACGTTCGCAACATATCTAACCTCCCCTTCGGTGATAAGTGTCGTGATTTTTTTTATTTATTATAACCCCAAAAATAATACTCTAAGGACCCTGTTATTCAATGGGTGAACTGCGTTTTCAAACTTTTAAACCAATTTCTCGAGTCTCTAGTTAAAATGTCTGCAAATGTTTTAAACTTGGAAAATTTCATACACATGGGAACTCTTTGTTAAGATGAAAGTAACATATTTGTTTATTTAGAATGTGCCATATCTGTGTGCCAAATTTAATTATAATCCAGAAAAAACATACACACATCTAAACTTTTTCATTTACAATATAATTAGGATTATTTTTGATTAAGTATTATCTAAACTAAGCAAATGATGTTCATCGTTTTGCCGTTTGGTAGTTTTCCTACTTAAGAATTTAACCGTAACCAGCTTATTAAAAAATCCAAATTTTATGCCAATACATTTTTTGTAGGAATTTATACCACTAAGGTGGCAAACAAGCGTGCTGTCCGCATGATGGTAAGCGATTCCCGCAGCCTATGGACGCTTGCAACACCTGGGGCATCATTCGCGCGTTGCCGACCCCCCAAAAATCTACTTACTTCTTTCTTAAAGAACCCCATACTGTAGTCCTTAGAGAAATCCTTGGCATCTCATTACACAGCCCAAGCGTTCGCGGCAGGAATTTTCTCTGAAACCGCACTGTAGGTGACCATTTAGGTTCTAAGGTGTGAGGATGAATACCCTGCCGATGGCGAGCGGTGCGATCGTAGAAAGTAGCCGCGTGAATCATTTCGAACAATTCCTCAGAACACATCCCATTATACGAGCGGTAGAACACACACAGGAAGGCAAAGTCTCTCCTCAGGCTTAAGTGCTCGATACAGCTTGCGAGTTTGGGATCGTCGACGATATGTTCACAGCCCGTCGATGAACCGAGTCAAACGGGTGAAGCTGGTATCCGGGTAATTTAAGAGTTCCAAAACTACGAAGATAACTATTTGTCCATTCTTTACGACCCGCATATTTTTGAAGGCTTGAGTTACAGGGATCTCAGAATGAATCATTAGCGCTCGGCGTTAGTGGTGGAGTTAGTTTTCTCATGTGTAAAATAACCTATTTCGAATTTTAAAACTATTAAGTCAAATAATATACCTATATTTAGTTTTATTACATGTACAATAATTTATTTGAAGTACCTGGAGGCGTTTTTTTTTAATAACGCCATCTATTGTCAAGTAGCTTTAGTGTGGCTTTGTCGGTAAAAATAAAAGTATTACTACTCGCCAAAAGATGTCAGGAAGAGTCATTTTTTTCAGTTTATCATTGCCTAAAAACACGCATAAAACGACGTTTTCTAAAAATGAAACCTAGCTAGATCGATTTATTGCCCCCGTAACCCCCCGCCAACTAAATTGCATGAATAACGTTAGAGCCGTTTCCGAGATTCAGATTATATATAAACATATATATATTTATATATTTTTTGTATATATATATATACATATATGCAAGAATTGCTCGTTTAAAGGTTTTAGATAAACTTCATCTTTTAGGGTATTAAAAATGAATCTTGCCGAGTTGAAAATGCACTGCATTGCTGCTGAACGTGCTGACAAGACGACATTTGAATGTGTTATGGCAACATTAGACCTTGTAGTGAAAGCTTGGGAGAAGCAACAGCAAGATATTGAACGGAAGAAACAAGATGATGAAGCTCTCTACGTCACTAAGTAAGTACTTACCTAATTTGGTAGGAAAATCGTTTTTAGGGTTCCGTACCTGAAAGGTAATTACGAACCCTATTACTAAGGCTTCGCTGTCCGTCCGTCCGTGTGTCACCAGGCTGTATCTCATGTAGACGTGGGCGCCGCGCCAGCGCCGCGTCGCCCGCACGCCACCGCCGCCATATTCATTTTCCGCGCCGATCGAATATTTGCGTGTATGTTTTTTTATTTATGTGTTCACTGGGGAGCTTGGTGTACAAAAACGTTTGAATTATCGAAAACAAGTGTGAGCAAACTTTCCATTCATGTTTTTTACGACGCTAAAACTCGAAGCAGTTTTAGTTGGAAAAATTTCGAAAACTTAATTATCACTGATGGCAATAAGAAGAAAATTGTTAATACTGATCAAGTTTATTGTTTAGCAGGCCTGACTGCTGCAAAAAATGAAAACAAAAACATTACATTTGGGTCATGCGTATTAAAGTTTCAATAAATATGAAACGAGCTGTTTTATTAGCTAACATGATTCATCATTTATGTCTTGGTCATGGATTGCATAACCTTGTGACAATAGATGGCATAAAATCAGTACCAAAAATTGCACTACTTATCCAAAAATTGTAAAGGCAATGAGATATCGCGCACCAGAGTTGCAAGTAGAAGCCGAAAAGGTACAGCTGCAATTAAAGTGTTTGCAATCTCTTGATGAAATTGATGAAATCTTGGAAAGTGACCTAGGTGATCCTATTTCTGACCCTGAAGGCAATTTTACTGCACTTGAAGATACAGAAGAATTTAAAGACAGAATTTCACCATATGTATCAGGAAATTTTATGAATATTCCAACAATAAAAACCGCAACGCCGACTTGCTGGCACAGCGTTCTTTAAATGCTAGAAAGTTTGACCCACATCTGTAACAGAGAACCTATCAATAAAATGTTAAGAAATATAGAGCTTTGAATAACTCAAAGTGAGTGGATCCTTGTAAAAGACCTTGTAAAATTTTTAATAAGCTTTCGCGAAGCTGTCGAAATCATGTCGTCGCAGAAGACATGTACAATAAATGTTGCCCTCGTGTTTCGTTGAAAGATAATTGACGCCTTAAATAGCCTCCAGGATGAAGAATCACTACTTATGTTACGCCTGAAACAAAACATGATGACATACATAAACAAGAGGTTTCCCATTACTAAAGCCATCCTCCAAAAAGCTAGCCAGCCATCCTCCAAAAAGCCAGCCAGCTATCCTCTTACATCAAAGAAGTGATAAGCGCCAATGAAATGCCAGAAACAAATTTAGTAGATACTTCAGGTGCTGCAAGCACAAGCAAATATTCTGACACATCATTATTGCACAAACTGTCAAAGAAACATAGCATAAGTATGTTCCAGGGAATCGCAGACGACCCTATATAGCAAGAATGTTGGCGTTATATTGCTGCTGCCGATCCAATAGAACCCAAGGATAGAAATCTATTATCATACTGGAATAATAAGAAAAACGCATTTCTTAACCTCACTATTCTTGCTAAAGCTGTACTTTGTGTGCCTGCTACAAAGTGTGTTAGTGAGAGGGTGTTTTCGGTAGCTGGATTAACTATTTCAGCAAAAAGATCTCGCTTGAGCTCTACTAGGGTGAACAAAATAATATTCATCCATGATAATAATAAAACATGTAAGACTGATGGGAAAAACTAATGGTACCAACCCAATAGCAATCCGCATTCACTGGTGGATGAAGGATCTTAGCCAAAAAATGTTATTGATTGCTTTTGTGCCACCAAATAAAAATATATTGAAATTTGTTGGATACAACGAACTTTTAATTGAATTTATTTCTACTTGTTATATCCATTCTATTTGATTGATTTTTATTGTGTTGTTTAAATCTTTGGTGTGTAGTGTAAACGAAAAATTAAACTGAAAGTGCTAGTTACGATTATTGTTTCTTTTACTTTTCTTGATTAATATGTCTCAATAACACGCAGCAGCACAGGATTCGTATCACAAATTAAGTTTAGTAGACTGTAGGAGAACCCCAAAAAAAACAGTGTGATGGCCTAGCTATAGGGCTGGTAGAAATACAACTTTAACGGTGCACATAGTATACGACGGACTTTGTCAGGATTTTCTTAAAAAAGATCAAAGAGGTCACGCCGCCGTCCAAAAAACTCCAGCGCGCCGCCGCTGGCATTTTTCATAGCGGCGCCCACGTCTAATCTCATGAACCGTTATAGTTAGAAAGTTGAAATTTTCACGGAAGATGTATTTCTGTTGCCGCTATAACAACAAATACTAAACAGAAAAAAATAAATATTTAAGGGGGCTCTCATACAACATACGTGATTTTTTTCCTCGTGTTTGTAGATAATGGTACGGAACCCTTCGTGCGCAAGTCCGACTCGCACTTGGCCGATTTTTTATGTGTGCAACTAAAATATTTTACTTGATTGTTTTCGCCTTTTTAACCCCCAACAAAAGCAGAGGAGTGTTATAAATTATACCTGTGTATCTGTCAGTGGCATCGTAGCGCCCAAACGGATGAATTATAAACTATGTATTTTCATTAATAGGAGACTTTATCGAGAGTGTTCTTAGCTAAGGTTCAAGAAAATCTGTTTTGTTTGAAGATGATTAGCTCTTTTCTACTTAATCAAAATATGAGCAATTTCTACAGGTCCATTCGATGCGTAATGTGGTATCCTTCACCTTCAATGATATTACAAGAACATAGTAATCTTGACCTGATACTGCAGCATCACCTGTAATCTGCAGGATACTAAACTCCTTACCTACTTATAGCAGATGTATCATGTTTGGGCTCAATGGAATGGTCTCAATGAATAGTTTACAGATGTATAGTGATAAGGGTCTGATAATGGAGCAGAAAAGAGAAATGAGGATAAATTTTTAATTTCAATGGCATTCTATGCTCCACTTTATTCACTGTGTTATAACTATAAAGCTTACCAATTGATTCTACTAATTATCAAAATCTGTGCTGTGAAGAAACTGTTCTTTGCACAGCCGTCACGCAATTTTTTTTTTATCAATCTTTATTTACTGTTGAACAAATTACTAATATAAATTCGTTCAAGATTTTTGTATTTGAATGGCTATCTAAAATCTGAATTTTCGAAGCCAAATTAATGTCTATTTTAAATTAAACTCCTATATATCAATTACTTGACACACGTTGACTTTGACAAACTCATTTAAAGGTGATTCAATTATTATCGTATTTAAGGTCAAAATGCGAAGATATCGACGAAGAAACTGAAGCAATTCAAGAAATTTCTGAAATTTTTCCTTCACATTCCGACACAGACTTTTCAGAGTTTAAACCTACGACGTTAGAACAGACAAATACAAAGGTACTATCAGATGCTGAGAAGAAAAAGCCAAAACAACTGTTATCACCCGAAGATGTATCGTTGATATACAAATGGCACTCTAATTTCGTTCGTGATATGACTGCTGCTGAATGGTTATTCAGTCCTAAAAAGTCTTCTGGCATTGACGTAGTTAGTTCTTTTATACAAAGGTATCCTTTATTTAGCCGAGTAATAGAAAATGCATGGGAAACCTTAGATGCTGAATTTGAAGGAAATATATCGCCAAGTTTCCTCGTTCTTGTATCGCAAATCAAGGAGAAAGTCGACGGAAATGGTAAGTTTCAATTTATTCACAAAATTCTTTACCATGTTCATGGCATACTAAAATACGCATTGACTATTTGGACCCTTTATAAACATTAAAAGTATTTTTTCCTCTCTCATGGCCTAATTTAAATTGCCTACCTAATTAGATACTTGAGTAAATCTAAGTATGTAAGCTTCCATCAGTCGAATTATAATTATTTATTTTGTAACTTTGAACTTCTACACTTTAATGCTGCAAAAATAGTATATTTTAGCTCTTTCCATAGTTTAATGACATATTGTATCCTATAGAGGGGTAGCGCTGCTGATGTAAATACAATATTTTTGTTACAAAAAAGGGCAAATCGTGCTATTAATAAATTAGGATCTAGTAGAATAGTTTCAGCAAGACAAGTGACGTTCACAAAGTAAATACTAGAAGTAAAAATTAGCTTAAAAAAATAATATTTCATAACTTTGACGATTTTAAAGTGATTGTAAAATCCTAATTTGAATAAAACATTTTGACTTTGACTTTAATCTTACTACACTGACTAGTGTTGTTGCCCCATGTACGTACAGAGGCTCGCAGTAGCGACGCAAAATATAGCGTGGCGTGAGCATAAGTGAGCTAGGTAAATTTATTGCAGTTTACAGTATTGGCCTTGAAGGCGTTGTTCGAGAATTATCTTACTGTTAATACTCTGATTCTATTTAATTTATACTTGTATTGTGACTTTTTCCAGAATCAGCAGTGAACAAAGGAGATTTCTATCATTCGCCGTGGATATCTGAAACAAAACAATGTGTACCGTTGTTACGTGAAGTAAAGGACAAAACTAATGAACTATTGGATCAGTGGCCAGATTTCCCTACTTTAAAAGATGTTAGTTATATTGAAGTAATTAATTTTAATAACAGATTTGTTCACGCCAAATAGGACGAGAAAATTACGCATGTGTTTTTACTATTGAGAATACATGTCACGCAATAATTACAGTATCGAACCCGAAAGCAAGTCCGCATCATCATCATATTGGCTTTGGTCCACTGCTGGACAAAAGCACTACTTCTCGAGGTTCTCAGCCTTCCGCATCCAGCTACTACTGTCTTATCTCTTAAGGTCATCGGTCCATCGAGCTGATGGGCGTTCTAGACTTTGCTTTCCCATACGCAATCTCGACTCTAGGACACGTCTGCTACATCGGCTTTCGGTCCTTCAACAGCCACGTTTATCGAAAAGAAGTCTTAGGATGAAATAAATTCACATACATACATAAGTTTTACACTATTTTTCGTTTTTTACTCAAATCTTTTATTTTCACTATTCCAGATAATAGTAATAGTGGACCGAATATTAGGATTCCCCGTGACTAGCCCCGTATCCCGATTCCTTACTGGATTAGAACTCCTCAGAGACAAAGTTGAAGAGTGGAACAAGAACGCGCATAAAGGAAATAACATGATCGATATATCGCTTGCAATCGGTCAGCAAATTGTTAACTGGAGAAAACTTGAGATGAGCAATTGGAAGGAGTGTCTTAACAGATTGTTCCAGAAGTAAGCATAAGCATTAAAAAAATACTATAAGTAGATAGGTTTCAGATATACTTAATGCAATCATTAAAGCAACTGGCCATTGACTTCCGGACCCGATTGGATTTAATCAGCATTGGTGACCGTATTTAAAGCTCACACATCAGTTAAGTGTTAATTTTTAAATGCTGATTCCAATTTATTTATTTTAAAATGTTTTTTGAACGTTCGCATTATATTCTTCTGATTTAGCCATACAGTAGTATTTTGAACAAACAAGCGTTTACAGCAAGAGCTGTTTGGCTTTCGATGGCCCTTGTTTTCTCTATAACTGCCAGAAACTAAGTCTTAATATATTTAAATACGTCATATTTTTATTTTTTATTAATGAAAAAGTAATATATTTTTACAGAAAACAATCTGAAGCCCACAAATATTGGTTCTATATGTACTCTGTGGTTAATTTTTACTTGTATGACACGTCAGAGGAGTCAGAACAGAGAGATTCCACAAAGCGAGTCATATCAGTGCTTAGAGAATTTATGGAGAAGTCTAATTTAGCAGAGTACGATGTGAGGTTGGACATAATTTATGTGTATCATTGTCATTTGGTGCATTTGGAAAGAAGTCCAAAAAGAGGTAAATCCTGTAACTAAATTATTGCATTAAATAAATTTTCCTGGACAAATCACATAATGTAGTGTCATCTAGATACCAAACAACTTATAAAAGTAATTATTTTAGTTTTTATTATTTTATAAAAGTTAATATATACAGCATGAAAACGCTAAGTGATCTCACTCGATTATTTCCAAACCATACACGATATCGAAATACTGATTATTAATCCCGAAAGTGCTTCATGAGCTGTATCTAATGTTATCAATAATAATCTATAAAAGAAACTGGATCTATCCAAAAATTTAATGTTTTCAGCTTTCATACATCTAGTATGGCGACATAAAGAAAGATATTTTATCCTTTAGGTACGTTCTTAAAAATACATTACGCACTTATTCTATGTTAATGTCAACAACTAAGATGAACTACAAATTCGTATAAGACAAGCTATAATGTTGATTTCTCCAGCGATGCTACGTAACGTTCATAGAGAGACAGCAGATAGAGCGAGAAAATGCACAGAAAATAAGGGACGCCACTTCGAAGATTATTAAAAAACCGTTAAGAAATGTCATAAAATAAAAATTATAAGCCCGCAAATTGCGTTCTTATTTAAAAGTATTTACGGAAATAATTTATGTTTATTAGATTTTAAACTTGCTAAGGTATTAGGTAACACGAGTGCCATGTCGCCATACTACATAAATGTATTGAAGCTAAAAACATAACATTTTCGGATAGATTAACCACATGTACCGATGACCTGTAGAAGGTGGCTACAAGTGAATAGATAAGAAAGGCGGAGTGGACCGGGCCCGCTGTGATAGTGCCCACTAGTAAAAGCCTATGTCCAGCAATGAATTGTTATAGGCTAATTGATAAGATATTATAACCAATTCTTTCAATCAATCAATATATTGTACAATTATGTTTATAAAAACTTCAAACGGTGCTATACCTACCTCAGCCCTAAAACGTAGCTACGAGAAAATATACCGTAACTTTATATTGTTTTAGACGAATTATTATCAATTTTGTGGAACACATACAACTATTACTCCCAGTTCAGCTCACAAGTAGCGTCTAGTATCAAAGATAAACGAGCTACCATAGAAAAGAAACTACGTGATTTTGTCAAAATTTGTACCTGGGACAGGGACCTGAGCTATTGGAGTGTAAAAGACACAGTGGAGAAGGCGCATAAGGCTTTGCATAAACATATTAAGGAATTTGAGGTAAGTTTTTCGCACTTTGTTTTTCTTTTACTTTCGTAACTTTATATATTTAGATGAACCTAATACTAGGGGCACGATTGTTTTGGGATAAAAAGTTCCCACGTTTGATACTTTTCATACTTTTGATAACGCTAGTTTTGCCACCGACACCCATCGTTCGTGTAGCTTTAAAACGTTAATAACTGAATAAAATTTTGGTCTCAAACGAACGGTTGACGTAGACATACTTCGATAATTATACACACACACTACGATAATTACACACACTACCATAAACAATGAATATGTATAGGTAGTTTGACAGATTAACACCAAAACCCCACCTCAAGACATGGGTCTAAAGTTTCATTTTTCCGTGGCAAAAGTAACAAACATTTCGTAAACGAACTGTTATACCCTTAAATAGTATGTAGAAATGCCAACCCTTAACAAACACGAAACCTTTCCCTTAGTCATCAGTTTTATAACCTAAAACAAACCGACTGACGGACAGCCAGTTCCCCGTTACCCATCGTCGCGTACTGACATTTGCTCATCCTTAATTTCACATTGTATTTTATTGAACTATAATTAAATTAGTTTTATTTGTGATTTAATTTCTTTTTTTAAAAACCCGTACCGGATCTCCGGTATAACATTGGTGGCAGCGTAAAGGGATCATTTTAATCCCCGGACTGTCTCCGAATTAAAATAGTGACTTTTTTTTATTGTGCCAAACTTTAAATGTGACTTAGTGAAACTCAGTGACACATGAAAATCATCGCGTCGGCCCAGTCAAAGAACAACAAGGGGAACTCATCTCTGCATCCAAGAACGTCAATACATATTCCAAATCTGAATCAAAAATATTCTGCTGAAAACAAAGAAGACGAAAGGAAACGTTTTGAAGTTCACTGCATACCACATGCAAATTCACCACCCTAAAAAAACATGTAAGTGCTGCTCCTGAAACCATGGTAACCTTCATCGCCTTCATGTCGCTGATCCTGTAAGTTACCCAAATTTTACTTTCATAAAACTATTTTGTGTGTGCAAAATCCGAAAGTGCTCCAAAAAGTTAAAATAACAGTATTAAAAAGTGAACAACTATTCGTTATAAACATATTGCGAATTAACTTTGCATAAATCCTTTGTCCAACTTTTGTGTTCGAGTCACATCTTCCCACCGTATCATATCTCCGTTCCACGAACACGAACACCTGCGGTCTTATCGCAAGTGTTGTCTTACAAACGACGCGGCTGCCTATTACACCGAGGCGTCGACACACCGAAGATTTATTTTGTTTAGATTAAAGGGTCCTAAAACCGATTCTAGTTCCGAACAAAAAGGTAATAAAGTAGAAATGGATATACTTATTAAATTTGTTAAATCATTCGACGGATCACGTGAGAAATTGAATTCCTTTTTAAGTAATTGCAATAATGCTGTTTCTTTAGCAAACAGTAATCAGAAAACAGTCGTTTTGAAATACATCATAAGTCAGCTGGAAGGCAACGCTGAAAGAGCTTGCTCTGTAAAAGAATTTGAGACTTGGGCACAACTGAGCGGATTTTTGAAAACACAGTTTTGCGACAACAAACACTATAGTCATTTATTAACCGATTTACAGCAACGCAAGCAGTTACCTACAGAAGCTGCAACCCAGTTTAGCCTTCGTGTGGAAACCTGCTTGTCGAAATTATTAACAGAGCTTACCATATCATACCAAAAAAGCGAACAGCTGGACGGCAAAATCTCAGCTATGGCAGATCTTGCCCTACACACATTTCTTACGGCTCTTTCTCCTAGAATTTCTGATTTTGTGCGTATGAGGGACCCTACTACGTTAAATGATGCGATTAATTTAGCAATCTCAGAAGAAAAGATTAGAAATATAAACACCTCGCTTTCCCCGTCCACGCCAAGACTTTCACCAACAGTCATACAGATCACGTAGGCCCACATCCTAATCGCCTGACATTTCTAAATCAGAGGCGCATTAATTTTATAGAACAAAACCATGACAATGACGATCACGAACACTTTCACGATTTAAACGAGTAAGGCTTCCCGTTGGGTATCGCACGAGAATGCTAGGCCATCCAATCGATACCATCCTTCAAAATACGAAGACCGAAAGCAAAGCCCTAGTAGAAAAACCACCTTCTATATCCACTGTGTCCACTGCATCTAATACGTCTGCTAAATCCACTGCATCTATTAAATCTATAATGTCCACCACATCCACTGTATCTGATACAGCTGCAATATCTGCTACATCCACTGTTTTCACTGCATCTAATATGTCTGCTAAATCCACTGCATCTATTAAATCTACAATGTCCACCACATCCACTGTATCTGATACACCTGCACGATCTACTAAATCCACTGTATATACCATATCTACTGCATGTACTACGCCTATTATCTCTACCACATCCACTACATCCGCCATGTCGCTAAATAACCAACCACAAACTTCCAACACTTCTTTTACCGAATCCAAACCCAAACCTCAACGGTCGGGTGGCCGTGCCCGAAACAACGACACTGTTGCATCCCATGCTAGAAAAGAAAGTCCAAACACTATTAAACCCATCCTAACTGAAGACAAAAACTGCAAGCGACCTGAAACAGAAGAGACAGACATTAAAATCTACGAAATAAACTCAAAAAACTCAGACAATACGAAACAAACAGACTGTTTCCTCACGTTCTAGTCCACACGCCCGTATCTGAAATTCCTTTAACGCTCTTAGTTGACTCAGGTTCTGCCATAAGTCTGTTAATGCAAAACTCTATTAAGACTCCGCCAAACATAATAAAAGAACCTGTATGTATAAAAGGCATCGACCCCATCCAAGAGTCAAGCCCTACAATGGGGCACTTTCAACTTAACTGTTTAACCGACAAAACTCCTCGTACATTTGTGTCCCACACCTTTCATGTGATACAAGAAATAAACCTTCCATACGACGGAATAATAGGCCATAATCTATTAAGTGAGCTATGATGTAATATCGATTATACAAAGAAAACTCTGAAAATAGGAAAAACATAACTGAAACTTCAATTTACTGAACCGACTTATATTATCCCTGCTAGAACTGAAACTATAATTGAATGAGCCGTCTCGAATCCAGAATTAAAAGAAGGCCTGGTACTAGATCAGCACTATTCTGAAAATGTGCTAATAGCTAATTGTTTAGTAAAAGTCAAAAAGAATAATAGAATAAATATTTTAATAGTAAATACATCAGAAGACACTATTACAATTGGATCTTACTTAAATCTTACATTATTACCAGTCGAGTATGATAATAGTAATCAACTAACCACGCCCTACTCCATTAATAATCTTTCTGAACAGCCCAATGTTACCAACTGCTTTAATCGCACCCAAGAAGTCCTAAATCTACTCAGAACTTCCCATTTAAATAGTGAAGAGGCCAAAGCTCTAAAAGACGTTTGTTGTGACTACTCCGATATTTTCCATTTACCCAATGACCAACTTACCCATACCAACGCTATCAAACACAACATATAAACCACTTCTTTTTACCCTATTAACACTAAATATAACCGCTTCCCTGAATTCCATAAAGCTGACGTCAATTCTCAAATTAATAAGATGCTAGAACAAGGAATTATCAAACCCTCAGTATCTCTTTTGGTCCTCTCCCATCTGGGTAGTCCCAAAGAATTTAGACGCTTCCGGACAACGCAAGTGGTGAGTAGTAGTGGATTATCACAAGCTTAATGATATTATTGTAGGAGACACATATCCAATCCCACAAATTACAGAATACTTTTCCACCCTTGACCTTGCATATGGATTTCATTAAACATTAGTAAACGAAGAAGACGCACCTAAAACAGCTTTCAGTATCACGCGAGGTCATTTCGAGTTCACTAGAATGCCTTTCGGCATGAAAAATGCCCCTTCCACGTTCCAATGCCTTATGAACACAGCACTTTCTGGCCTTCAGGGCATTCGATGCTTCGTTTACCTTGACGATATCGTCTTATGTGCTCCTGACCTCAAATCCCATGTCGATAACCTAACTTCAGTCTTTCAGAGACTGCGATTTTAACCTGAAACTCCAACCATATAAACGCGAGTTCCTTGGGAAAGAAGTAGCTTATCTGGGCCACATCATTACAGAAGAAGGTGTAAAACCTAATCCTGAAAAGGTCAAAGCAGTGACTGAATTCCCAACACCAAAGTGTCCAAAAGACATTAAGTCCTTTCTGGGGTTAGTCTCCTACTACCGCAGATTTATTTCAGATTTTTCTAAAACTGCTAAACCATTGACATCACTATTGAAAAATGATATAGTTTTCAAATGGGATAACCAACAACAACTAGCTTTTGATCAGTTAAAATACCAATTAACTTCTGCACCAATCCTCTCCTATCCTGATTTCACAAAACCTTTTGTTCTCACTTGCGACGCGTCTAATTACGCTTTATCAGCAATTCTATCCCAAGGTCCAATCGTCAATGACCGCCCAATTGCTTATGCACCCCGTACCCTAAATAAAGCTGAATGTTATTACAGCGTCACTGAAAAAGAATGCCTAGCCATAGTTTAGGGTACCAAAGTTTTCCGCCCATACTTATATGGATATCGGTTTAAAATCGTCACTGACCACAAACCCCTAAAATGGCTCTTTAATTGTTGGCATCTTTAAAAAAGATGGCGATTGAAACTCGAAGAGTTTGATTACGAAATAGAATATAAGAAAGGCAAAACAAACAGTAACGCAGACGCATTGTCACGTTTCCCAGTAAACCCAATTGAACAAGATCCTACACCACCTTCTAGCCACTATACCCCTGTCCCTGAAAACGTTCAACCTCAACCTCAAATCACAGCACCGTCAGATATTCTAGAAGAACTTGGTGTGTTGGATCTCAGCCCATTTAATGATGCACATGAAATGTAGATTTCGAACCACTAGATCTTCCATCCCCTTCAAATGTCCCTATGATTCCTGAAACTGAAAACTTGGAGTTATTGGATACACCAGTACCTCCTACCACTTCCATGATTCCTGAAACAGGAAGTATAGAGCTCTTAGACTTTCCATCTCCACCGTCGTTTTCTATACCACCCGAAGATGAACTCCTTCACCTAAATCTTCCACCTCCAAATGATTCCGGTTTACCCGAAACAGAAAATAGTACAAATATAAATAACACAAGTAATAATGAATATTTTAAGTTCTTGAAATCTATGTCAAATAACAACTTTGTCTTTAACACAAACCTAGTAGAACATAATGAAAGTTTATTCAAAAGTACCTGTGCAGTAACCATTATTCCAACATCTATAGATTTAGATGATTCTAACCCTTACATGCAAGAAATCCTGTCTTATACCGCAGACATCGACGAAATTGTCCAGTCTGAAAAAGAACTATATTCCTTTAAGAAGATTACTAACACTAAGAAACCTATTACTTACTTTTTACAAAGGTACACCACTTCGACGAACCCTCATATTCAGAAATTTTCAAAACGTTAAATCAACTAAAGAATGAACTATCCTCCATGGCACACATAAGCGAGATAGCTATAACCGACTTTAAAAACCCTTTAGAAAAACATTCATTTGTAAAAATTTATAACATGCTTACTTACCTTTTCCACGACACCTCTAAAACAGTCCACATCTACCACAATAACATAATTTACCCAGTCCCAAGCGAAATCCCAAAAATCCTTAGAGAGAATCACGACATCCCTATTGCCGGCCATTTAGGTACCGTTAGAATGCTCAATCGAATTAAAGAGAGGTATTACTGGAAAAACATGAGATCTGACATTGCGACCTATGTCAAAAAGTGCACACTTAGTCAAGCAAATAAAGCGCTCCGACAAACAAACCGTGCCCCATGCAGATCACCACTTCATCAACGCGGCCTTTCGAAAAGGTTAGCCTCGATATAGATGGATCCTTGCCTGAAGCCGGTATTACTAAACTGAAATTCATCTTAACACTCCAAGACGATCTTACTAAGTACTCAGCGGCGTATCCTATATCAAAAGCAGAAGAAATTTGTGAATGTCTGGTCCATTTTATATCCGCTTTTGGCATCCCTAAAATAATTGTGACCGATCAGGGCACTAACTTCACCGCAGAGTTATTTAAGAGAACCTGCGAATTCCTAAAAATCAAACAAATATGGTCGACCCCATATCACCCCCAAACAAGAGGTGCCCTAGAACGTAGCCATTCGGCGTTGAAAGAGTACCTTAAATCCTACGTTAATAGTAACCAAACTGATTGGCACAAATACGTTTACACCGCTATGTTAGCACATAATACTAATGTCCACTCCACATTTTACTCCATATGAGCTCCTCTTCGGCCATAAGCCACATATCCCAGATTCCACTTACGACCGTCGCCCTGAACTTACTTACCCTGAATACGTAAAGATGCTACACCACCGCTTAAAACTTCTCCGGCAAAAAGCCCTCGACAATATAAACGCCTCAAAAGAAAGATCAAAAACATACTACGACCAACATTCCCGACCAGTAAAATACAAAATTGGAGATGTAGTCTATATTAAAAACCACTTTCGGTAACGTAAGGAACTTTCACCCGTCTGGAAAGGGCCGTACAAAGTTGTGAAAGTGCACGGTAACAATACCTTGTCACTACTTATAAACCGCCGCCATGTAAAGCACCACTTTGACTAGGTCAAACTAGCGTCTATCGCCATATAAACCAGCATATACTCACCTTTAGTTTTACCATTTTCAGAATTGGCCTGCCGTATACTTGTATGACGCAATCGACAAGAGAGTACACGCAACCAATCAGTACAGGTCCCGGCATCTATTTTGACCCAGTAGGTTCCATGAAACTTGTTAGCGATCAGATACATATAATAATTCCCGTAGATATTAGTTATGTTAAGTCACACCTCGCGTACATTAATAGCATTTTAGGAACCACCCGCTACTATTGCCAACAAAACGAATTTATTAATGATACGAAGTGTCATAATTTACTAAGACCTCTAAAGTCACTATATGAAGACATATTTAACGACTATGCAGCAATTTCTCACCTGATCTGGCAAAGAAATAAAAGATCAGCTTGGTTTGCCGGTATCGGCGCAGTTTTAAGCACATTTTCGGGACAATGGACGAAAATGACGCCATAAAATAACTTAGCTTCCTTGATGAAGGAAAATATATTAATCACCTCTTCAGTATTAGATAATTTTAACGAGACCCTTAATCGTGTAAGTGTAAATGAGGCCAACCTGAACGACGCTATTGATAAACTTGTAAATATTTCTACTAATAACAATATTAAAAATAGTTAATTTTATCGTGAATACTTTAGAAGGAATCCTCCTGGACTTATCTTTCAAAATTGAAGATATATTAAATTCCATTTTGTTTAGTAAAAGCAATGTACTACACCCTTCGGTGATTACATCGAAACAGTTATACGACGAATTATCAACAAATTATCATTATGTACCAAGTTCACAAGAGTTCCCAATTCCATTAGAATTAGCTAATATTAACGTGTTAATGAGTATTTCTAAACTAGTAACATACTACATAGATAATAAGATTGTGTTTACCCTTAAGATACCCCTAGTTAACCCAGAAATATATAATTTGTACGCTGTTATACCGTTACCTGTGGCTCACGACATAAACTCTTCTCAGTCATATGTCACTATAATACCTACTTCTAATTATATATGCATAACTAATGATAAGAGCCGATACTGTAAGCTAGAAAGTATCCTAGATTGTAAAGTTATACTCTAACTACTATTTGTGTGATTCTGTAAGTGAACTATCCGTTAGTGAGAACCCAAGTTGTGAAACAATAATGCTAACTAAAGTAATTAGTAGTTTACCTGATATTTGTGAATATAAATTTATATATGGCAATGTCAACATTTGGCAAAGTTTGTTCAACAATAGCTGGATTTACGTGCAGTCGAAAAAATACCAAAATTAGCATTGAATGTGACTCTAAATCTTTAGATATAAATGTGATAGGTACAGGTATGTTAACATTGTATAGGTTATAGTAGAGATAACAAATTTTACCCCAAGTCTTATACTAAGTTAGAATTAAGAATGGTTCAGCCAAAATTCGATCTTGTGTTAGATAAATCTTGTAATCAGAATAAATTTATCCTAATTCTACCGAAATTGACTCCTATTGACTTAAACAATGTCAACTTAAAATCAATAAAATCTAATAAAAAAATAGTCGATCAATTAGACAAAATTATAGCTGAACCTCACTTAATTAGATATAGCAATTATTATAGTGTATTTTTTCATGTATTTCAGTGTATTTTCTTTGTAACTGTGTTCTGTTTACTTGTCTATTATTGTAAAATGCGCAAATGTCTGCCCATAACTAGAACCCCTATTCTTCCTACAACACCTGAAACCTTCACCAGTAGTCAAGAAAGTATCCCACTCCCTCGTGTCCGAATAAACTAATACTTAGTAAACTTCGCCTCAAACGCGAAAGCTTACTCTTAGGCGGGGGGTTGTTATATCCTTAAATAGTATGTAGAATTGCCAACCCTTTACAAACACGAAACCTTTCCCTTTGTCATCAGTTTTAGAACCTAGAACAAACCGACTGACGGACAGCCAGTTCCCCGTTACCCATCGTCGCGTACAGACATTTGCTCATCCTTAATTTCACATTGTATTTTATTGAACTATAATTAAATTAGTTTTATTTGTGATTTAATTTCTTTTTTTAAAAACCCGTACCGGATCTCCGGTATAACAGAACGCTTGACAGATTTTGCAGATAATACTGCAATTTTCGTTTATTTGTCACCAATAATAAACGAACGGATGACAGGTGGCAAAAGTAACGAAAACAATGATTCTTTATACCAAAACCAACACGCCCTATGTGGAGTCTCATTATTTCAGTGGGAATTCTTGAGCGGGATTAATATTCTATTTTCTTCTGTGTTCTTTTACGTCTTTTCAGCTATCTCTGTGCCAAAAAGCGGGTTAATGGGATGCTCTCTTCAGATGTACAGAAATAAACAAACAATATATATTAGTTACGATAAACGTAGAAGTACGAGAGAAGATTTCTACTGTTTGTTTTTTATTTAGTTACTAATAGTAGTTTTTTTTTTACAGAATGTACTTAAAGAGAGCGTAGTGAATTGTTTGGTGGATAATGGGACTGAAGCGGGCACAGACCATGTGGGTATTTGGGACCGGCCTAAACGTGCCACGGGAGCTAATGTACCGACCGGAGGAGCTTACATGATCGACCACCAAAACCATGTTATTCTAGCTAGAAATGTAAAGGTAAGACTTCTATTTATACCTTCATGTAATAGAACAAAAACGGTTGTAGCTTATATATTCTTTTATGAGATACGACTCAAAATTGTTCTCAGAAACCTACTATAGTAAATGTGTTTTGATTAACTTTTACAGGTCCTCTCTCACATTCACCAGATGTAAACCACGTTATGCTGAAACAGTGTTAAATTACGGTTTCCTTATATACAGTGAGACTACGATGTCGGTATTTGTCAACCGATCTTTAACCTAAAAATTTAAGAAAGGAAAATTTGAAATGTGACTTATTTCAGGCTTATATTGGTTTAATTTTATCATCATCATAATCAGAAGACGTCCACTGATAAATACTTTTCCACCATGGCTGGTCTTATATATTTATTAATTATAACTTATAGCATAACAATTGATATACTATATCGCTACAAAACACCTAAGAACATGAAATTCTACGAAAAAAAACATCTACTTCTACACCCTCACTTTCTTACATTCGTCTATCTAGCATACTCTTGCACTTGATCATCGAAGTCGCTAACTCTGACACGAACAGGTTACTGTGGTGATGCCGCGAGTCGCTTGTGTCTAGCCTAAAGGATTCTTAAACCAGGTGGTTTCTACCTAGTAGAAGGCTGTCTGCGTTTTTCAATCAGAAGTCGTCACTCGAGAACCTTTCTTCACCGTTGGTTTACAGGTCAACTAGCATTGTGTCCACGAAGCTCTTTTCAAACTCTTTATGCCAAAAATCCCACTTTTCAATCAGTTTTCTGTTTCAAATATCTTTTGAAGACTCAAATAGTAAGAGTCTGATGGCAAATTTTCCACTTTACTTTTTGTTTATAATGGCGAATAAAGAATACAGATTTGCAGACTGGTATCGTGGTATCTAGCTCCTGGTTTAATCTGGTATTTTTTGTTATCAGAAATACTTGGATCAAGCAGAAGAACAAAATGCCATTATTGAAGTCGGAAGCCTTTTAAATAAAATTTCTAGCTTACTTAACAAAGCTAAGAGGCTATGCAAAGACACCATTTCTAATTCCAGCTACCCTTCACTAGTGCAATCCTTAGATGACTTTGTGACCTTAATCATTGAGTCGAGCACGCACCTGGGTTCTCTAGAGGTAATATACTCAGCATTGATGAAAAAAAAAGAAAAAGAAAATTTTAATGTGGCATATTGATCTTTTCTGTATTTCTAAATTTATATGTATATATATAATTTAAATTTTATTAAACTAATTTCGTTTTGCTTTCATTGGTGCTGGTCAGTTCTAAAATTCCTAGTTTTAAGACTAAAACAATTAAATACAACACTAACACCTAACGTTGTCTTCATTCCAAAAATACTTTTAAATATTTTAGGTTGATACAACGCTTCCAAAAGATAAACAGAAGTCTCAAGGAAAGAACATAGTCCAACAAAAACGCAAAGCGTTGGCCGATTTGTTTAAATATTTGGCCAAATTGGGTCTTAGCTATCGTACAGGTCTTGTTATTTTATCCGCTGCCGGGGACGATTTGTATGACTTCACAATTCCACCAGTTGATTTGGAAGCTGCTATAAGTTATTTGAAAAACAGGTCAGTTGTTTTAAAATTCTTTGCATTTGGCTAATGGTATCTGGTGTCGTTAAATCCTATTATTGGTACTCATATTAATAGCAATTTCTAATATGTTTTTTTAAATATGTAAGAATTAATTTATTAAAGCTTTATTATTTTATCATACAACATTAAATAATTAAAATAAAATAAAACAAAATCTAATGTTTTTTAAAATTTCAGACGTTGTGATGCTTCACTATCGTTACTTTGGTCAGGATGTGAAAAATATTTCCAGAAGAATATAGCACGCCATCGACTGCTTTCCACGTCTATGCAAAGCCCACACAAAGACTTAGGAGTCCAAAATATTGAACGCTGTAATGGTTTTACTGCACATCTATTGGTAAAACTTCTAAAACCATTTATCTATTTTATTGTATTGCAATATGTTTATTCGTTTTGTGACTACGATATTATTAATTAACTCGTCTATTTGATTACTATTTTTTAGTCAGAGATTTTTTTTAAATTTCAGAAATTAACAAATTCGCAAAAGAAATCCATATCGAAATACTCCAGATTACTCTGCGACTTACGTAACCTCACTACAAGTCTCTCAAACACTGTTGAAATTGATAATACTGATTTTAATATACCGAAATTGAAGGAACAGTTAGAAGTTCTTTTAGAGTGTTTTGCTTACTCAAGTATTGTCTTGGAACAGTTTAGAATATTGTTAAAATCTCTTCCAGAGAAGTCTGTTACTAAGGGGAATGAACCTGAGTTTGATAATGTACTATCAGATTCAAAGATTGTTCAATGCTACAAAAATAGTGATGAATGGTCAGTGTTAAATATCAAAATTAAAACTATTCTAGTCGCCCTTAATAAGCAAAAAGCTACGGTCAATAAAGTTTTGTCATCTGTGCCTAGAGAGATAACTAAAGGTGACACTGAAATACCAGCTGTATCTGCAAACCATATCAACGCTTTGAACGATGCTAAAAGGCATTTAGAAAACTTTAAGTCTGAAGTAGATATTATATTGCTAGAGTATCAATTTTCATTTAAATCATTGACGAAGTTTAAATACACGCCTCAACATCCAGTATTAAAAAGTATTGTAGAGTTGTCACACTATCTAATGAATACTCTTCAACAAATCGAAAACGTTGATGAGCAAAATTGCGCTGCCATGGAAGAAGATCATAAAGAAAAACAATCTGAATTGATAAATGAAACAGAAGATTTAGTAGCAAATATGCTACTAATAATTCAATCTATATATAAAAAGCATTTACTCCAAAGTAAAGACGTGGAGAATGGTGAAGAAAACGGAACAGATACAGCAGTTGAAGATAACACTAAAGAAACAGAAGAAACTGATATACTTGAAGATAATCATTTGAAAGAACACTTGCAAGACAAGTTATCAAAAGATGTGAAAATGTTGCAGTTAGAAACACTTATAAATAAATTACATAAGCTATTAACAAGCTACACGGATTTTGTTACTACACAAGGTCAAGTAGCAGAAGTAAAAAATGCAATAATGAGATTGGTCCCAATATTAGAACAAACGGTTTTATTTGTACAATACTTTATAACACAGAAAGTGGCTGTACACAGGGTGTCTTGTAAGATGCTTTCTGTGTTATTGAAAATATTTTCTGATTTGGCGGCAAAAGGGTAAGTAGTTTCACTAGGTTAGAGAATTATATATTTGCCTTCATAATTTTTTCATCTTGAATAGTAGTAAACTAGCATCTCGCAATGGTACACTCGTGACATTTATATATAAACAAAAAAAAAAACTCCCTAATGTTCAATGTGTTTAACACAATTTATATAATGTCACTATAGATTCTGCAAACCGTCAGATTTGGATATGGAAGATGGTGACGGTGAAGATGGACCTGGGAAACTCTCTAGCGGTACCGGTCTTGGAGACGGCGAGGGTCAAAAAGATGTCTCAGACAGAATAGAAAATCAGGTATATACATATGTGTTAAACAAAAACTCGATCTTTTGATTTTATGAGTGTTTTTTTTTACTTTTTATTTATCTTCCTAGGATCAACTTGATGACGCGCATAGACCTGGAGATGAAAAGAAAGATGAAGAAAGAGACTGTAAGGAAGAAGAGAAAGGTGTAAATATGACTGATGATTTTGATTCACATTTGCAGGATGTTGAAAAGATAGGTAAATTCTTCATTAGTAACCTTTGTCATCCGTTTATTACAATTGTTGCAGCATGTCCTTAAAGCCTTAATTAAATTTATAGAAGGTGAGGATTCTGATCAAGATGACGATAACGAAGAAGCAGACAAACAGATGGGTGAAACTGATAATGCTGCTGAAAAGTAAGTTTTATGTAATTAATTTGGACTAATCCAATGTGGAATAAGTTGATCCTTAATTATTAATATTAGTTTTTATACAGATAGTGAATTTTTGTATGTTGAATCATGGGTTTAGTTTAGTCATTATGGGTATAGTTTAAACATGCATTCATTAAGACAAATGCAATCAGCATCACTTTTTATTCAATTTGCTTTACAGAGTGCCCTTTTTCTGGAATTTTCTTTCAATAATCGGTGTGCCATCTAGAAAGTCAGAGAAAAGTAGGATTTTTATGAGTCTTTATTCTTTATTAGGTCTTTTTAGTAGTAAAGAACCTAAACTATTTTATCAATTTATAATTCAAAAAAATTTATAAGAATTCATCAAATAAATAAATATTTCTGTGTGTCACACACACACAGCGCCATCTGTACCAACGTAAAACACTATGGATACCGTGCATTTTATATTTTGTATGTATATGTTTTGTATTTCTTTTAGATATAGTAAAACTCTGTATGTCTGTCTATCTGTGTCTTACCTGTTTGCGCTTGAATCGCTGTTCCTGTTAAGATGAAATTTGGCATGCAGATAGTGTGAGTCCCGAGAAAGGACATAGGCTACTTGAAAACTCAAGTCTAAGTTGGTTTTTTTACTATGATTGCTATAGATGCCGTTGAAATCCTACATCGATAACCAAATCTAGGGCGGTTTTAACAGCTGGCAAAAGCTAGTTTACTATATAAACATTGTTTTAATTTATATATATTTATGTGTTAATAGTATAGTAAAAGTTTGTTGTACGTATATTTATATTTTTTTATTTATTGTACACATGTCTGTTTAGAAAGATTAAATGAATAAGTAAATAACGAATACAAATACTTATATATTTTTTTTGTATATAGGGTAAATGTGGGATAGATGCCTAACTTTTTGAAATTGAGTTATAATTATTAGACGATTACTAATATTAAAAAGAAGTTAATGATTATTGATAGACTGGACCTTTAACTCAAAACTGGTAAATAAAAAAAAACCGCATTTTCCTTACATACATAAAAATAAGTAAAAAAAAGATTGACTAAGAAAGAGGATAGATGCCTATGGTGTGGGATAGTTGCACATTTGCATTTTATGATGTGAGGATAGATGCATTAAGAAATAAAACAAACTTAAAAATATTAATTTCTTTCTATTAACTACGTCTTTTTCTTTGGATTGAATTTCTTATTATCCAATCTAATTTTGACTTTGTATCTTTATAATCTTCCAAGCATTTTTAGCATTAGGAGTTTTCCCTGTTATCATCAAAAGTATATTCTTTTCCAAAATCGGATCTTTCAGAAGACAAATAAGCTGTTGTTTGCTTTTGTTTTGATTTAATTTCTTTGTTCTCAGTTCCTTTTTTCTTTTCTACTTTTTTATTTTTGTTTTCTTTATCTTCGTCTATGTATTCTGCTACGTCTCTACTCTTAGTAGCAGCAGACTGTATTCCTCTTTTATAAAATGGAATAGGTATACTCATTCTAGTGGCTGTGGTAAGCACCAGAGGTTTGTATGATTCGGCAAAAAAAAAATGATATCTTCTTCATCGCAATTTCACCGTTTTTCATAGCTTCCTTGGCTTTTATCAAAGCTTCCTGTGTCCATTGAGCACGCGGTCGAGCATTTCTATTATTTTATATTTTTGTGGCATATTAAATGTGGTTAAAAACTTGTAGTAAGTTATAAACTTAAAAAATGTAGTTTTATGTGCACATTGATAATATTTTAACTAACACAACTGATAGAAAAAGGTATATTTTTCTCTATGTAATTATTTCAGTTATGCCATTTTTTTAGAAATGAACGTGGTTCGTCAGGGAAATTTGTACAATTAGTCAGGTATAGTCAGGGAACTTTTTCTGCATTTGACAGTTATAGTGGACACCCTCCTTCAATTTCAAGAATTTCTAGATTAACAGTATCTGTACTTTATTATTGGCGTTCTTAATAAATATTTCTATGTCAAAATATGTATAGTAACAAAGTAATAAATCTGGCTCTTTTCCTCGTATTAATGAACACATCAATTTAAAATACACATATCGTCAGTCTAAGTTGGATGTTTCTTTGCGTGATAGAATAGAAATGGCTGAAGTGGCAATGGGCATGCCACATTCCTTGTCAAACCTATAACGAAATTGGAAGACGTAGCGTGGGACAGCCTTCT
Organism: Apoda limacodes; assembly: GCA_946406115.1. Classification (NCBI taxonomy): domain Eukaryota; kingdom Metazoa; phylum Arthropoda; class Insecta; order Lepidoptera; family Limacodidae; genus Apoda; species Apoda limacodes. Next base: position 9,674,229 of record OX291541.1, read on the forward strand.
ATCGAGTGGACCGCTATGGCAACCTATTAGAAAGACCTTCGTTCAGCAGTGGATGACCACAATACTGTTAGACACTTATTTAACAACCTTAGAATGATCTACTTAAAGTTTGAAAACAAAACTAATTGTTTTAAGTGGATTTAGCTGTGCTCTCTGTTATAGTTTCAAAATTATAGCTTTTTTTTTTTTTTTTTTTTATACCACTAAGGTGGCAAACAAGCTTACCTGATGGTAAGCGGTCACCGTAGCCTATGGACGCTTGCAACACCAGGGGTATCACTTGCGCGTTGCCGACCCTTCAGAAATCTAATAACTTCTTTCTTGAAGAACTCCATACTGTAGTCCTTGCAGAAAACCTTGGCAGGGAGCTCATTCCACAACTTAAGCGTTCGCGGGAGGAAGTTTCTCTGAAACCGCACTGTACGCGACCATTTAGGTTCTAAAGTGTGAGAATGAATTCCCTGCCGATGGCGAGCGGTGCGATGGTAGAAAGTAGCCGTGGGCATCATTTCGAACAATTCCTCAGAACACAACCCATTGTACAAGCGGTAGAACACACACAGTGAGGCAAAGTCTCTCCTCAGACTTAAGGGCTCGATACCGCAAGTGAGTTTGGAATCGTCGACAATTCTCACAGCCCGTCGTTGAACCGAGTCAAAAGGGCCAAGCTGGTATCCGGGTGCACCTGCCCAGAGATGGCAGCAGTACTCCATATGGGGCCTAACTTGCGACTTGTAAAGTAACAACCTTTGCCCCGACGTGAAGTACTGCTTCGCTCTGTTGAGTACACCAAGTTTTTTGGACGCCAGCTTTACCTTACCTTGTAAATGATCTCGGAACTGAACATCGCTGGAGATGTCGACACCAAGGATCCCAATGCTCTTGGAGATGGAGAGGGGAGTGTTCTGGAATTGTGGGACCACAGTGAATGGAGTTTTCTTAGCGGTGAACGCGCACACTTGTGTCTTTGTAGGGTTGAATCGGACCAAGTTTACCCGTCCCCAGTCAGAGACCTGGGACAGTGTGGTCTCGATTTGAGACACAAGTTCTCCGCGGTTTTCCTCCACAACGGAACGAGGGATGTTTGCACGACCCGTGTAAAAAGCGTCACCAGTACTGTCATCTGCATAGCAATGTATGTTGTTGATGTCCAACATGTCATTGATATGCAGTAGAAACAGCGTAGGAGACAGCACAGAGCCTTGCGGGACACCAGCATTAATGTCCATGCTATCAGAGCAACTACCGTCAACTACGGTTCGTATGCGTCTGCCGGACAAAAAGCTAGCCACCCATTTGCACAAACCCTCGGGCACTCCGTAAGATGGCAACTTCGATAGAAGACCGCGGTGCCAGACCCGATCGAACGCCTTCGCTATGTCCAGGCTACATGCCAATGCCTCCCCCTGACTCTCAATGGCTAGTGCCCATTGGTGTGTGAGATACACTAGAAGGTCACCAGTCGAGCGACCGTGGCGAAAGCCATATTGACGGTCACTGACCAGATCGTGTACTTCTAGGTATCTTAGAAGCTGTGTGTTGATCACACGCTCCATCACCTTAGAGAGGAGAGAGGTTATAGCGATAGGCCTGTAATTCGATGGATCTGATCTATCGCCCTTTTTGGGCACCGGGTGCACATTCGCAGTCTTCCATGCAGACGGAAATTGCCTAGTGTGGTAGGAAAGCGCGAAGAGGCGCGTGAGTACAGGACATAACTCAGGAGCACACTGCTTAAGCACCACTGCTGGTATACCGTCTGGCCCACTCGACTTATGAACGTCTAGAGAAAGCAACGCCCGCCTGACCTCCCGCTGCGTTATGGAGATTTCCGGCATGGACTTACCGCACCACGGTATAGTAGGTGGTACAGCGCCTTCATCGCTCATATTCGAGTTCGAGGCAAAGAGAAACTTAATTAATTAACTAATTTATGGTTATCATGCATTTATTTACCTTCATTTTACAAAAAGATCGTGAAAAAAAGAAAGTGGTAAAATCAGTAATACTAAAATAGGCAAGATACTTACAGTTACAATTCTCAATTTTATTACGGTATATTTTTTTTTTTTTTTTTTAATACTACTAAGGTGGCAAACAAGCTTACGGTCCGCCTGATGGTAATTGGTCACCGTAGCCAATAGACGCTTGCAACACCAGGGGTATTACTCGCGCGTTGCCAACCCTTTAGAAATCTAATAACTTCTTTCTCGAAGAAAACCTTGGCAGGGAGCTAGTTAGTTTATCAAAACTGGATCAGAAATTTTATGTTTTCGTTACACAAGTTGATAAATTTAAAATAAATGGTTCCAGCACAGATCAGTATGATAGTACCGCTCATGCTAACCCATTTATGAAATTATTGTAGATTAGATCAGCAAATTTGGGGATCTGAAGATGAAGAAGATTTGGATGAAGAGCAAAGTGGAAAAGAGAAAGAAGATAAAGGAAAGGGTGAAAGTACAGGCGAAAAAGAATTGGGTGCTAAGGAAGAGGAGCAAGGCACTGATGATGGGACAGATGGCAATGATAAAAAGAACAAAAAAGATATAAATGAAATGAATGAACCCGAAGTAGATGACGATCATGTAAGAGTTTTCTCTACTGGCTTGTGTTAATTTTTGATTAATTAATCTTTAAAAGTCATTTAAAGTTACTTTAATAGTTATTCGGGACTACTTTCTTTAGTTAATTTATCTTGGAATGGTTTGAAAAAACTAAAGTTGTCAGCTATGATTACAATGGTATTGCTTATTCAAAGGTCTTTACAAAAACCAAACATATATCTTCTGCCTATGTCGTATTTGTTTTTTCACAATATCTTATTAAAATTAGTTATTTTTTTTTCTTTCGCTTACCTTATTTTAAACTAGCTTTTGCCAGCGTGCCAAATTTTGTTATCGGCGTGGGATTCTTACGACAATTCCTTGATTATACTAAAGAAGTTTGTTATAGCCAGCTATAGCTGCAGCTATGGTTTATTTGTGGTATTCGATAATAGTTACTCCCGCGGGAACTGTTCAAATTTCTGGGATAAAAAGGAGCCTTTGTCCTTCTTCGTATCTTCAACTATCTCGGTGCAAAATTTTAGCTAAATTGGATGGTCCATTGCGGCAGGATTAAGTAACAAACTTTATAGTTATTTTTTAATGTTCCGGGATGAAATATAGCCTATGTCCTATTCCAGTATCTAACCTATATGTGTGTCAAGTTTCATCCCGATCCATCCAGTGTTTGAAGCGTTATTGAGTGATAAACAACCAAACATCCAAACCTTTGCATTTATATAATATTAATGGGTGATAATGAATTTGATCAGCGGCTCCACCCGCTCTAAATTTGGTTATCGGCGTGGAATTGTTACGTCAGCTCGTACAGCAAGCTCGTTTAAGCTCGATAATAGTTATTCCCGCAAAAAACTTTTGAATTTTTCGAGTTAAAAACTATCCCATGTCCTTTCCCGAAACTCAATCTATCTCCGTACCAAATTTCATTTAAATCAGTTCAGCGGTTTAAGCCTGAATAGGTAACAGATAGACAGACAGAGTAACTTTCGCATTTATAATATTAGTATGGATGTTTCAGATTGATCCTTACCATGGCAATCAAGAGCCTCTTCCAGAGCCCGAAGATTTTGAACTGCCAGAGAATATGGAAATGGACGAAGAGATAGGAGACGATAAAGTAATAATTGTTAAAAAATATAATGGTTTGAAAACAACGGTATTTTTTTTTATAATTTAAATGTTAATTTTCCAATTTCTATTTAAAATTTTAGGACGGAGAAACAGAAACTGAGAATCCTTTTGAAATAGACATAACAAAAGAGGATATACCTCAAGATGGAGAAGATGGTGATCATGACAAACATGAGGAAGAGAACATGCAGGGACTTGAAATATCAAGTGATGAAGACAATGGTGACGAGACAAATGAAGATCAGAAAGTAAGTTTTTTATTAGAATTTCCGCTTTAACTCATCAAGAACCCGGCCGTATAACAAGTTAATATCACATCATGGTTTATCATAAGGAGCGTGAATTTCTATTTATTTAAAGTCAGCATATCGAGCTTGTGGTTTGGTATGATGTCAATAAGTAAGTCACATAAATATCTCCTTGTGGCGCGCGTATATTTATATTTGCAACTTTGTTCGTAAAGAGATTCCGTTCGCTCTTAAGTAATGCAAAGGGTTTTGGATTTGAATCCCGGCTGGGCATATGTTTTTCTGCATGATATGGCACCAGTTGACTGCGCCAAGTTTTCCTAGTATAGGGCCACAGCAGTGTATACGTACGTCGCGACTTCAGTATTTCGTTTCTATTTTCTATTGTTTATAAAAAAATATATTACCATGTAGTGTCATTTTAATATTAGCTATTTAATTATAGGATGAAGAAAGGCTGGATAAAGAAGTTGGCCCCGAAGGGGACAAAAAAGATGAAGAACAAGCTGAACCTAACCAAGAAGACATTCAAGACGATGCAGATAACCCTGAAGATAACCAAGAAGTCCCTGAAGAAAATGTTGAAGAGAATAAAGAGGATATTCCAAAGAATCCGGATACGATAAATGAAGAAGATAAAGTTGAGGATAAGAAACAAGACGCTAATCCTCAAGCAAATCCATCTAATAATGACCCAAGTGCTGAACAAAAGGCGGAGAATGCTGAAATGGAAACCGGGACGGATGACAATGTTGATACAAATGCTGAACAGGAGAAAGATCAAGATGCTGCTCCATATGTTAGTATCTTGATTTGCATATTAATAGCCATCCATACAATTATACTGCGTTTTATTCTAAAGAAAATACATATATACACACATACATATGTCCCATGGAAAAAGTCTATGTCTACCACTTAAAAAACTTGTACCTGCAGTGCTTTAAATCTTATAACTAATCCATCAATAAAATTCAAAATACTGAAAAACTTACTAAAATTTTAATTGAAACACCTTTGCATTACATAGGAACAGTCTCAAGAACAAGTTGGCGATGACAGACAGAAATCTGGTCGATCAGAACTGGACAAAAGTGACAGAGGCCATCGCGGTGAGAAACAAGCCGCAAGCAGAGCAGAAAGATCTGCTGATGAACAGAAGAAATATGAAAATAAACCCGGACAGACTGATGAGGAGAGAATTCTTGGTAAGAAATAAACTTTCGTAATTGTTAAACTGTGTACACAAAATTTCTAGAATATACGGTTATTTTGGATTAACAAATTCACTGGTAGGTTCTCCAACTATAAAAAAGCGCATTGTACATGGCCTAATCTGTAACCAGTTTAGTTCCCTGATACTCTGTCGGAACAATAGTAGATTGTGTCACAAGGGACCAAAATAATGTATTGAGGGCGAGAATGATTTTTTGAATCCAGAGCGAAGCTAAGGATTCAAGAGAAGAATCCTAAGCGTAGTGAGGGATTCAAAGTACGTCGCTCAAGCTTAAATAATTTTGGTACCGTGTGGCACACTCTGCTTTTTATCCCCCTCTATGAGAAAAATAAATAAGAGATGCTTTTAGTAGTGACCAATATTTATATTTTCACTAGACTTTGCCAGCGGCTCCGCCCGCCCTGAATTCGGTTATCGGCGTGGAACTACTTAATTATACTAATGAAGTTTGCTATAGCAAGCTTTAGCTACATCTATTGTTCTTTAAACTCTGTTGTAGTTATTCCCGCGGGAACTTTTGAATTTTTGAGATAAAAAGTAGCCTATATGCTATTCCAGGACCTAACCTATACGTATGCCAAATCCATCCCCATGCGTCCAGTGGTTAAAGCGTGATTGAGTTACAAACATCTATCCAGACATACAAACTTTCACATTTATAATATTAGGAGGATAACCAATTTTTTTTTTTTTTATTTCTCTCGATTTGTTTGGTAGTAAATTGTTTTTGACAGTTTCTCCGTTTAATTTTAGACTTTCTGGTGTTAGTATTTCAATTTTACTGCTAGCAGTCATCTTTTATTCAATTTGTATGAATCAAATTAAAATTGTCTGTAATATTTTTAAAAAAGTAATAAATAACGAATAAGAACTTTCGACTTTTTTTAATTGGTTAACCAATGCCGCGTCGGCATGCGCGCCTTTTTTTTAGTACCGATCAGGACTTTATCGAAGCGAACTGCATTCAAACTTTTTAATTAAATTAAGTGTGTGTGTTAAGTGCGCCGCAATGACCCACTTTGCTCGCACTTATCGAGGAACCCTTCGCCTCTTTTCGAATAGATGGGACGAAAAATCATTTTTCGCTTTATTACAACACCAAATAGCAACTACAAACTTTTTTTCGTTCGCCAAATGCTAATAACTTTATCTATGACAGGTGAGGTTGATGATAAGAAGCATAAAACTACAAAGACTTTAAACTTGGAAAGAGAAGGAGAAAGTATGGATGATGGTGGGGAAGCGGACGAAAATGCTGAAAGAGAAGCAGACGCATACCAACATGTCAAACAAGCGAACAAAGATGATTTACAAGTATGTTACCTTGTATTTTGTTATTAAATTTAGTAGTCTAATATCACTGGCAAATGTTTAGTCTTGATTCTGACTGTTTTATTTCGATACAAATAATTATTTTAATAATAAACAACAGCGTGTCCGACTCGTCATCACTCCTTTTGGTCACAATAAGATATATTTAACAAAATACTAATAATTTGTAACCCAATTTTTCTGTGACCAAATATAAAAAGGATCTTCAGAATCTATCAAATAGTTTTTTCGTAGTCGATTTTTAGTGTACCAATATCTTGATAATGTCTAATTTTTTTGATAATTGTATATTGCTTTTTACTTAGGTCATAGACTCAGCTACTAAAGATCAAGCGGATCAACAACCCACTCTACAACGAGAAGAAGAAGACGGGGATAAGTTGAAAGAAGACGAACAATTACCTATGGACGTAGATGATGATGAACTGCAGGTAGGTTTTTAGTAATTAATTCTTTTATTAAAAAAAATATCCAGTCCAGTCCCCAAGGCGCGCGGACGTTTTACAGTACAATAATTATTTTATAATTTACAAAAGTTATGTACATTTGAAAATAAACCATAATACAATCAAAATTACCAGCTACAAACCAGTAATATACCATCTACAAATAAATCCTACCATTTCAAATATTAATAATGGATATCAATATGGAGATGTTTTTGTCTAAATTAGACGAAAAATTGTCTCAACAAACGATGATTATAACCAGTGCAGTAACGAAAAATGTTATGGAAGCATTAGATGAGAAATTAAAATCAGTGCTGGAAGAGAACAACAACCTTAAGATTAAAATAGCTAAATTAGAACAAAAACTAAATAAAGTGGACATTGCTAACAGGAAAAGTAACCTAGTATTTTTTGGCATAGAAGAAAAGGGGAAAAACGAAGGCGAACTAGTGGACTACATAACAGAGATAATAGCAGAATCAGATACACACATAGTATGCCAGGAAATTAATAACATATACAAAATTGGTGCCCCATCTAACAAGAACCGCCCCGTAGTTGTTTCCTTTACGTCAACTTGGAAAAAACACCAAATATTGAGAAATAAGTCAAATCTCCCCGCGGGTATCTTCATCAAAGAAGACTCCCCTAAGGAAATACTAGAATTGCGGAAACAGTTACAATCCAAGGTTGAAGAAGAGAGGAAAAAAGGAAATATAGCATTCATTAAGTATGATAAGTTAGTAGTAAAGAAACTAAGTGAATTTAACCTAGAAAAAAGGAAAAGGGATGTGTCAGGATCACCAAATTTACCAACCCAAAAGAAAATATACATCCAATCCATCAAACAAGCACCCAGCGACAGTCTCAAAGGACTTAATTAAACCGAATATACTCAATTATGTTGAAAGGGGAAGATCGGCATCAGGATCGGAGTTATCAAAAAACTAGCGAACAACACCAACAACCGGAACCGAAACAAAACGAAAGGCGCCAAGGAGAAGGTATAGAAGATCATGGCGAATTTACATTTTATTTTAAAGGACACCAGGTCAATATGGTATAGGATTCTTGATAAAGAAAAACTTCTAGATGTTATTGAGGAATTCGTCGGCATATCTGAACGTATTGCCATATTAAATATAAAATCACCACCCATGAATGCTACATGGTCCATAGTTCAAATATACTCACCAACAGAGCAATCCAGCAACACTGAAATAGACTCCTTTTATTCTACTCTTACTGAGGCCATTAAAGACCACACACACAGTAACAATAATGGGCGACTTTAACGCAAGAATTGGCTAAAGAAGAGAAGGTGAAGAGACAATACTAGGTCTCTATTGCTACGGAAAGAGAACGCGAAATGGTGACCAACTAATTCAACTGGCCCATTAAAACAATCTAAAAATACTGAACAGTGTATACAAAAATAGAGAAAACAACAGGTGGACACGGATTTCCCCAAACAATAAATATAAAAATGAAATCGATTATATCTTAACTAACAGAAGCAACGCTTTTCAAGATTGTAGAGTAGTAAAAACTTGAATTTCAACAGTAACCACAGAATGGTTAGAACAATGATAAAACTTAACAAAGCTAGAAACACCAGGTTCTTCAAAGTAAAGCCAAGAACAATAGCATCTGCTGACGCTAACTTATCAGAGGGAAGCCTACATGGATTTATAGAAAACACAATGGAACTAGATATAAAAGACAAATATAATAAGTTACAAAAACTGCTAATTACCAAGAAAACAATCAGGTCAAAGGAAGATAATAAAATAAAATGGATATCAAATGAAACACAAACATTATTAAAAATTAGAGCTGAAATTATAAGCAAAGACAATAAAACAAAAAACATTAGAAGCCATATAACTAAAATAAGTAAGGAAATTAAGTTCAAAATAAGAAAAGACCGACAAAACCATAGACTAGAAACATTAGATAGGTGTATTCAGAAAACAGGAGGTATCAAGAAAGCTGTCAAACAACTTACAGAAAAAACAGACTGGATACACAGGATGAAGAACAGAAATCAAGACACAGTAACAAAGAGAGAAAACATTTCTGCAATAGCCACAAACTTCTTTAAAGACCTATATTTAAATAAAAATAAAAATAATACAATACCAACAGACTTGTCAAATGCAGAAATGGTACCAGACATAATGTGCTCAGAAGTTTAATTGGGCTATCCAATCACAGAAAAAAGATAAAGCTCCAGGAGCTGACGGGGTTAGTAATGAACTACTAATCTATAATAAAGATCTTGTTACACCTACACTTACCTATATGTTCAATGAAATCCTGAAAAGTGAAATAATACCCGACCAGTGGACAGCTTCGACGATTATATTAATTCACAAAAAAGGAGATAAAGATAACATAAAAAATTACAGGCCCATAAACTTAATGTCAAATATATATAAAGTTTTTGCTAAAATAATTTTAAATAGAATAACAAATATATTAGAAGAAAACCAACCAAGAGAACAAGCAGGATTTAGAAGTGGATATTCAACCTTAGATCACGTTCACGGGGTCAAACAACTTTTTGAAAAAAGTAAGGAATATAACGAGATATAATTGCTGCTTTGTTGATTATTCGAAAGCCTTCGATTCACTACACCACGAGAGCATCCTGCAAGCACTCAAGAATCAAGTTGATATAAAATACATAAGAATACTAAAAAGTATATATCGGAATTGTACAGCTAAAATCAAATTAGAGAAAGAAAGACACGAAATTAAGATAGAAAGAGGAGTACGCCAGGGTGATCCAATATCTCCTAAACTCTTCACAGCAGTGTTAGAAGAGATATTCAGGCAGCTTGACTGGGAGAAATATGGAATACCAATCAATGGAGAAAATCTATCACACCTGAGATTTGCAGATGACTTAATAATATTCTCTCCTTCAAAAGACAACCTACAGATAATGCTTGAAGAACTTGCTAGAGAAAGTCACAAGATGGGATTAGACATGAACTTAGATAAAACCAAAGTTTTGACAAACGGGAAACAAAAACCACCCATCTACATTAACAACATATTATTGGAATATGTGAATGAATATGTATATCTGGGGAAAATAATCTCCTCAATAGACTTGACCACAAAAGAGATAGAAAGACGAATAGGACATGCATGGAAAAGATACTGGAGCCTAAAGGAGATAATGAAAAACGCAGAAATGAGTATGGCTGTCAAACAAAAGCTCTTTAACACCTGCATATTGCCAGTCCTCACATACGGCTGCCAAACCTGGGCCCTTACCAAAGCTCACACAAGAAAATTACAGGTATGTCTAAACGCAATAGAGAGGAGCATGTTAGGGAAGAAAAAATCTGACAATAAAAACAACTGTAATAAAAGAACTCACCAGACTAAAAGATGCCACAACAACAGTCAGGAAGCTTAAGTGGAAATGGACAGGACATACAATTAGAGGAAAAGACAAATGGAGTAAGGCAATAATAAATTGGTACCCTCATGGCAAAATAAGAAAACGAGGCAGACCATTCAAGCGCTGGCCTGATGAGATCAAAGCAATGGCAGGCAGTTTGTGGACAAGGTCAGCTGGAAATAGGATCTCATGGAGACAGTTGGGAGTGGCCTTTGCCAAAGGGCAAACAGATTCTCAAACATAATTATTAGTTAATATATTAAAATCTTTTGTAAAAATAAATAAATGTAAATCTGAATAAAGGCTATTATTAAAAAAAAACAATTAAAATAAAGGTAAATTCAAATAGTTAAAAGTGAGTTACTCATATCTTTGTGGCACTCAAGCAGCAAGTACAGTACCTCACCTGCGATTCTTACGACAAGGCGGGAGGTGTGACGTCAATCTATCTTGAAGATTCGTTAAAACGTATCAAGTTACTTGCATAACATCAAACACTAACTTAACCGAAGTGTCCGTTTACATAATTCAAGGTACTTGCATAAATTATTAAAATGCTAAGATCACCTGCGGGAGGATCGAGTTCTTATACGGACTTATCCACAATTTCCAAAAATGATGACACTCAAAAAAATAGCTCTACTTGAAGAAAACATAAACTTACTCAATACCCAAAAATACCAACTTAATCAGGAAGACCTCATTAATGAACTTCAAGGCCGAGCTCAGCGCGAAAAAAACATTATATTTGCTGGTATCTCTGAAGTAAATAACAAAAATATTACAGTTAGAAATGAACATGACAAACACCAAGTCATAAACATTATATCCAAAATTGAAAAGGAATGTCCACAACCATTAAAGATGATCAGACTTGGCAGATACGTAGAGGGCCAGCATCGAAAATTGAAAGTGATTTTTCAATCCGAAGACATTGTAAAATGTATATTCCGCAATAAAACCAAACTTGAACCTATTCATGTTTATCCTGATTGTACACCACACCAAGTAAGCTTTATGAAAAAGTTGATGGAAGAGCTAGAATTTCGAAAGCAAAATGGAGAAACCGACCTGATAATCAAATATATTAAAGGAAAACCAAAAATTATCAAGAACAATCCAAAAAACTTAATGTAAAATCACTTGATACAGCTAGCTTACTTCAAATGAATGATACTGAAGCCGAAACATACTACATCTCAAATAACTACAATCACATACCGTTTTACTGTTCTTGTTTGAAATTCTTCTATGCAAATGAAAGAAGTATGCATAAAACAGGCAAATTTGATGAATTAAAATGCATACTATTGGCTACTTAAAGCGATATACATCTAGTTTAATTAACTGAAACCTGGATAACATCGACTTCGGATGCACAACATTATAATATTCCGAATTAAAGCCATATATATAACTTTAGGAACACAAAAAAAGGCGGAGGAGTATCGATTTAAATTCATAATAGCCTCAAATTTAATGTCACAGCAGACATTGTCGAGAACAACAGTCATTACCTATGGATACACTTAGAACAACTATGCTTAGATGTGGGGGTTATCTCCAGAACTGGAGACTCGAGCCTTAAAAACCTTTTTTTTTCTAGAAACCTTTTCACCACAATTGGAGAAACGCAAAAGGGCTGTTGTTTTTGGGGTTTAACGTCAATCTACTAAGTTCCAATACAGAAGTTGACTTATACACTAGTACTATTCAGGAAATAGGCTATGATATACTAAATAATATGGACTCTGACTATTGCACCCGTGAAACAACAACAACTAGAGCAACCTTGGACCACGTATTGACAAACCTAAATGATACTCGACCCAATAATAAATTTGTCAATGAGTGATCATAAACAATTATATCTTAAAATAACAAAATGCAAAATAAAGACTCGACAGCGAGTGAAATACCAATGTGTCAACTATGAAAAGCTATACAAAATTACTCAAAACTCAAACTATCACAATGAAGACAATGACTTTAGTTCTCTAGAAAAAATTATCATCGAAAACATTTCCGAGAGTAAGTTAGAAAAATATAAAATACTAAACCTGCTACAAAAAGATTGGATCAACGAAACAGTACTGGATAAAATTGAAAAGCGTAATAAATTAAGTCATAAATATCAAAGAAATACTACAGATGAGACCCTAAAAAATGAATAAAAAGAAGAAGAAGAAAAGTCTTCCAGCTAATTCAATAAGATCTATTTAATTAAATTAAATTAATTAGACATACTTATTAATAGAATAGTCGAAAGTTTATGCCTTTTAGAATAAACAAACAAAACAAATCAAACATTTGCTAATTTTGACCAGAAATCCGACATATTTTGTAAAATACTAACCACTAACCATACGTCTGCCCAATCGATACTCGATAGCGAGTGTAGATATGAAAAAATTATAAAAAAGAGTAAGGAAAATAAACCTCTATATCTTAGGTTTTATATAATGTCTATAAATGTTTTCGGTGAATACAGTGTACATACAGGTGGCAACTTTCTAGTCGCATACCGGATATACAATTTAAGACTTTATATGTCTGATTATGATTCCGATTAGAATTCAATGTAAGTTCTTGCAAGTTTAGCTAATAAATCATTACTTGTTTTTGAAAGGAATTAAATCTTCATACGGTTGTATAAGTCAGAATAAAAAGCTGTCCCCTTTTCAATCAATATTTTAAAGTCACACTTGTCCCCCTGTTAATTAATCAGCATCGCCTTAGCTTAAGCCGTTCGGAATTCAATGTGTGATATGTATCTTCACAGGTAGAAAAATCCGAAGAATTAAAACCGGAGAAAATGAAAGACGGTACTGAAAAAGATCGTGATAAAGCTGGTAGTAAAAAGGAAGGCGGTGAAGAGCTGACCAGCGACGGTGTGGATGTGGAAGGAGAAAACGTAGTAACTACCAGTGTTCTTAGGGGACGTGATACTTCCTTCTATACAAGGTAAATAAGCGAAATATTGAGTTTTTGACACTTCGTATAGGGTGTGCTAAGGGTGTGAGGTAATGAAAACGATCACTTAGTAAAAGAACGAACAGTTTATTACGATAATACGTAATTGAAAATAGTTCACAATTTAGCTTTACAGCAAGGTCCTAGAGAAGTCCAAGATGACTGGCGTACCGGATTTATTCGAATTGCGAGCAAGGTTTCTAATTGTTGCGTAAGCGAACGAACTGTGTGCGTGTCGCCACAAGTTGTATGATGATCATAACCGACTAGAAACTCTTTTTCGTCGAATCGTTCACTTGTGGAGGAAGTCTTGGGATACTTTTATTTCTGTAATGATACGTTTAGTGTATGTGTATGTACTGTGGTATATACCCTAAAACCCTTACCTTATCAGTGATCGAGTAAAAACGACTTACAAAAAGGAATAGAAATTTGTTGAAATGATATCGTTTTAAAAGTTAGTATTTCAACTGCAAAATAAATACTCAACGCATTAGTACAGTTAATATTTATGAATTCTTGAAAATGCGCCTTTAGCTACATGAATTTAACCATTCCACATTTTACAGATTTGAGGAAGTCGGTCATGACGTAGAAGAGTTACCAATGCAACATTACGTAGATATTCGCGAATGGCTGAGCAGTGGCAGCGCTGCGAGTGCTGGCAGTGGAGTTACTGCGGGCGTGTGGCGTACTCTGTGGCAGCGGTGTTCCGGTGACGCGCGGGCGCTCTGTGAGAGACTGCGGCTCGTGCTGGAGCCCACTGGTCGCGCTCGTCGAGCTGGTCAGTCGATTGTAAATTTACTAATGGAACAGTAACATAATAGTACATTGTTTATTAAGGGTGGTGTTTCAACCCTATATTCTTTAGCTTTACTGCACCGCGCGGCTTTCCTCCTTTTCATTATCTATGTATGACAATTGACCCACTGACACTGGTGTGAACGCGTGGTTGGCGCGTGTGCATCTACATTGCAATTTTGTACCTATATCCTGTGCTTGTAACCTATACCTATCGTGTTGGATCTGCAGTGATTTTATGAACTATATCTACGTAAGTCCACCTGACTGACCATATCCTCTATTTTAGTCTACCTAGAAATTTTTAATTTTTTTTGTTTAATTCCTTAGCATTTTCCCATGCATTTTTGGTGCAGTGGCGTGGTTTCGTCCCCCTCAGTCTTATAGGCAAATTTAAAGTTTATTTCCCCCTCATTCAGCTTTCACTGTAATATATTTTAATAAATTCGAAGTAGAAATGTGCTTGTGACGTTACTTGTTTACGACTAAGACTAATCTATGCGTATTGTTTTGCAAAGTTGCGACCGCAAGTTTTTACCGAGCTCGTTGAAATCTTTTACTACAGATTACCTTACCTACCTATAACAAACTCTATTTATAAACGGTATAACTACTGTGTACAAATATACCGCGAGTTCTTACGTTATCTATTTAACTAGTAGTTTTTGTTGAAAACATGTCGACCGTTTGTGACGAGACAATTTTGTATACAGAAACTAGTGATTATCGGAAAGGTATGGGCACAGTTAGATTTGTTACTCAGTGGGTGGAAGACACCTATGAGTCCCTGAATTCCTTACCTATACCTAAATTATTAGTACGTTTATCAGAATTAGAATCAAACTACGCTAAGTTTAATGACGCCTGTTCCCAGTTATTAGGCGGTCTTGACCCTTCAATTGATTCGTGAGGTCAGTTCGGGACAAGGTGGAAGACCTACGAATTAAGTATTCCGAGTTACGTCCGACACAGTCTGATGTGCCCTACGGCATTTAGCACTCCTATTAAATATATCCCCCCTGTTTCTGGGTCGAGAGCTTCTAATCGTCTGCCGGACTTGCCTTTCCCAAAATTTTCTGGACGTCCTGACACATGGATTAGTTTTGTTGATCAGTTTGATAGTGTCGTTGATTCACAAACTAATCTATCTCCTACTGTAAAATTACAGTACTTAGTCGGCGCACTGTCTGACGAACCCCGGCGCCTTTTATTACATTTAAAAATAGAAGCGGGAAATTATCAAATTGCCTGTGACCTATTGAAACGGAGGAACCACAACACCAGAGTGCTAGCGGATACCTACATAACCCAAATACTGAGTTTACCCGACATAACCAGCAAACCTACTGGTTTACGCGTTAGTTTTTTGAATCCCTTACTTACGGCCTATCGCTGTTTAGAGCGCCTGTGAAGTCTTGGTCATATATGCTAGTACACGTTAGTTTATCAAAATTGCCATCCGACTTGAAATCGCGTTTTGAACGACGATATTGTGGTGACAACAATGAACTCCCTAAATTTGAGCAGCTTGTTACATTTTTGGAAGATGAGAGTCATGACAATGTGGGCAACGCATCGCTTCTAAATTCAGTGTGCGCCCGTTACCTAAACATACCTATGTGTCCACACAGTCACCCTTAAAACCTGTGTCATCTTGTCACCTTTGTACTAGTACATCCCATTATTTAAGAGAGTGGCCCGTATTTATTAAGATGAGTCCTAGTGAACGTTCTTAGTTTGTCCAGACTAATAACTTATGCTACCGGTGTTTAGACAAACACATTATGGCCCAGTGCAAACGTCATTACCGTTGTGCTACATGCCGGCGATCATCCCACCATACTATGCTATGTTTTAATGACCCTCGTTATCCGAAATACCCAAAAAAGTCGTCGAGTCCTATTAATTACAATCGCACATCCTTTCGTGATACTCCTACTCAAAAACAGCGTAAGTTACCTCCTTGCCCGGGCGGGGGTGCTCGCTATCATTATTCAAAAGGTAACCCTGCACGCAGAACACCTTCGCATTCAGCTCGCCGTACACCTGAGCGTTCTCTTTACCACTCCCCCTTACGGTAAACAGAGACACGATCCTTCCAGACTTTCGTTTCGGCGACAATCTGAATCTCCTCATGATAAAACCTATCAGCCATCATCATACTATCATAGACAAAGTAACAATGTCAATGATACCTCCCGAGTGAGAGGTGGAACCTCACGTAATGCATACCTGTTCATTACCAACCCCAGTCCCTTTCTCTACAAGTGTTCCTCAAAATACCTTAGTGTTATTACCTACTGCCTTAGTACATGTGAAAACTACTTCCGGTTACGTAAAGTCTCGTGCATTGTGTGATACTGGCGCTCAAGGTTGTTTGATTATTACAAACTTAGTTGTCGATCATATGAACATACATATATCTCCCTCTTGCACGCCTGTCCGCTGAATTGGTTGAGGCGATTCAAAGTCGTGGTACTGTCCGTTTGTCGATAAAACCTGTGCATTGTGATTATCCTGAGATAAGTACCACAGCCATAGTTGTTGATGTTATCGCTGGTATACACCCAGAAGTCGAATTACCTAAAAATATAGTGAGGTGTACCGGTGGTAAGGAGGTGGTTAGTAACGACAGGCTATTTAGAAGCCTAAGCCCAAGGCTTAAATGACTCGAGTTTGTAATTTTCGCACGCACACACACACACACACACGCGCGCGCGCAATGTTTTTCATCATATTTGCAAGGACATAAATAAAAATATCTGGTAAATAAATAAATAAACTCACCAAAACAGAATTGAAATGGCAAAATAGAAGTAGAAAAACAAACCAATTATTGCCTGCCAGGCGATTCGGTTGAATTTTGCATACACGTTGTTGCTGTAGGTCACCGGCGAGCGATTTCTTACATACTAAAGTGTCGCTGGTGTACTCTGCAGTGGCTGTAACTAAAACATTCATTGATTTCAAAAGCGACAGTTACTTTCGTCTTCGTGGATTTGTATTAAGCTTCTTCCGTGTAGTTGAAATTATTAAGTTACGTTTATAATAATAACCAGGTGACTTTCGTACGGGTCGAGCGATCAACATGCGGCGGGTGATCCCGTACATCGCGTCTCACTTCCGCAAGGACCGCATCTGGCTGCGACGCACCAAGCCGGCCAAGCGCGAGTACAAGATCGCGATCGCGGTCGATGACTCTAGTTCTATGGCCGACAACAGGAGCAAGGAGCTCGCGTTCGAAAGCCTCGCTCTTGTATCACAGGTAATGCGGTATCCTAGTTATAAAATGGAGTCTACTTTTGCAGAAAAGTCAGATAAAAAGTTTTAGGATCTATAATCACATTTGTTTTATATATTTGTATGCATCTGATCTTTGCAAACCTAATAGGCCAAGCGGCGGCCACAAAATAGGTGACAAGTTTTTTAACAGAATGAAATTTTAAGAAAAGCTCGTGTTCATTATAGCAATAAAAACCCGCTACGGTTGCCTAATTAGAACCTGAAACAAGGGGGGGGGAGTAGGGGATTAAATATATGAATGCTCTGCTTAAGTACCACTGCTGGTATACAGTCTTGCCCACTCGATATATGAACGTCTAGAGAAAGCAATGCCTGGCGGTAGGTGGTACAGCGCTTTCGTCTTTTAAATTCTAGTTTCAGGCAAAGAGACTGTCCAGTACATCTGCTTTCTCTTTAGCATTATGGGCCAAGTCACCATCAATCTTCTGCGGGTTAAAATTCACCTGATGAATCTAAGGGTGATCGCTCACAATGTAGTCAAAGACCAAGACATCGATATAGATTGCTGTATCGTCAACTGGACGCGATCAAATTGGACTATGCGTCCATAAATCTTGGTTTTGGACTACATAGTACGCGACCACCCTTAATGCGAACTACAAATGAAAAAAAATCGGCCAAGTGCAAATCGGACTCGCGCACGAAGGGTTCCGTACTATTGTCTATAGAAAAGTTAAAAACATCACGTTTGTTGTATGGGATTAAATATTTGTTTTATTTTAATTTTATTATTTATTTTTAAAGTGACTATATAACTAAACATTCTGTGAATATTTTAGGCATCTACCTGTTGCCGTTAAAAATATCAAGCAAAAAAATCACGTTTGTTGTATGGGAGTCACCTTAAATATTTATTTTATTCTGTTTTTAGTATTCGTTGTTATAGCGGCAACAGAAATACATCTTCTGTGAAAATTTCAACTGTCTAACTATCACGGTTCATGAGATACAGCCTGGTGAGAGACGGACGGACAGAAAGCGAAGTCTTAGTAATAGGATTCCGCTAATTACCCTTTGGGTACGGAACCTTAAAAAGAAATCTAGAACCAAACAAAACTTTATGGGATTAATTCGGTTATCTGTCATTTTTTTTTTCGACGACAAGGCTATTTTATAGTGAAGCAGACATTTTATATAGAATAGTTCGTTCAGCATAGTTGCCCTGCCGGTAATAACGTTACAATGATAGGAAAATCATTGTCAAATGCTACCTGTAGGATAGATAAATACATGATGAATTTTACGGGTTTTCGTAGTGCTTCCAACAGCATTGATCAGGTGCTCAAATCTTTTATTATCATGGTAAGAACCCCGTAAAATGTCTAATAGTCATAAAAAATTAAGATATTTTTTTGTTATTAGAAGCCAGACTTCTAAACGCAATAAATACCAAAAAAAGTTTAGTTAATTTTAACATAAATCCTAATACGTATTACGTTTGCTACATTTTAAAGAACTGGAGACAAATCACTTAATATTATTGCAGGCACTCAACCTTCTCGAATCAGGGGACTTAGCCGTTCTGAGTTTCGGCGAAAATACCAAGCTCCTGCATTCGTTCAACGAACAGTTCTCAGAACACTCCGGGTCGAAGATCTTGGAACAACTACGTTTCGACCAAACCAAAACTAAGATCGCCCAATTGTTGAATTTCAGCTCCTTTATGTTCGAAGAGCAAGCTATACGAAGTGATGCACTGAATGCTAAATTGCTGGTTATTGTAAGTGACGGGAGAGGAATATTCTCTGAAGGGGAAACGAAGGTGTTGCAAGCGGTTCGAAGGGCGAGACAAAATGGAGTATTTTTGGTGTACGTTATCATTGATAACCCGGATAATAAGGTTTGTTTTATTAAAATTTAATAATTGATTGTTTATAAATAGTGCGAAGTATTTTTGTATTATCTTTTACGGACTTCGCGTTTCTTTTTATTAATTCAGGTGTTAAAGGAAACGCACTTTCAAAATTCACTTTTAATTAAATAGCAAGAACACACTGTACTTTGTAGTTTCATATTCCAATAGCCAATCAAGTTTTGTCATTTGCGCGTAAGGAATAAACTGATAACCGTTTCGCGGATGCGCTACAGAAATGGTTTTTTTTTAACTTTTCTCGATGGAAAGAAATCGCTAAATTTGCGTTTCTTTACGTACGTTTTGAGACCTGGAGAATCGTTTGCCATCATTTTTAGACTGATGTCTGTGCGTGTGTATCTGTGTATGTATGTTCGTTTTTTTTGCCCCTCGATATTTCGAGAACATATCAATCCATACGCCATGTCATGACTTAGGTCTGAAAAGAGAGCAAAATCGATCCAGCGGTTTGTTTTATATCGCTTAAAAACTGTTTTTTTAAAAAACGCAATAATAATCTTCATGTACTTATAAATTCTCAAATATAAAAAAAATATTCTCAAGAGAAGTTGCTTGAGCGGTACTTGCTACTAAACTCATTTTTATACAATATTTCTGCACTGTTTTTATAAATTCATTAAATTACCACATTTTGCTTGTATTTTAGGTAAAAAAATATTTATGAAATTAAGTATTTGGAAGAAATGTAATTTTTGTAACAGTAATTCAGGTTTTGTGTAAGAAAAATCATTAATTTTTTAATTTAAGTATTTTCTGTGTTTTATATTTATTTATTTTTTTCATATTTACAGGACTCTATTATGGATATAAGGCGACCTCTGTTGGATCCAGTGACCAACAGTCTGACTGGTTTTGTATCGTATCTGGACACATTTCCCTTCCCGTTCTATTTGATACTCCGGGATATGTCTGCGTTGCCTAACGTGTTGGGAGACGCTATGAGACAGTGGTTCGAATTAGCTGCTAACACTCATAGTTAATTATCTCGAAATTAGATCTAGATTTCTAAAAAAAATAGATCAGATTATATGACATGTATTTTCTTTTTTTTAATTTTTTTCCTCCTTATTTTTTTAATATATCACAGTGTTTGAAACACCTTTAAGTATTGAATGGTTTGAGTTTCTTTGATTATTTTTTTGTACACGTAAGTTGTAACAATCTTAGTTTTTGTAAATAAAAAGTTGTTTAAGAAGACAATCATTAATTGTGATACTTAAATTTAAGGAATATAATAAAAACATAAATTTATTATTGTGTATTCTTGGAATATATTATTTTTCATAACCCAAAATTCAAACGCGCACAATTGTTTAGTACCCTCCGAAACGCGAAGGAGCTCAAAAAAGTCCATACTAGGCTACCACGATAGAGAAGTGTCACTGGGCCACGAACTCCACCGTAAATAAAGGATAATATGATGGGAAAAGAGTTGGTTTATTTGGTATTCAGCAATCAATACGTTCGTTCTACTTCTACAATCACTCGTAGTTCTACATAAGTTCAACAATGTGATCGGGTCTTCTAATGCATTCCGTCATATGTCTAAAATATTAATTAGGAGCCTTTCTTCAATCTGCAGAAAATAATACTATATTCCCTATAGTTTTAAATGCGAATACATTAAGTCATTCCCCAGGCTTACTCACTAACTCATCTCATTCTACTCACTTGCTCGCCCACTCACTCGTATCCGCCTTTTAGCAACTAACTTTGAATACTAACTTCTGTATTGCAATGATCAACATTTTGAATTTTACCAAGAACAACCCTGAAACAAAAAGGGAAAAAATACTAAAACATAAAATTTACTACACGCCATATTAAATCCACCATCTTGATTAAAAAAAGTCTGATTAATGATAGAGCTAAGCATTTTTGAACACCTACTAAAGTTAAGATTAATTATTTGTGAAAAACTCTCGTCGAATATGACATGCAATAGCAATAGCATCCGCCATCTTGAATTTTAAATGCCTGATATAATATTTAAAAAAAAAATTAAAAAAGTGCATGCTACATTAGATACGTAGTCTTAAATAAACCCTCTCGCCGCCCGTTTCATCAGACGAGTCCAAACTCAATGGGCGTGCGTTGTTTCATTACAGAGTAGGTACCTACTTTGGGTACTCTGTAATGAAACAACCGGCTTCATCATCAGACCCTAAATATCATGTGAGACCAAAGTGCTTTTTAGATCGAATTAAACGAGGCTAAACTCAATGGAGTTGCGTTGTTTCATTACAGAGTTCCTTTGGCAACCTTCTAGCTTCATCATTATAAATATCGTGTAAGAGCAGAGGGCTTATCACAAAAAAAAAAGTGAAAACACTCCGTCGCATGCATGTACTATATTATGCCATAATACTAGGTCCTTCCCTTTTTTGACCAATGCACACGTTTCTTGCCGGGGAAATGACACCTGTATTTACGATTGACAGTCTTCTTTTTTTCTAATGTCACGAAACAGTTATCATTTACCTGTAGGATTTGTAAACAATAACAAATTACATGGGTTGTGTATAAACATACACTGAACACGTAGTAAAAAGAATCAGAATAGAAGCAAAAAATAGGTACAATAAACAAACAATAAATTAACAATACTTGCCTCGTTTCAATTTTATTTATGTGTAACCCATTGTGCATTCACATCTATGTAGGTACACACCGCCACTTGTGGCATAATTTTTGCCGCAAAGCGACTTGCTCTTGAAACCTTGGGGCGTTCTTCCCTGCGCCGCTACAGACAGATCGCGCCTGCCATAGTCATTTGAATGGAGATTGTACGCGAAATATTTTGATAGTTTGCATTGTCACGTAAAACAAAAAAAATTAGTGTCGGACAACCGTCCGGAATCGTGACAACTTGTGCCTTTCACTTTTTATGTCTGTCTCTCTCGCTCTTAGGCGGGCTAACCATGCCGCGTGCCTCTCACTCGCTCTCATTGTGAGCGCATAACGTGAGCGGAGCGTAACGCAGTTTCTTGAAGTGTCACCCGGCAAACCAATTTATAAGACGTTGTCACGTCAAAAACTTTCAGTGTGTTGTCTGTTCTTTGATATCTATAATTAACTAAATTTCAGTAGGTTTTCATTCTTATTAACGCCAAAGTTATGAACTTACGGATGCGCTTGACAGAGTCAGAGAATTTTTTCGTGAATGCTACTTTACGTTTTCTATATGAAATTATCAAATTCCCACAACACGATTTTCTATTGCTGGCCCTTAAGCATTGAAAAGGAAGCAAACAGATAGACATAAAGACACTTTCGTATTTAAAATAATAATATGGATTAAGAAATAAAAGACGTGCGGTATAAATTATTGTATATTTTGTCAACTGGAAATTAAACAATAACATATTTAGTTTACTTAGCATTGATTCCGGAATAACTAAAATAGTACACATATTTTTTTACACTTAGGCCTAAGCTCTGTAGTTATTAATTTTTTTTTTTATTTATATTTTAAACCAATATTACTGGACAGCATATACAATAAATCCCGATTTATATGAGTTTTCAGCGAACTTAGCTTTGTTTTCCGCCTTAAAATTTATCCATATACATACACGCGTTTAAAAATTACCATGAAATGTGAACTTTTATGCGGGTCAGATAATTTTAAATCTTAATATATAAAATTGTGAAAAACATGGAATTCATCAACGCCGAGCCGAAACGAGCACAGCTAGAAACATGCAATTTTGAAAATATGTTTTTTATGACGTAAGAGATCCAGAAACTTTGTATGAAAGTCCGTCATTTATGAGATCAATTTATGAAAATTTGTGTTTGGACTTTTGGGTGAAAATCCAGAATGAAGTGTTTTCCCGTTTATGAAAAATAATCTCCTAGGGGGTGAAATAGGAGGTAGAACTTTGTATGGGAATTCGGTTATTTTCGGAAACTAATACCATGTAAACTGATATATAGAATCTTAGTTTCAAAAAACGAATGACTTGCATTTATTGCAAAATCATCCTTAAGGAGTTAAAATAGGGAAAGGAATTTTGTATCGGCTCTACCGCTTGGTATGACGGGAAAAGTAAAATGGCGCGGGCAACACCATGGGGAACCATTAAATATGTGCTTACATAAAAAAGTAGGTATAAACTAAATCCCACATATGAGAGTAATCATATAAAACGGGTTCTACTGTATTAATAATAAAAAAACAAGTTAATTTAAGATACAAAATAAATAAACTTAACGTTTCAAATGGAATCTTATTTTTAATGCACCTCTTAAACCGTAAATTCTAATATACAAATAAAGTTACAGGATAATATAAAAATGAATGTTATCCTTACAAAAAAGTTGTGTAAAAAAAAACTTCAATATTACCAAAATGTACTTTGAAGGCAACATCGAAATGTGGTACATATTTTAGAATTTTATCAAAATATAAAATATTTGATATGCTTTATCCTCAAATAGCGGACATAAACTATGAAGTCTATAAAAATATCTTAATATTAAATATTAATAAACTTATCGCAAATTTTCCCATACAATACTTCATTATATTAAAAATTAACTTTTATATTACTTAAAATGAGTTTTTATAACATATCGCTATTTACTAAAGACGCATAAAGTAAATTTATCTTTAAAATGCCAGCGAAAGGTAATAATTGAATTTATAAAATCTATGAATTCAGTTAAAACCCTCCAAAAAATTTAATTCATTAGCATTTTAAGAATGTCTTTCAGCGATATTAGTTTAAGCGTTTTGTGTACATAGCGAAAGGTTTAAAGTTATATTACTTTTATTTACTGAAGTTTGTATGGAATAAATCTGCGCTGGTTTTACCTTAACTAAATCTTTTAATAAATCCGTTAGTGTGACGATAAGTTTTCTACGATTATAGAACGTAAAATAAATATAGATACATAATATTTAAATTAATTTAATGCAGAGTACCTTCCTTACCCATCAACGCTTTTTTTGAGCAACTTTAGAGGTACAACCAGTGCATCTAAAGATGTCTATCTATAGGTGGATCCAGGGGCATTAGGAGGTTCAACCCCCAAATATAGTATTTTTTTTATTAAAAGTCCTTTAAGAGGGGGTAGAAAGTAAATTGCCCATAGCAGAATTAAATGTTCAGTAATTAAATCAAGTCCAAATAAAAAATAAAAAAACATATACTAAACTATAATTCAAAGGTCTGATATTACCGAAAACATGCATAAAATATTCTTGAAAAAAAAGAAACAATTTACTGTATTTTTTGATTTATTCTTATAAGCTGAAAATTCATTATAATATTGTTTAATACAAAACCTAGTGCTGTTATTAGCAAATTTTCAGTATAAATAATAACATTAGAGCTGTTAATATTTATTATCTTTCACCTATACTAAATTCATATTCCGAGTTGTATGCAGAATTCATCTGGCTTTATGCCCCCTCTTAATACGTATGAAATTTTCCTTAAAGTGTAGACTATATCCTGGATACGCCTATGTGTCTATCAATTTTTAAAATAATGTAAACCCCTTACAATTTTAACATAATATGTTACTGAACCAAATAATACTAAAGCAGTTCGACTCTTTTAAAGACGGATAGCGAGGAACATTTTTTTTAAACGCCAACATTTCAAAATATTATTTATTAACTAATCTTTAAATTTTAGCAATCACGAAATAAAAACAAATTTAATACATTCAATTATTTCGAGTCTTTTTTATTATTCTAATAAACTGGTATTGACTTGATGTTAATTTTTTCATATTAAATTTATTTGGGTCCACTCATTTGTACTGTCACTTCTAATAACCATTCCAGTATCTTTATACTGGATTAACAATAAAACTAAAAAAAAAAACAAATAGTTATTTTCCTATAAATACAAAAAGTTTCAAAAGGCCCACTATGGTGATTTTACATTTTATAATTATTTTTATATGTCTTTACTTTAGCACACCTTGATACGTTAACACACTACAAAAAGATACTAGCAAAATCTACAAAAAATCCCTCGTAGATTAATACGTGTATCTTTTTTATATGTGTATATGAACTATATATAGATAGGTAAAACAATAATGGTATAGTAATAAAGGGTTACTTATCTTATGGTGTCAGTACATAAATTATTTTCAGCCGTCCAAAAGACAAGAAAATAAAGTTATAGATACTTTGAAGTTTAAGTTATTTTTTTTTCTATTTATTTAAATCTGTAATCTGTATGGAAAATACTGAGTCGCTTTTGACCTTGAGAGAATACAATCCGCGGCACCTCGTAGCGTGCTCCATACAACCTTTGATCTCATTTTTGTTATTAACTAATCAAACTCTAAAAATTTGTAGGCAAGAGCTTGAGCCGAATATCTATGTCTGGTTTTCCAAATAGTGTTTATCAACTAGAAATATTATTTTGAGACCATTTGTATAAAAAAATGAATGCTGTTATTTCTTGACCTACCATTTAAAAGAAAACTGGCACACAGCAGATATTTATTACGGCCAGCTTGATGGTAATCGGTCACCGCAGCCAACGTCAACAAATTTCCACTAAGTTTGATGAATGTATTTGTATAAAGTTTACTACATATTTTCGGCTACAACAAACTTGCCCTTTTTCACTATACTATAAATTGTTGTATAAGCAATTTATTCATCAGAACCCATTTGGTCTTAATTGGCGGGATCCTTGGACGAATGGTTGTTGGTATCTTCAGTCTTGTCACCGTCACCGTAGAATTTTGGCTGAAAAATATTTTTTTTGTATGAGTATTTATTATAAGATATTGTATTATAATATTTTAAATCATGAAAACAAAGTTTAAAAATCTTTTGGCTTTTTAATGTCTCGAGTTGCGATATGTCCGTAAGTTCGCGTTCAGGTTTCAGCAAAATGTAAATATTTATTGTACATATAT
This sequence comes from Apoda limacodes, assembly GCA_946406115.1. Classification (NCBI taxonomy): domain Eukaryota; kingdom Metazoa; phylum Arthropoda; class Insecta; order Lepidoptera; family Limacodidae; genus Apoda; species Apoda limacodes. The sequence goes on from OX291541.1 coordinate 9,700,458, forward strand.
GTGATTAAATAGCATCTACATACATATTATTTAAATTTGTAAAATTATTTATATAATATAAGGATTTAAGAAGGCCAAACTTAATTAGCTTTACATAAATCTAAGTACGCAAAAAGGCAGAATACAAAACACAACGGAATGATTCAGTGGTAAAGCTAAATCCTTATTTCATTACGGTGCGACATCTATGGTTCAATCAGTTCATTTTTCAATTCATCAGTCTTTACTTACTTACTTGGCAAAATGTAAGAGAATAACGTGTATCAGGGATATAAGCTCACCTAAATCCCTTAAATGCCGAATTTATAAAAGAAAGTTGAACAATATTCAGAAGCCAAAAGATGTAAGAGAACAAGTAACTTACTAATTTAAAATATTCATGGCGGTCGAGGGATACAAATAACATGTACACAGATTTTTCTTGCAATAGTAAACATTTTAAAAACATTATTTAAAGGCTAACTAGTTAAAACCACACTACATAAGGTAAAACACGAGTAAAGCTATTATTAGGTACAGAGAGCAATAAAATAAAAACAAGAATGTCTTTGTCAAATAAAAATATCCAATTTTGACTTTATTTTAATGCAGTGTTGCCTAATCCTGACGGAATCGTGCTAGTTGCAATAATTTTTCCTCTTTTACCAACCGAAAAACCACTCTGTCTACCTGGTTGGACGGTTATAGCACGGACGCGAACCAGGAAGAATTTCGTTCAATGACCGGTCACTATTTGTCTCTGTTTCACGCGCATAATTATTTGCCGTCGCGCTCGCACAGATGCGATGGCCGACCGCTGTCATCAGAAATTACTACAATTTTGACAACTGACACAGGCTAAAAAGTAAAAGGTCAATGTACGAAACTCTTTGTGCTTCGCGTCCATGCTATAGTAAAGTTTTTTCTGAACTGAGAACTCTATGTTTATAAGGAAGATCAGTGAAAATAATTCTAACTGCTTTTAACAAATCGTAATTAGTTTCACCAAAATCGGATGACCTTGTCAATTAGCACAGCTCATAGCACCATGTACGCGCTGGACATGTATACATACGTTTATCGCAAATGATCCGACTCGAAGATTATTAAACTTTGTTGCAACCATCGTTTAGGAACGAATATAGACATGGTGCAGGACATTTAGTGAAAAAAAAAACATATAGTTTGAAAAACAATCTCCCAAAAAATGTAACACTTGTAATTTTTTTTATTAGCAAAAATTCACGCACACATAAACCATACAACAAAGTAACTAAAGGGACTTTTAAGTAAAATATCAGAATAGAAAAGTTCGCACCGCAATACAAGGCGACCGATGACGAATAAAAAAAACAAGACAAGCAGATTAGTGTAAAATAAAAATCAACTTTCCTTTCGGAGTAGGATTTTTTTTTTTGCAAATGTGAAATTAGTGGGAGAATTTTGCAATGAGGAGTAATTAAATGTAACAAATTAGAAAAGTAAGAACGGTTGTTGTCTATTACACATTTATTTATCAAAGAAACATAAGTACTCATAAATAATATGTTTTTTTTTATTTAGATCTAAATAAAACTACTGTTTTAGAATAAAAAGGAGAGAAGAAGAAAGTTTCCTAGTATTATTTGTATGATGGTAAAATAAGCTTAAGAGCGCTCAAGAAATTTTTAGGTTTTTTCAGCGTTCAAGCAAGAGGCTGACCAACGACAAGTGACACTTTTTTAAATGGAAAAATTAATACTTGTAGTAAATATTTTAGGTTACCAAAAACACGATAGCATTAATTTGCCTCGATAGAAAAAAATCTGGAAAAGATCTCAAAATTATTTTTTTTGGTTTTTAACCACTTTTCTTTAACATATATCATTAAAATTCATATTAATGGCTAGCTAACTCGAAAGTCCATGGCTGCTTCTATTGAAATCTAAAAAATCCTAAAAACCGATTTGACGCTCACGTTTACTTATACTGAAAAAACCACACTTTTGTCTTGCTCAAGTGCACGTGAACTGTCAAACTGTCATATGAAGTGGGTGGATAAATCCTGAAATTTCTAGTCGGAATACCGGGTCTTAAACAGCCAGCGTAAGTTAAACTATCCTTAGAGAGTATCCTAACGCGTCTGAGACCGAAGCCTACAAGCAGCGTGACCTCTCTTTGTAAAAGCGAGTCGCGCTCTAAAGCTTCTATTTCAATGACACAATTAATTTATGAAAATCAATTTGTAATTTACTAGATTCTGCTAGCGGCTCCGCCCGCGCTAAATTCTCTTATCGGCGGCGTGGAACTTCTTAATTATTTAATGAAAGCTTGGTTAAGAATTTTTCGAGCATGTTAATGCAGGGTGTCAGCTATCTCCATACCAAATTTCATGAAAATTGGTCCAGCCGTTTGAGCGTGAAGAAGTAACAAACACACAAACACACTCACAAACTTTCGCCTTGGTAATATACGTGTGATATGATTTATTTAATTTCAGTTACAAATACAAAAATCTCTTCTTACCGCCTAGTTATTCATTTAGATACATATGGCCTTTTAGATTTTAAAATTTTTATGAATAAAATTTTTTTTTAATTCAGTTTTTTAATTTTATGGCTGCAAGCAAAAATTAAAAAGTATTATTTTTCACTATTTTTGTAAAAAATGTTCTGCTTACCGTATAGAATTAAGACTAATCTTTAAATTTATATTTGTGATTGCATTAGTTAAATAGTAATTCATAAATGAAAAACCCGGGACCGGATTTTGTGTAAGCGCTCTCAACTCTATTGCACTACCGAAAATTACTTCATATTCTATTGCTCCTCATTACATGTACATAAAATAAAAGGGAAATAATTAAACCGATGCTAAAACTAGCTTAAACTTTACCACGCTAGATATCGAAAAAAATTAAAACCTAGATGAAGTTAAAATGCATAAGAAAACCAAACATATACGCCACAAGTGTAAGCATGACTTAACGCATTTACCATAGGTACCGCCCACTTACACAGTTTAAGTGGATACTATACAGTGGTGACTTTATTTCCAAATCCATTTTTGACACCATTATAACTCGTAAAACCCTAGAAATAAATAATTTTGATACATATAGCTTTATTTCAAATTCTAATAATAAAATTATTACAAGTCTAATGCGTATTTTTTTAAAATAACAATTACTTGACACAGAATATGCTGTCTTTGATTTACGGGTGTCAAGCGTGTATTGAGGGGGGAAATAAGTGTATTACGACAAAAGTATATCGTTGTTTAACGATAAGATTTTTATATATTTTTATATACAATTAAGTTTTTATGTTAAAATGTAAATGATATTGTTAACTGTTTTTTTTTTAGGAATCATTTATAGTTCTACCTATATATCATAAAAGTTATTAAAATAGAAATTTTCATGATTAGTAAACAAAAGTTGATGAAATGAAATCTCTATAGCTTATGTTGTTGATAAAGAATGTGGATTTTATTGGTTTCGTTGTGTCGTGACAGTGATTTTTAAAATAATTTTGTCTTCAAAATTCACAGATTATGTTAAATGAATCCCAAACTGGAGCTGTACGAATCACATAAGAAGTTGTGTGTGTGTGTGTCGACGTGAACGACGTGGTGTATGTGTGTACATAGAACTAACCTCGTCGTGCTTGACCTCAGCGACGGCGCGGTCGTCGTCGTCATCGCTGTCGTCATCCGCTGACGACTCACCGCCCGACCCGGCCGCTTCAGCTTTTGCTACACCAGAAAGTTTATCAGTTACAGAATGTTGCTTGAGATTTCTTAAATTTTTGCCATTAAATATGCGACCATATCTTGCACAAGCTTCTTTGGTACAAATCGTACTTGCATTACAGTATTAGAGAGCGAGCCGAAATGTTTTATCCGTCTACTCGAGGGCTGGAGCGGTCAAATATGAAATTTGAAAATGAAACGAACTTTCTTAAACCTGAACATTGATAACTAAGGAGGATAAATCATCAAGTTTTATTAAAATTGCGGACTGGCACAACAAAAACATTTGAACACGGCGAATTGGCGGTAAAATTACCTTAACTATTTTTATTATTGTCAATATAATTAGTTTTTTTTTGAGAAAAGCTCTATACAAGCCTTTGCCACAACTTTGTTTGCGGGCCGCGGCAGTAATGTACCAATAGAAAAGAGGTAAGTATTTCCACTATCTTCCTTCAATAGAGAAATGCTAGGAAAACAATTAATAGAAAATATATAATTAAAATAGAGACTATCACTATAATAGTACAGGTAATTAAAGAAAGTTTTTTTTGTTAATTTACGAGGCTTGCTGCAGATTTTTTTAAACTGTCTCTAAAGGGTGTAACAGAACTGTATTTGTAAATTTTCAATAACATACAAATTTCCTCATACACTCTTTCTCTGTCTCACACACACATATAATCACACGTTCTTCTTAATCATAACTTTGTATATTTCACCAGCTGCAAGTAACAACATTCTGCAAGGTTTTGATGATTGACTACAATCTCTCCATACGTAAATATTTCATTTTTAACAATTGGTTCAATAAGATAGAAACACAAATTTAAAGTTAAAAGTATCCTCGTGTTATGGTTTCTTATCTTTGCTGCAACACTATTGGTACTAAATATAATATTGATAATTATAACACTCTCCGTATGTAATGAAATAAATAATCTCGCTATACTTATCATATGAAGTCACAATTGCGAAATTTCCTCAGACTTAATTACTTACGTAGATCTCCATGCATTTGGATCCATAATCACGCACCACAGGTGAATCCACGGATAATTGTTTCTCCTTCTCTACACACACACATACAAACATTATATATATGGCCGAAAGAACTCTAAGTACTAACCTGGCACTGCATTGACAGAGGGAGGCAGATTAGACCGCGCGCGTTCGCGATTCAGTTCATCGTAGCACTGGAGACAAACACGCAAAGGTTTGTCGCTCTGTCCACGCAACACGAATTTCTTAGAGGAACACGGCCCGCACACTACCGAGCCGCATTTGCGACAATGATGCTGTGAAATAATGTCAAGATCATTGCATTAATTTGTCTATAGAAGCGTTCAAGAGGAAATTGTGGTAAGAAAGGCTACGTAGACGATTAGGATAGAAGTGGAATAAGAATTATTAAATATTTAATATTGTACCACAGTCAATAGATCATAATAGAAATTTTTATTAAACTTTAAATATTTAATTGCAATGTATTTTATTTATGTATCTTCCTAGCTTTCCGCCCGCGGCTTCGCTCGCATAGACTTTAAGATTTGGACAGTTCTTTAGTCAAAATACTGTAAAGTTTACTGCCTTTTACCACCTTAGTTTCAATTTCAAAAGTGCTTACAAAACCTACAATAAAATAAACCTCTCCTCAAAATTTATTATTTCCAAATGAAATGAGCATAAAATAATCTAAACAAAATTTACCACGCCCTTTCACGCTCTTGGGGGTGAATTTAAGAAAATTCTTTCCTTATCCATACAAACCACTCCCTATGGAATCTTCCATACCAAGTTGTTTAGAAGCCTACTTTTTTCCGTCAGGCGTGAAAAAGTTGCTTAACACTTTAGCGTCCAGGTATTTTCCTACGCACACGCGGCTCACACTTTTAGGGGTTTTAAAAAAGTCTTAAACAATGTCTTCAATATAATCATAACTCCTCCAAATTTCAAATTTTTATCCGTAGGAATATGGAGTCGGTGATGATAAGTCAGTACTTTTTCCACACAAACTTACCGGGTAAACTACCTTCTCACCTTAGGGGTTTAATTTTTTAAAAACCCACTAAACACATTTGACATTAATTGTGTTTAACAGCATGTATGTATACGAAGTTTTAAGTAAATTTGACTCTGATAGGGAAACTCGCCAACCTGGGCGCCTGCAACGTGTGCCTCAAAAGCTTTTTATTTTATTTATTTTTTTCTTACTGAATATTGATGCTAAATAGTTTTTTTTCGTTTTACATTTAAAAAATATTTGTTTAGAATATTTTAATTTCTTATTATTTTATTTTTGTGTTTGACGTCTTTTTGTGAATTTATTATTTAAATGTTTTGTAAGACATAATGTAATTTTTAATAAGAAATAAATGACATACCATACCACACTGATTTTATTAGATGTCACATTGGGTATGACACGTGGACCACTAAGACGAAGCTAACAATACCTTGAGTGTTTGTCAAAATATAGTAAGTAGCTTAAGAGCACCATGGAACCACATTAACATGCTAACATACATATAATATAGGTTGCTAAAATCATAACCCTACGTTATCGGGAAAAAGAAACTTACCCTCCTATTTAGAACAGTAAACTGTGTCTTCTTGCAGTGCATGCAAATAGCTGCTTCATTGTCTGGCACCCACACCGCTGCATGTACTGATGGCGGTTGTTTACCACCTTACATGCAAATTAAAAACCATTTGAAAATAAATAATGATAAATATTTTTGGACATAACAGACAGGACCGTCTGGCTTCAAAGTAAGCAAGCTTGTGTTATGGATACCAGACAACGGATACAAATACACATATATGACCTTTTTTTGCAAATATATACAACATAAATGCTTTTCACATAAATGTTTGTCCAATGCAGGAATCGAACCCATGCCCTCTGCACCTGCAGCCGGCCACACTGCCAACTAGGCTGCGAGGGAGGATTTAAAGAGCTTCGAAAATTCGAATCGTCTCAGCCGGAAAATATGCATTGTTGGACATAGGCTTTCATCATGTCTAAACTCAACAACAACGGCCGGTTTTCCTGTCTAATCTACGGTAGCCACTCGAGAAACTTTCTTACCTATCAGTTATCGTTTCGATAGCGATGTAGTCTGCCTATTACCACCTCAGCTTGCTAAATATTTAACTTCTATGTCGGTGACTTTGGGTTTTTCGGTGAGTTTTCTCGTTCCGGATTTTATAAAGAAAAGAAACATCATGCAAGACTTTTAGGAAAACTAAACTTAATTGGGAGGCTAACAGTTTTGTAGAGGAGTCCAAAAAAAGTGTGGTAAAAGTAACTAACAATATTAAACATTTTTCAGTTACCCTACGAAGACACAAGTCTGCTTGTTCACCGCTACAAAACCCCATTCACTGAGGTTCAACAATTCCAGAACTCTCCCCTCACTATCTCCAAAAGCATTGGGATCCTTGTTGTTGACATCTTTAGCAATTTTCAGTTTCGAGATGATTTACAAGACAAGGAAAAGCTGACGTCTAAAAAACTTGGAGTACTCAACAGAGTGAAGCAGTATTTCACCTCGGGGCAAAGGTTGCTGCTTTACAAGTCGCAAGTCCAGCCCCATATGGAGTACTGCTGCCATCTCTGGGCAGGTGCACCCGGATCAAGCTTGGCCCTTTTAACTCGGTTCAAATTTGGGCTGTGAGAATCGTCGACGATCCTAAACTCACAAGCCGCATCGAACCCAGTCTGAGGAGAGACTTCGCCTCCCTGACTGTGTTTACCGCTTGTATAATGGAATGTATTCTGAGAATTTGTTCGAATGATGCCCCCGGCTACTTTCTACCATCGCACCGCTCGCCATCGTCAGGCAATTCATCCTCACACTTAAGAACCTAAACGGTCACGTACAGTGCGGTTTCAGAGAAACTTCCTCCCGCGAACACTTGGTTTGTGGAATGAGCTCCCGGCCAAAGTTTTCTCTAAGGTCTACAGTATGGGATTCTTCAAGAAAGAAGTTATTAGATATTTGTAGGGTCGGCAACGCGCTGGTGAAACCCCAGGTGTTGCCACTGGCCCTAGGCTGCGGTGACCGCTTACTATCAGGCGGACCGCAAGCTTGTTTGCCACCTAAGTTGTATAAAAAAATCAACATACTTTTTCTGAGCAAATCTTCAATACATTTCTCTATATGTGCCATCCATTCTTCTTTCTCTGTAGCGGTAGCTGCGTAAACAGCGAAGGATTTGGTTGCAGTGCGTATCAGCCATCCGTTTCTATGTTCTGTAAAAAAGTTACTTATTAAAGGAACATACATTAAAAAAACTTTTTTTTTGATATTGCAATTTTAGGGTTATTGCCATTGTTATTGTAGTGCAGATGTTTAAGGAAATGTGTATTTTGCATGTAGTGGCAGCCTGAAACCAGGCATCCTAAACTTATACCAAACTGGGCTTGTAAATTAAAATGGTTAAAGTAAAATGTCGACAACATTGTTTTTTTTTTATACCACTAAGGTGGCATACAAGCTTGATAGTAAACGGTCAACGTAGGCTATGGTAATTATCTTACTGGTTATCCTTAATAAATAAACTACTTTATCACAGGTTTTATGCTCTATGACGCACGTGACACCATTTTGAAAACCCCAAGTTCCATACGATAGCGATTAGTAAGGCTTTTAGCTTAGGGTCTATACCGAAAAGGTAAAAGAATAGTCATATCCCTAAAACTATGTGAGTGACTGCTACAATAAAATATATTATGTATATTATATGAGTCAGTGGTCATCAAACGTTAATCGATTTAAGACGCATACATATAAACGATTTTATGCGCATACATGACTCACGACTGACCAATAGCAAAATGACTCACTCACTACAATTCATGTGTTATCAAAATTTTTATCACAAGGTTGTTTGTCAACAAATCTTTGTGATAAATACTCGCAACTAAAACAATTACTGTATTATACCGAGTCGAGAGGATAAATGAGTTAAATGGTAAGGAAGTGATTAATTAGGTATCAGATATAACCCATTTAATAAGAAAAGTCTTAATTGTTTTTTTCTACAAATAAATTATAAACTTGCACTGAATGTTTATAACATTAGTATTTTAATGCATTACAGAATATCACCAAAGCTTTGACTAATACACTATATTATGAACACTGCAGGTCCAATAAATAACGGGTTTAGTATGAAGTAGTCTAAAAATAAATACTTACGTCCTTCATCCTTAAGTGATTCTAATTTCACTTCTTCAAGTGGAATGACATGCTGTTTGTTGTATTTCTTCTTATTTATTACAATGTTGCCATAAACTAAGATGTCATTGAACAGAAAAAACTGTCGCGTTTTTGGTTTCTTCCGACACATTTTTGTTAAGACACCCTCTCCCACCAGAACCCTCCCCTGCTCTGCAAGTGGCTAAAAGTTAAAGTTATTATATAATAACAGTTTTTTATGTCAATAAAATTCTAATAAAACAAGTAAAATGAATGAATGTGATAGTTATAAATAAATATTCCTGGACATTAAACACAACGCCATCTGATTCCAAACTAAGCAAAACTTGTCTTTTAATACATACATATAATAACTAGAAAACACTCAAATAAATCAATATGTTGGATTACTTTGTCACAGTAGCGAAATGTAAAACTATGCATATTTGGACGTGGTTTAAAGGTATTGGATATATAAGCGCTATTTCTAATTGTAATGTGCTACTGTGCATGAACTGTGCTACTAGATGTTGAGTGATGAAAGATGCAGACTACAAGGAATTATGCTCACAAAATATATTGTTAATTTTGTTTTTCTGCACACACAGCACACACCAAATTCGACATTATAATAATTGATGCTTGCAGAGCGTTTTTATTTAAATAATTAATTTTATTATAAAATTATTAGTGTGATCTATTTAGGCAGTGCACATCACGAAAAGTTTCAGAGGGTACATGTTTTCCCTGTTTTTTTATTGCTCCTATTTGTTACAGCTATTAGTTAGCCTTATGTTTCTACCAGACAAAATCGGACTGGTAGTTCCAGAGATTATCCATTACAAACAAAAATAAATGAACAAAATTTTCCTCTTTATAATTACATTATATTATCATTAAATTAGTACAGATAATATTATCGATCACTGGATAATATATTAATTGTCCAATATTATAATCCAATTTTCTTTACACATTTAATTTATTTGTTTATGTGACTTCAGAAGTAACTACACTAAATGGAATGTTTTATGTAGGTAATAAGAGGTTTGTTTGTAGATTCCTTGGTTTAAGATGTATATAATTGAAATTTGTTTTTGTGTAGATAAAAAAAAAAAAATATGTTTTTTATTTTTTTGTACTTGTAGGAAGTTCTTGCAGGAATGAGGGTTACAGTGTCCAGCCTAAAATTTCTAATCGTCAACCAAACTCCCCCAATCATATACGCCTATGGCAGTGGTGCCCATATTTTTTTCTATGAAGATGTATGACTGGGAGACTACAAAAACTCCAAAACTTTTTTATTAGTAAACTACTACACTAGGTAAAAATGCATAAATTTGTATTAAATTGTCATTTGTACTAAAACAAAAATTAATCCGCAAAATTTTTGAATTTGGAAGTATTTTCAGCTAAACACATGAACACATTCAACATCTAACACTAAAAACCCGAGCACCCGCGCGGCTTTTTTCCGTGGTTTCCCAGGGACTGCTTTCTAAACCATAGTGATGCAATGGCATATTATTTTATTTGAACAAATTATTTTATTGCTCAAACAATATACGGCGATCGACCGTTTGGGCACCTCTGGCCCATGGTAAGGCATCTGATATTGATATTCTTTATTTTACAAAAGTAAGGTCAATCTATAAATTGCTGCTAGCGCGTCTTCCGGCGCTGGAAACTGTATCCCTTTTAGCTGATTTTTTATTTTAGGGAATAAAAAGAAGTCAATTGGTGCCAGATCAGGAATCAGGACCCAAGACTGACCGGTGTGGTGGCCAGGAACTCCTTCGTTTTGAGCGCTGAGTGCGCGTTGTCATGGTCGCTTGTTGCTCATTGCAAACAAAAGGCATTTTGTGGTTTACAATTGGCGTTGATGCTGCTTTGGTCTTGTAATGGAGTTGAAACCAGATACCCCGTCAAAGTGAAGACACTAGCAATCAAAATTCCCTGCGCTTCTCGATCACTTCTCTTACGTAGGCGTTGGTTCGTTTTAAAACAGCCAAACTGTCGCTGATTCGTTACCTGTCACAACGTCGTAAGCGCGCCGAGACGAGCCGGCTTCAATTTTTTAATCATATCACAGCACCACTACACACGGGCTTCCTTCTGACCTTCAGGGCAATTGTACGGCACCCAGCTTGAAACTATCCTCCTCACGTGAAGATGCTGAGTAAGTATCTTGTGAACGCTTCCGAACCCATCTGCAGTATATGCTGAATCTCTTCATATTTCATTTGCCTGTTTTCTTGAATTTATTATTTTACTGCCAGCACACTTTCTTTCATGACAACCGTCGTAGGACGATCATACCTTTGTTGATTGACCAAAGTAAGGCGACTGCGCTTGAACTTGCTATGCCAATTGTAGATGGTTGCATTTGAAGGTCCTTCACCCATAAAACCCATTTGAAGTTGATCAAATGACTCATCAGGTTTTAGGCCACATTTAAATTACAGAAAATCATCACACTAAATGTTCTCGATGCAGATCCATTTTTAAATGATACACGATAATTTAATTAGATTCTCAAAAAAAAGAGGAGGGATATTTGAACAATGGTATTTTTACTTACGTAGCGTCCCCATACTAAGGAAATTATCCGCCCTTGCCGCATACAAACGGACATACACCTAACTTTCTTATGTTTATTCCTCTTTATTAATTTGTAGGTATGTTCCCTAATATATACTATAAAAAAGGAATAAGAATAAGTTTATGATAAATATAATAAGTAATTATAAATTTATTTACTAAAAAAATACATAGTTTTTTATATATAGCACATTACCAGGGGTCAAAATGAACTCTAAGCTACTGTTAATAAAATCCAAAATCCAACTCAAAATGGCACAATATAAATGGCGGCCGGATCAAATTACCAAAACAATTTCTGATAAAAAAATATTAAACGCACAAAATATTGTCCACCCAAAAATACTAGAACGTAGGACAGGCCATTGGCTTCACTTCTGAATACTTACAATTAGCCTGTCTGGTAAAAGTCGTCCTGAAAAAATTCCACCGCGACACAAGTCGCTTAGGTCCCACTGTGGGACCTTGGACGCGTGACGGGTTAAATAACCAAATTTTTCAAATTTATTACAAGTGGTTAGTGCCTTATACATAAAAACTTTTTTTATTGCAAAACTTTCTGCGTAGCCTGGTATATTGTAAGTGTGCAAAAATTGGCATTTATATTCCAAAAATAGTGATCTACAGTGTTTAATACAAGAAATAAGGATAAATTGGTAGTTCTTAAATGTTGTCGTCAGAAGATAGCTCTTTTGCAATACATAGTATATATTATTACAATAAAATTCCATAACATGTGGTGAATAAAAGCCATTACAAAGTTGATTAATACATCGATAAAAAAAAGTTGAATAAAAATTTGGAAGAATTAGAACTTAGTTAATTGAAAGGCATTTGTAACATTTTTTTAATTAAAACATTGTATATTATGTTATTACCTAGTGTTAGAACATTACTTTTATTATGAATTTAAGTATGAAAAAAATTAAATTTAAATTAGAAAAACCAATCCATACAAAAAAATACTCCCAACATAAGAGGATGTTTTTTGATTGATTAAAATCATTTTTACACAAAAATTATAGGGTGCAAAAAAGTGAAAAATTTACCCTCTTGTTAAAATAGGTAACACTGATAACAAATTATTTATACATGCAGAAAAAAAAGTATAAAAACTGTTAGGTCAGTTTAAAACACAGCCTAGACATACACATATAAATAATAAATATTTCTGGACATTAGACACAGTGCAATCTGGTGCCTAACTAAGCAAAGCTTAGCTATTTGACAACAGATACAAATAATTAAATATACTTTGTTTTAAAATACATACACATAGCATATACAAAAAAAGACTTATTCTATTCTATTCATCCCAATAGGTACAAAGAAAAAACCCAAAACAAACACAAAAGTTTTTCACTTAAATATTTATCATGTGCAGGGGTCAAACCTATGCACACAGGTGAGTAGGCAGTTCATAACCCACTGAGCTATGGAGCTCATATTTAAATATATACATAATACAGACTTAATTCAAACAGTAAGACCTCAAAATGTTCCAAAGGTTAATAAATTTAGTTTCTAGAAAATTTTGTAGATTGGTACTTAATATGGGTAATATTCACTTATTGGGCAAGAGCAACTTTTGCATAAAAATTTTTTTAATCAATATAGACGCATCTCTTTATACATAAATGAAATACAAAAATCAGCAGAAAAGAATCATTTTAGATAATAAAAATTTTCAAAATAAAAGCATATACTGAAATACTGGTGCTAGGTTAGGTTTTGTTTCTTTTCCCCGAGCGGAGCAGAGGCGGCCCACAGAGGGGTGTTATTGATACATACCAAGCAAAATGTTTTAAAAAATCCATAGAAAAAAAATTTCAGCCAATTTTTGCATTTCACTTGTGTGTTAGGAGATGCTTCTTTATGGTTTAAGACATTTATTAGGCAAAAATAGCTCATGCCCAAAAAGTAAAAATTTACCCTAAATATACATAACTAAACCGGGACACAAGTAAACGCCCATGATATGCATTTCAATAAATGCATTGAATTGCAATGGAATAAATTTAAATAAATTTTATACACACTTTTTGTGTTACTGAAGCACATTGTAGTACATGATAACATTAATTTAGTTTCAATGAAATCCTTTATAACGATATCTTTCAGCCAGTCCTATAAAATGAATATACTTATCACGCCGAATGAGTTGTCGATTGATAACGTGCTTATAAATAGTGGCAAGTTGAAAGCTACAGATGAATAATGTAAACAATTACCTGTCCTGAGCTGCCAAAGCAGTTCTCCACCATAGCAATCCTTCTTGCATTTGCTTCACTATTAACTAAAACAAAAGTCAAGATTAGCCTACTAGAAAATCTAACAGGAAAAAGTTTAAACGTCAAAAGAAAGTGAAAATTAGAACTAACACACTAATATCTACAATATATTTAGGAGTGTTATATAGATTATAACAGTGAATTTAAGACAATAGGAAGCTATATTCACGCAATTACCTAAACGATCAACCATTATAGTAGAATTATATATTTTTTTTCCAATTATGTACAGTACCAAAATATGTTACAAAGAATTTCACAAAATCACAAATAAAAAAAAATAAAATAAAATAAAAAAAATCTTCTCTTTTCGGGACAGGTTAAAGTATTAGGCCATGCTGCCTAATCACAGGTTAGTTTCTTCGTTTGTAGTATTTATTAACCGACTTAAAAAGGAAGAGGTTCTCAATTCAGTTGAATTTTTCGTAACGTTTGTTACCTCAGAACTCCGTCATTTATTAACCGATTTGAAAAATAATTAGAAGTTAGAATAGAACTTTTGCCAATTTAAACGCCGATGCCGCGGCGGGCCGTTATCGGCTCGCTCATACTCACGATCGGCTCTCTCCCGCGACTGCGAATGCGACTGATATTCAATATTTTGCTTTCTTTCAAGGAAAATAACGTTGAGAATAAAATAGATTTATGGATAAAAATATAAATTGTAATTTAACAAAAAAACTCTACGTTTATCCCAAAATTTAAAAAATTTAAGTTCACTTGTGCGAATCTGGGACGGGCAGCTAGTATTAAAATATTTGAAGTGTCTGGTCCGATTTTTTCTCTATACAATAACATTTTTTATGCTATCAGGTAGCTTAGGTAGATTTGCCGCTCCCTGGACGTGCCACCCGCATGCGATGGACGCCTTACACGCCCACTTACAACAAGCCTGAACCCATGATAAATTGCAAGGAACATTATAATAAGTAGGGTTCTCCGACTACATTCTGTGGAGGTCCCTTTTTGTGGGAGCCCCTAGACACGTGCATAGGATTCCTACCCTTAAATCCGGGCCTGGCAGTAACTAAGGGAGACCCTCAGGGCCCAATTTTAGGTCCTTTCTATTTCTTACTTACATTTATGACGAGATCATTATCATGTTAAAAACTTTTACTATATGATGTAAAAATCATGAAATTGTCTTATTTGCTAACGACACCTCTTTACTTTTCAAGATAAGAGACGACAGACTGTTGATTCGTCGCCCTGCAGTGAAAATCTCGTACTTGCATATGGACTTCTTGTGCTTTTCGAGTTTTTCACTGCAAAGTAACGTTATGATGGATTAAATAATGCCATTACAATATTTTTTTACATAATGAGAAAAAAACCGAATTTCTCAAATTTACATTACAAATGTTAGTCTGATCCAGACATGTATTGATATTAAAGGCGATCAAAGAGGGTTTTTTTCTAAGTCAAATTTTATTATTTTTAACATCATTAGATGGCGCTATAGTACTTTAGAAATTAGCCTCAAACACATATTATATTCATTAATTGCGTTCGCGCGACCGTAAATATGCGCTTTGCAAACCCAAAATTTCATTTGTCACTAAAGAGTGTCACAGAAGGGGACATAAATATGAACACACGACTTTCTGGATATAATAAAACTATTTAATAAATAAAAATTAAATTTTAATTTTATATAAAAATAATAATATGCATATTATGTTAAAAAAAAGGTTTGAAATTAATAAGATAAAAATAAATAAAAAAAAGAAATAATCGCAAAAAAAAGGAAGAAATCAGAAGGTTTGGTCAATTCTACTCTTTCTGGTAAAGAGTAAAGTATGTCTTAACTTGAGTCCAGATTCGGGGCGTAGCGGTGCGTGTGTTCTCTGACTTCCCTCTGGACTCTCGTTCTTGAAGAAAAACTCGTTGTCGGTACCAGAAAGGGGATGCTCCAGGTGTAGATGTTGAAGTCCACGATAAGCGCGAATGCGTGGCGTAAGTGTCGGATGTGAAGGCGAAGATTATTGAATGTTTAATAAACGTAAACGAGGAAAGGAGTTAAAAAGGAATAAAATTAGTGTTTGTATGAGTGGATGACGTAGTATGACGTGTAAACTAAAAGTGTGGCAATAGCTAAGTGCTATGCTTAAAATAAGGGTAAATGTTGGATAGTAAGTAAGTAGGTATTGTAGAGTTTTTGAGTGTGAATATATTAATTAAATAAATACTTTATAACAAATAATTAATAAATAAATAATAAATAAATACTAATAAATACGCACGGATATGAGAATTATTCTCATATACGTGACAAGAGAATATAACGAAGTTCGATAAATGTAGAAAAAATAAAACTTAAATTCTTTTGCGTACAAGGACTCTATCTTATACCTTAAATATATCCCATGCACAGTTAGTAATGAAACGACGAACCAGCGGTCTCAACAAACTTTAATAACCAAATATGTTTTACACAAAAATAGGTGTTGCTAATTTGTGAATCTGGTTTTTATATGGACTTAAACAATAACAACAACATAACGTTATATATCTATATATCTAGCTAGACTAGATTTTTAAAAACAAAAAAGTAAAAATATGAAAAAAGCCTATTAGAACTTGTTAATTCAACAGTCTTTCTTGGCACAACGCTAGACTCCAAACTACAGTGGAATCTTCATATTCATAACGAAGCCTAAAATACTTAGTTCTGCTGTGTATGCGTCAAGAAAATAAGACAAATGACCGATGTCGACACTGCAAAAATAGTATATTTTAGCTATTTCCATAGTTTAATGACATATGGTATCTTATTGTGGGGTAGCGCTGCTGATGTAAATACAATATTTGTTTATTACAAAAACGGGCAATTCATGCAATTTACAAATTAGGATCTAGGATATCTCTAAGGGAGAGGCATAAAAAGTGACTATCACAAAGTAAATACTATAAGTAAAAATAAGTTGTTGATGCATGATACACGTTACACTTTTATGGGGCATTGTATACCTACACTTTTACAACAAAGTTCTTAATAATATTCAAAAGCTATCAATTAATAAATTTAATCTATTATTAAACAACAACTTTGTTACAAAGCATACTACAAAACTTCAGACAGTATAAATGATAAACATACAAAGACTGATGATACCCAATTACAGGACGCATAGGCAAGTCAAATAGTATAAAATTGTATGGCCTAAAAATTTTATTTCAAACATTGATCACCAATTGATTTTTTTTTTATCATAATATGTACTAGTTATGTTGTTATCTAAAAGGAGTAACTATCAAGTTTTTTGCTGGATTCTTCTCGCTAGTTTTGTAAAAACCTAATTTGAATAAAAAAAATACTTGAACTTTGACTCTAAAGGCGCATTCGCAATGCATTTTGTATGTACTGCCACGGATGGTGCATCAAATCGTGCACACATACGATTTGGTCGTTAGGTTTTTATTCATTTGCCTTGACCTCGGCGATGGCGATTTGCGACAATAAGAGGATACAATTCGCCGCTCCTCGTAGCGGGCTTCATACAATCGAATTCCTCATTTGTTTTTGACATTTACTGATCAATCATTGTGAAATTTCTTAGACATAATCCCAAGCCGAATACCTATGTCTGTGGTTTTTCAAAATCTTGCAAAATGTTTTTATGAAATCGAAATCTTTTTAAAACCATTTGTATGAAAAATTAGAATCCTGTATAACTTTTAAACTATAAAATTTAATAGATATAATTTATTACTAGAACATGTCTTCAAAATTTCGTGGTGTTTCATCAGCAAGTGTCACAAAGTGAGAAATTCGTTTGTACGAAGCAAGCTGACAGGCGCTCCGAAACGTATTCTCTTAATGTACTAGTTATTGTTTTGGAAAAGGGTGAAGAGTGAATCTAGTAGCCTCGTTTATTCTTCTTATTTATGACAGCATAATACTAATTTGGCAGCAGGTATTTCTCGTATTTTATACGTTACGTTATAGGTTTTATTTTCTAAGAAAACCCGATCGTGTTCAGCTCTTTCATAATTTCTGTCCAAGAGTACGTAGGAGAATTGCAGCTGTATTGAAATACAGCATTTCAAAGGCTATATTATGGATTTTTGCTATTTTTGAAAAAAAATTACGAAATTTCACAATTATTATTTTATTTAAATTAATTATTTAAA
This sequence comes from Apoda limacodes, assembly GCA_946406115.1. NCBI lineage: Eukaryota > Metazoa > Arthropoda > Insecta > Lepidoptera > Limacodidae > Apoda > Apoda limacodes. The sequence goes on from OX291541.1 coordinate 9,718,402, forward strand.
CATATCTTTTTATTTATTATTTTTAACCATAGACCTAGGATTTTTTCACTACGCTAAATACCAACACAGCGAGGAAAAGAGATATACTTATTACATGAACGCTGCACAAGAGAAAAAGAGACAGATAACCATATCTAATATGTCCATTATTTTTCGAGTAGAAACCCATAAGCAAATCACCTTTTTTATTGTAACATGATATCTATACTAGTTGTCAAACTTATCTAATTTTTGTCATACAAGTTTTTTCGTCAAACCTTTACGTTTTTCATTTAATACAATTTAAGCAGTTGAACATGGTCCTTCGAAAATTAATACTGTTATATATAAAATTTGCTTTAACTTTCCAAGCTAGCCGCTACTGAACTTTTTTCATTGGCCAATAAAGATTCCTCAAATATTCGTGCACTAACCGTAAATAGGCAACGAGCCTGTTTTCGTGCTTGAAAAGCCTTCTTCATACTTTTTATCCGACGGTCACCAATATATCAAATATCTGTGCAAGGGTTCGTAGAATTGTATTGAAATAAAGCACTTCAAAGCCTATATTACGGATTTCTGAGGAAAATTTACGAAATTTTAAACATATCTATTCATTTATTATTTTAACATATATTAGGTCGGTGGACATATATTGATTAATCTAAAAAGTGTTAGAAAACATATAGGGAAGTAAGAAAACGTATATAGATAACGAAACGTTTTCTTAACAGCACGACTAATCATGATAATTATACAAAAGGGACGCGACTTAGTCGCGTAAAAACCTTATGCAATGTGGGGCTCATTCGATCGGGTAACTTAAGCGCTCGCTGGGTAATAATGTTCTGTGCTTAAGCGTCAAACCTGGATGTGAGCGCCCGCGCCAGGGCTAAAAAGTGGTTGCTACAACTATCTCTTTTTAATATGTGTAATAATAGCATTAGAATGTCGAATATTGCTCAAAGGACTCGTAAAACTTATTGTAATCAATCTACATTATTCTATTTTTTTGTCACTCACATAGTCACAGTCGTCTTGTTCAATTCCAGAGGACGACAGACCACCGTGTGTTCTCGCAGGAACAACAGCTTGGAACACTAAAAAACTTTTTTTGATTTTAGACTTTATTAGTATAGAAATAAGGTCGCTTTACGATTAAGGTATAATAGTTTAGTTATGTAATACGACACTGTGGCGCTAGTATTGGCGGAAGTTCTCAAGTTTAAAAAAAAAAAGGCGCCATTATAAAAAAAAAACGTTAGCGCGGTTTTGTAAATTAGATTTGCGTAAGTTTTTTAATATTTATAGTTAATAAATTTGATATTATTAACGTTGACAAAGTGATAAAGCATGAATAATTTGTTTTTTGTTATTGTTTGTTATAGATTTGGAACATATAATTGATAACTATGAGTAGAATTAAGTGTTGGATAAAAAACTGTGACTCCAATGGTCAAACTAAAAATATTTATCTTCATGCTTTTCCTTCGGTGGGATATAAACGAATTATTTGGTTAAAAAACATAGGTGATAATAATTTATATTCATATAATGCAAAACAACTACATAACAAAACAGTATGTAGCAAACATTTTGAAGGGAGATTCTACGAAAATGGAAAACTTAATTATGTTTATGCAAGACCTACTTTATTTACGCCACAAGAAATCAAATTAGGATATCCAAAAAATGAACCAGAAAGTAAGTTACCTAATATTATCCAATTGGTTACTTTTTTTACGGCAACTAAAGAAGTTTGTTATAGCAAGCTATAGATGCAGCTATGGTGTGTTCGTGAAATTCGGTTATAGTTACTCCGCGGATTTTTTTAAATTTAAGTAGCCTTAAAAGTAGCCTTTTTTCTTCTCCATATCTTCAAGTACGTCTGCTCCATTGCGGCAGGATTGAGTAACAAATGTTTTAGTCATTCTCGAGGACACTTTTTAATTTTCCAAGATGAAAAATAGTCTACGTCCTTCCCCGGCTCTTAGGTTATCTCTTTAACTTTCCCATATATAATAATTATGGGCTCCACCCGCCCTAAATTTGGACATCGGCATTAGATTCTTACGCCAACTTCTTAATTATACCTACGAATGAAGTTTGCTATACCAAGCTAAAGTTCGTTTAGGCTCGGTTATATTTATTTCCGAGACAGACATTTTTTTGTAGCTAAGCCGTACAAATACGACGAAAGAAAGTACATAATTTTTGTCTGTAAATTTGACCGTACAACCAACCCGAACTAAACTAAGGCATTCATCGAATTCACGTCAAAACAACGTAGTACAACTATTAAACCCTACACGTTACATTGTGCCTATACTAAGAATGGCCGGACATGCTATCGACCGGTTTTTGTGTCTAGGATGGGTTGATCTTCAAGAAAACTAAAGTATTTAAAGTGTCGTTCTAAGATTTATTTTACTTGAATGTAACTTAAATAATGTTTAGTACTACAAACAGAGAATTAATTAAATCGATTTTTAGGGTTACATACCCGAATATCAAAATTGCAATCCTCCCAGTTAGTTCATCATGTCCATCCGTTTAAAATTATTTCAACCAAATTTTTAGATATGTATTTGTAAAATTCTCATACCCTTCTAGAAAATAAAAGACACGAATTTTGACGATATTTTTTTTACTCTAGGCTCCTCTCCGTACAACGTATTAAATATGCCAAAACATTTATGGGAACACAATTATTTTATTCCAACAAATTGTCCAGAAGTACATACTGCAGGTAAGAACAAATTTTGTGTGTATTAAAGTTATATAAATTTGTACTTTTTCTTTTTGTCGATGTGTTTTACATAGTTACATAGCCAAATATCCGCTCGCGTTAAATTTGGTTATTAGCGTGAGATTTCTACGTCAAATCTTCAAAGTAAGTTCTCTTTAAAGTAAGAGAGTTTGTTATAGCAAGCTGAAGCTGTAGCTATAGTTATAGTCCACCTAAAATTCGCTTACACGGAAAAAAATAGACTCATTAGTTTTATTAGGAATCCTAAACTATTATTCAGGTTTTCCTCATAAATAACGACTAGGCGTCCAAACCTATATATTAACAGGAAACTTATATAAAGTCATGTAAATACTTAAGTACTGTCAGATACCGCTAAAGTATTGCATGTAATTGTGTCATGCGAATTGAAGAATTATCAGGAAATAGTGTTTTTATAATAGAGGCAGACTTTTCTTTTTGATAATTCATGCGGGAATCGATCGCAGGACGTCTGGCGTTATACATACCATATTTAACTGCTAAGCCAACCAGTTTAACAGCAAGTTGCCGAAAACACTTCATCACAACTGTTCCTGAAAATTGTTAAGGACACGATATATAAAATGGAGGAGTGTCTTACGTATAATTCTTAAGAACGTACAACAGTACGACACGGCACCATTTTTTTTAAGGAAACTACTTGTTAATATCGCTTCACGATACTTTGTAACTACATTATCTAGTTAAATATACGATATTCATGTTCTGTCAACAAATTTCATCCGAAGAAGACATACTAATTATTGTTTCTAGCCTCCATTAAAATTATATGGGATAACGACTTGAAATATCAGTACGTAAGAGTGAATTGTCAAGACGTCATCATAAAAGTTTGCCGATCATTAACGGTACAAGGTATATTTATTTAAACTTTAAAGGCATCAAAACTTTATGACAAACTAGATAATATACAGGAACAGGGCCAGCGTTATGATAAACTGCTAGTAATACATAATAAGATGAGCTGTGGGACGTATAATTTATTACGATACCGATGCAAATGAACATTTTAACGAAATTTTTGCATGAATCGAAATCGAATCAACAATATCTGCACCAAAAATCAGCACAGTTGGTTGCTCCGCAGCAACGCTAAGCAATAACAAACAAACAAACAGACTGACACTTATATATTTCAGTTATTATAGAATCAATATTAATAATTCAATTGATAAGTCTGAAAAAAAACGTCATCAAAACATCAACACAACAGGCACAAAAAAAAATTATGCATTGTCATAACACGACTTGAGATATTTTATTTTGAGCTTCACAAAATTTAGGCTTAGATATAGGAAAGTTTTTTAATTGAAAATCTCACATTAAAATGAGGGGTAAGAAAATAAAATTTCGAGCACCCCGTTGTGTGTGGGTATGGGTGTGTGGGGTATGGGTCTTTTAATTTAATTTGAATAATTTAAAATTTATTAAAAGATTGATTTTGATTTGGTTTATTTGTAATTCTCAGATGCATATTTTGTAATTTTTTCTATTTCAAAGTTGACAGTTCTGTCTATTCTCGAACCGCTGCACTGCTTGTTTAAAATAAAAAACCCACGATAAAACAGCTTTTTTTTTAATACAGATGATACGATAATACGCAATATTTAAAAAAATAAACTAACAAATGTCTTTAATTTACAAAGATAAATATAGTAATGGCAAAAAAATGGGTTGCAGCTGTCCATGCATTTGTTACATTAATACGCGCTCTCGTATACTTTGTACCCTCAGGTATGCTCTTATATTGTCGACAGAGTTGCCCCATACTATAAGACCGTATGGCTGCATCTAGTGATATTGTTTGCCTTAGGTTTGAACGCAAATACAAAACGGTTGTTTTGAGATTTCCAGATCAAATTGTTGTATTATTTCATAATTATCATCATTAATACTAGTTAGTTATGTACGTATTAAAGGAGGTGTCAAATACGTATTCATAAGGTTATGATGGGGTAGGTATTATATCTATATTTATATTTATTTAACCTTAATTTTGTTTTTTCTCAAATATTTTCAGTAATTACAGATAAAGAAGTGAATTCGAGTGATATGTTGGTTCTACCTTCACATAGTGATAAAATAGAAACAGAAGTCGTTAATTTTCATACTAATCAAAATGAGAAAAACTTTCAGAAGTAAAAGTACTCTATACTCTAGTATGTAGAGAAATAACTGAAATATTTTCTATTGCTTTTTGTAATGTTTCTTTTAAAAATATTTCTTAATTTGGAGGATATTTGTTAATTAGGATGATATTTTATGGATGCTAGATAAATAAAGTATACGTAATAGAAGTAAGCAACTACCTTAAACAAATAATTAAGCTTCATAAATACTAAAACCATAGCATTACCGAACTTAATATTATAAGTATTATTATTATATGTTAGAAAATGCTTTTTTCCTTTCGTGCACTTTCCTATTAGTGTTTTCTTTTATAGCTTATTATAGATTTTTTTTTAAGTATTCAACTATGTTTTATTGTTATGGTAACTTTTTAACAGATTAAAATACATGTTGCATTTTTTCTCTATGAGGCAAATATTGATACACAAAATTTAATTGTTTGTCCTGAGTTACAATGTCACTTTATAAAGTTTATGCCGTGCAAACTCATTGTAACTCATAAAAGGTAATCAAATGAAAGTACTAATAGCACATTAATCATACAGAAATATAAACCATTCCTTTTTGAACATTTTTTTTAGTTTGAATGGCATTAGGACGTAACAGACGTCACTAAGAATTTTTTGAAACTTCGACGCGCTCTCCTGTACTTACGACAAATGATTTACGAAGTTTTGCCTTGCAGGTGTCGCTATAATCATTGCAAGGTTGAATCTTGTATGGTAATTTACGATAGAGAACTTTTTAAGATTATTAGGAGAGATAACTTGTAAGAATTTGATTAATTTTGTTACAGTCCTGAGTACACTTTTTGACGTGAAAAAAACAAAAGTAATAGTACAAACCTTATTTAGGTGAATTTGCCAATATGAATTATCATATTATCAATTTAGGTATATTATACAGAAAATACACAACATTTTAAAAATAGCTAGTCTCTTAGTAGCTATTAATAAATAATTGTTTATAACATTTTAGAAATGTCTTTTGTACGAAGAGGAAAAATATAAGCCTGTGCCTAGGTATGATGATACTCAAAAAATAAAATCTACAGATATTTTGTATTAGAAGGTATTGTCTAACAATCTTTATCATTTCAATAATCTTACACGAATATTTTTTTAAAACATAAATGAAAGTTCAAACTATACTATATATTAAATTGAAATTTTATTTCAAAACTAAACAAAAACTTTCGTAAATGGTCTAATAATTATTAATTGCAGCCTAAGTAATTAGCTTAAGAATTTAAGAAAATCGAAAATAAATGTACATTTCACGAATATTTATGAATAAACAATGTCAACTTTGAGAACGTTGTTTGATTTTACGTCTTTTGTTATATTCTTCGTAGATGAACAACAATATAAATATTAGTCTGGGATGGAACTTGGTATCTAAGTTATTGGATTTCTGAAGGGTCGGCAACGCGCAAGTGATACCCCTGGTGTTGCAAGCGTCCATAGGCTACGGTGACCGCTTACCATCAGGCGGGCCGTAAGCTTGTTTGCCACCTTAGTGGTATAAAAAAAAAAAAAAAAATTCTATAAAGCCACATTAGAAAAGTAATTTATAAGCTGGCTAGTAATAGTTGAATTTAAGAAAAAAAAAATCCTTTCCGTTTTGCGCACTAGCGCCACGCACTCGTATTACAGAACTAATCTTAGTGTTCCAGTAAATGTATGAGCCGTTGCCTATCTGTACTATATGTACCTATATAGTACTGAACTTGCATATCTATGCGACAGACCAACTACCAACCAATAATATTTTATATATATATATATATATATATATAGATATAGGAAGTTCCATTTAACTACTTTGTAGCAGAATTGTTAACGGTTTGCGTTTCATTCGCTTTTAGTAGTAAAATCATAGCAAAATTTGATGTTGACTTTTAGCGTTTCGTATAAGCGGTTTTGTTACGAAATATTGCTAACAAAAACCCATGTTGGGAGGTGGGTATTTTGTACTACTTTTTGACAGCTGTCTAACACGTTTTGCTAAAACAATAATAGCGCTGATGAAATTGTCAGCTGCGCTTAGACGGAACGGGTATCTTGTGCTAAAATGAGGTTCTGCTACTAAATTGCAACTGCAACGCCGCTCAGAAGGAACGCGCCCATATTATGCTCGCTCGCTCTATTATTTTATTCATTCCATGTCTATGGGTGGATCGATCAAAGACAACTGTGGGTCATGTGAATGAACGAATGAAAATGAGCTCGACTTCGTCCATTTTGACACCAGCCGAGAATAGCTAATAAGTTTTAACATTTTGAAAGTAGATACTGTTTAATTGTTTACATATAATGGCTTTCAAAATCTGTGGTCCTAAGCTGTCACTATGCGGACTAGTGTTAAGCGTTTGGGGTATTATACAACTTGTAAGTAAGAGCGAAGCTTAAGTATTTACGCTTTGGTATTCCTTGATTCGTTTTAGTCAATATTATTTTCAGACTTTGATGGGCGTTTTCTTCTATATCAGAGCTGTAGCTTTGTTAGAGGACCTACCAGAGGAACACCATGAAAACATCGAGGATTTTATTGGAAAGGTTGAACATGGTTATAGCCAGGTGAGAAAGATCTACAATGTTAATCAATTGCTTTAAGGTTTTTAAGATATCATTGCGCTCAGAAATGGTACGGTTACGTACTTGAAACGCTATGATGACAACATTCGTCGGTACGTAGGGATTTCATTCCACCCATTAATCTGGTCGTGTCAGTTGGACATAAACGTGCCAGTGTGATCCAAAACTTAAAAAAAAAAAACAAAGTCCAATTTTTTTATATTATGTTCTTTGCTACAATCATTTTATTATTGCACTTTTGACCCAGTGCAACTGCTGCAACAGTTGATGTCATTGATTTTTATATGTTCCGTTTTTATATCACATTCACATTTTAGAATTTCATGCTTTAGAAATCCACTTGTTAATGCACGGGCAACTGTAGTGGACTAAACGCACCTAATTTATTAATGCTCGGGGAATACCCAATCTTTATTTTGTCCATCTACTGATCTAGCTTTTTTTAATAATTAGTGTCAGTATTCAGCACAAAGCTAGTTTCAGCAGTAAATAAATAAATAATTTAACTCAAAGCAGAACTAGATGTAACAAGAAACATAGTACATAGAAATCAGTGTCCAAATTCAAGTTTATACTATAAATATTATTGATGTATTTAAAACATTTTCATTATTATCATCTTTGAGTCACAGACTCGTATTAAATAAGTAGTAAGACTGCATTAATTTGGGATTAAAAAGTTTCCATGTTTGATATTTTTCACATTTTTTAAAAATTTTGCCACTATTACTAATCATTTGTGTAGCTTTGAAACATAACTTACAAAATTTTTGGTTGCAAAACAGACAGTTGAGGTATACACACTATGATAATAGCACACACACTACCTTAAACAATTAATATGTATAGGCAGTTTGACAGATTAACTCCAAAACCCCACCTCTAGATATGGGTCTGAGGTTTAATTTTTTGGTGGCAAAATTGACTAAAATAACAAAATATTGTAAATCAACACTTAATAGTTTGTTACAGACAATACCAAAATGTTGATATTTTTGATACCATTGCTAACAGATGACAGGTGACAAAATGAATGAAATCAATAGTTTTTTATTCCAAAATGCATGCACTCGATAACCAAACCCCTAGAAAACTCTGTTTGATACAATACTATCCATATAAACTTTCATGTACTACCTTTTTTCTCTCTATTTGGATGTTTGGCGATTTAAAAAAAAATACCATCACACTTTTCCTTAAAGAGGTGGTAAGAGATCTTATGAACATATGACCTTTATAAGTGATAATTGGTGCGCATATTGTTGTGTTGGGCACAAATCAGAGTTAAGACAACTTTACAATTAACAAATTGTAAAAATATTGGTAACCCCTTACTGGGAATGTAACTTGGGACAGTTGGCTTGACATGCTAGCCACATGTGCTTGGGAATTTCATCTTTGTATATATGGTATTTTAAAGTGCTACTTTTGACAAGTGCATGTAGTCTTAATTATATTATTTAGTCTCAAAAATTAAGAGGTATTAATAATTTTCACATTTAAGAGTGTTTTTACATAATCTGTTAAGTTTTTCCTTTTTGTTGGTTTTTTAATTGTTGATAATAGTAATGCTGGTGCTAAAAGTAGACCTAAACTCTGCAGCAAACTACTCAAATTTTATGTTAGGAAAAAAAAATACATATATGTACATATTATGTTGCAGTTGGTGCATAGATACATTGATAAGGTAAAAATTATGAGTAGAGCTTGTTATTTGGGGCTTGCCTGCTTGCTCAGGGCTCATTGGTTGGTCTTGAAAAATGCACCAACGGTTTTCAAGCAGGGTTGGAAAAAATCAAACCATTTTTAATTTCAATTATTTCAAGCTGATGTAAAGAAAAACACCAGTTTTGATTATTTTGATTTTTCGATTTTCACTAGATTATTTCATAGTTTTCAAGTTGTCAATATTTAAATGCATGCAAATTATGATAGTGATAATACTAAAATGCATAGAAAGCAAGGGCTTGACATATTTTGACACTTTGGGGGTTCATCACAGCTGCAAACTTTTACTCAAAGAAATTCTCAGTTGGTGTTTGAAATCACAATAGAGGGCACACAACTTTTCTTAATACAGTTAGCAAAATGACAGCAAACAATTAAGTTTCAATAGTTACAAGTTATATATTTATCCATTATTAAATATGTAATCTCTATCAAAGTTATAACTATTAACAATTTCTGATTTCAGAATGCCATAAATTGCTGGATCGCAGCTCTCCTGTATGTTGTAACATTAGTTGTATCAGGCCATCAGTTCTGGATGAATAACCGTTCTTCAGTTAGCATGTAAATAAATTGTTGGAGTATAAATTATTGTAGTCTGTCTTTAAACCAGTTTTTTATATTATTTAAGCAAAAAAAAAAACAATTCTTAAAATTTTAGCAAATACTGTGCAAAGTCAAAAGTAAATTATGAGTTAACTAGTTATTAACAAATAAGACAACTACCACAAGAGAAAAACTTTATGAATTAACACTAACAAAATATTTTTAATAATAATACTTGTGAAATATTGTAACAACTTTTTTTCAAGTTATTGTTAAACCACAGCCTTAAAAATAATTAAATTATTAAGTTGGCTCTGACTAGACAGCTTGTCCAGACAGAGTTATTTTAAGGTAATCGCCGCTCACCTGACTAGTGATGACTGACTGTACAAATGAAATGAGCGTTTCGGCCGTGGTTAAACTATGAGCACAGACAGGCTAGAAAATATTTTGTGCTAATTTATGATTCCATTCCATTTTTAAATTATTGCTTTTTAGTTAAAAAAATAACTGTAAATTTTCTGTTGGTGTATATATTAAGAGTACAAAGAAATAACGCAACAAAGCTAAAAAAAAATTATACACGTTAAAATCTTTAATTCTATTAGAAATGTTTATCTTAAGAGTAAATGTTTATATAGCTTATGAAGACTTAACTAACTTGCTTATAAAACCCTCTATTCCATTTAAAAACCATTGGTTTCCTATGCTTTTATCTAGAAGTTCAATAAGAAAGTTTGATTTTTTTTAATGGGTCTAATAAATACGTTATATGTTTGTTTTTCTTGCATGTAAATGTTAGTTTTTCGTGCTAGACTCTGCTACAAGTTCGTAATTAATCAATTCACGTCATGTGAACTCAATTAATGAGTTTAAAACACCCTAATGCTTTATATGGTAAATAAAATTGCTAAAATAGAGCAGAGCAGTATTTCGAGCTGCAGTGTAAAGTGCAACAAACTTTTCTGACCTACTGGTCAAAAATAAAAACTACTCGCCACATTAAAATGGTGTGAACTTACAGGACAGTAGCGACCAAACACCAAGTCAGACAAGTTTGTTACAATGAACTGTGAATAGACAAGTCGTGTTGAAGCTATTGCTGCTAATCGTATTTTGTTGCGTTATTAGAAATGAGTTAATAAATTGGATCTAGCCTCAGAAATATTCCTGAGAAATATCAGTACCTACTATTTTAAAGTATTATAATCTTGAATAATTAATTCAGTTTGTACATATAATATATATATAGTAACTTATTGTACACTGTAAAATGATACGAGTATATTTATTAGTGAATACTGCTTTTTGATGTTTTATTTTCTTTTTAATTATCATGGTAAAGTTTGAAGCTCGTGCCCCTATTATCATAGAGTGACCTTACACTACGCAATTATAAGTGCCAGTTCTTTTTTGCCAATGACCTTAGTTGGTACATTTTTGTACCAAGGTTGTATGAAACTTAGACTGTAAAATTAGTGATGTCACAATTGTGACGTTTCTTTACTATATTCTGCGGTTTGGGTAAAAGCAAGTTTAATGTACGCGATTGCAATTTTTTTTATCTAAATAGAACGTAAAACTGTAATGTCAAATGTTGATTCTCTCGTTTTTGTTTATTAAGTAACTGACATAAACCTGTCTAAATACACAGAACAACACCAAGATCGTGAAGTGTGCTGACAATACTTTGACGTTTGATTTTTTAAGGGTTCCGTACCTCTAAGTTCGTTTGTTCAAGAGTTGATTTTTAACACACGACGTACTGCAGACGATCTGTCGTCTGTTCATTTGTTCACTAGACACGATTCTGCAACGACACTGCAGTCGCGGTCTCCGCTCTCCGCGTATTGTGCTTTATTTAAGATGAAGAAGGACATGCAGAAAATAATGGATTCAAACTTTGGCTCTAAAATCTGACACACATCACGCCATGCAATTTTTCTTAAGATTTTATCCTTGTATCTATTGGTCTATAGACTTATCCCATATGCAAGGTTTACACTCTACTGCTTCTATTAGTCAAAATATGTTTGCATTTTTTATCCATTTTTTAAATAAAATTGAAAATTATACAGCGCGCTCAAAATATTTGTGAGAGAGGAACCACGCGTGAGCCGTGCGATGCGGCATGTGTCGTCAACAAGTACATGCATATTTGTTTCGTACAGCCGTTAAATCGTCACTGCAAAAAAGTCGCGACGTCATAGGGGCATCGACGACATGGACAAAAAACCGTTTGTAAATCGTGCCGCGTGTAGTGCGGTATCGTGCAGTGAACAAACGGTCCATACAAATGTATGGAGCTCTGAATTGTGACCACATTTTGTCGTGCGTCGTGAACAAACGGCGGCGTAAAGGAACCCTTAAGGATCACTTTTTTGTCCGTCTGTCTGTCTGTCAAGACCCTTTTTCTCAGAAACGCATGAGGTTATAAAGTTGAAATTAATATCAAATAGTGGTAATGGGTAGTTGTTGTTCTAGAATCATGAAATTTGACACGAAGCAAAGTTTTATATCACAAATATAGGATAAATCCGAAAATCGTTAATTTGTAGTTATAATACATTAAAGAAAAAGTTTGTCAAGACTGTTTTACTCAAGAACGCGTTGAGGTATCAAGTTGAAATTAATATCAAATACATAAAAAAGTCCGTGTAATAAAAAATATTCCCAAAATACGTTCATTTTTGTCGCATATTTTGACACAAATAAATGAAAACCTATGGGGTACTTGCCGTTGACCTATCGTGAAATTTGGCAAGAAGCAAAATGTTACATCACAAACATAGGAAAAAATCAGAAAACTGATAATTAAGGCATAAACGTGTGATACTTGATCTCATGTTGAAATAACTGTCTGCATATAATAATAATTTTGTGCGAAACCATCGGTGCCCGAGTCAGACTCGCACTTGGCCGGTTCACGGTCTTGATCTGTTCTGTTTTTTGATAGGTTATGTCTGTTACTACGTAGTGATAATATCTCTCTTTGTCTGTTACTTTCAAGAAATACACAACGAGAAAAATCTACATTGTGCTCGAGTATAAAATAATATAGGTATATTTCCTTTGTTAAAGGTGCTGCAATTATGGCTGCTTTAATGATAGTTGGCGCTTGTTGTATGGTTATTAGTGCATGGGCAGTTTTGCAATTGGTGAATAATTAGTTTTGGTGTTACTTCGCTTGTAGATATAAGGTTTTCCAGTGTAGCGAAGTGGACTAGGTATTTACCTTCTTGTTGAATAGGTAGGTATGTAAATAGCTTAAGTGAAATTGAATTTGGGTGGCAAACATTTTTCTTAAGCAATTCAAAGTGTGAAATTTTCCAAAGTGGCAAACATTTTTCTTAGGCAATTCAAAGTGTGAAATTTTCCAAAGTTACAAACAAAATCAAAACAGTTTTACAAAAGAAGTGAACCCACACGCATAAAAGCCCTGTTGGAAACTCACGATATCTAAATAAAAGTGTTATTATTTGTCGTTCTGTGTAGGACAAAGTCGCTTGTATGCATCGCTAGTTAAGTCACGGCGACGCAAGGAATAGTGCCCTGCAGAAAAAAAACCCCTGGGAACTCTCGATCGGGATAAAAGTATTTTATGTCCTTTTCAGTCTCCAGCTATCCGTGTGCCAAGGATCATGTTTCCCTGTTGCTTCGTTGCAACGCAAAGGAATAGTGCCTTTTTTTTTCTGATTTACAAACTTAAAACCACGAGTACCTACCTACTATGATGATCTTCATTTTGTGTTGGCCTAGAATTAGTCAGTCAATAGTAACTGTGTTAAAAATATATGTACTTAATGTCCTGATAAACAACGGCCAATAGTGTGCCCAAAATTAGATCTTAACTTTTACTTCGATAAAATCCATACAAAGTGCAATGTCATAATGACATACCACCACCCCCAGTTTGTATAACGCAGCAAACTGAACGATGTGTAGGTACATATGCAAAGATCATGTGTCTGTTATTCACAGCGAAGATCCCCTTCCATGCGCTCCGTTTTGTCCCGGTACCCTGTTTCTACTCGGTGTATATGTGTGTATATCTAATCCCCTAGATGTTAATTGATCCCCTAGATATCAATTGTCGAATTCGGATCAATTGCGGGTTTGCCGCAGCCCTAGTCAACAACCCCGGATTTCTTCGCTTTAGCTTTTATTTTCCGTGTGCTGTCAGAAAATTTCATGGCTATATCATTTGCAGTCTTTGATGGGTTTATTCTATACTTTAGAAGCAACTACTTTATTAGAAGATGTTGAAGCACATCACTATACTGATTACAAAGACTTTATAACACAAACAGAAAGAAATTATGCGTCAGTAAGTAAAACACTTAGTTTCGTAAGATCACTTAGTTTATGAAACGTAGGTACGTGTATATTAACTAACTTTAGAAATTGCAGTTAACAACAGCTAGCTAGCATAATGCGTGAAAAGTGGCATTTTTATAGATCCATGAAAATATGAATTGTAGGTACATCTGTTCATTCTTCTCGAAATTAAATAAAAAGGTTAGCTTTTAAATTGATTGAAATGCCGAATTTCGATATATTAATTACTAATACCTTTTTGAACTATCAGAAACCAGGAACTGACTCGACAGCAATCCCAATTCCAACCGTAGCAAAACATTAAATTGTGACGGTGACCGCTTACCATCAGAGGGACCGCAAGCTTTTCAGAGAAACTTCGTCCCGCGATCGCTTGGGTTGTGGAATGAGCTCCCTGTCAAGGTTTTCTCTAAGTACTACAATATGGGGTTCTTCCAGAAAGAAGTTTTTAGATTTTTAAAGGGTCGGCAATACGCAAGTGATACCCCTGGTGTTGCAAGCGTCCATAAGCTACGGTGACCGCTTACCATCAGGCGGACCCACTTCGCGAATTACCCCACAGGTTTATAAAAAATTAAACATAGGTACCTATTCCATTATCACTGTTAGTGTTTATGCAGTCTGTTAACCTCGCCAAGCGAGCAAAAGTAGACTTGAAAGAGGCGCCAAACTTTCCATTTATGCTGTACAAGTTTAATATCACTCTTGCTCTTCACAATTTTTTTTTAGACAGGGCGTAATTGCTTTATTGTTGCTGGGATATATGTGTTTATGCTCATTATATCAATATTTGCAATACGGATGGCTAAAGCAAAGGCAAAGAAAACTGCTGCCGATCAAGAAGATGACGGGCTTATCTGTCTTTCTGAAATGCCGACTACATTAACTACAGGACAATTTAATACTTAGGCTAAAAGACATCGGTACCTACCTGTCTAAAATAAAAAAGTTGTAATAAAAAACTGGTGTTTCTTTTATTTTTTAAGTAGCAATTCGCTGTAACCTTATCCCTGTATCTTAAGCAACCGTAAAAAGTAACTTTTTCAAATAAAAAGTAGGCAGCGTAGTAATAAACCATCTTGGCTAATGTATAAATACCTACCTATACAGTGCGATTTCAGAGGAACTTCCTCCCGCGAACGCTTAGGTTGCGGAATAAGCTCCTTGTTAAGGTTTTAAGGACTACAATATGGGGTTCTTCAAGATATTATTTAAATTTTTAAGAGTCGGCAACGCGCGAGTGATGTTCCTGGTGTTGCTAACTGTCAGGCGGACCGTTAGCTTTTTGGTATGAAAAATATAGTTTTTTAACAGTATATCTTTGTATCTTCACCGTTTTCATCTACAGAAGGGATTAGCCCCCTAAAAGTAGTATAATTTTTTTGTCAACAGCATTTTCAGTAGTGAATACACATTTTATTTTATTTTTAAGATTGTAAATATTGGTACCCATAGGTTATTTTAATCAAGACGACTCTACACATTTTTTACTTGACTGATATAGGGAGGATTCATTTGACTACCAGGAAATATAATTCCTCGTAGTTAAACCAGTTGGGACTAGATAGTTTGACTTCGGAAAAGAGTCCTACCTAACGCAGCAGCAGAAGTCTTAGAGTGGAGATGTCGTATCGCAGAAGGCGAAGCGTGGGAAGCCAGATGAAACTACGTCCTTAAAAGGATGGCCGGTGCCTCTTGTAGCAGTAGTCCGGTTGTTAGTCCGGTTGACCGAACTACTGAAACTTTTAAGTTGCAGTAGTTCGGTTGTGACAAAGAAGCGAACTATTGATACCTTTTTAGAAGCAACAGTCCGGTTAGTTAATTATTGAAACAAAATATATTTACGAAAAAAAAAAAAAGTGTTAATATAACAAAATTAAAAAGGTAAAAAGCAAAATTAACGTTATGTTAAAAAAAAAAATGAGTGTCGAAAAACAAATAAATGACAATTTTTTTTTATTGAAATTGAAACCATAATTTTTTTTATCACACTTGCTCGTAAACAGTGTCATTGCGGGCAGGCAAAACCTTAATTGCTCACACGGGCTGTTACTTTGGCCCGTAATGACACTATTTACGAGCAAGTGTGATAAAAATAATTATGGTTTTAACGATTAAGACTAATTTTACCGCAAAAAAAAACATTTTTTTACTTATGATTGATGATTACTAAAAATTGATGATAATAAAAAAAAATAAGAAAAGTTTCCAGAAAAGGATTTTTATGATAAAAAAAAATTGTTATTTATTTGTTTTTCGAAACTCATTTGTTTTTTTAAGACAACGTTAATTTTGCTAAAAAATGTTTTATTATCACTGGTTCTTTTTTTAATATAAAATAGTTTGTAAATTTATTTTGTTTAAATTATTAACTAACCGGACTGTTGCTACTAAAAAGGTAACAATAGTTCGGTTCTTTGTCACAACCGAACTACTGCAACTTAAAAGTTTCAGTAGTTCGGTCAACCGGACTAACAACCGGACTACTGCTACTAGAGGGGCCGGTGGTGGCTGGGTGCGGAAGGCAGAATACAGAAAGAAATGGTGCGCCATAGAGGAGGCTTCTGATTTCAAAATGATTTTCATCTAAATTACATAAGTGCTATGAATCGTATCAATTCGAAAACAGATTATTTTGATCCTGGATGAAAAATTCGAGAAAATGGCACAGTAAGTACAACTCAGCACAACCTGAAGGCCGAAGCTCTTTTAATGTCGGATTTAACGAATAGGTACATACATTGCTTGTGAATTAGGATAAAAATAGAAAAAAAATTAATAAATGTTTATTATGCGTAAACGGTTTAGTTTGCTTAGTTCTATTTATGTTCAAAATCTTTTCATTTCACTTCTTCCAATTTTCTGTCGAATGTTACAGTTCCTATGTTGACATTCTTGATTTCATCTTTACTGGCTTGAGCATTGTCCTGCGGTAAGAAATATATGTGTCAATTTGGTACAACCAACCAAAGATCAATTTGTAAAGTTACCTACATCATTCAAAGATTGGCTTTACTAGGAGTATTGGCAAAGAATAAAGAAACGTATACTTTTTGGCCACAGCCCATGTACGCGCCACTACAGGGACATAGGCCTCTCCATGGCGAAGGAGGCTTTGGTTATAGTCCACCTAGCTTGCTCACTGCGGATTGGCTGACGTTTGTTGAACTAGTGGCCACTTGACTGTCAAAGACGCCCATAAGGCCTATACTGCTGTCATATGACAAGACAACCGGGACCAACAGTTTAATGTACACGGAGGAGCTCTGAAAAATTCACCACTAGATGTTCACACATCCAGGTATTGACCGCGCCTTACGTTGCTAACTTCGCTTATAGTTTCCGATGGACAAATGCGACTGGGCCATAAGCTTCTTGCTATACCTACAGTAGTAGGTTAGGCTAATGTAGGACAAGTTTAAAGATGTACCTACATCCTACCACAGCCTAAACATTAATTTCATTCATTCAGTCGGCCATCGAACGCGTCTAGACAGAGCAATCCTGAGGTGCGGTGCGCGATGAGAATTCACATGGCTATTCGGGAGCAGCCGCGAGCCAGTACGTTTGATCGCCGCGCCATGAATTTCTAGTCCAGAGATTCCCAACCCTTTTTCACTCGCTCGCACGTCACATCGTTTGACAAGTCATGGTTAAGACGTTGTCGGACTATACTTCAACATCAAAGTCGATGGCCGACTGTATGAATGATATGAATACTACTTGCATAGGAACTTTTGCCTTCATCTAGTATCTAACCATTATCGAGCATAAAATATTTTTTATTAAATGATAGCTAAAAAGTGCAAACCTGCACGGTATCTAATTCTTCATCCTTAGTTGTTTGCTGGTTGGGGTTAATCCATGCATCTGCGAGGATTTGCGGGATTTTGACTCGCAGTTTTAATGGAGCCAGGATTTTAGTGATAAGTCTTCGACATTCTGCAGATACTTTTGGTTCTCGAGGGAACGACACTTTATTTTGGACTTGCTAGAATGAAAACAAAGTAATAAATTAAATTACTCATTAAATGTAATAACTTGTAGCATTTAAGCTAATGATATTTGGACTTAGGTTTTTTGCTGTAAACTTATTCCACTCAAAACCTACCTAAGTATATCTACCTACTTATGTTTCTTCCATATATACATACTATCATACTACGACTTACTAGGTTGGGGAAAAAGTTTCTTCGCATTATATATGAAAACTTCAGAGACCTTAAGAGCGAGAGACTTACACAAAAATAATCAAATAATTTAGGTATATCTATATATACATAGATATATAAATACAGCTACATGTACTGTGATATGGGTAAACACTAGACTTTACTGGTATTTTCAGGAGAATATACATAACTTTGGTATGAAAAAAAAGATAGAATTATTAAGAAATACCTTTAACAACTGTGTGTAATTTGTATCGTCAAAAGGCAGTCGTCCATACACAATTGCATACAGAACCACTCCCATGCTCCAAATATCCGAATCCTGCGGTCGGTACGGAACTCCTTTCAGGATTTCCGGAGAAGCGTATGCATAGCTCCCACAAAAAGTTTCACTTAAGGCGAAGACCCCATTCTTCGGTTTCATGTGTCCCCTCGCAAATCCAAAATCTGACAGTTTGATATTAAGGCCGTGGTCCATAAGGAGGTTTTCACATTTGATGTCCCTGGATTAGAATTAAAAATAAAATGTTAAGTTGTTTAAAAAACTGATCCCGAACCTCTAACTTCCACTTCAGAACCTGCGCCAAAATTGTTACTGAAAACGTTTTTCTGTAAATTCAAGACCATGTCAAAATGTGCAGGTGTTGTAAACTAGGAGTAAAATATTCTATCTTATGTTCGAGTTTCAATGGTGAGATATGCGATAATGTTGCCGAGGAACTGCACTGTTGGTGACGAAGGAGATTATGGTTTCATCGGCAATGCTGCAGTTAACACGGAACATCAACATTGAATATCATGTTACATGGAAGTCGATGATGATGATTTGGCAGGACCATCGTTGAAAAAAAAAAAACAAATAGGTAGTTCCAACAGTGACATGTTACAAAAGAGGTTAGTCAAAATGTTAATCATCGGCTAAATCCTGAGTACTGGACCTTGAAGGCAGAAATAGATTATACGTAGATTATGTTAACTTCTAGGTGAAGAAATCCATAATATTTATTAGTTGCAGAAAAAAATAATGTAGTGCAAAATGCAAGATTATTCATATTAGAATCAATTCAATTTTATTCATAGACATTTATGTCCTAAAGATAATAAATAAACAAGATAATTTGATAATTATTATATTTTGCAACTTTTTTCCGTTTTATTTGTGAAATATCGATTTTACAGTAAAAATTGTAAGAATTAAGGTTGTAGTTAATTGAATTTGAAGCAATAAAAGATCCTTAATTATTGAGCAACAACAATTTAATTCAAAATGTTGCCATTTTTTATTTAGACTTAGAGTGACTACCTCTAAACGATAGAGCAATAACATGTCGATCGAACACAAAATGTCGATAATTAACCAGAGCTAAATTGAAGTTCATCGGCAGAATAGTTGGCCGACATGCAAGCTTCTATGGAAGTCGTGCTTTCTTGTCGCTTGCTAAAGCTACCAAGGGGTTGCCAGTCGTCTTTACCACCACTTCAAAAAATCAATGGTGCTGACTTGGTCCATGGCGTTAAAGGGAAAGCCGATTCGCCTCTGAGAGTCGTGATTTCTGGTCTAAAGTAGAAAACTTTTGCCAGTCGTCTTTACCACCACTGCGTAAGACCGATGGTGACACGGCTTATACTGCAAAAACAAAGCCGATCAGTCAGTGGCGGCAGCCTCAAATTTGAAGGCCACCACTTACTATACTGTTGTGCGGTAGGAAATCTTTATAAACACACCGAGAGATCCGACGGGCGTTGCTTTCTTAAGAAGTTCACAAGTCGAGAGGGCCGGACGGTATACCAGTAGTCGTGCTTACCAAGTGTGTGTGTGTTCTGAACTTTTAGTCAGGAAAATTTGGTCTGATTCAACTTAACGATGGCACAGGTCTCTGGGTACCCGAATACCAATTTCATATACCATTGCCGAAAATTCATCCTCACGCCTCAGAACCTAAATGGCCACGTACAGTACAGTGAGGTTTCAAAGGAACTTCCGCTGATGCTTTAATTGTAGAATGTTTGCAATGAGAAAGTAGTAGTTAGACTTATATAGTGTCACAACGCGGGAGTAATACCCCTGGTGTAACAACTATCCATAGGTTACGTTGTTCGATTAACACCAGGAGGACCATAAGCTTGCTTGCCACCTTGGTGGTATAAAAAAGCTATAATACTACCAAAACGTTGAGTAGTCATAGGTCTTATGAAAAAAAGCTGCACTTTGTGATGGAAGCAAGCCGCTTTGAATAGTGATAGTAGGGACCAAAATAAGTGTTTTTGCCGGCCGCGCCCAAAGTTTCATCCCTTAGGAATAGAGATGGCGCCACGTCCCAAAATAAAACTTTGAAAAATTCTACAAGCCTGACGGATGCACGGTTTTTCTGATTAATATGTCAATATATAGATAATTACTTATTCCACAAAGAAAACAATAAAAAAAACAAATAAAAAATATCAAACAATTCTTTATTATTTCTTAATTGCATAAAAAAAATGTATAAATAGAGTATTTTTTTATTGCTCACATTCTTACGATGTTAATAACGCGTTCGATAAAAAAAAACTGCATGTCAATATCTTTAATAGTTATGAAAATATTTAAGATTCCGTGCTCGCGGGTGGCGGTGGTGGAAATATTGCTCTTGCTTCCGTTCTGCCAAAAAAACATATACAATAAACGGCTACACGGATTTTCATATCCAAACGTTATTTTATGTTTAATAAAATATATTTTTTTTGTAATATATGAAAATAATATCATAAAAATAAATTAAAATAAAATATTTCTTTTGGAAACATGGTAGAAAAATATGTCTATTTTAGTTAACGAATGTCTAAACTGATTATTTTTTTATTTTAGCTAAATGTATTTTAAAATTAATAAGAAAACTGCATCGAAATCACTTTATTTGTTTTTAAAATACGTGTTGCAGAAGTTATCAGAAGTCATATTTAATTTTGTATATAGATTTTTTGGTTACTTACTTTAAAACGTGTACTTGGAAAACTTGTATTAAGTAGTAATGTTTACTTAATATTAATATTAACTAAAAAAATACATTTATTATACATTTTTAATAATGAATAACTTATCGCCTTTTTCAGTTTCCAGTTCAAAGGCATCGTTAGCACTGAAAAAAAAATTATCGCAATGAAGTACTAATACGACAAAATGCTGATAATATTACAGGTCATAATGTATGTTATACATACGGTTGATTCCTGCAGTCACCCTTGCAGGATTTACATTGCAGAGTGCAGGGTAATCCGACACGTCGGCAACCGCAACGCATTGTTTCGCAGCCTGCGCATTGATCGAGCAGGGTTAATTCTTGCCAAATGGCCGTTTCACTTGACCATTGTGGAGTTCAGTCAGCTTGAGAGGTCTTGTTCCATCGCCAAAAAGATGGATATGGGATGGTAATGTCTAAATTAAAACAATTTCCCCATATATGGCCCGCCTGGTAAGCTGCGCGTAGTGCATTGTTTTGCAGGGCGGCTGACGATGGTGGGCGGCTTGTCACTAGCCTCTTTTTGAGGCAAAAAAGTCTTTGCGAAGCGCATTAACAGTAATGTGCTCTGTATTCGCATCATACACTTTGCACGTGAATCTGGAACCAAAATTACGATTCGAATCATATATGTAAATCTTATATAATGTGTATAATAAATGAGTACAAACCGTTCCAATTGAGTCATTACTTTTTCAAAGAGGATTTTTCAGAGGTCTCGATATACTTGCAAAAGCAGTGATTACTTCTGGGCAAGACATTCACATTTAAGGAATTTTACTTAATTGATCTCAAACCAAAAGTTTAATATCTTGTGCAAAATTTAACTGCAAGAGAATAGACCTAGTATGGGATCTGTACTTACCTAATAGTCTCAAAACACAAGAAAGGGAAAGTAGAGGGACAGGAAAAGGAAGCGTCAGTTTTTTTGTAATAACGTTTTTTGAGTACGATTGTATGTAGAGTGTATGTGAATGTCTGTATTGTGATTCTCTGTTCACTATAACTGTAAAATATAAAATTAGATCTAAAAACAAAAGCCGCGACCTTTCAACCAAAAAATAATGTGTGACAGGCGCGCGTACGCGCACAGAGTAAGCTAAGAATGAACTAGCTCGACCGATCCGAATACCAACTAGATGGTTCATTCTTTCCTAAACAAAAGCATTGCACATGGAAGAAGCTGGTGGTTCAGCAAGGAGCAACCCACGTTGTAGTGCTATTTTCGGATACAGATGTATTGGTATTGTTGATATCACACTTTAATATCTTAAAAGAAGAAGGCCTGAAGGAGTTGTGGTTATTGACGGGGACGGGTAACAAACGCCGCTACATGGCAGTTCACAAAATTTATAATTCCTTAGGTCATGATAAGTCCACTGCGCTTCCAGGCTTTCATGCTTTCGCAGGGTGCGATACAACGTTCTTTTTTGATTCTAAACGAAAAAAAACTTGCTTACAAACGTGGATGTCTTGCCCAGAAGTAATCACTGCTTTTGCAAGTATATCGAGACCTCTGAAAAACCCTCTCTGAAGACGTTTGTACTCATTTATTATCCACATTGTAAAAGATTTACATATATGATTCGAATCGTAATTTTGGTTCTAAATTAACGTGCAAAGTGTATGATGCGAATACAGAGCACATTACTGTTGATGTGCTTCGCAAAGACTTATTTGCCTCAAAAAATAGGCTACGACCAACGTCAGCCGCCCTGCAAAACCATGCACTACGCGCAGCTTACCAGGCGGGCCATATATGGGGAAATTGTTTTAATTTAGACATTACCATCCCATGTCCATCTTTTTGACGATGGAACAAGACCTCTCAAGCTGGCTGAACTCCACAATGGTCAAGTGAAATGGCCATTTGGCAAGAATTAACCCTGCTCGATCAATGCGCAGGCTGCGAAACAATGCGTTGCGGTTGCCGACGTGTCGGATTACCCTGCACTCTGCAATGTAAATCCTGCAAGGGTGACTGTAGGAATCAACCGTATGTATAACATACATTATGACCTGCAATATTATCAGCATATTGTCGTATTAGTACTTCATTGCGATAATTTTTTTTTTCAGTGCTAACGATGCCTTTGAACTGGAAACTGAAAAAGGCGATAAGTTTTTCATTTTTAAAAATGTATAATAAATGTATTTTTTTTAGTTAATATTAATATTAAGTAAACATTACTACTTAATACAAGTTTTCCAAGTACACGTTTTAAAGTAAGTAACCAAAAAATCTATATACATAATTAAATATGACTTCTGATAACTTCTGCAACACGTATTTTAAAAACAAATAACGTTATTTCGATGCAGTTTTCTTATTAATTTTAAAATACATTTAGCTAAAATAAAAAAATAATCGGTTTAGACATTCGTTAACTAAAATGGACATATTTTTCTACCATGTTTCCAAAAGAAATATTTTATTTTAATTTATTTTAATGATATTATTTTCATATATTACAAAAAAAATATATCATATTAAACATAAAATAACGTTTGGGTATGAAAATCCGTGTAGCCGTTTATTGTATATGTTTTTTTGGCAGAACGGAAGCAAGAGCAATATTTCCACCACCGCCACCCGCGAGCACGGAATCTCAAATATTTTCATAACTATTAAAGATATTGACATGCAGTTTTTTTTTATCGAACGCGTTATTAACATCGTAAGAATGTGAGTAATAAAAAAATACCCTATTCATACATTTTTTTTATGCAATTAAGAAAAAAACCGGAAATTTTGAAAAAAAAAATTTCAAAAATTCGTGATTTTCGAAAATTGTTTGATATTTTTTTTTATTTTTTTATTTGTAGAATAAGTAATTATCTATCTATTGACATATTAATCAGCAAAATCCGTGCATCCGTCAGGCTTGTAGAATTTTTTAAAGTTTTATTTTGGGAAGTGGCGCCATCTCTATTCCTAAGGGATGAAACTTTGGTCGCTGCCGGCAAAAACGCTTATTCTGGTCCCTACTATCACTATTCAAAGCGGCTTGCTTCCATCACAAAGTGCAGCTTTTACCCCAAAAATCATAACCCCATAACACCTATCGCTAGGGGTGCACGAAGAACCTGTCATGGGTTATAAAAGCCTACAAGGGCAAGTCCCACGTAAGAAAAAAACAAGAAAATTACAACCAATGATGTATGCATTAAATAAACGCTAAAAGGTACTAAACTGAAAAACCAGTCACTAGTACGTAACGCACACAAAGAAAAATATAACTTCCGGCAACAACTACCGCACAAGCAACTTCCTTTGTCTTGATAACAAAGTTTTTTTGCAAAAAAATGGATCCCACATTGGATCCGCCTTCTTGACTTTCAAATAAACTTATATTTGAATTCAGCACCCTCGAAAAGCTAACAGAATTTAGTTTCTTGAAAATTTAACACACACACACACACACAAACACACACACACACACAAACACACACACACACAAACACACACAAACACACACACAAACACACACAAACACAAACACACACCCATACATTACACTGAAAATAGTCGCAAATGATTTCCCCGTCTCTAAGCGTAAAGAAAACACGATTTTTGGAACTATTATAGTAACTTCTCATCGCAAACAGAAGTTATTAACAAATAAACCCACCAACATAAAGTCACCAACTTTTGGCCATAACATTGCCATATAACTATATCTTAAATAAATTGTTCAGATAATTTCTGAGTTAGATACTTTACTTTAATATTGCCTCTTGGCTGAGTACAGGATATAAAATACGAGATTTTGATCCGTGCGTGATATGGGATATTTATAGCCGCATTGTCGTCTGCAGCTTATCTTTATAGCCATTTGAATCGTGCGTTTTCTTTAAGTGCAAAATAGCAAAATCAGATTTTAAAGGATAACCTATTTCTAAATGAATTTCAATTAAAAAACATTATCTTGTATGTATACGAAGTATTTCCCGGAAGTATTTGTAGTGATTTTTGCCGTTAAGGTAGTATAGTTTCTGATATAAATTACAAGTAGGTATACTTTTAATAACTATGGCTTAAAAAGAATGCCCTATAGATCCTCAGGGGACGTCACACTAAAAATGACCAAGCAAACGCAGTGTTAAGTAAGATTTCTATATGTTTTTTTAAGCTTTAGTTTAATAGCTTACCGGTGAACAACTCCTCGCTCATGGCAGTAATCTACAGCTTCGACCAGCTGCCGGAACCAGCGGCGTCCGCGGACCTCGTCTATGTGCTGGTCTTTGCGGATTATGTCCAGCAGACTGCCGTTCTCGGCGTATTCCATGACAATGTAAACTCTGATTGGAAAATTATACAGTTTATGAGTCCTGACAGCCCAGTGGCTGGAAAGTCTGGGACTCATGCACAGAGCCGGAATTCAATACAGGTCGGTGCCTCTAGATCTTTTTTGAAGCACGAAATATAATTATATTAATACCTGAAGAAAACATTGTGATGAAAGCTGTGAGACTTCAAAAATAGGCCTTTAATTTATATAAAAAAGGCCAATACAGTGGTTTACTTTAAACTAATAGTTAAGAAAAGTAACCCTAGGTTTCTTTATGATCCTCGTGATTATCGCCTATTAACACAGCATACTTATCACATCCATTTGAAGAAATTTTCAGTGATCAATTTACCTTAATCAAAGAAACACATTAAGTTCATAAAATTTGCTTCTATGATCCGATATCAAAATGGAAATCTCCATTTAATACATACCTACCGACCTTATGATGAAGCGTAGTAACGTTATCCGGGCAATATGTACACACAATAGTACAATTTTTCACTACGTATTATACTACTTCTATATTTTGTCTAGTATGATTAATGAGATTTTTAGGACTGTCACTAAAAATAGTTGAATTCTACAACGAATGGATGATGTATGATGAAATGTTTCAAAAAATGACCTATGAGTGGTTTCAATAGCTTGAAGGAATCTTATGAGGTTTTCATGTTTCAATCCTTTTACAACTTCAATTTCTCTCGGCAGAAACTTTTTCAGATAGTCACCCGGTGCTTGAAACTTACTTATAATTTTTATGGCTACTTGACAGCTGTGCCTATCACTTGTAGCTACCTGAACAACATAAGATACATTTTATATGTAACGTATTAAATTAAGTAATTTATTCAGCATGTTAACTTACAGAAGAGTGGGTCAGGAAGTTCAGAGTGAGTGACGACTTGAGGGCTGGGAGGAAGAACGTCACGCGCTTGAGCAACTATTGTTCTGGATATGAATTACGGGATATAAACTGCCTTAATTAATTTGAAACCTCTGGGTTATCGTCATACCGGCAGATGTGATTGGCAAAAAGTTTATTTTAGACAAACAGTTACGTAGTATGTTAAGTGAAGGTAAAAATGAAATCATACGTAGTCTGTGAAAAATGCCAGAATGATCGCAAAAAACAGTAGGTGCTTAGGCAGAGTGACGGGCAGAAAAACAGGAATTTCAGGGTTCATAAAACACCAAGGAATAGTATAAGCACCAAGACTTAACTAGTGACAAAATGAGAATTAAATCTAGGACATTTAGCATGACGTTAAACATTGAGAGGCAAATGTATCTACTTTCGGTAAGTGAGCATTTAGCGATTCACTGAAAAATGTGTCGAAACTATACCTTAACGGTTGCGTAAGAGCCTGAGCCGATAGTCCTACCAAGTACATATCCATGAGTTTCAAGAACTGTAAGTTTTCTTTCAGTCCGGGCCTCAACCCCACTGTGTACGGGCGCTGTAGGTTCTGTTGACATTTCGCCGAGAACATTGTCGTTGGTTCTAACATCTGGGCCCGGCATATCACATAAATACTATAATTTGATTAATGTTGAAGCATAGTAAAAGTCACATTATAACGAATTTTGTACATGTTAAATTATTTTTTTATTGTAATATTAGTTCATGCTGTCATTTTGTCAAAAGTGCCTCATAATGACTGGTGTATGCTAACGCAAAAACAATAGTTTTAAAAATGGCGTCAAAATTGTTTATATTTTGTACACCGCCTGCCAGATTCATCCTTATGAAAAAAAGTTTGAGCAGTTTTTTTATTTTTATGGCTATTCGTATAGAATTCGTTGAGAAACGATAGAAATAAAATATTTTTAGAACTCCAAAGTTCCATAACCAAATGGCAGAAACTTTTTCAGTTTTGTTATGGCCGTCTGTTCGTACGTCACACACAGCCTTATAACTCCGCCATCATTGCATCGATTTTGATAAAAAATACAGGAAAGTGTCGTGTGTAAACCGCTATACAGAATTTGTATTTAAATTAAGGTAGTACAAAAATAGTTTTAAGGGTGGCTAGCTTTCCATTAATTAAAGAAAGTGATAATTTTTTTTCTCGAAGTCCATTTTATAAGGAGTTCTCAGTAATCTTCAAAAAAAATCTTATCAAGTGCGTGTAGTACACGCATTAAGTTAGGGTTCCGTAGAATTATTCCGGATATCTAAAAAAAACTTATGTACCGATTTTGAATAAAGTAATTTTCATTGGTAGTATTTAAAAAGCCATATTAGCGTGATTTTCTTAGATTTTTAGCGGACGCGGTTAAAAAGATAGAAATATTTTTTTCTATTTTGGAAGCCTAGTAAGTACTCGCAAAATATAAATTTTAGATAACCAGTTTCTTATGAACTTCCGATTTATTTTTAAAATCATAATCATAATTTTTCATTCCTCAGTTCAATGCATGAAGAGATATGCCTAAAAAAATTGTAGGCGTTTTGTATGGCGGCTTATAAAAGACATATCTGTATTGTTGTTGGGCAAAGAATTAGCACAGGAATTCTTAATTGGGCAACAGATTGTGACCTTTGTTATTCTTTTCTCAATTAAATTAATAGCAAAGAAAGGTTTATTTCACGTTATCTTAATAAAAGTAATAAAAAAAAAATCTGTTCTAGTATAGAATAAAGCAACTGAGCGAATAAGGGGCTCTAACTCGATTGCTTAGAGGACTCCACAAAAGACGCAGGTGGCGCCGCCTTTCCCGGATGATGATAACCAATTATATTATCTCCTCGTACAGTTTGCTAAGGTAATACACCTGTAGGTAGAAGTGAGTAATAGCAGATTTATGCGATTATTAAAAAACCCTCGGTTCCGCTAGCACTAAATTTGGATATCGGCGTGGGATTTTTACGGCAAGTCCTTGATTATATCAAGAAAGTGAGCTTTAGCCAGCTACAGTTGTAGCCGTGGTAATACATTTCAATGCTTAAGCTAAGATAGTTTAAATATAGGCTATAGGCTGAAGAAACGACTTTTAGGTAATTTTACGGATCTGTATCATAGCTCATATCACTCATACACTCAACTATTTTTTTTAGAGCTGAGACTTACAGTTACATAGTACATAGCTAGGGATAACTAAATGAAAAATCAGAAATTTAGGTTATAATAAGTAACAAAAACATTTAAAGTTATCTAAATTTAATGTTTACGCTATTTTGTCCTTAATAGTGTGAAGGTAAATAAATGGAAGTTTTGTAGAGGTCGAAAGTGTGGGCTTTTGTTTCGTTGAGTGTTGTTAATGAGTTTTAGACCAAAGTTTTCAAGTTTGGTTTTCAAGTTCAATAGAACATTACATAACAATAGATTCCTAACATAAAGCTAATATATAAATAAATATAAAGTGCGAGTCAAATTGGATGATTAATTAGTAAGTATTTCGTACTTCATAAGTTATTCTTTTATTGGTCTTCCTGTCAAATTAAACTATTCAGTTAAGGCTTGTGCCAAAACTATAGCATTGAAGGATTAAAAGAAATGTATGTTTAAAACTTGCTTTTGTCTAATGCATTACCTTACTGAGTAATTTTGATTTATTTGTATTTAATGCTTGAAAAAATCCGAATGTGCCTATTGTTTTCAGGCGTGTATTTCATTTTGTTGTCATGAAAGTCAGTTAAATTATAAGAATTTGTTTGTATCTTGTGCATCGATTACAATTTTAAGGAAAAAAGTTAAAAATTGTGATTACAAAACGATAGAAACGTCCAATTCCATATGAAAAATTAAAAGTTTCAAGGCGATAAATAAGTTGAGTACTTAGGATATAACAACTACATCGCACAATAATGTATGATGATTTTCAGTACATTTGCATGCACATAGTTGGTATTACAGAAATTAGGTTTCTGGTCTATGCACTACCAGTTGATAGCATTCTATAAAAATAGATTTTTGAAGGGTCGGCAACGCGCGAGTGATACCCCTAGTATTGCAAGAGTCCATAGACTACTGTGACCGCTTACCACCAGGCGGACCGTAAGCTTGTTTGCCACCTTTGTGGTTTAGAAAAAAAAAAACGTATTAAACAACTGTAGTCTAACTAATAAGGTTTCATTTTTGTCTATTTGATACGGAAGCCTAAATATTTACCATATCAAAAGTTCATTTAACACTTGGAACACTAACCAAGCCAATTATAAAATCATCTCACAAAGTTGTTTATCTGTGATGCTTAGCAATGCTATATACTTGAACTTACGCGATACATTTTGCATGGATTTGCATTCGTAGATTTAAATGAAATGATGTTGACGTTGCTTGTTAACATAGTTATTTATTATTGAAATTTTTTACGAAAAGTATCTGCTTCAGTTTAGCCAAGTTGTGGGTACAACCCTTATAAGGACACCATCAAGCACGCTTTATTACGAGAGCGGTACTAATCATAAGTAAATGACAATTTTAAATGTAAATGACATAATAATGTCATAACCACGGTCCAAGAACTTTAAAATAATCCAAAGACTTTAAGTTCTGTAATCTGTCCTATGGACAGCGCAATAGCCTCACAAAATTGACCACACTTAAGAAAGAGACCATGCACTGTCCAATTCTCAGTCTATAAAATAATCCACCTTATAATGTAACAAAATTGCCACACTGAAATAATGTGAACTTACAACGACCCAAGCGATCAAACACCCAAGGTGAGGAGATCAGAAAAGATTGTTGCACTGTCAACCAACTCAAGGTATTTTGTTTTTTTTTGACGTTTTACGTCAGCTATCAATTTCAAATTTCAAATTTTAAACTACCAGTCGATTGACTCCTTCGCAGCCTAGTTGGTAGTGTGGCCGGCTACTGTGCAGAGGGTGTGGGTTCGATTCCCGCACTGGACAATCATTTATATGATAAACATTTGTGTTTGTCTTGAGTCTGGGTGTAATTATGTATGATGTGTATGTACTTATTGACAAAAAAAGTATATATGTATTTGTATCTGTTGTCTGCTTTGCTTAGTTTGAAACTAGATAGTGTTGTGTGGGATATGTCCAAAATTATTAATATTATTATTTGATTCAATACGCTAAAAATCACCTCACACCAACTGAATACGTGGTTTCTTGTGGTCGTCCATACGGACTGCTGCCTACATCTGTCCATCTGTCACAATCATTTTCTGCAATCATTAGGACGTGTTTAGTCGGCGGTGGTCGAAGGGTTTTAATTTTACTTCACGTCCCAAGTGACGGAGGTTCGAACCCCGGGGTCGGCGTGTTCCAATGATTCTTTTCTTAATTTCTCGAGTACACTGATTTATTTATTGACCACTGACTCTTCGGTGAAGGAAAGCATCGTAAGGAAACCTGAATACTTGCTTATAAGGGTAGACCGTGCCCCAACAGTAGGGACGTATGAAGGCTGGCAAGCAATCATAAGGACGTAGGACGCTGCAAGGAAGCAAGGTCTGGACCATAATGCGACTGTCAGTGATATAGTGGTTTTATAAAGCAGTCATTCATTGGAAATTTAAACAGTATTAGATTCTATTTATCATATTTTAAAATACTTTTTTGGGTTCCGAAACCAAAATGTATAAAAGAAACACTTGTTATGTGACTTTTATATCTATTACTATGTATAAGTTTTTAGTTATCGGAAATTGGGATCGAAATCTAAAAATGAGATCGTATGTAGGTTTATCATTTTGATGTAAGTGTAACGGATAACTTACTTAAAGAAAACTACATTATAAAAAATAATTAATAAACAAAAAAGAAGAAAAGTGTTCAATAATAATCTTGTAATGGGTGATAGAAATTTCTGAAAAAAAAAAGAAATTGACTAAATTTTGTTCCCCTAACAAGCTATTTAATTAAAACTAAAATATTGTGTGCACGCGCCATAAAATGAGTTTTTCTACTTTGTAGTCGCTGACTAAGGGAGTGTGTGTTTTTGAAATTAGCTTCGCTGCAGTGTCCACTGTCCCGTGATATAAATTATAATCAGTGAAAAAACTTACCCCTTGGGAGTCGTTTAAAGGGTCCTGCGTAAGTGTAAAATGCAGTTTTTTTTTTCAATAATGTAAACACAATATCAATACTTCCTGCATGTAGGTATAGCCTTGGGCCGTGTCTGATCTCGTATAAAGATAAAGAGTAATCATTTTAAATTTCGCCCTAAGTGATACAGAGCTTGGACAGAGACAGAGACAACAGAGTCATGAGCAGAACAAACAGCGATGGCGCAATCGAGCAACCCCTTATATTTTTTTGCTATAATGTGGCTAATGCCGTAGAGATTTTAAGTTTCATCTTAAGTTTTACAGAATTGATTTTTAGAGTTACGTTGCTTAAGGCTGCATCCTACCCAAATTTAATTTTAATTGCTGTTCTTCTTTTTAATTATCCTATTGCAAACTTCAAACTGAAAAAAAATAACATACCTTTTTTTTAATACAACAACATTAAAAGATGTTTACACTAAGCATATAAGGAATCACCATATCCTACCTCCACCATAGAAGGTGTACAAATACGATTTATAATATAATGAATTAACCAATTATATAATGAAATAACTTATTATATTTTATTATGTTCACACTCAGTTCAAAAATACATATAAAATTCGTAAGACGGAACTCGCGCCAGATTTATTTACATTAGGTTAGTTTTTAAAATGGGTAAAAAATTATAAACTCGCGTCAGACTGATCGTCAGACGGAAACCATAATGCCGCGTCATAAAAATTCGCAAGACGGAAACACGAATGCCACGCCTATTATAATTTTTATTTTTAGTATAAGGCGATTATGAGTAGTACAGGGAGGTTGGATATGGGATTTTAATTCTATGACAGATTGAGATGTCAAATAAACGTCAAAAAAGTAAATAAACAAACATTATTATTTCTTGCGATGTCAAAGACATGTCTTGTGACATATTTAGTGTTAAGCGCAAATTGTGTGTTAAGGTTTTCACTTCTGCCGACACTCCCGGAGTGCAACTCGTTTTTTTCTACAACTTATCATTCAAGTACACTCTGATTGTGTAGTAAGTTTTTTCTACTAGGAAATTTCGCAATATATTTTTAAACTCTCTAACATTACTTACGTCACGAATAATTTTGGGCAGCGTATTATAGATCATTGGAGCCATATAAACATCACTATTTTGTAAGAAACTAGTTGTAGCTTGTGTTAATTTAAATTTACCACGAAATCTATTATTTGTACCAGTCTTAAATAGATCCGGATTCGTTTTTACAAATACAGAAATTTCAAAACTATATAGTGATGGAAGAGTTATAGAATATTGAGTTCTTTAAAAAGTGGTTTTCAACATTTAGTTTGCTTAATACCTCACATTGCTCGTTCACATCGTTTTTGAGATTTGAATACTAATTCTTTGTTTGTAGAATTTACCCAAAATATAACTCCATACTGGAGACTAGAGGCTACATATCCATAATATGCTGTAATAACTACTGATTTATTTACAGCTTTATGGAGCATATACAAAGCATTACAGAATTTATTTACTTTTTTACACACAGAATCCATATGCTGTTTCCACGTAAGTTTGTTATCAATTTGCATTCCTAAAAACTATTTTGTGTCAGTCTCATTAATCTTAGTACCAGAATACGTTATGTCTGGTGCTTTATTATGGTCGTTTATTATTGTTAAGTGTAAAATTTGTGTTTTATCTTTCTTGATTAAAGTTAATTGTAAGACTATTTAATTGTAAGCATTCTATTTTTAGTTTCAAACTGTGATTGATATCGCTTTCTTTGGTATTTTTGCTACTATTGCTATAAATTACTGTACTATCGTCCGCAAATGAAATCATTGGTAAACTTGAGCAACTTGGAAAATCATTTATATAAATTGAAAACAAAAGGGGCCCGAGAACACTGCCTTGCGGTACACCAGTTCTAATTCAACGCAAAGTAGATTCAAATGTTATTTCCTCCTTTAAATTAGAAGAAATATTATTCATTCGAGTGACTTGACTCGTATCACTTAAATATTTTACGTGTAACGTGTTCTTTATCTAGAAAGTTAATGTGTTTGTTATTAGATATCTGAAAAAACATCGCTTTTAAAAAATAACTGCCAACCCTCTCGTTTTTCTATTTTAAATCAATAACTCCTTATCAACTTCTAGCGAGAACATAAGTTATCACAAAGAATATTAAGTAGGTACCTACAAATCTAGCAAAGTACCTACTGTATAAGATTTTCTATATCTTATGTCATATAATAGTAATTAATTGGTTTCCTATTTAATGCTCAGCTGTCGTCCAATTTGAAAGAAATTTTTCTCACAGAAAAATATACTCTAAGATCAACATCACCGATTTTAGCTTATCGCCCATAAAGTAAAGATATGCTATAGGTATATATGCGCAGAGGGTGTCCTTTTAAGTTTGTGCCAATCCATGCCTGAGGAAGCAAGACGCATAAATTCGGAATCGAGTGCGCAAGAAAGGGACAAATATATGTCCTATTTCCAAGATGATGCGAAGATATCCAAAAAGAAGTGTTTAAAAAGTAATTGCAGAATTATTCATGAATATCTCTACGTCACAACCTTCAGCATATACCTAATCAATTTTATTGTGTGTTTTTTCGGTTATATACGGTTTAGAAAAATCCCTGCTGATAAAACAGATTTCTTGTATGTATTTACCTTTTATAAAATACTTCAGACAGTCCGTCCGTCCCAGTATGCCACACGCAGCTTTGTCATTGTGCCTTAAGGCCCCGTATACCGCACACTGGCGCCGCCACTAGGTATTATTTATTTTTTCTTCATACAGAGCCTATTTCAAAAATTTCAAAATACTAAATAATGATTAGTAGTTACTTTTACAACGTTCTATATTATATGTAGAACATTTTTGCGAGTTTTAAACCCGGTATTGGCTAAAGGCCACTCTTAGCTGCATCCCGAATTAAACCTCTCAGGAATGTTTTACAAACAATACAAAACGTTCTGTATATAGGCAATCACTAGTTAGTATTTTTCATTTTTAACTTTTTTGAAATAAGTTCTGTATGAAGAATAAATAAATAATATCTTATGGCGGCGCCAGTGTGCAGTATACGGGGCCTTAAGTTTAATATTTAAAATAAGTACACAAAGGGAATTATGAAGACAATACGTATACATTTTCCCATGTGTGGTGCTAATGAGTTTCAGAAAATATGGGTGTTTTTACAACCGCTTTTATGAATGTGCTGTGATAGTACCCGAATAAGCATAAAGTAAATTGTTTTTAAATATGCAAGCGCGCTCCTACAGGGTAATAAGCACGATTTTTATAGAAAAATAATTTTACGAACATTTTGCAAGTGTGTGACTGTGTACCTACGTAGCTGCATATCAGTGATACGATATCATGTTATCATATTTTTTGGGTTGTATTTTTACGTACTCTCCAACTATTTGATTCACTACTCAACATATGAAAACTACTTATGCAAAGCCCTAAGATGAGTTAACTAGCACCACCCTTACATGTTTTAGATTTCTATTTAATACAAAACTAATTTCAGAAATGTGCTCAATTAAAAAATTTAAAGCACAGATTAAATATTTTTAGAGAGTTTCATATGGAACGTATTATCCACTAGTTCGGATAAGATCTTCCTAAAAGTGGCAATACGTAAGTAATATCTGGGGCTGCGGTAAAGCCAATTTATTTTACATACACTGCTGCGTCTATAAAAACATACAAAAATTAAATCACAATATACAAACCAACAAATTTACAATTTATGATACTGTAAGAATCTTATTTTTATTTATTGCGGGACCTGGTACGATTTATTTTTAATGTGATTTTTCTGATATATTTTTTGCGTTATATTAAAATTTAGTTAACATGGGAAGACAAGACAATGTTTTGATCAACGACCCGTGTCGCCGGCCCGCACACCTATGATATATCTATATGCGTATTGTGTTAACAAACAATTCAAAAAGACCCTGAACGTCGCACACCACTTACAAAAATACATAATTCGCTTAATTGACACAAGTACAGTGTAGTGAGATACTGGTCTCCGGAAGTTACTCGGAAGGTACTCTGTAAGGTTTGGAACCTTATACATAAAATCCCCTGAAAATGATCTACTTGTCATCAAGGATTAGGGACATCCGATTTCATGATACTTTTTTTTTCATCAGCAAACTTACAGTGGGGGGACCCAATGTGCTGCAATGGAAAGTAATACTGTCGCGCAAAGTTTATTATGTATCCAATTATACAAAGCAATCTGTTATATAAACTGACTTAGGTATACAAATACATAGTCGAAACCACTAAAGCTATATATTTAATGTAATTATAACAAGAATACCTCGTCGAAAGTATAATTTTTAGGCATGGTGCCTAATATACCGGCGGCATTACCTCGCTGAATGGCGATGCTCAGCCTTTGGGCGAGGTAATGACCAGCTTTGTAGTCTCTAGATGCAAGGAGTAGTCGTTTGGATACATCTTTTATAAAAACCTTCGTGTTTGACGACCATGGACCCAACGTTTCCACAGCAAGCGCCACCAACTCGTAATTATCATTAATTAATGAGGAAAATTTGCGACGCTTGCGTAACTGTGCTTGTTCGACTGCAGCGCCGGCCCTAACAGAAGTACTCTGGACGTAAGAAGGAGCTAGTGTGTCAGCACACATAGCATCCCATATCAGAGTACGTCCCAAACTCCATGGTCCTAGTGTTGCACCATCCGGCCTGCTGCTTTCATCGTCTCTTAACATGCCAGATGGTTCTAAAATTGCAAGAATCGAAGCAGTAGCAAGAGATCTGCGAATTAAATCATTGATAGTACTGTGACGGTAAAAGAGGCCAGCGCTCTGTGTACAAGAGAGTCAATGATGTACTAATTCATATACAGATTTACCACAAACACACAAATGAGAGTTACAAATTTTAATGCCAAGACGTAAAGCAATTGCGATTCGTAACGCATTGGCATCAATTAGGCTACTTAAATTGTAAAAAATCGTAGGAAGAAATCTAGCCTCAGCCAGACACGAAACCTCTAGATCAGATAAATTGGATTGGTTTAAAATTTTTCTGATAATAGGGATAGCGCTGTAAGAAGCGGACAAGAATGCTGAAAGGGCCACGCTTGAAGTTGTGCGAATACCGATGCCTCTAAATTTAACAGGTAGAGTTGCTTGAGCCCAAGGTCGATTATCGAAGTGCAAATTGAGAATTTTAGTAAGTATCTTTTGAAGCTCACAATCTATTGTATTCAATATTGCTGGAAATATCCAGATAGGACTGCTTCGAAGTAAGTACATAAATTTTGGAGTAAATAAACATAAACGTAGGAGAAATAAGGCAATATGGGGTTTGATTTCGAAAAGACGGTCGGAAAATTCATTAAAAATCTCTAATTTAGAGTTTATTACCTGAGGAATTGCTTCTTCAAAAATTGGAGCACCCAAAAGTTCAAGTGAAGATTTACTTACTTCTGATATGTTGATTAAAAATCGTTTAATTTATTAAAAATACTGTCTCTTTTATGAACGGAAACACTGTCTGGAAGTAATACCTCACATTTATTAAAATTTAATGTAAGACCAACCCGAGAAACAATGGACGCAGTTCCTCCTATGCAACCATCATCTAAAAACCAGGTATTGATTTCACAATTTAGGTTTGGTATAATCGGATGGATTGCCAAACTAAAAATTGCAGGTCCAAGAGAATCTCCTTGTTGGCATCCAACACAAGACAAAATTTCACTTTTTCCAAAAAGCAATTTTATTTTATTTATTTATTTATTATCAGAAACAAACGGTCGTACATATTATAATTACAAAATTTCATTGACCAAAAAATGGACCTATAGTTTCCTTAATTTTATCTTAGAAAACATTAATCTTAGATATTACATAAAATACATGCAAATATACTTAACATGTTTTTTTTTTTTTTTTCAAGAGAAGAACAAATCATAGTGCGTTGCTGGTGGGTTTATAGGTAACCACTTATAGTCTACAGTGTGTCCAATACACTTAATTTTTATCCAACAAATAATTTCTTTAGTTCAGATACTGTGCAACAAAATATGTCTATTTTTTCTAAATTGTCTTTTTCATTAAAAAGTTTACAGGCACGCCTTATGAACATGTTTTGGGAATAGCAAGTCCTGCTATTAGGTATATGAAATAATTTTTTTTTGCGACATTGACGCTCAACTACTCGAGGCACTTTGAGGGAAATATCGTGTAATAGTGAAGGGGCATCAAAAAGGTTATGTATAACTTTATAAAGTAAAGTACAATCTACGCAGTCACGACGAAGCTCTAGAGAAATGACTTTATAATATTTTAGTGAGTCCTCGTAATTGGAATAAAGGTGGCCAGTTCTATAATCGAGTGTTTTCATAAATCTTTTTTTGACTTTTTCGATACGATCGATGTGTACTTTGTAGTTGGGTTCCAAACAGCACAGGCAAATTCAAGACGACTAAGAACAAAACTGTTATATAATATTTTATAGGTTAAGGGATTTTTAAAGGGCTTCCCAACGCGAAGTATAAAACCTAATTGTTTGTATGATTTCTTCAGCATGTAGTCAATATGAGGAACAAATGTTAACTTAGAGTCTAATATAACGCCGAGGTCGCTAATTTGTGTTACTCTCTCCAGACATACACCACCTAATTTATAGTTATAATGAAGAATATTGCGTTTTTTAGAAAAGCTTATTGCATAGCATTTATTAAAGTTTAAGAAAAAGTTATTATTCTTGCAATAATTTTCTAAATTATGAAGGTCTTTCTGTAATAATTCACAATCTCTGCTGTTACGGATAATTCTATAAATCTTGGTATCATCTGCATAGAGTAGAGACTTAGAGTGTATGATACCTTTGTTTATATCATTTATGTACAAAGTAAACAGCAAAGGGCCTAAATGGGACCCTTGGGGGACTCCTGAACTAACGTGTTTGGTTTGTGATATAAATCCGGAAAGAACAACACATTGATTTCTTTTTTCAACATACGATTTTATCCAGCGGAAAAGATCGCCATGTATACCGAGTTGCCAAAGCTTGATTAGTAAGGTTTTATGACAAATTTTATCAAAAGCCTTGGCGAAATCGGTATACACGGCATTTGAGGGTGCGCCAAAGCATTGCTACAGATAGCAAAATATTTCTGGAAAATGATTATGAATTTCAGTTAGTAAAACACCTTTATCCACCGAATTGAAAGCATTGTTTACATCTATTTTAAAAAAATCTTATACGCATTAGAATTTAGAAAAGCGCTGGCTGCATGAATTGCAGCCTACAATCTCCTTCAACCCCAAAGCCAAGTTACCTTGGTTCAAAGATACTAGTTAGTCTATCGTGAAGATTTCTGCAACAAAGTTTTGATGTTAATCGCCTTAAGGTACAACCAACGACATAAACAGTATACATAAGGTACTTTATACTTTAACAGGGGTAATGTAAATAAAAGTGAATTAAGACAATATTATAATAGTATAAGCGCACTTAAAGTAAAAAAAATTGTAATGTTTACATTAACTAGACTTTGAAATTGAATTGTTCATAAACTGCCAAAAGATTGACATTTTATGTATCACTGAACACTGGCTATGCAGCCATCAGTTTATGTTCAATTTCACTAATCACCAGGTGGGAAGTTCGTTCAGCCGAGTAAATGCTATCCATGGTGGCTCTTTAATTTTAGTTAATAAACAGCTAAAGTTTAAGGAACGTAAAGACATTGTGAGCCTCTCAGTTGAGCGAACTGCCGAGCTGTCCTGTATAGAAGTTGAGCATCTCATTGTTGTGAGTGTATACAAGCCGCCTTGTGCAATTTATGATAATTTTGAATTAGTTATGGAAGAAGTGCTGAATAAAATCAGCAATTCCAATAAACAAATCATTGTTTGTGGAGACTTCAATATAAACATTTTGGAAAATAGCTCATTAAGCACCAGATTGCTTGCCTTATTTCAGTCTTTTAATTTAAATAATTTGTTTTGTGAACCAACTAGAATTGCTGTATCCAGTGCCACTTGCATCGACAATATATTTACTGACATAAAACCAATTCAAAAATCAATTATAAGCAATCTAGAGTCAGATCATTGTGGACAGTTAGTGGTTTTAAAAAGAAAGAATAGTATTATTAAAAAGGAAATTAAATTTATACCAATAACAACTAAACGGGTTGAATCATTTAAATCTAACTTAATGCATAAACTTCCAGGTTTGCTTTATAATGGCGACCCAAATGATATGTACAATACTGTTCTTAACACTATTACTACAGAGTATAATAAAATATTTACTGCAAAAAAGAAACTTATTTCCAGTCGCTTTAGTTTTAGTGAATGGGCTACCCCAGGTATTCATAAAAGTAGGCGTAAACTGTATGAATTATATAAAGAAAAAACATATAATAATAGCCAAATATTTAGGGAATATTTAAAAAAATACTCAAAAACCTTTAAAAAGGTCTGTCTTGTTGCAAAAGCAATTCACCTCAGACATAAAGTAAAAAATTCAACAAATAAAATAAAAACTACATGGAACATAATAAATAATGAAACTGGTAAAGCTAGGAATTCTTGCCAGGACTTTGAGTTGATTGTAGATGATGCTAGTTTTAAAACAAATTCTGAAGTAGCAGTTGCCTTTGAACAGTTTTTTAGGAATATCCCATTCAAAACAACTGAACATCTAAACTCAAGTCCAATCTTAGCAGAAAAATTATTAAAAACTAGTGTTCCTGAATGTAACGTTCCCTTTGTATTTAAAAACATTAATCCTACGGATATCATTAATACATTTAAAACATTAGAAATTAAAAACACTACAGACCTTTGGGGACTTTCTGTAAAAACTATAAATTCAATTATTCATGTTATAGCACAACCCTTAGCCATTATATTTAATAGTTGTATTGATAGTGGTGTGTTTCCTGATGAGATGAAACTTAGCAAAGTTATACCTCTTTTTAAATCAGGTAGTTCAACAGATCCTAATAATTTTCGGCCTATTTCAATACTACCTATACTCAGTAAAGTTTTTGAAAAAATCATACTTTGTCAAATGTTAAGCCTTTTCTGTATTAATGAGCTACTTAGTAGTAAACAGTTTGGCTTTATGAAAGGCCGTTCCACAACCGATGCAGGAGTGGCACTATTAAAAAATATATATAACGCCTGGGAGGATTCGCATGACGCCCTTGGAGTGTTTTGTGATTTATCTAAGGCATTTGACTGTGTTCAACATGAAAATCTCATCAGGAAGCTACATCATTATGGTATTAGAGGCAAAGCTCTCGACCTTTTGACATCCTATATGAGTAGGAGAGTACAGAAAATAGATGTCAACGGTGAAAGATCTCCGGGATCAGCAGTCACTATAGGAGTCCCTCAGGGCTCAATTTTAGGTCCTTTTCTATTTCTTATTTACATTAATGATCTCCCATATAATGTAAAAAACCATGACATTGTCTTATTTGCTGATGACACCTCTTTGCTTTTTAAAGTTAAGAGACGACAGACATGTTATAATGAATTAAATAATGCCCTTTCTAAAATTGTAAATTGGTTTAACGCTAATAATTTATTACTTAATGAAAAAAAAACCAAATGTGTTAAATTTACATTACCAAATGTTAGTCAGAGACAGACATGTATTAATATTAATGGCGAGCAATTAGAACTTTAATTCAACAGTCTTTCTTGGCATAACGCTGGACTCCAAACTTCAATGGGGTCCTCATATTCATAACCTAGCCAAAAAACTTAGCTCTGCTGTGTATGCGATCAAGAAAATAAGACAATTGAC
Organism: Apoda limacodes; assembly: GCA_946406115.1. Lineage (NCBI taxonomy): Eukaryota > Metazoa > Arthropoda > Insecta > Lepidoptera > Limacodidae > Apoda > Apoda limacodes. The sequence continues at coordinate 9,759,797 of OX291541.1, forward strand.
CGATGTCGACACTGCAAAAATAGTATATTTTAGCTATTTCCATAGTTTAATGACATATGGTATCCTATTGTGGGGTAGCGCTGCTGATGTAAATACAATATTTTTGTTACAAAAAAGGGCAATTCGTGCTATTTATAAATTAGGATCTAGGATATCTCTGAGGAATAGGTTTAGGGAAGTAAAAATTTTAACTTTAGTGTCGCAGTACATATATGAAAATCTTTTATATGTACATAAAAATATCAATAGTTTCAGCAAGAAAAGTGACGTTCACAAAGTAAATACTAGAAGTAAAAATAAGCTGTTGGTGCATGATACACGTCTACACAAAATAAGTCACTCTTTTATGGGGCAATGTATACACTTTTACAACAAAGTTCCCAATAAAATTCAAAATCTATCAATAAGTAAATTTAAATCTTTTATCAAGCAGGTACTTTGTAAAAAGGCATACTACAATATTTCAGATTATGTAAATGATAAAAATCCTTGGGACTGATGATGCTCAATTACAGGATGCATAGGTAAACCAAATTAAAATAAAAAAAAACATAAAATTGTACGACTAAAATTTTTTTATATAAAACATTAATTGTATTTTAGTTTATTTGTATTATTGATAGTGTTTTTAAAAGAGTAACTATCGAGTTTCTTGCCGGATTCTTCTCGGTAGAAATCAACAACATTGTGAACCGGCGGGAAGGTGGGAGGGTTCAAAAAATAATATTTTATAACTTTGACGATTCAAAAGTGATTGTAAAATCCTTATTTGAATAAAGCATTTTGACTTTGACTTTGACTTTGACTTTCACTTTGACTTTGACTTTTATTATACACATTTTGTATCCAACAATATATACGACTAGACTTTGCCAGCGGCTCCACCCGCCTTAAATTCGGTTATCGGCGTGGAACTCCTTATTAACTCCAATTAATTAATTAATTAGTTATACTAATGAATTGCTATAGCATGCAGCAATAGTTCGTTTAACCCTGTTATAGTTATTCCCGCAGGAACTTTAGAATTTTTAGGGATAAAAATGCAATTTCAGGACCTAACATATATATATATATGCCAAGTTTTATCCCGATCCGTCCAGTGGTTTAAGCGTGATTGAGTAACAAACATCCATCCAGATATACAAACTTTCACATTTATAATATTGTAGTAGGATTTGGCAGCCCTTAATATCTTAAATGCTAAACGTTCTAAAAATAGTTTACCTGTATTTCATTTAAATAAACCTTTTAAATAAGCCCTATTTTTGGGATTCGTTTTGTACTTAGGAGAAAGCAAAAATATGTAAGGACGGTGCTAGTTAGGGCCTTAAGGCATTTTATCTTAAGGCCTTTTACATGAACCAGCCACAACGCCCTCATCATAGCACCTACAACTTAGCTTAATCATTTAAAATTATAAATGTAAGATTCGGATTAAATGTACCTATAGATACCTACCTATTTATGTGTATATGCGTTGTTGTTGGAAATCCAGGTAATATTTCAATATTATTTCAGAGGTCTTCGCGGCTAAACTTGCAATAAAGTGAAGTAATGAACTTTGTAGTGGTTTTTATGACAGCCTCACTATGAACAGACAAACTCAACATAGTATTTACTCTTCAGTTTCCTATTTTTGGTACAATGTATTTTTTTTGTACGGTTATTATTGTATACTTATTTGATTATTATCATTTTGCAACAGCTGGTAACAAAAATAGTTAATGATAAATATGTTTTCTTTAGCTTCACTGCTCTATACTACATAGTACTTTCGCCTTCCTTAAAAAAAGCATTGCGTTTATCTTGGCATTGTTTTTAGATCGTGTCCATAATCCTGCATGCGTCTGTGTATTTGTCTAATTGATGGGCTCAGCAGTACTTTATCATTGACCTCAAAGCTGTAAAAACATTTAATCCACTTTTTTCAAACTTATTAACATTCTAGTTCCATATAAAGGACTTAGAAAGCATTTTACAATACATACAATGTTAAGCATATTTTTTTGGTTTATTTACGTGGACACTAGAGTTGTCAAATTAAGCTATATATACACTAATATTATAAATAGGAGAAGTTTGGATGTAGCACGTAAAATCATAAACTACTCATCCAATTTCCGAAATTCTTTCACCAATTTAGGTTCTTAATGGAATTCCAGGGTGGACAAAGACTCTATTTTATTAAGGCTATTATGTATAGAAGATACTATATAATTGAATAATATATTTTTTATACATATTTTACAAAATACACGTTTCCTTAATGTGACATTGCAATGAAGCAACATTCCTGAAGCAAGGAAATACTTTCTATCTTGAACGGGAGTTCCTACGGGAATATTTTTTCTGCGAGATACTATTCCTAACGTCGTAACGATGCTTACAAATAACTTATAGAAAATAATATTATAATAATAAACATTTTTGATCATAACACACAGCGCCGTCAAAACTTGTGTTGTGTGGATACCAAATATATATATATACTTTTTATTTTGTAAATACATACATTTTATACATAGAAAACACCCAGTCTCATAACAAACACAAATAATAGATGCTTGTCTTGTGCGGGAATCGAACCTACGCCGCTCGATTCAGCAGTCGGGTTATTACCCACTGAGCCACGGAGCTAACGAGATAGCTAGTAGATGTAGAGTAGACGAGGTAGATAGTAAGAATACAAAGAATATCCCGATTACGAGTTTTCACAGGAATAGGATTTCCGCGGGTGAAACCGCGGGTAGCGTCTAGTCGTAATAAATAAAAAAAAACGAATTACGAAAAAGTAAGATAGCACTAATATGATAATGAAAAAGATATCAACAAACGGTAACTTATTCTTTGTGACATTACCCAAGACACGAACCCTTGTTTCATGAAGGGTTTATTACCTGTCCGCAAACATCCGATTTACTTTATAAAACTGCGGTTTGTGTACTTGTAGAGACCAAGATGATACTTCTAGTTTTCATAATACATCAAAGGTCATCAAAACAACTCGGCCGACCCATTGCAATAGATTTATGAAATGGTCTCATATTCGTTCACGGAGCTTTATTTTAAGTCATTAAGGGCCCTTTTCTCTTGAAATGTGTAATAATAAATAATAGCAACAAATTTTACCTGAATTCTTACTCTACCAATCACGCACTGTGTTTATGAACTACAATGAGGCAACGCAACCATGGCTAAATCGGGCAATTTGCCCGTGATTGGAGACCTTGTCCGACAAAGCACTGGTTGCCGGAAGTAAAAATTGCTCTGGGGTTTTTAAGCTCTTAGAAGTTGCGGCTCTCCCAAAATTTTGGTAAATGATCACAATCGGCGAACTATAATGTCGAATTATAAGGTGCTTCTCACTAGTCCCATAAAACACACGACTGTAACAGGGCACTTTGTCAGTAACATAGATATTAATTGAATGCGCTAGCAGGAACAGTTCCAGAACTTCATCTACAGATATACTTATTAAAAAACTACCTTTACTTCCATAAACGTCCAAGGAAGACCTTTTTATACAGTAAAGCGTTTGCCTGACTTTCATCGTTCTTTCTAAACGCATCCAAAATGTCCAATCCAATCCATAAAGAGTCCAATCTTATTCAACCTTATTTATTTCTAAATTTATTCTTTATTTTTATATCTTTATCAGTTGTCGTTCTAGAACAGAACACATATAGAAATTTTCACCATGTTAATATGAAGAAAGGTTTACATGTTTGTCCGTTTACCACTCAAGACTGACTGAACGTGCTGAGTAGCAACTATCACGTACACCTTGGGCGAAGGCGATCACGTAGTCCCAGTGCGGATTCTGGACCCCACATATGTTTTTATTTAACGGATGCAAGTTTCCTCACAGTATTTTCCTTTACCGAATTACCCAACCGCCCGACCCTTGAAGACTTTACTTATGACAGGTTGTGATAATTGATTATAAGCGCAATTTTCGAAAAACGTTACCATAATTGCTAGATTGTTTGCAACTTTGCCTATTCCCGTAGTCCCTCGCTTTTAATATTTATCACATCGCCTTATTACAATGTTACATATCTCAATAATTTTGACATTTTCAGGAAAAAAGTAAGTTGTTATCATTTAATGATCTCGCAAATCAGCGTTCATAGAAATTTTCGCAGGTCGCAGGTGGCTAATGATGACGGATTACGTTGCCTTAGCACTTGTTAGCACAATGCCAACAGGTTGTTAGGGAAATAACCCGAGTTTGAACGTAATGATCATATGTCGAAGCTATTGATACTATTTCAGGAAAAACTCCAATTAGGTTTTTGGTTTCTTGTTACACATATCTACGTAGGTACAACATTTCTTCAGCGCTAATGAAAAAAGTCTGTTTCGGCTCGGCATAAAAATCTACTGTACTATTTCTCTGTATATTCTTTTTTGTCATTTAAACTTATAAGTTTTTTTTCACTGAAATAAACTAATAAAATTTTAATCGAGTGATTTTTGAAGGGCAATGACTTAACTGTATGGATGCTCTATGCCTGCTTCGAGAAGTTTTTGTTAATTTTCGTACCATTTCGATAAACTTTTTAAACAAAATAACTATTTCGGTTGCGGGATGATGCTTTGGTGAGGCCGTCAATAATACTAATCTAGCAACACTGAGTCTGCTTGCACAGAGCTTGACTCAAAAACGTTAATCGTGAAAAAGAATAAAAAAAAAGGAATTATTCTGTGCTTTCAATTAAAGTAATGTTTATTACAATTAGATTATTAAAAAGAATTACAGGCAATGCAAAGAAAGTCATTGGATAGGGCTTTAAAAATTCATTTGAGGTTTTTAAGAAACTTTTCTTTAAAATTATATTTTGCGAGTTATTGACAAAGTTTACCCAACCAAAGTTGAAAAAATTATGTACCCCTCTAACTTTTTAACCGCGTGATCTAACAATCTGAAAAAAAATCACGGTAATGGGGATTTATTTATTAATACTAGCAATAAAAATTGTTTGAGGCAAAATCGGTTCATAAGTTTGTTAGATATCTACACTAATTCTTAGTATACGAAACCCTCACTTAATGCGTCTACGACTCGCACTTGGCTATCTTTTTCGAACGTCATTTAAACTTTTTATAGCGTTCTTGAGTAAAATACATTTAACATTAACTAAACAATCTCACATACTACAGGCCTACACAATTCATGAAGGTCTGTGAAGGTTTTCGTATAATATGCAAATGTTACCGTAATACCAGAGCTACAATGATATCTCGATACGAATTGACAACAGAATACGTAAACTGCCCTTGAACTTTACCCTGGCATTTGTATTTTACCATTGTCATTTGTTAAAGAAAAATTATGATCGAAAATGTGATCCTAATTTATTAACAGAATACAAATAAGTAAAATAGGCATAAATTGAATTTCTAATAAAAAAATCTTGATTTTTGTCAATTAAACTTAATACAATTATTTGTGCTTAAAAGAGTGGTCTCGTCGTAAATCAGAAAACTAAAATCAAATGTGTTTATTTTGTGATTAGTATAGTAATTATACACTTTTGGTTCAAACTTATTTGCGCTCTGAAATATTCAAATGGGCAGTCATTTGAATAATTCAGAGCTCAAAGAAGTGTAAAAAGCGGTTAAAAATAAAAATATAGTTAGTTAAGCTAAGTGCGGAAAGGTACCACATGTACCATGTATATTGTCTGCAGTCCCGTTGTTCTGCCCACTGTTTTCTATGTAGTTTTGTGGTTCTGTCACGTAACCACGTTTTAATTATGGTAAAAGATATCGCCACAATCGGTGTGGGTCCCATTATTTTAGCGTCTAATCCAATTTTTGCTAGTTGATCATCTGCATCATTGCCCAGTGAGCCATTGTGCAATATCCACTGAAGAGTGACCCGATTCTTTAGTGCAATTTTTTGGAGCTCGCTGAGACAGTTACGTATCGAGAGAACGCTTATGTTTTCAGACAGGACCGCCGTTGCTGCTCGGGTAATCACATCACATTCTGCCGAGAAGATAGTGTTGTGGCTAAGGTTGTTGATATATTGATGTTCAGGTTATGGGAGAAGACTCCTGCTCCTGTTCCAGACTTTGTTTTGGAGTTATCGTTGAAGATCCTTACTCAGGGCCGTAGCTATGGGGGGGGGGGGCATTGTGAGGCAAGGCCCACCCTTAAGTACCATAAACTAAGGTATAATATATATAAATTGTTTGTTGTTCATGTTTTCCCGCGATCGCACCAAATTACCTTCTACCTTAATTACTCACGCTCACAAGCGGGTAAAATAATGAAAGATAGAAAAATTACTTCCGCTGTACCCGTGCATGAAACCACCACTGCCCTACCTTAGATTCAACTCTAGCTACAGCCCTGTCCTTACTTAATGCATATCGGAGCTGTCCCTTTCTTCTTTATAAAGTTGAATACGCTATCTTTTGTCAAAGGCTAGTGTTTTTGGGGTAATATCACTGGTCCCATCTATCATCAGGAGTTCTTCGCTTATTATCTCCTTGAGATGAGTGATTTTGGTGTCCCATTTCCATAGCCCTACTTTCTCCAGTCGTATGGATATTCGCTGTGCCCAACCTCTCTAAAATAATATTTTTGCTAACAAAAAACTACTTGTTTGTTAACCTTAAAGGTAAAACGGTATTCGAATCTGGTATCTTAAAACTTCATTCAATGAATGTAAATATAAAGTAGGTATTTAAATAATATTTATATTCGAAGTACAAGCTGGACTTTTATGAAAATTAAATACAGATGACTTTTCTCGAGAAGCAGCGAATGAGCGGACTTCAGTGCCGTTTCTGTATAATAATCCAATTAGTATCAAATTTAGACCGCACTTACAGCCACTGCAGTTGAAACTACTAGACGAAGATTTCAACTTTCTGTGTGAAACTCTCCGTTGTAAATTGCTGGTAAAAATTGATATATTGTATTTAAAAACTGAGTGAAACTTGATTATTTATTTATTAACAATAATTTAAAAAATATATTACACTATTTCCCACATAACATTGCCAAATAAGAGGACAACAGTGTTGTGTGCTTGCGCAAATGTGAAAGAGGCTGTGTAAATGTGTCAAAAATATGCTTTTCTTTATTATAATAGTCAAAGTATGCTGTAGGTATTCTACCGCCAATCGGTCCCTATCTTTAAGTATAGATAAGCCGCTTTGTCGCCGCGAAAGTGGAATTCCAGACATCAGTTAGTCGTAAGACTTATCTATAGCCACCCTTAAGACATCTTTCTTGATGACTCCTGTTATAAAACAACAGTAAGGACTAACAGTTTAACAGGCCCTCCGAAGCATGAACGTGCTTATAAATATGTGGCACTACGCTGTCGCCCATCTAATAACAGACCAACCCTGGCGATGCTCAACTTTAAATATTGTTTCCGATGGACGAATGTTACAGGTCCATGAGCTCCTCTCACTAAAATTCGTACTGTTGCTAACTTGATACACTCTCTTTTGATATTTTTACTATCAAGCTAGATACATTTCCTCTTATATATTATAATCAGTGAAATATTAACACAGTATAATTATATTTGTAGTAAATTATGCATGTGATAAACGACGTTAGGGAAAACAGGCTTCGTTGGCATAATGTGTCGTTTTATTGCGAGGTAAACAAACTCAAACCTTAAGCGATATCCTTTAGAGCCTTAATGTATTATTCTTTAAATAACGTAGCTCTATTTTGTTCTTAAAGATGACAAAATATGTATTATTTCACAGTCTTAGTTTATCGTGGCATCATATGCATTACTGAAATTAACCTCACTTTTAAAATCGAGTTTATCACTTAATCTTGATTATTAAATTTGACGACTACGATCTAAAAACAATGAAGCATTACTTACAACTCGGGCGAGCTATTTATAAGTTACATTATTATCTGTGAATGGTGTACATAAGCACTAAAGAGTCATCATGCATTCCTGCACCTATGAACCAGCGCGTGATTGACTTTTTTAAAAAAGAATATACTCTCTTTTCAAGTTAAATTTCGAAACAAAGGCATTTATTTTAATGCTGGACTTTAAAAGGATACGATCCGCGGCGCCTAGCAGCGTTCTTCATAGAAACAAATTTTCACTTAATTTTGACACTTACTTAATCAAACTTCGTGAAATTTTGATGACGTGTTTAAGGAATAACTATCTAGTTCTGCAGTGTGCCAGCTTTCTATTCAATTGTATAGGTTAAAAATTGCAAAGGATTCTAATTTTTATACAAATGGGATCAATTGAAATTTCAAGTTAGTAAAATGATTTTTCAGGATTTTGGAAAACCTATGGTTATAACCTATATAACATAGATATTTGACTTGAGATCATGTCTACAAAATATCACTGTGTTTGATCCTTGAATGTCAAAAATAAGTAGAAACTTTGTTTATATGAAGCATGCTGCGAGGCGCCGCGAATCGTATTCTCTTAGTACCAAATTTAATTATTATTTAACTATAGAATCTTAAACTCGCCATACATACTGCTGTCAGACGTGTTAGATCCTATTAGGTACAAGTGCGTTTATTAGTTAAATGCATAGGAACCTTTTGCGTTTAAGGCCGCTACGATTTTTGTCAGACCTGTGTAGCAGCTGCTACGCACGTGTAGCGCTACGAAGGCTACGAGCACTTAAAGCTGCGCCCTATTCGAATGTGCAGTTTACTGCTCGATTTTAAAATTGATTCCACTGTCTTATTACAAGTTTCAGACTTAAAAAAAATAACATGGCTTATTTAAGATATCTATTTAACAAATTGTAACGCCTAGAGGTAGAACGTTTATTGAGAATTGTTTAAATTGCAAATCTTCGCGCTAAAACTTGAATAAAAATGGCATTACAAAAATGTTGGCATAAATATAGTATCGTCACAATCTCTTCAAAACAACGACGGCCAAACCTCTCGTTTTTAGGGATGCGTACTCAAAGGGTTATTAGCGGAACCCTATTACTAAGACTCCGCTGTATCTCATGAACCGTGATATGTATTTCTATTGCCGCTTTAGTAACAAATACTAAAAAACAGAATAAAATAATTAATTAAGAGGGCTTCCATAGAACAAACGTTATTTTTTTAGTTTGGTTCTGCTCGTTATTGATAACGGCAACAGGTAGACGCTTAAAATATCTAGTTATATAGTCACTTAAAAAAAAAAAGTTAAAATAATATAAATATTTAAGGGGGGCTCCCATATACCAAACGTGATTTTTTATAGATAATGGTACGGAATCTTTCGTGTGCAAGTCCGACTCGCACTTGGCCGTTTTTTTCTATTTATAATCCATAACTCCTTATCAACTAGTAGCGGGAACATAATCTATTTCAAGAAAGTTAAGTAACTACCAAGCTAGTATATTACTGTAATATAATTTTTATATCTAATGTGATTATTATTTTCCACTTTTTACGCTAAACTGTTTTATCTTCTATCTATTATATATATTTGCCACTGAAAAATTAGCTCTATTTGAGAATAACATTGTCGATTTCAGCTTAACTATAATAATGCTTTATGGGCGCATTATTCTGACAGAATTTTGACTGCCACACCTCATATTAAAAAATACATAAATAATTAACTTCTGCACTAATAATAATAATAATAAACTTTGGATATTGTTCTGATAGCTAATTAGAATAATTCTGTATAACATTGGGCAAATTGACACATATTCCGTAATTATCCACTTGTAACCTAATTATGAATCCCATTCCAAGTTAATTTATTTGCAAGCAATGTATGACATTGTTTAAAGATGTTAGAGATATTACCATGGTGACTCATTCCAACTCAGTAAATCAACTTTACTAATCGAACCCAAAACTTTTTATTGAGAGGTAAACGGTAAATATGCGTCACATACAGTACAATAAAAATTGTAAGGCTTGCTATATTATTCTGGTTATAGTTACAATATGTATTATCAATTAAAAAAAAAAAAAAAGTACTGCCACAATAATTTTGTTAACTTTACAATTTTCTTTGTATTTCATAAATGACAACTATTCAAATAGTAAGGATTCCTTTCCCGTTTAAAGTAAAATAACGTTTCTAATTTTTGGTAAAAATCTTTGAACATCCCTTGAGATATGTCAAATAAAGCACAAACAATGTCAATGGGACCATTTAATAATTCCGTGGTGCCGGTCAAGTTTGCTACAAACTTGAGTTATGGTTACGATGATTGCGGTGTGTTTTTATGACCTCTGTTTTATTTTGAAAAGTGGAAGTGGGTATCATCTGAGTGTCGCTGTGAGTGCGGTGTCTTTTATAACGTAAAGCGGACGTTTGCACACGGGTTTATTACACAATACCTTTGTGATACAAGGGTTAGTGTCTTCAATGACGCGAACAATAAGTTACGTTGGTTACTTACGTTGACATCACTTATATTGTGACATTCGTAGAATTTAAAGTAGGTATGCTTTAGCTTCCCTTACTTAGTTTACTTTAAAATTCTTATTTTAAAAAATATGGTTTTTATGTTTTTATATGTATGTACTGCAAACATTTTAAGATCTGGCGTGTGTGTGATTATTTTTGTAATATGAAAGGTTGTTTTTACGTATAAGCATTTACTGAAGATTTGTTTTATATTAGGTAATGTTTTATGTTAGATAATATAGTTTTAAGCTCTGTTTTTTTATTTGTATTATGTACCAAAATATGCTTGGTCTAAGGACATATTTGTTTTACTTAATTTGTTTTACATTCATTACACAAACAGATTTTAGTCTTTTAAGCGGTGCCACATTGACTCTATCGATACATCGAAGTTTTTAAAGTTATTTATGTTTGTTTTCTAGTGTGTTGTAGATGCAGAGAGCAGGAGCATCTGTAGGATAGCCAAATATAATAAATTCAATTTTCACAGCACCCAAAACATCTAGTATGAGATCATACTTTGTGGCGGCTCTAAAACGCGCGGCGAACGATCAACGCTCTTTAAGAAGTGTTTATTCTCAAAAAATCTACTTCGAATATGTAATAAGTTATTACAAATAACATATATAAGTATTCTATTAGAAATTCGCGGAAAAAAAATAATATTAAGAAATAATAACACTTAATTTAATACAAAAAAAATAAAATAAAATTAGTCATTAAATAACCCACCCCTGATCATTCCTGGTGCAAAGGTGCCCATAATGCTTGCAACATTACCTCGCTGTATAGCGATGGCAATCCTTTGCACCAAGAACGACCCAGAGCGTGAGTCTCCCGTCACTTTATTTAGTTTGCGGCATATTTCTCCCACTAAACACTTCGCATCCACACTCCAACTGCCCAAGGTCTCCACTGCTACAGGTACAAAATGATAAAGCAACTCCAAGCAAGCGTATTTAAGCCTCTTTTTTGAGCAAGCGTCTTCGGCAGCGGCAGATGCAAAGAGCATGGTTCGACTCAGGTGACTGGCGGCAACAGTGCTGACGCAAGTTGCGTCCCAGATCAGGCACTTCCCATTTTTTCATGGTACCAGAGACAGCCCGTCTGGTCTCTTTCCATCAGACCGGCTGAGACCTGGAGGCTCAAGCAAGCAGGGGACATTAGCCAATATAAGGGCTCTACGAACTATGTTATTCAGGGCATGGTGACGCGGAAATCTCCTAGTGCACCGCCGACAACTCTGGGCGTGATAACTATTGGCCTCCACCATGGAACCGCAGGTGCATATATGAGGTTCACACACCTTACAGCCAGACGGAGAGCCACCGCAATACGCAATGAGTCATCATCGAGAAGAGTGCCCAGGTGAGGCGAAGGAACCGCTTGTAACCAAGCCCCGGAATCAGGTTGCGTCACAGCTTGTAGTCTGGCCTTATCGACTCCCAACGCATCTTCTAGCAATTGCTCTTGAAGCTTCTTTACCCCCACATCATCCCACGCCCGCTAAACATGCGACAATTCTGGGACTGTAGCACCCGAGTTAAGGGCTAACCAAGCTGATACAGCATCAGACGTAAAAGGTATACTTCCCCCGTCACCATTAGAAGGAAGTAAAACAGAGACTTTGTTGGCAACCCCGTGCGCAGACGCCAGGAAAGCCGGCAAACCCACCTCCTTAGCGCACCGTATCCCGAGACCACCACATCAGACAGGCAGAGCTGCCTGAATCCACTGGGGACCATCTAGGGAGACATTACGAAATGACTCAACAACCAATTTTAAACTTCCATCAAAAGATGAAATTTCCTCAGGGCAGAGCCAAGTTGGGGTAGTCCGCAATAAAAAGGTTACCTTCGGAAGAGTGAAGCTCATGCGCAACAAGATGATCGCCACGTGTGCGGAAAGAGCCTTACGACGTTCGTGAGCGGAAAGGAGAAAATGTTTTCTTGCATTTATGGCCTTAGGGACTCCAGAAATAAATATTGGGGAACCTAATAAGTTTAAGTCAGGAGTAGAAATTTCCTTAAGGCCAGGTAAAAGAGAATGAAAAAGAGAAATGTGTGTTCGAGCCTCAGTACCACAGGCGAAGAATTCGCACTTCGAGGGATTAAGGCGGGGAACTAAGGCCTCTTGATCCTGAAACACGTCTTCTGGTTTACCCCCGATTGTGCCATCGTCTAGGTACCAGACGTTAAGAGCAGATTTGAGATCACAGATTGCTTTGTGAATAGCCAGGCTAAACACAAGTGGGCCGAGTGGGTCTCCCTGCTGGGCTCCCACTTTTGAAAGAATAAGATTTCGAAGAAAAGGTTGGAAGGAATTCTATAGACTTGATGAAGGAAAGGGAAGCGAGAAGGGATTTTATCCTTGACCCCATTTAACAGAACGTCTCTTTCCAAAGAGTTGAACGCGTTGCGAATATCAACGCATAAACTTTAGGTTTATTTAGTAAAAGTAATATATATATATTTAGAAATTAGGTTAGAATATATCGCCGGGAATGTAACATATGTTCAGTGTATTGCCAGCCAACGAAACAAAATACTTCCTAGTTGGAACATCTCCCCGCTCCACATAGGGGGACTTGTCTTCCGAAGAACTAATCACTCAAGACAAAGAGGTGTTCGTTCTTCAGAATCGAGTCTCCAATTGAAACTTCGGAGCCGCGCGGTATAGAGTTTTTCCAAATATCAAATTGATAATGCGTGCCCGACGCCAACAGACAGGCGGTAGATTAGCATCCTTAACCAGAACCAGATTCCTGACTTCCGAAGAACTGGATTTGTCGGTCCGTTTAACACGCTGTGATTTGAATATTTAGAAAGTTGATTTACTAAGTGGATAAGTCAATTGTCAAGTACATTGACAAGCTCGTATATTCTGTAGTAGTACGGTAAGTCTGACTCGCACTTGACCCGTTTATTGTTACATCAGATGCTGATGAAAACTGTAATAACAGGATAAACATTTTGTCAGCAATAAAGTTGTGTTAATTGTAGATAAATATTTGCATATTCATATGAGCGAGCAGCCCTGAAGAATATCTGCGGAGGCCTAAGTTTGCGTTACTCGTAATGGCACAACCCATTATGCCTGTGAAGACAGTTTTCCTTAACCGCATTTATCAAGCGCGATTATTCTCGGCTGTGAGCCAGATAAGTGTACCTATTCTATGTAAATTGTGTTGTAGAAACTTAGCTCCGTCGCAGTATAAGTAAAAGCAAGTTGTTTATAAGTTAGAGGAGCAGTCAATAAAAATATTGAATTTACTAAAGATTTTATTTACTTTATAATTAAATTAAACAGGTCTTACCGCGATAGGTTTTATTTAGAGAGTGAATAAAGACATGACTAAACCCATTTAGTTTTTATTGTACGTGATCTTTAAAGAAAAATTAACATATCGATGAGGAATTCATTGTAGAGAAAATTATAGTAAATAGTTTTTTTATGCTACTAAGGTGGCAAACAATCTAACAGTCCGCCTGATGTTAAGTGGTCACCGCAGCTTATGGAAGCGTTGCCGACCCTTTAAAAGACATTCAACTTTTATCTTGAAGTACTCCATATTGTAGTCCTTCGAGAAAACCTTGGCAGGAAGCTTATTCCACAACCTAAGCGTTCGCGGAAGCAAGCTCCTCTGAAACCGCACAGTACGTGACCATTTAGGTTCTAAGGTATTAAAAATTATTTTAAAAAACTTTTGTTTTATATTAAATTCGAAGAAGAAAGCTTTCGACAATTTAAGTAGAACAACTGAATGAGATTTGGAAGTAGTATTCTCAAATTCAATTATAAAACTTGGCTTCAAAACTAAAAACACAAGTTTCCAAAGAAAAATGGGGCAAATGACTCGTTAATTTGATTTATGTAGAAGTGCAACCAGTGAAAGAGATCGTGGCTTGAATCTCGAGTTAGTTAATACAGTGTTCATTACATACATAATAGCATACAGTTTAAAAGCAATAATTTTATTAAATTGTAAAAAATATTTCAACATAAATCGAAGTTTTCTGATATCTACCTACGACGAAGTTAAGGGTAATGGATTTATTGTATGATAATAAAAATCAATTTTTGTGTTATATTGCTATTTATTATATGCCGTCATCAGTCATACTACTATTTACAGAATAAAATAACAAATGTCTTCCGTTGTTGTGGAAAATATAAATTATTTAAAATATATGTTTCAATTTTGACTCCTTATTTATTTATTAGATAATTATAAAAGTAATAAAAAACAATTTTTGAAATATTTCGCTATTTATTGTATTAGCGTCATCAGTCAAAATACTATTTACAGAATAAAATAACGAAATTATTATTATTTGATTCTGTAAATAGTATTTGAATGATGCGAAAACGAAATAAGTAGTAATAGTGCAAGTAATAGAGGGATGCGACGGTGGATGTTAGAAACAGAAAGGGCAGAACAATGTCTGCCCGGTCAGCCAGTGATAAATACAGAGACTTGTATACTGTGCTATGTTTAACTTTAAGGCATTAATCCATAAACATTGGCGTATTAATACAAAGAAGAAAAATGTAGGTAATCTATGACACATAATACTGCCTATTTGTACCTTTCTTGAGCCTACTGTTTTATTTAATGTGCAGTGAATATTAAATACTATTATTCTTTCCATAGGAAATAGTTGCTTTACATTTACTATGTGTATACGTTAGGTTGTCGTATCAACTTCTCTGATCACGTCACCGTCGGGCGACGTGACATTATTTCCGCAAGTGCAGCGACGTAAATTAATTGAGTGCTGTCGATGAGTTGGCTTCTCGGCTGAATAACTAAGGTAAATCGATAATAAATTAAACATTAGATCATGAGCATTTTGAAGTATATAATTGCGTAGCATATGCTACACGTAGAGTTTACATCTGCTACGAGTGGTGCTACGAGATTATATCCGCTGGGCTTTGTTGAGATGTGGATAACAGCAAATTAGCCATTAGATATTTAGTTACATAATATCCTCTTCATAGAAAGCGTATTATTTAAAAATCTTAAAATCCATAAATTTTAAATGGTGATTGATTTTTTAAAAAAAGTTTTGTATTGTTTCTACGATATTTAAGAATTTACGAATTGAGACATATTTCTTGCATTTTGTGATTCATATAGACAGATTATAGAAATCACCTCCGAATTACAATATTGATGTTCCTGTTTAAAATCTTATAATAATATGATGAGTTTTTATAGAACTGCGTATGCTACTGTGGCTCGGTAGGTAATGCCACGACTGCTAAATCGAGGGGCGTGGGTTTGATTCCCGCATACGACCAACATTTATTATTTGTGTTCGTTGACGTTGATATGGCAGGTTGACTTGCGTAGATAAATTAATTATCTTGCTATACAACTCTTAAAAATAGTTAACTAATGTAATCTATATATATAAAAATCAATTGCTGTTCGTTAGTCTCGCTAAAACTCGAGAACGGCTGAACGGATTTATCTTATCTTGGTCTTGAATTATTCGTGGAGGTCTAGGGAAGGTTTAAAAGGTGAGAAAAATTCGAATAATTGCCGGGAAAATCCTCAAAACAGCATTTTTCTATTTCCCATACAAACGTTTTTTAAATAAAATGGAGAGTCAATTTGTAATTTATTACCGCTGCATAAAGTTCAAATTCGCGTGCGCGTTGGAGGATCTAATATCGCGTTCTGAAACTCAACAAAAGTGAAAGTGAATCGCGAACGCGACAAAATTGCATAGTCTCAAAATACATAGTACATAAATAGTGGTCGGCTTCGAGAAACTCAATTTTAGCTAACTTCAGTTGTTAATCTGTCCGATTATTTTTTTAATAAGACTATATAGAAATCGAAAGATAAATCTTAAGTTTTGTCACAAATTAAATTATAAATCTTAAGTTAAATTTCTGAACGCAATCATAATATTTGACATTAGATTTGACAACCAACTAATATGTCAATCCATCCTGTCGCATTTCAGAGCACGGAAAAAAGTATTACGATATTATATAGTGTTACGAGTTACGATATCTATGAGTGCATCCTTCTATCTTTGTGGCTACGTGCGCAAGAACTTTCTTTACTTTGGTGATCCTTTGTGATAGTGACATTCCAAGTAATGTGCTCTTTTTTGTGATAGTGACACTTTACTGCTAAATGAGCGGGAAATTTTCTCACTTTGATTAATTACAATTTACGATGCCGAGGAGAAGACGACCTGACTTAGGTCGTCGTAGTCAATCAAATGTGCGAAGAGCTACCTCACGTGCTAACCGCACTGATGACCAGAGACAGACAGATCAAGAAAATAGTCGTATTGCTATGTCAGAATTGCGTTCTTTAGTGAGTGACAATGTAGGAGATAGGCTTAGAATGCAACGAGTTCGTGCATATCAAACACAACAACAGCAAGCTAGACATAATGAAATTGAGCGAATCCGCAGACGCAGTGCTCCTGTGATTCTTGAACGAGCTGCATTCCACTATGATCCGGCAATTGATTATTGTGCCGACAAATCGGTAACAATTGGGGAAATGAAAACAATTTGTAAATATTGTAAGGCGTTAAAATACACTGGTGAATCTACTGGATTATGTTGTGCTGAAGGCAAAGTAAAATTGCCACAATTGGTCCCACCACCAGATCCTTTACGCTCTTTAGTTTCTGGGATTGGAAATGATTCTAAGTACTTCGTGACCAACATTCAGAAATATAACAACTGTTTCCAGATGACATCATTTGGTGCTACACATATTATACAAGACAATTTCATGCCCACATTCAAGGTATTATATAAGAATATTTTTTTATATTATTCAAGTTTGTACTAAAATATATATATCGGAAACAATTAATGGACAAATTTTTAAAAATTACAGATACAAGGACAAATTTATCACTTACTGGGAACTCTGTTACCACTACCTGATGCAGATCATCAATTTTTACAAATTTATTTTATGGGCAATTCAGATGCGGAAATTAATAATCGTTGTGCTCACAATCCAACAGTGAAGAGAACCATTGTCCAACAATTACAAATGTTTCTTCATCAGAATAACAATTTAGTAAACATGTTCAAAATAGCATTGGATCGGATGCCATCTGATAGCCATAATATTATTATTCGAGCTGACAAAACACCTGCCGGTGAACACACAAGGAGGTTCAATTTACCTACCATTGATGAAGTGGCTGTTGTCATTGTAGGAGAAAATTTACAATCTAGAGATATTGTGCTTCATCGACGGAATAGTGATTTAAAACGTGTATCTGAAACACACAGGAGTTATGATGCACTACAATATCCTTTGATCTTCTGGCAGGGGGAAGATGGATACCATTTTAATATCAAAATGGTAAATCAAGTAACAGGTAAATGAATTGAACAAGATTAAATAATATTTTTAAATTCAATTCATCTAAGTAACAATTTAAACATTTATCATTTTTGATTGCAGGTGCTGAAACCAACAAAAAAGTTAGTGCTATGAATTTCTATTCATACAGACTCATGATCCGTCAAGGTGAAGTAAATCATATTTTGATGTGTGTGTTTGCAGTTGACATGTATGTCAAAATTGAGACTGAACGATTGACATACATCCGTTTGAACCAACGACGGCTACGGTCAGAGGAATACATCCATCTCCGCGATGCTATAAATGCTGATGGCAATGTGAATAATGTAGGAAGAATGACAATTTTGCCAGCTACTTATATAGGAAGCCCACGCCACATGCATGAATATGCTCAGGATGCTATGTCATATGTTAGGCATTATGGCCGCCCAGACTTATTTGTTACATTCACATGTAACCCAAAATGGTCCAAAATCGAGAAGGAATTACTACATAGCCAAACACCAGTTGATAGACATGACATAACTGCCAGAGTTTTTAAACAAAAATTAAAATCTCTCATGAATTTCTTAATAAAGCATTGTGTGTATGGCCGAGTCCGTTGTTGGATGTACTCTGTAGAATGGCAAAAGCGTGGATTGCCACATGCGCACATTTTAGTCTGGTTAGTGGACAAAATAAGGCCAGATGAGATTGATTCCATAATTTCAGCTGAAATTCCAGATGCAATAGTTGACCCAAAATTGCATGCAGTAGTTACCAAACACATGATACATGGACCTTGCGGACATTTCAACTACAATTCACCCTGTATGGTCGACGGTAGGTGTTCCAAGCGATACCCAAGAGACCTGCTTGCTGAAACCATAACGGAAAATGATGGATACCCATTGTATCGTCGGCGATCAGTTGCGGACAGTGGGCGATCGGTAGTTGTGAAGGTAAGAGGACAAAATGTTGATGTAGACAATCGTTGGATTGTGCCATACTCGCCAATATTGTCCAAAGCTTTTGAGACTCACATCAATGTGGAATATTGTAATTCTGTGAAGTCGATAAAGTACATATGTAAATATGTTAATAAAGGTAGTGATATGGCTGTCTTCGGTGTAACCAATGCAAATGATGAAATATCACAGTACCAGATGGGTCGCTATGTAAGTAGCAACGAAGCTATTTGGCGTATCTTTTCATTTGCGATCCATGAAAGACACCCTACAGTAGTCCATTTGGCAGTCCATTTAGAAAATGGTCAACGAGTTTATTTTAATGAATCTAACGCGGCAGACAGAGCGCCACATCCACCGTCGACAACATTAACAAGTTTCTTCACAGTCTGTCAAACTGATGATTTTGCTCGCACTTTGCTGTATGCTGACATGCCACGCTATTACACATGGAACGCATCATCGAAATCGTTTCAGCGTCGAAAACAAGGAACACCAGTTGAAGGACATCCAAATGTATTTGCTTCAGATGCTCTGGGTCGCATCTACACAGTACATCCAAATAACGATGAATGTTATTATTTGCGGTTGTTGTTGGTGAATGTTCGTGGTCCGACATCGTTTAAACAACTGAGAACAGTTAATGGACAGCTGTGTGCGACTTACCGTGAGGCATGTCAACTATTACATTTACTTGAGAACGATTCGCACTGGGATGATACGCTCAAGGATTCCGTAATATCTTCGTCGCCGCATCAAATTCGTACATTGTTTGCGATTATCATATCGACATGTTTCCCTTCGAATCCAAAAGATTTGTGGGTTAAGTATAGAGATGACATGTCTGAGGATGTTTTGCATCGTGTGCGCTGTCAAACTTTGAATCCTACACTACAAATGACTGAAGAAATTTACAATGACACATTGATCATGATAGAAGATATGTGTTTATTGATGACAAATAAAGTATTGTCGTGTTTGGGAATGACAGCACCCAATCGTCATATGCACGATGCATTAAACCACGAGTTGCAAAGAGAACATCAGTACGACATTGAAGCTTTGGCCGAAACAGTTCGTACAAATGTTCCACAATTAAATCAACAACAAAGAATTGCGTACGACACTTTGATAGAAGCTGTGAACAGCGGATCTGGTGGAATTTATTTCCTTGATGCTCCCGGAGGAACCGGAAAAACGTTTTTAATTTCATTGCTTTTGGCGAGGATCAGATCGCAAAATGATGTTGCTCTAGCGTTGGCTTCATCTGGAATAGCTGCAACTCTGCTAGAAGGCGGGCGAACTGCACATTCTGCCTTGAAATTACCACTAAACATGCAAATCACCAAAACACCAATTTGCAACATCGCCAAAAATAGCGCAATGGCCAAGATCCTACAGGTATGCAAATTGATTGTTTGGGATGAATGCACAATGGCCCATAAGAGGTCACTGGAGGCACTGGACAGAACGTTGAAAGATCTTCGTGACAACCAAAATATTTTCGGTGGGGCCATGATTCTGTTATCAGGTGATTTTCGTCAGACTCTTCCAGTTATTCCCCGATCAACTGTTGCTGATGAACTAAATGCATGCCTAAAATCATCAAATTTGTGGCAGTACGTAAAGACACTCCACTTAACAACTAACATGCGAGTATTTTTGCAACAAGATGAAACTGCAAATGTGTTTGCGAAGCAGTTGTTAGACATTGGAAATAATAAAGTTGCAGTGGACACCTCGACCGGATGGATCATTCTCACTAGATCCATTGTCCAGATCCATAATGGATCTAGTGAGATATTATTTTCTCAATAGATCCATTTTTAAAAGTATGTATCTACTGAGAAGTATTTGTCTCACTAGATCCGTTAACCAGAACCAGATTTGAAAGTGTGGGTCTACTAAGGAATTTCATTCTCACTAGATTCAGTTGTGGATGATAAAAAAAAAACCCCTTACGGTCTGTTGGTATCCTTCTATTGCAATAAATTCAATGTTTTGCTATTAAACCTTATGATGATTGCATTTTATTCGCACAAATGCAGCTCGTTAATGGCGAAATTGGCGTTGGCCACTTTTTAGAAAAATTACGTTGATAATTAGGTATCATTTTCGTTACAAAATATGTAATTGAAGAAAAATAGTAGTTTCTTCACACAAATATTTGTCATCTGAAATATAGATCTTCATAAGGTTTATCATTTCTGTAAACAAACTACAAGTCTACGATCAATAGTTACGGAGATATAGACGTTTCTTGTTTGACAGCTGTCATTTGAAATAAAGATCTTGATGAGATCCATCACTTCTGTAAAAAATCTAGCCTATAATTAATAGTTTCGGAGATAAAGCCGTTTCTAGTTTGAGAGCTGTCACCCGAAATGAAGATCTTGATGAGATCTATCACTTCTGTAAAGAAACTACTAGTCTACGATTAATAGTTACAGAGATATAGACCTTTCTAGTTTGACAGCTGTCATTTGAAATAAAGATCTTGATGAGATCTATAACTTTTGTAAAATAACTACACGTGTAAGATCAATAGTTTAATTTTTTTTAATATATAAAATAAAATAAAGAATATATTAAGAAAACAGTATTTTTCTTGTCTTTTGCGGTTCGAACTATCTCCATATTAAATTCATCACAATTGGTCCAACCGTAAAATTTAACGGATTGATAGACAGACAGACACCGACACTTTCGAATTTATAATATTAGTATTAGTATGGATCCTCCTTTTATAAAGTCGGTTAATTTTTAGTTTTGAATTAATAATATCTCTTATATGGGTACCTACAGACCCGCGAACGGTCTAAAACGGTTTAAAACTTTTTAAAGTTGGTAAAAATAAGAATATGACAGGGGAAATACGAGTACCTGAAATAGTATTAGAAAGCAAGTTCCGTTATCTCCCCAGCCTAGGGGACAACAAGCCTAGCCGACACCAAATTTTTTTATCAGATCCACAACTGCATCTAGTGAGAAAGAAATTCCGTAGTAGACCCACACTTTTAAATCTGGTTCTGGTTAACGGATCTAGCGATACAAATACTTCTCAGTAGATACACACTTTTAAAAATGGATCTATTGAGAAAATAATATCTCACTAGATCCATTATGGATCTGGACAATGGATCTAGTGAGAATGATCCGACCGGATTCATCACATTACCTACAGATTTCTGTCACATCACAGACTCAAAAGTGGAGCTTATTCAGCGAGTTTTCCCAGATATAGCGCAAAAGTTCAATAACCATAATTGGCTGGGTGAACGAGCAATATTAGCAGCGAAAAATAAAGATGTCGAGGATCTTAATGCGACCATTCAGAATTTTCTTCCAGGACAGTTGGTTTCCTTCAAATCAGTCGACACCGTAATGAACCAGGATGACGTAATCAACTATCCCACTGAGTTTTTAAATTCACTGGAATTGCCTGGATTACCACCTCACAATTTGCAGTTAAAAGTAGGATCAGTTGTCATCATGCTGCGTAACATTAATCAACCTCGACTATGCAATGGAACAAGACTGGCTGTGAAAAGACTGATGAATAACGTCTTTGAGGCGACAATCATAAAAGGAAAATACAAAGGAGAGGATGTCTTGATCCCGCGGATACCGATGATTCCAACGGACTTACCATTCGATTTTAAACGCTTACAATTTCCAGTACGTCTGGCCTTTGCGATGACCATAAATAAATCGCAAGGACAGTCGTTAGAAGTTTGTGGAATCAACTTGGAGTTTCCCTGTTTCGCGCATGGACAATTATACGTCGCGTGTTCGCGCGTCGGAAAACCGTCTTCTTTGTTTATTTACGCACCACAAAACAAAACAAAAAATATAGTTTATGAGAAAGCTTTAAATTAATTAACAGACTGTATTTTAACAGTGTGTGTCTGTGAATATCAAATTTAAACCTTATAAATAGCCAGTATTTCAGGAAAACTCTGTTTTCTAAGTAAGCAACATGATGTATCGAAAATAATAATAAAACTTCATGCTTTATTCAATAAATGCTTTTTTATTAAATACGGATTCGATTTGTTTGTTTTAAAATCATTTTATACAAAAGATTAGGTCTTTTATTTATCGATGAGGCAGTACGAAGTCTGCCGGGTCAGCTAGTAAATAATAATAATGTTTGGACAAAAAACACAGCCCCATAAAGCAAAGCAATGATAAAGTATTGGTACTGGTTGACTGATATACAAATACTGAAACCTTTTTTTGTAAATACATGTACACAAATACATACATGAATACATGTTATAGGTAACTAAAATAGACCTATACATACATGTATGTTTTTTTATAAATATCCCAATTTATCAGTACAAACATCCAATTATTGCACCACCATTAACATTATATATTAAGCTTGTGGTTAGCTGGTAGAGAATGCCGTATGGCATTAAGCTCGCCGCTGTACACTTTTGCTAGTGCAAAAAGAATAAATAAATAAATAAGTTAAATAAATACTGAAGGCAAACTAAAATGTTTGAACACATAAATAATTATACTAAAGAGGTGTCAAAGCCACACTCCTTCGTTCAGCAGGACAGGACAGGAGCACGACCATGAGCAACTGGGTTCCGAACGTTTTAATCTATGAGACTATTCGATAACTATCAAATGGCATTTATTTAAATAGACAAATTTAAAGCTAGTTTACATCGCATCAGCTATATCAACTACAAAACTAAGTTACGGTTACGATGCTAGGCTTTATGGCCGCTGCTTTATTATTATGAAAAGTGGAAGTAGCATTAAGTCTCACAGTGAGAACGGTGTCTTTTATAACGTAATGCGGACGTTCACGGACAGGTTTATGACACTTACCTTTGTTAAACAAGGGTTAGTGTCTTGAATAACGTGTGAAAGATTACTTACCCTATGCATTAATATTGATACTATTTACATGTTTATGTTACCGAAGATCGGAGCAACGGTGCTTAAGTTATCGTCGAACAGACATACACAGATACAAACTCTTTCGCCGCATAGAATGAATACTTTTACAACTACTTTGTTGGACTGTGAAGGAAGGTCTTGAGTTTAATTCCCAGTTGGGACAACCAATACTGCGTCAGTTGATGAATTGTATAGTTGTCTCAAGTCTAGGTTGTGATTTGACTGATTTTTCCAACATTTATTTGCTGTGAATAATGAATTAAATGAATGTTTGTTTTGTTCTTCAATAAGTTTAATATTATTTTTAACACACTGGCTCGGAAAGGCTCACTTTGTCGTTTAAAATCTGATTAAATCTGTGTGTGTCTACTTTATGCGCGCAAAAGGTTTTTTTAAATTCTACAAAAACAAACATAATGTAACCGTCCGAAATACGGTTTGTCCTTACTACTTTAAACATTAGTGATCCGCTAATAACACTTGAGTTTAATGTTTGATACTATTGCATTAAAGATAATGTTTTTTTTAATGACATTATATGAATTATTTGTTATATTTTGTTAATTCATTAAACACAACAATAATAAATAAGTTTTAAGTATATCCTATTATTCTCTAATGTATTTGTTCGATTCTTAAGTAATTAAACACTTATTATTGTTTACCTTCTATCTTGTAAATATTTTCCTCGCTGTAGTGAATTGTGTGTTTCGCACTGCTGGAAGTTATTTTTGGTTTCGCCTTGCTCAGGATTTAATTTTTGGACCATTTGCTTACACGACATTATGAATCAGAATATACTTTTTGTCATTATAAATTGAACATAAAAAATAGTTATTTGTTATGCAAGGCTGGAAAGTTGCTCTTTGACGCGAGTTCCTATATTGAATACCGAACAAGTGAAGGATTCAAAGATTTAAGTACTAAAAAAGCTTTATAAGCTTTTTATAACTACCGTAACAGACAATCTAATGCTACCGTAACTAAGTACTTTACCGCTACATCAAAACTCACATAGTTCTAAAATATTAATTTATTAATGCGTATTTTCATTATAATAGTAAAAATAGCTTGTTTTTGTGCTTAAAAAGTTTCGTCGTGAAGTGCCTGTGAAATTAACTTTTGGACCAAGGAAACATAGGTTTACATTTCTAGTTTGAATTTAACGTTTAATGTCTTGTCCTTATTTTTATGTACCCTCAGATTCATCAAATTAGTTGTAATTTAGGGCTCCCTTGAAGGGTTGGCAACGCGCGAGTGATACCCCTGGTGTTACAAGCGTCCATAGGCCACGGTGACCGCTTACCATCAGGCGGACCATGTGCTTGTTTGCCACCTTAGTGGTATAAAAAAAAAAAAAAGTTAAGTCGCCTTACAGAAAACTACTGCTTATCTAAATTTCAAAAGAAATATTTCCGGAAAACCGGAAATTCTAAAAATGTAGGTTACCAAGCTTAACGTCTCGAGATTCAAGGCACGATCTCTTTCACACGCTTTCTACAGTTGTAATCCTACAAAATCAAATTAACGTGTCGTTTGCCTCTTTATTCTCGAGAAACTTGTGTTTTACCTTGGAACCAACTTTATTAATTAAATTTAAGAGCGGGTAAAGCCACGGCAAAAGCTAGTTTAAACTCTGAATTGAAATTAAAATAATAAAAGTTTGCTAAAAACTTTTCATGCTCTAATTTGATGTACGGAGAGCTTACTTTTAAAAGTTTATATTCGTAATTTATGTCTTGTGTTTATATAAAGTCAAAATTCATGTACAAAAAAATAGTTTGTGTTTCCAGAAATAATAAATGTTAACAAAAATTTAGAGCCTATTTAATTTTTAAATTTTAACTAAATACGTGCGTAAATATTTGTTATAATTTAATAATATCCGAATTCCGAAAAAAAAGTATGGTCTACCACTTAAAGTCTATTTTATGATAACCCTATTTTATTTTACCTAAATAGTAATATTACTAAGTAAGTTTTCTTGGGTTTTTCCCGTTCGTCCAACTATTATTTGGTATTCTGAGTTTATAAAGGATAAAAAATATTTCAAAAGGGGAAAACCAAACAAGAGTTGCTAAAGGAGTCCCACCTCAATAACCTTGTTGGGTAAAACTGCGGGTAGCGTATTTTTTTGGTAATATTTTATATTTTAGGCAGTTCGTTTAGATATGTAAAAGATATTCATTCATTAAAATTAGCACACGAGTACTTTTAAATTAATAAACATCAATGAAATAGTTAAAATCATTCTATATGTTAGAATCAATGCAATACAAATGTATTATTTAAGGGCGCGTTCGTTCTGGGATTAAGAGTTCCCACGAATGATACTTTTCACACTTTTGATAACGACAGTTTTGCCACCGACACCTACCGTTCGTTTAGCTTTGAAACGTTACTAACAAAATTTTTGGTTACAAAACCTGCAAAACGAACGCTTGACGTACACACACTACGATAAAACACACACACACTACCATAAACAATGAATATGTATAGGCAGTTTAACAGATTAACACAAAAACCCCACCTCCAGACATGGGTCTAAAGTTTCATTTTTCGGTTGCAAAAGTGACAAAAATAACAAAAATATCGTAAACGAACGCATGACAGTTTGTCACAGATGATACTAAAATTTTGATACTTTTGATACCAATGCTAAACGAACGGATGACAGGTGGCAAAAGTAATGAAAATAATGATTCTGCATCCCAGAACGAACGCGCTCTAAGACGTAACTTTTTGGTACGCTTTTGTTTTCTTAGCTTTTAGTGATAGGTTTCTTGGGACTCAAATTTTATTTCGGTAAGTGGTTAATTTGATCCCTTAATTTGTATGGTCGTTTACCTATATTATATAAGTCACCTTGCTGTGTAATTTTTTCTGCGGATTCGATTGTAGTACTGCCTGCCAATCTGAGGGATTAAGAATCGATCCCCGCACAGGACAACCATGCATTTAACAAACATTTGTGTTTGTTTTGAGTCTGGGTGTTTTCTATGTATAATACCGATGTATTTACAATAAAAAAGTATATAATTATTTGTATCAGTTTTTGGTACAAGGTTTGCTTAGTTTAAGACCTGATGGCGCTGTGCGTAGTAATAAAAAAACGGCGGGTTGTGATGTACGGTTGAGAAGACATGACTAAAATTCAAGGGTTATACTTTACCAAACATATGGTTATCGTAGATACCTACATACTGTACAGCTTAGCAAAACTCGAAATGTTTGTAAAGTTAGCGTATTAGCTTTCTTGAAACATTGTTCTTATAAAACTTTATTAACTAACAAACAAAATACAAATAACACAGCTATTGTGTTATTCATCTGCACTTACGAGTTGAGTTGTATGAGTTCACCACTGAGTCTTCTTTCTTTTAAAGAAGGCTTTTTATTTTTCATTCCAGTTGATGGGCTTTCCTTTGTAGCTATTAAACAACTTCACACAAAAAAAGTAAAAAAACAGCTTACAGATAGTTATTTATGTGTCTTACTTACGATAAGTCGAGTTGTACAGATGTGTTTGTGATTGTCTATAATAATAAATAAATAAATATTTTTGGACATTACACACAGTGTCGCCTTACCCCTTAGTGTTATGGATACCAGACAACAGATACAAATACATATATTATTATTTTTTATAAATACATACATATCATACTTAAATACACCCAGACTCCAGTCAAACACAAATGTTTGTCCAGTGCGGGATTCGAACCCATACCCTCTGCACGTCAGCCGGCCACATTACCAACTAGACTGCGAGGGTTTCTATCTATACATAATCTTATATATTTAAATATAAATATATGATTATGTATAAACAGACAGTTACAACAATGAAGTTAATAAGTATTTAGTCTTGTGAACATAAATAATATCTTCATATTTTTAATATAGAAAACCAACAGCTGTTAAAAATGAGAATAAAAATATTATACAATTATCTTTACACAAGCCAATAATAAGGTTTCCCTAAAGTAATTGTACAGAATATACAGATATGACTGGTGACAGTAATACATAAATGAGATGAATTGCAGTCTGAATTTCTACTAATATTAAATAAATTAATATATTTTTTATATTTTTTTCGTTATTATAAAATTATATTCTATGTTCAGAAACATAATCACAAAATGCAACCAACCATGTATCGCCGCACGGCCTGTAAGCAGCTGGGATTAGAAACTTTAAATTTGAAGATAAGTTTATTTTATGACACTAAAAATCACTAAGAAACGATTTTGCGAAATTCATAACTTAAAGAAAATATAATAGGGTGAAATAGGATTTAGAAACCTGTATAAAAATGTGTAATTTTTAATGTGTAATGTTTGACAAGTGATATTGCAGCAACCTGAACTGGAGTCGTCTGATTTATATACGAATTTTAAATGCTTCTGAAGATTATTTAGATTAGGTGTCTAAATTGACGTCCCTACAATATCATTCAGCTGAGTAATCACAAAAAAAACACGCACGATAAGTGGCGGTGGCATATAATTTGAGTAATTAAAAATAATAGATCGGAATTTTTTGAAAAAAGATCCTGGATCCAGCACTGTGCACAATTATTAGGCCGATAAGCGTTAAGTGATTGGTTGAAGATACACAAAGACTAAAATAAAACAAACGATATTTTAACGAAAACGATGACTGCCACAGCTCAGTTGTCAGCTGCCAAGTTTTGGACATTGGATTTTTTTTTGTTTTACTATTTTTCAAACTAAGAATGTAAATGATTTTAGTTCTAATTTAAGACCCTATTGTGAAGTAATAATTTACTTTTTAAAAAACTATGATTAAAGCGTATCGATGCCATACTGATTTTATGTAACAAAAAAAAATCCTATTAAGGGGGTGATTTTTTAGCTGTTACGATTTCGTTTGCTTTCGTGCTGTCTCTTACTGTTTTGTTGAAAAATCCTGCTGTCAGTTGCCAAATTTGCGAGTAATGGCAAGCTAAAAAAACACGCCCTCAGCATAGCGTCGAGCGGCTGCTGGCGAAAAATTTATTCCTGCAAGTGCAACATTGAAGATTAAGTGTCGCCGATCCGTACGCCCTATTCTGAATAACGACGTTAAATCGATCGCCTGCCTTATTTTATGCTTAAAACAAACATTACAGTATATTATACTTGACGATGAGACCTTTGAAATAAATATTAAAATTGTTTTCACAGAAGCTTTGGTGGGTAGAGACCACATTCAGAGGTCAACCAATAAATCAAACGACACCTAAAAATCACTTATTTTAAGAACGTTTTACTTACACATATTGTTAAGTAAAGGGCCATCCATTTTGTACATCAAAGAAATTTCCTTAATTTTAGATTTTTTGAGATTATTGGATATTTTTAAATTACTGATAGTAGAAAGCGTATTAAAAAAAATTGATTGAACGGAAAATAAAATTAATCATTACCTATTTTTAGAACTGTTTGTATTGTTTCTAGAACGAACATGCAAGTTTTAGATAGCAAATTTGTTGAAAGTGGCCAATCTTAGTGGATATGCTATCTACAACACACAGATAAATTATAGAAATAAATTAAACGTTGTTAAAGCTAGCTTATAACTTGTTTTATATTTCATTCAATAAAATTAAAAAAAAAAAAACGCTTGTGGATCCCAGGGATGACCGTAATGCCATGCACCATTGTTTCCAACAACTTCAGGTATTTTTTACTATAGCACGGACGTGAAGCACAAAGAATTTCGTACATTGACTTTTTACTTTTTAGCCTGTGTCAGTTGTTAAAAAAGTAGTAGTTCCTGATGACAGCGGTCGGCCGTCGCATATGTGCGACCGCGACGACAAATAATTATGCGCGTGCAACAGAGACCAATTAAATAGTGACCGGTCATTGAACGAAATTCTTCCTGCTTCGCGTCCGTGCTATAGTAAAAAATACTAGTGACGACTAGATGGCGCTGTGTATGATGTCCAGAAATATACATTGACAATTATTGCGGTAATCTACACAAACATATTGAAGCAAAAAATTATGGTCATCAATTGTAAAGTTCCAAGCGAAACTAAATTAGACAGTTCATTGCGGCAAAGGGAAAATTAATTAACTAATGCAGCAAACTTGGTTGCCATTGCAAAAGTAATAAAGAGTTGATGAACACACTGAGTCTTTTTGTAATTGAAACGTATACATGTTCTTAGAACAATGATAAGGATACTGTGGAAAAGTTGATTTTGTAGCTAACTTTAATTTTTTATTTATATAAAAATGCTATTTCAAGTTAGTTTTGCTGACAGTTTTAGGTAAATGAATAATATGATCTTATGACACGATATTATAATATTATTTTCTTTTGTAAATGTTATATCAGGCATAATAAGTAATTTAGAAAATGTAACTAGTATTTAAGACTATGCTTTAGGGGCAAGATCGCGTAAATACGCCGTTTTTGTGCAAGTTTTATGGCTCAACTATAGCATCTAAAGGACTAAAAAATAAAAAAAAATTATAAAACTTGCTTTTGTGAAATACATTACTTTACTGAGTGATTTTCATTAATTGTATATACTGCAAAAAAATATCTGGAAATAACCATTGTTTCAACACTTGTGCAAATTTTTAAAGCGTGTTTTGCATTTGCTTTTAATGTTAGTCGGTTTAATATTTAAAATTGGTTGTTATCTAGTACATTAACTCTAAGTGGTAGCAAAAAGTCAGAAAATGTGACTACAAAACAGTAAAAACGTTTTAAGGCGTCATTATGGTATAAATTATTTAAGAAGTATATCACAAATATATATCATAGTAATAAAATATGATATCTGTTTAATGATTTTTAGCACATTCACATGCATATCGTTAGTATATTACTGAAATTAGCTTTCTGCCCTGTATCTCCCTCTTAAGGGATGATTAGGTGGAGAACAGCCGGCACAAGTGATTGTAATTATTATTTGTGTAGCGATGGGTATGAATACAAATACATAAATGGCTTGTACATGGAACATCTAATCCTTCTCTTACAAGCAATATCTACATTATAATATTATTTGTTTGTAATCGCGATCTCAAAAATGGCGGCGGTTTGGGTTTTACGTGGGCGAAAAAGCGATCTAGCTGGGTCTCATTTCTGGCAAATTCGTTTTTTTCTCGTTCTTACGCAAGACTTGACTTGCCTACGCAATATGCTTAGTAAATTCGTCACAGAAATACCCTTCTAAATAGCCTAGTATGGGCATGAACGTAGGTCTACCACGCCGGAGTCCGCGAGTTTGAATCCTGCACTTTAATCAGTTTTATTATTTTTTTTACTAACGATTCACATGAAATTTTATATTCAGATAATAATCTAATTTTCAGCTTGATAGATGTCGTCCTTAAGAAAACTTCAAAGACACCGATCAAAGTTTAGTCACCCATTCAAATATGCGATTCCCTCAGGGCTCAATTTTAGGTCCTTTTCTATTTCTTATTTACATTAATGATCGCCCATATAATGTAAAAAACCATGACATTGTCTTATTTGCTGATGACACCTCTTTGCTTTTTAAAGTTAAGAGACGGCAGACATATTATAATGAATTAAATAATGCCCTTTCTAAAATTGTAAATTGGTTTAACGCTAATAATTTTTTACTTAATGAAAAAAAAACCAAATGTGTTAAATTTACATTACCAAATGTTAGTCAGAGACAGGCATGTATTAATATTAATGGCGAGCAATTAGAACTTGTTAATTCAACAGTCTTTCTTGGCATGACGCTGGACTCCAAACTTCAATGGGGTCCTCATATTCATAACCTAGCCAAAAAACTTAGCTCTGCTGTGTATGCGATCAAGAAAATAAGACAATTGACCGATGTCGACACTGCAAAAATAGTATATTTTAGCTATTTCCATAGTTTAATGACATATGGTATCCTATTGTGGGGTAGCGCTGCTGATGTAAATACAATATTTTTGTTACAAAAAAGGGCAATTCGTGCTATTTATAAATTAGGATCTAGGATATCTCTGAGGGATAGGTTTAGGGAAGTAAAAATATTAACTTCAGTGTCGCAGTACATATATGAAAATCTTTTATATTTACATAAAAATATCAATAGTTTCAGCAAGAAAAGTGACGTTCACAAAGTAAATAGTAGAAGTAAAAATAAGCTGTTGGTGCATGATACACGTCTACACAAAATAAGTCACTCTTTTATGGGGCAATGTATACACTTTTACAACAAAGTTCATAGAAAAGTAGTAAATTGCATAATAACAGGTATAGATTTTTTTTTTTATACCACTAAGGTGGCAAACAAGCTTACCGTCCGCCTGATGGTAAGCGGTCACCGTAGCCTATGGACGCTTGCAACACCAGGGGTATCACTCGCGCGTCGCCGAACCTTCAGAAATTTAATAACTTCTTTCTTGAATAACTCCATACTGTAGTCCTTGGAGAGAACCTTGGCAGGGAGCTTATTCCACAACTAAAGTTTAAACGTCAACGTTTGATGATATGTCAATCCACGTTTGGCCATATCAATAATTGTACTTAGAGCGCTCTTAATTTATCTCGTACATCCATACTTAACCTCTTTACAATATAGATTCGAACATTATTATTCGCTTTTAATAATAGAATTATCTTCTGTCGCATTCATTTTCTTCGTCACATAAACAAAGCGACATCCTCGCCTCTACCGGTGGATAATGTAACTATTTTACGATATGATCAGTAATATTTCACCATATCATGAAGTGATCAATTCTAGGATCGGCTTACGGCATTTACACAGTGTATACCACTTTAAAAAAAAATCAGTACGTAAATTAAAAGCAAGCAAATAGAGCTTGCAAATACGTTCCCAGCAAATTTACTGTCATAGAAATGTGTTAAATTACAGGTAAATATTGTATTGGAAGCTAGATAGTACAGAATCTCGTCGTAAAGGAGTCGGAGGACGTTGAACGTCTCGGTAGCGCATCTTCTGGCGTGAAATTATGTTGGCAAGTGCATCGTCGTAGATTATGTTCCGCTCATCCGCCGGCCTCTACTGAAGTTGCAATTGATCCCTTCCTACTTTACGCAGATAAACTTGAATTCTTCGTGTAATATAATAGTCTAAATCGGTACTTACTTATGTATATATTTATCACAAATAGTTAACTGAATTAACTTTTTCTATTATCATCTTTTTAGAATTGTTTTCTGAACCGGTTGCAAGGTCGGTATAAATTAAAAAAATAAACAAAAATATTTTGAGTTTGAGTTAATTTTATCATAATATAGTTAGTAATGAAAATCCAAAGGTCCTTTTCAATCAATCAATCATATCATTTATTCAATTCAGGGCTAAAACAGCATTATAAGAAACGAATAAAGCGAAACAAAGAAACGAAGGAACGAAGGAAATACGCAGCGAAACACACTACCCATCCAACAAGATACTATTGACTATTATGTTATGCCTATTTTGTAATTTAAATAAAGATATTGCTTTGTTAACTATTTTTATGACATTGTACATAGTGCATACATATTGTAAGTAGTTTTTTGTTAGGATTTGTAACCTATTCAATTATCTTGTAGATTTAAAACTAAGTACGTTTAAGTTAGTTAAGTAATATATATAGGAATGTGTTAGTTATTATATTGTATGTTATGTTTTAGTGTAGTAGCATTAGTAGTTAGGTATAATAAATATTTTAACATTTAAAATAGTAATAATTCTTATAATAATTAAATATTTTAATTAGTAATGTTTACTATATTAATAAATAGCGTATTTGACACAGTTAAATAAATATTATTTTGGTATTTTTTTTTTATTTTTTTCAAGTAGGTGTATTACCTGTAACGCATTAATATGAAATGGATCTATGTTAGAGTACAACTTATAGTAAGATAGAGAACTACGACGCAAAAAGGCATTTTTAGCATAATTAGTTCGTGAAAGAGGTATGTGGAAAAGATTTTTAGATCGAGTAGCGACATTTCGACAACGAAAATAAATTTTACTTAGGCAGTACGGTGAAATTGTAAGGCCATTTAAAATATTTTGTATTTTATAAGATTGTATGTAGTTTTGAATTTAACACATTTTAGGAATTTATTTTGGATACGTTCAAGTTGATCTACATACACGGCGTACTGGGGATTTAAAACACAGGATGCGTATTCTAAAATACTTCTAACGTACGACACATATAATATATAATATTTTTTGGCTGATTGAAAACAAACGAAGATGTCATTATGAACCCCAGGCTTTTATTAGCCTTGGCAATGGTGTATTGTATGTATTCATCAAAAAGTAGCTTTTGGTCTAATATTACACCCAAGTCTCTTATTTCGCTCACTCTATTTATGGGTTGGTTATTAAATTTGTGTTCATATAATATTGTGTTTTTTTTCTCGTATATGTTATGAGTTTACATTTAATGATATTAAGGAAATGCCCGGAGTCTTTACAATATTTATAAAATCTATTGAGGTCTTCTTGTAAGGCATCACAGTCATATTTAGAGGTAATTATTTTAAATATTTTTTTGTCATCAGCAAAGAGCAATAAATTAGAGGCTTTAAATATGTCAGCAACATCATTTATAAATAAATTAAATAACAAAGGGCCGAAATGAGAGCCCTGAGGTACTCCGGATGTTACAGGGACGAAGGACGAGGTAAAGCCTTTTACTGTCACCGCTTGGCTCCTATTTCTGAGGTAGGAAGATATCCATCGCAGAAGGTCTCCGTGAATACCCAGACGTTCTAATTTTCTTATAAGTAGCTTGTGCAGGATTTTGTCAAAAGCTTTAGAGTAGTCTGTGTATATATTATCAACTTGAAGTCCCTTTTCCATCGCTGATAGTACAATATCAACGAATTCGCAAAGATTTGTTTCTGTAGATTTTTTTGGAACAAAGCCGTGTTGGTTTGGGATAATAATTTCATTTAGTGGCAGAGAAAGAGTGTCTAAAGTGGATTTTTCGAATAATTTTGCTAATTGCGATAATTTAGAGATAGGACGATATTGTTCATCATTATGCCTATCACAATTTTTAAATACGGGTACAACATATGAGCGTTTCCATTCCGAGGGAAATGCAGCCGTTGATAGTAGAAAGTTAAATATTATTGTCAGGGGTATATATAACAATTTTGCACATTTATTTAAGAATAAGGGATGAATGCCATCAGGTCCACTATATTAATATTAAGCGACTGAAGCAGCTTAAGGACAGTGTCTGGTCTGACTGTTATTGAGCCGATATTTAGCTTACTGTCGTTATCAGCTTTGTAGTATAAATATTATAAACGAGGTGGGGATTATAATGATTGTAGTAAGCTTAAATCCATAGAAAGTATTAAGCTTGGGTGATGAAAATCATCTTTGACTACAATATATGCACAATATACCCTAAGCAGTTTATTGTTGTGAGTGTTATAGAAACGGCTACGATTTCTGTACCGGGGGGCATCGAGTCTGCCGTGGGGACTGGTGAGAGGTGCGGGGGCGCGACGCAGAGGTCGCGTCGAACTGCTATGAGCACGCCGCCGCCGAGACGCTGTTCTGTGCGCGCGTAGTCGCGGTCGTATTATATACGATTTATTTATCATCAAACAGTTCACTGTTAGCAATGTTAGGTAAAAGCCAAGTTTCAGTTAAGCAAATTATGCTATAATCACAACAACATATATTAGATAGGAAATTGTGTGTTTTACTGCGCAAACCTCGGACGTTCTGATAATAAATATTTAAAGAAGTGAAGAGTAGTAATTAGTAATAATGCATAATTTTAAAACATGAAATGTTATCAGTGGGATACGATTTTTATTGTATTGAAGGTATGCTTTGCAGCTAGAAGTAGGTAACTCATGTAGGTAGTTTAGCCATAAAAATGAGAAACTAGTATAGGTAAAGTATCTTGCGAAATATGGGGTTGATATAATATTACAAAAGGTTTATTTTTTATTTGTTTGCCTTCAACCTTGAATATTTTTAGGTTTTCACGGGTGGCTACTTTGCGTTTAAAGTGTACTTTCGATCTCCAGTGTGTACAAAATTCCCAGATACTACCAAAGTAGCAGTATAATAGAAATAATAAAAACGAAAAAAACTAGTTGTTAATGAAGTATAATGATTTGCGTGAGGGTAAAGCGAAAAAAACTGAAAAAAACAAACTGTTACAAATAAAGACAAATTTAAAATAAATATGATTTTTCCTATTTGATTTTGTTTAAATCATTTTCGGTTAAGATAGCGATGGATGGCGATGTGTCTGTACGTCTAATAAAAATCTTGCAATTTTTAACCCAAACAAATGCATAGCATTTCTCCTTGCAAAACTCTTTAGCCTTACGTAACAAAGCCTTATTTTTTGTAGTTAGGTGTTCATTTGCAAAAATTCTTCGAGATTCGCCGGAGAATCCTATATCACTTGTGGTGATGGACTTTTTTCGGATTACAGCTAAAAAGTCGTTCTTTTTGTAACGAGACTGTAGTTTTAGTATGATTGTTCGTGGCTGACCAGGCTTAGGGTTCTTTGAAGCTACTCGGGTTACGAAGTCGATGTCCTTTTGCACATCCAATATCATATTTGCACAAACTAGCTAAGCTTGACATCAAGGTGATTAAATTGTCGTTTTTCTTGTCAGGTATACCTGAGAATTCGATATTTGAACGACGAGCCCACTGTTCACGATCTTCGTTTGAGTCTTCTAATTTTCTAACGGAGAGTTGGATTTCCCTAATATTATTTTCACACTGAGCATGCTTAGTTGTTTTACTTTCTATACTGGCTACCCGTGTTTTGAGGTTCCGTACTTCCTGATCCGTAAGTTCTAGTGACGACTTCATCTCTTCCATGCACAGTCTCAAGCTCTGGAGTCTTGTCGTAAGCTGTTACTGATTTGCTCACCAATTTTGCGTTCTGCTCGTCTTGTAGATTCCTCAGTTGTGACGTGAATTCCTTTTTAATTTGGAGGACATCAACAACATACATTGCTATGCAGATGACAGTACTGGAGACACTTTTTACACGGGTCGTGCAAACATCCCTCGTTCCCTTGTGGAGGAAAACCGCGGAGAACTTGTGTCTCAAATCGAGACCACACTGTCCCAGGTCTCTGACTGGGGACGGGTAAACTTGGTCCGATTCAACCCTACAAAGACACAAGTGTGCGCGTTCACCGCTAAGAAAACTCCATTCACTGTGGTCCCACAATTCCAGAACACTCCCCTCTCCATCTCCAAGAGCATTGGGATCCTTGGTGTCGACATCTCCAGCGATGTTCAGTTCCGAGATCATTTACAAGATAAGGTAAAGCTGGCGTCCAAAAAACTTGGTGTACTCAACAGAGCGAAGCAGTACTTCACGTCGGGGCAAAGGTTGTTACTTTACAAGTCGCAAGTTCGGCCCCATATGGAGTACTGCTGCCATCTCTGGGCAGGTGCACCCGGATACCAGCTTGACCCTTTTGACTCGGTTCAACGACGGGCTGTGAGAATTGTCGACGATCCCAAACTCACTTGCGGT
Organism: Apoda limacodes; assembly: GCA_946406115.1. Lineage (NCBI taxonomy): Eukaryota > Metazoa > Arthropoda > Insecta > Lepidoptera > Limacodidae > Apoda > Apoda limacodes. The sequence goes on from OX291541.1 coordinate 9,796,943, forward strand.
ATCGAGCCCTTAAGTCTGAGGAGAGACTTTGCCTCACTGTGTGTGTTCTACCGCTTGTACAATGGGTTGTGTTCTGAGGAATTGTTCGAAATGATGCCCACGGCTACTTTCTACCATCGCACCGCTCGCCATCGGCAGGGAATTCATTCTCACACTTTAGAACCTAAATGGTCGCGTACAGTGCGGTTTCAGAGAAACTTCCTCCCGCGAACGCTTAAGTTGTGGAATGAGCTCCCTGCCAAGGTTTTCTGCAAGGACTACAGTATGGAGTTCTTCAAGAAAGAAGTTATTAGATTTCTGAAGGGTCGGCAACGCGCAAGTGATACCCCTGGTGTTGCAAGCGTCCATAGGCTACGGTGACCGCTTACCATCAGGCGGGCCGTAAGCTTGTTTGCCAGCTTAGTGGTATAAAAAAAAAAAAAAAAAAAAAAAAAAGGCAACTGTCGTATGCATTTCTTGTTCCTTGCGTTTTCTGCTCATGGAATTAAACATCGATGGATCGATTGATTGTGATCCGGAACGGCATGAAGGTGGTGAATGCGAAATTGACATGGTGAGATTAAAAAATCACAGCACTTTAAATTTTACTTGTGTGAAATTGCACCACAATGTCTATGTCGCAGAGTTCAAAATTGATTAGCAATAACAAATAGTTATTAGTTATGTAATGTGAGTAATTTTAATCAACCGCTCGTTAAGGCTGCGCGCACTGAACTGATGTATAGATATTGAAAACAACTGCGAACATTTAGACGATATATGACAAAATGCGTTTTCCAAGATGGCCGCTATCGCACACCTCCCCGTCCTGCGCCATCTTAGTGTTATATACAGGATCAATCCCTCCCAAGAAAAAGATCTGCCGACTGGAGTAGCTGGCTACTATGATTTTTAATTAAAATTAACGTTGCTTCGAGAATTAGCTCGAAATTTGATTATATATTGGTTGTTAGTTCCGAAAATAGGATCTCGGCTAGATGTCGTTAATTTTACTTCGTTAAGAGAATTCGCCTGATTGGGTTTATAAGGTGTGTCATCGCCTCACATCACGTTACAACTTCTGAAGAATTGTTTTATTTGTATTGTTTTGGAGCACCCCTATAATACTTTGGAACTATGATTTTTTTTTCTCATTTATGTAGTAGGTACCCAATTTAATAAAGTTTTAACAGAGTCTAGCATTCATTTCATTTATATTTAAAACTAGGCAATAAATTATACTAGAGTTATTTGCTGAAACACTAAATGTTAACCTGTGACATAATAGACGCAAGAGAAGAATTGAGAAAAATCTGTTGATCCAAAGAGCTCATAAGTTTACGTAAATTGATAGCTGTGGTCGGTGTCTAATAAAATAACTTTGTAAATCTAAGTGTACGTTATAAGATTATTGATTTATTCAGTAGCAAAATAAATTTCATTTGTAACAAATAAAGATAAGGGACAGACGGATAGAATAAAATTTATATTCGTATAGTCGATATTATTGAGTTACCCTCTACGTATATCAAATGAAGTCTTTCTAAACTATTCGTCAGAGAAGCCTTTCGATTGATATTTGTACGACGCTCATTTAGTTTTGATAGATTGTAATTTTTTTTTGTTTTTTGGTTTTAGGGAAATCGGGCTTGTTAGTGTTTTCAAGTGATTGTAAGCAAGCTTTGAAATGTATCACTATGATATTTCAACAAAATATGATATTTTGATTTGAATTTCGCAAAGTGTACAGCTTTCAATGAATGAAATATAAGGTTGATGAGACTTCAGTGTTTATATATAGCAACCATTTCAGCTGCTACTTGCTAAAATCTGTCTCCGAAATGAGATTAGTAACAAGTAGATAGATACATTTAGCGAAAATAAATAATGGGCCTATATTAGTAATATGGTATTTTATTTCAGTTTTTGTTTGGAAAAAGAATGTATTAAAAATTATAATTTTTTTTTTATTATGATTTTATAATGATATTTATTGCCTGGTGGTAGAAGTAAGTATATTAAAAAAAATAGCAAATAAACTTTTTTATTTTTTGTTCAAGACCACGTTTGAATTCCAGCTTAAGCCTCAACTGATAAAGTAAATATATCCATAACTTTTATCAATTTATACGTTAGTAGTATTTAGGAATATACACATCTCAAAATCACCTGTTAATATATACGTATATTGTGTCTGTAAAATAACAAAACGAAATTCACTCTGGTCTTGCTGGTAAGTCAACGCTCGTTATTATTTCCGCTATGTTATTACTTCTTGCCACTGTCGCTTTTTGGAACTATAATTTTTCACATACACTTTTCAAGTATCAAAAATCTTGTCTGCGCTACATATCGAGTTCGAAACTCATATGATTGTAAATGTAAATTGATTGGGTGCAAGTTGCATTTCTTTTTTAGTTTGACTTTACTGCTGCAGTCGCTCTGTTATGATTCTTTACGAGATTTATTGACATCATTCATTCATCCTTCGAGATTTTAATGAAACCATTTTTTATTTTATTCTTGTAAGTGTAGTAAGTATTTTATCAAATGTAATATAAAAACTACTTTCCGCTCTTTCTACTATAAAAGAGAAAATGTTTGTACCTATGCTATATTAGCTATAAATATAGTTAATGCTAAAATGAGTTTTTCTTTTTATCCCGGTCCAAGGAAAATGGATAAAAACTTTTAATTTTTTAATTCAAATTCCTTGAATTTCGCTTTTCAGTAGTCTCTAACGAAGCTAATGATCAGATTCCAAGAAAGAAAATAAAGCTATTATATTATACTATTTAAAACAATATTTTGACTTTACTTTTCGATAATTATTATATGATATAATATTATTTGCAAAAAGGATATTTTTCATTCGAGTCAATTCACTCACTCTTAATTCTTTTTGGTACAATACTAATACGTATTATATAATAAAATATAACTTATAAGACTCTAGGAAATAAAAAACTAAAAAAACTTACGGTTACCTTTGATAAACGTAAAAATAGTTTGGCGTATTTTGCAATTCACGTAAACAAAATTATAGCATCATATAACAATGTTCGCTACACCTATATGTTATAACTTCAACTATACATAGTTATATATGGTATCATTTCAGTACATAAAATATAACTTCAGAGATAAAAAGTTTGTACATACGTTAAAAGATGCTTGACACTTTTCATACAAACTTCCTACTCCTATTCTACCCTCTTATAGGAATGCATTCCACAAAATACTTTGTTGGTAGAGCCGTAGCTGACATAAAAGAAACCTATATTCAAAAATACATCTTTCTACCTCCAGTGGTTAGGCTTTGCTCTAATGAGTTAGTGAGTTAATCAGTTAGGATATGGAATTGTAAAGGCACGTAAAGTTATAAATTAATTATTATAATAAATATTTTGGGCATTGCACACAGTGCCGTCTGGTTCCAAAGTAAGCTAAGCTTGTGTTATGGATACACTAATAGTCGGTGGTGGCCGAGGGGTTTAAATTTCACTTCACGTCACGTCACGTGTACCAATGAGTCTTTTCCTAATTTCTCAAGTACACTGATTAATTTATTTACACCACTGGCTTTTCGGTAAAGGAAAACATCGTGAGAAAACCTGCATACGTCAAGAAAAAAAAATGACGTATGTGAAGTCCACAATCCGCACTGGGCCCGCGTATGGACTATGGCCCAATGGCTTAAGAGGGTAGGCCTTGCCCCAGCAGTGGGGACGTATGAAAGCTGGCAAGTAGTGCGGGATCGAACCCACACCCCTTGATTCAGCATTCGGGATATTACCAGAGAAAACGTGCTAGGTATGGTGTATATGTCGCAGCCATCTGGTTAAATTAGCCAGTTAATTGGATACCTAGGCAGATCGTCAATAAAGGAAAAGAAAGGAACAGAAATCGCACTGTATAAGTCATGTATGTTGGGTTAGGTCTAGTTTCTCTTTTGTCAACGTAGATGCGAAGCTTTCGAGTTTTAGCCGAGTTTCGTATAATAATCTATTCAGTTATATGATAATTTCTTTTCCATACTTAACGATGTGGCTAGGCGCCCAATTAACTGGCTAATTTAACCAGATGGCTGCGACATATATATTCTATTGAAATCACATTAAGATTGTTGGTAACTTTAATGTTCTAACAGCATAGAGATGACAATTTCTCAAGAAGCAGCGAATGAGCAGACTTCAGCGCCGTTACTGTATAATAATCCAATTAGTATCAAATTTAGACCGCACTTACAGTCACTGCAGTTGGAGCTTCGACTATTTTCAGTATTTTTATAGAAATTCTTCTCCATAAAAATACTGGTTTATTTAATATTTATGCTACAATTAATGAAATACGTTATTACCGACCAAACTTTAATTTAACACTTTAATTTAACTAACTACTTTACTATTTTTTAAATCTAACTTAGTCTAAATCCGAATTATTTATGAACTTCATTAATATATTTTTGCTAACCTATATTATTACCGCATAAAGTGTATCTTTATCTAGTATTTGTACATAATAAAACTAAAAAAAAAACATTACGTATGATGAAAAAGCTTATTTTGAACATTGATTTTATGGTCGTATAAATTTTTTTGTAAAATTGTGTAAATCCTAAAAAATAAAAAATGAATCGAAAGTGATTATGTTAAAGTATTTGTATCTAATGGGAGAGCAAATTTAAGTAATGCTACTCTTAAAAAATATTTTAGGCATCATTTAACTATATAACTATAACACATCATTCAGCACTAATATTAAAACGATAACAACTTTAATTATAATCACTATTTATAAGAAGACTTCTTCTGTTAAACAAAACATGCAAATCGAGACTTCTATCGCTAACACTTTTAGGGTCACTACAAGCTTACACTAGAGTCACATTGGCAAATTACGCATCGATTAAAGTTTACGTCAATGTTTGAGTCTTCTTGGAAAAATAATGGTAATATAATTAGATTTTATTCCGTAAGTAATACTACATAAATTGGAATGAGATATTAATGAAATTGCAGTAGGTTTTTAAAATAAAGATAACCAATCCGATTTTTGTCACGCATATAAATTTTTTTGAATTTTTATTAGGCTCCTAGGCTAACATTTATTAGTATACCTTAAGGTATCTTTATACTACATTTGACTCTTATTCGCAGGGTAAACGTAATCTTAAATATAGGTCTAAAACACCTGTGTCTGTATCAAAAAACAATGAAATTTCGTTTGCGAGGGAAACCAGTAGTCAAAATTTTTCAGTATTAAAATCGAGTAATTACGAAAAAAATATAAAACAACTAGCTTTTGCCAGCGGCTTCGCCCGCCCTAAATTTGGTTATCGGCGTAGGATTCTTACGGCAACTCCTCAATTATAGAAGAGAACCTACTTACACTCTCTCTCCATCTCTCTCTCTCTCTTCCTCTCTCCCTTTCTCAAAAATAATAAATAATTAACTACTTTAGCTAATTAACTAATGGATTAACCTCGCGAGTATCGTACAAACTTTGAACCCCCGTTTAGGGGGTGAGTTTTGGAAAATCCTTTCTTAGCGCACGCCTACATCATAATAGATATATGTGAGCTAAATTTCAGATCGTTCCGTCCAGTGATTGGAGCTGTGCGTTAATAGATCAGTCAGTAATAGTGACTTCGGGCAAACGCTAACTTTAACCGGTGACTTTGTTTACGTAGAAGGTGAAAATATTTTTAAATAATACGTACCGCCCTTCCCCCTCATGAATGTCCGCGGCGCTTGAACATCATAAATGCGCATGTAGTACTTGATCATTATTTTGCTGCGATGTTAATTTAAAACTGCGATATGTCCTAAGATATTCATTAAAATCGAATAATGTAAATTTTAAATTAAATACTTGTGATGAATAACGTATTTATTCGAATAAGGATTAATATCATGTTTATAAAAACACCGTCGCAAATAATGCATTATTTCAGAACAAATTTGGTTAGCATAAAAAAGGTTATAGTGAGCCAATCTAAGAAGATAGACATATGCTGTCACGGACCTTTTTTTTAGAACTTTTAAAGGAAAAAAATTCTGTGATACATGATTTTTGGAAAACTTTAAACCGTTTACGCAGCGCACGCAGCGGAAGCTCTCAAAAGGAAAAAAACCCGATTTTGAAATATTCTTCATTGGTGCTCCGCTCATGTTAATCTTAGCGTAATAATTTATAGCCTATAGCCTTCCTCGATAAATAGGATATCTAACACTGAAAGATTTTTTCAAATCGGACCAGTAGTTCCTGAGATTAGCGCATTCAGACAAACAAACAAACTCTTTGGCTTTATAATATTAATATAAATATATAGTATAGAAGAAGATTTGCTTATGTTTTTGAGTAAGTTTAACTTTTTTTGAATAAAATCGAATTGAGTTATCAGACATGTGTCAAAATAAAATGTAATTTAAATCATAAGCACTAAGGAGTATTGATATCAACTTCGAAGCAAATAACCACCAAAATAACTTTTTACCTCTTTTTAATCCAGTTAGGGGATAAATTTCTATAAAATACGAAACAGGTTTATGCAAAATTTGAAGGAGATTGGACCAATGAATCACGTTGTACCATACAAACTTTGCCACCCTTTTTCACCCCCTTAGGGGTAGAATTTCGGAAAATCCTTTCTTATCGGATGCCTACGTCATACAATGCACACACCCTCCAAGTTTCAGGTCTCTACGATGAGCGGTTTAGGCTGTGCGTTGATCCATCAGTTATTCAGGTCAAAGCATTTTATATGTATAGATAATAGATCATATTCTTACATTGCATTTATCTTAGATGTGTAGGTTACCTTATTTCTTTATATCTCATGCAAAATGTAGAATATTATGTTTTGGAATGAAAAAGTAATGTCACTGATATAAATAATTAATAGAAAAATTCTTAAATGCGATTCCTGAGCTACACCAGTCAGATAGTAATACAAATTTTACTAGTAAAAACCTTAAATAAGCCAAATATATGGAAGTTATTAGGTTGTTAATTTATTATGACAATTTTTAGGGTTCCGCACCCAAAAGGTAAAAAGCGGGACCCTATTACTAAGACTCCGCTGTCCGTCCGTCATTCCATCTTACCAGGCTGTATATCTTGTGATAGTTCGACAGTTAAATTTTTTACAGAAGATTTATTTATGTTGCCGCTATAACAACAAATACTAAAGAACAGAATAAAATATATATTTAAAGGGGCTTCCCTACTACAAACGTGATTTTTTTGCTCGATTTTGCTCGATATTGATAACGGCAACAGGTAGACTCTTGAAATATTCACAGAATATTTAGTTATATATTTACTTTAAAAATGAGTAACTAAATTAAAATAAAACAAATATTTAAAGCGTGCTCAATTTCAATTTTGAGCATTATATTACAATAACGCATGAAGCATGAAGGAACTGAAGGAACATTTGGTTTTGTAACAAATCGGCTTCAATTACAGCGAATTATGTGATATGATCACTTATAATATGTCGGCGAACATTTGTATTAGTCGTGTAACGTTTTACAACTATTACTTCAGGTTAATATTGCTATAATGCTCAGCTAATTTACATTCTCAGCATATCAATGTTCAAATTTGTAACATTACAAAAGTGAGCAACAAAAGCCTGGCTTGATTGACGTACCTTACTGATGTGCCATTGTCACTCTCGAGTGACGCCCGTGTCCGACGTTTTACTTTAGTGGCGTTTTGTTTAACAAAATAATGCACATTATTCGCTTAATGTCAATAATACAACTAAAGTGAATGAGGCCAAGATTTGTAGTGTGCCACAGATAATTTATGTCGTCCCCTTAACTTGGCTGGATTATGACATTAACTGCTTCAATGCAGTGAACAAAACGCACCTATTGTTACAATGCAAGCGAATGCTCTACTGCCTAATGTGAATACTTGTAAGTAAAACTATACTTTCGCGTTCGCGTATTTATTAACAGTTCTACAAAAAAAAAACAAATCTCAAAACGCGTCCACTATCATATTATACACCACATGCTGTGCTAGTTTATTTCCATACATTTATTTCGTTGACACGAATGCTATAGTTAAAAATTCTCAATAGGCAATTGGCCAGAAACTTATTTAAAATATAATGTAGGTATGTAAAGCAAGCAAACACTTAAAATATAATGTAGGTATGTAAAGCAAGCAAACACTTAAAATATAATGTAGGTATGTAAAGCAAGCAAACACTTAAAATTGGCAAACAAATAAAGTTGTACAATTTTGTTTGTGTGTTCAGTCGATCGTAGTAGCATTAACTTCTCGTCCATACGAAACGGATGCACAAAGGGCATTCAATAGAGGAGTCATGCACAATAAATGTTTATTTTATTGATTTTCACACGGCCCACTACAATGCACCGTGCTGGTATACTAGCCCAAACTTTAGATACTTTGACAAAGTCCTACAGCGAGGGAATAATATTACTAGGGAGCGCCTTTGACAAATTAATGGTAATACAAGCTGCCCAAGAACCCTAACTACTTTGAAAACTTTTTCATTGTGACAAAGTTTCATGAATATTTTTAGCAAGTAACAATTTAGGACTTTGTTTATCTTTATATTGAGAATTTATACCACTGTTATTGTAATTTCGTTACAGCTCCATAGAAATCGATTAATTTAACGATGTGTGTAATTAAAATAATAATAAATTACTTAAAATAAGATGTTACTATTTTTGAAATTACTTAACATGTTTTGTTGGTAGCTAGCAAATATTAAGTACCTATTAACGATTGTCTATTACATTAAGAAAACCATAATAAAGTTTCTTCCGTATATTTATTTTTAGGACAATAATGAGCGCTTTCGACTTCATCATTAAGATTGTAGGTGGGCCGTCAATTAGTGGCAAAAGTCAGGCTTCGGATTTTTCCGAAAGGGGAGGTAATAGGAGCTTTCGCAACGTTTTGGCCCTTCATTCCGTTGTTAACCATGAAACTTTTAATTGCGATCTTACGATTCGCTGAATTGTCGTCACGCCCTTAAACGAAATAGATTTTTTAATATACCGAAAATGCATTCAAACAAAAGCGCATGCCCGCAGGCACCCTTCGTGTTTAATTGCAGGTTTAGTGTCGGCGTTCATTAGGATACGTTTTTTTAACGCGATTATGACGTAGCAGGGTTAGCGATAGCCGAGGAGGGTGAAGGAGCGTGGAGGGTTGCGTCACGTGCGAGGTCCGCACTCCGCAGCCCCACGCATGCGAGACCGCGGGGCGCCCGGCGGCGCACGCGCGGGTCCGCTCCCGTCCCGCGCCGCCCCAGTCAACCGCCGGCAGCCGCGCGCCCAGCCCGTCCCACCGAGCCGTGCCATCGCGCGCCGCGAGTGCTTTCCAAGTGATGTCGAGTTGTGACTAGTGCCATGCTCGTGCTCCGCTGTGCCCAGCTGGCGGCACTCCTCGCCGCTGCCGCCGCCGCCTGGCAGGAGAACGTACGCCCAAAGGTCTTCGCACAATTAGGTGAGTCCAGGGACCACCATGGCACAGAAACGTGTCGGTGCCACTGAACTCGATATAACAATCCATTTAATAGCCTGTGTGGTTCAAGTTAAGGGACTCTGACATTTCCTGCGCGTCCTACAGCCAAATGCTTAGAATCTACGATTAAAATTCGTGTTTACAACGCTTACAATGTTGTAGGTAAACACAACATGTGGATTTAAGTTCTTCTAAAAGCTCTAAGGCTACAAATCAAAGATGAAAGGATACAAATAAATAATAAAAGTGACGATTTGAAATTAGTTGTTGAAATCATTGGTTGATCTGATATGATTTTTGATACCTAATAAGATAATGCAGCTGATGTTTAGTAAATAAACACGTTGCTAGGGAAAGATTTACACCTACGAGGAGATAACTGACGTGATAAAATATTTCATCGTACTTCAAAGAGTTAAGTAAATTAGTACCACTCTTAGTTTATGAACTGAAAAACAGTTTTTATGTTACAACTCTATGAAGCGTTGGCAACTAAAGCAGATAAGGATGTGGCAATTAGGAAAACATTATTTAAAACTCACATTTCGACACACTCACAGTAGCATTAAATAAACATGAAATAATTCACGGCCACTAACAAATTTCATTGAAACCAAGCAATATAGTTTAATTCAAGGGTTCGAAATATTAAACAATGATCAATAGTAAAATGAAAACAGAAAGAAAGAAAAAAAGACAGAAGCGTCTTACAATGAAGATCGTTGTGTTTAGATAGAAACAAAACGTAAACAATCATCAAAAGTAAATATCAAAGGTAAACTGACAGAAAGCTAGTGTGCATCCATAGCGAGTAGTCACACAGTGGTTTGTCCAGCAGGAATAAAGGCTGAGTGCACAAGTGAAGCGCCATTGTTTTATTGTGTAGTCTGCATTGCGGGAGACAGCCACGTGGCTCTCATTAGTGCAATACAAAGCGAAACAGTTCTGCGTTTGCAATGTTACGCTTCGATTAGCGATCCATGCGCTGTTTAATGTAGTAAACAAAACTTGGTTTCCAATATAATAAGATGCTTTGAGGGACTTTAGTGAACGCCTTTGAACATGAGCTTAAAGATAAAGGCTTGATAAAAAAAAGTAAACACGCACATTTAAAAGCATCTCAGAAATTTATATGTAAATATGTAAAGTAATTGAAATGATAATATGGCTAATTGTATGTTAATTTTTTGAAAGACGGAACTAATTTAGGAAACATTTTATCGTATAGTGGAATATACATTAAATAAAAACATACTTATCTTAATGCTCTAATCGTTTGCATTCTTGAGTATGAAATTAAAAAACACTTATTTAAGATAAAATATATTGTCAGTATACATTACAAAATACTTAACATGCAAGAAAGAAAATAAATTTTGCGTAATAACCTTATAGTGATTACAAACACATGTTTGCAGGAGGATTAAATGTTTGTTGCGACGATTGCACTTGACACAAACTCAAAAATATGTCTATTACTTTACATATATCTTATAATATAAAACATGCAACCTACAAGAAATTATTTTAAAATTCTTCCAAGTAATTGCATTTATCTCTATCAGCCTGGTCTAAAAAGATTTTATTGACGTATATATTTACATTTCACACGCATCGGAAACTTGCGCTGACGCATATCCGGGAATCGTTTTTGTCTAATTGCAACTGGAGTTTTGTTGTTGCTTTTATAAAGTTTTAAATTGCAGTTGGAATACTATGTACACCTATTCTCTCCATGTATGAAAACGATCTCTTTTATGATGTGAAAGTACAATATACTATGCTATTTATCGATGTTGACACAAAGGCATGTAATTGGAATGCAATAGACTGTGCTTGAATTTGATACCTTCACAGTGGCCATCTTGTCAACACCTCTCTAGTAATATGATCATCCATTAGAAGAGCATGGTTGACCGCAGCTAGTGGATCAATTACAATTTACTGTCCATGTGCATGTACATGTTATGGATTTTGACTTTTAGTTATTTTTTATGATTTTTTAAGACTTTCTTCACAACTATCGTAAAGTTTTGAATTTCGACATTTGATGGACTTTTTATGATTTTTTACGGCCTCCTATACAACTATTGTAAAGATTCGAATTTCCACATTTCATGAAAATGTTATGAATTTTGACTTTTAGTTACTTTTTATGTTTTTTTAAGACTTTCTTAACAACTATCGTAAACATCTGAATTTCCACATTTCTTCAATAATTTATAGATTTTGACTTTTAATTACATTTACGATTTTTAAATATTTTTTTTCAATGTTAATTAGTGCCTCTTTTTTGTTTTCCTGCTTATAGTCAACAATCTGTTTTATTAATTAGCGTAGGTTCTGGCGGCAACTCCTCAATAATAGAAATAAAACAAACAATCAAATCTTTCCTCTTTAATGGCATAATACATTCGTGTATGTAAAACCATGGAAATACACATACAAAATTTCAACCCTATCGGTCAAGCCGTTTAGTAGTTGACATACCGACAGCAGCGCCACCTACCGGGTCCAATTGTATTTTTAAATCATCCGGGAAACCATCCAAATACCCATATAAAATTTCAACCCAATCGGTTCAGCCGTTTAGAAGCTATGTGAAAAAGATAAATACGGAAAGATAATTCTTACTACCCGTTGCCCTATAACCCGTTTTCCCGTAGGAATGAAGCATTTTTCCGCGGTAAAAAGTAGCCTATGTTCATCAGGGATAATGTCGGCTTTTAATGGTAAAATAATTTTTCAAATCGGTCCAGTAGTTTCGGAGCCTATTCAATACAAACAAACAAACAATCAAATCTTTCCTCTTTATAATATTATTAGTATATTAGTAATATTAGTAAAGATATTGTTTATAAGAAAATTTATTGATTAATGTTTTCAATTACCACTGACCTTTTAAATAATACCCTGTACTTGGAATTTGTCATAAAGATATTTAATGCATTAAACACACTGGAGGCAAAGGGCGATAAACTAGAGCAGAATGACAGTAACTCATTATAATATGTCACATTTATGTCTCGTACATCACTTATAGTTTATGTTGTGAACTCAAATGTAGCAGGCACTGCAAACATGTCTTAGGAGATAAGCGGTTGCATACATCTAACCTAATTTGCGGGTAATGTTACTGCACTCGAACTCGACATCCGCCGGTAGTAGATATCACTATTCGTCTCAAAGTATGTCACAAGCACTAGAGTATAGCTTTCATTTGAGTTGAGTACTGGAAATACTAGATATAAAAGTGTTCTTTATAGCTTCGGGTGCTTGCACTGTGTAGGTGCAACACTTAGTATGGGCTGGTTTTGTTAGAACATTCCAAGTGCGCTTTTAGTAGAATGTTACAGCTGTATAAAACGCTATTTTGTGTTAAAAGTTTTTTTAATTTTGTTATATATGGGCCTCATATTCAAGAGGTCATCATAATAATTTAAAAAATATGGATTAATTATCAGGTTATTAGAAATAGTAAATTAATCATATGTATCTTCTATCTATCTTTTATAAATGATACCCATCTTTTTAGTCCAGTAATTTTTGAAGTGAAAACTTCTTTAGCGGCGTTGTGCATTTTTTTTGGTATGGGTAAAAAATGATAAACTCGCGTCAGGTCACGTGTCCTAATCGTGGAAATTCGTAAGACGGAAACCGTTATGCCACGCCTATTATAATTTTTTTTTTTTTTTTTTTTCTATTATATGTGTTTTCTCGTGGGGGCCTTACCGCTTACATATTTCGATGGCTTAACGTCAAATCCCCCCCTTTTTTTTTTTTTCCTATGATTCTTTCGTGGTTGAGTAAGTTTGTAAGTGATTTACTTTTCTTTATGTATATGTGTATTTAATGGTCTGTCCGTCCGTTCGTCCGTAAAGAAAATTGAAAACAAACATGTGTGTACATTTAATACTCGTATTTATCTATTTACACGTTTAGCTCCTGCCAGGGGCTTTGTCCGCGTAAACTTTTTTACAAATAAAAAACGTTATGATACATAGATAGCTCTTCCATAATGAGATCGAGTCTCCTATGTGAAAGGTTTTGATTTATTTGTGTCACAATAGCGATGAAAATGACCGTATTTTGTGTATATTTTTAGTATTCGCGATTATGAGTAGTACAGGGAGGTTGGATATGGAATTTTAATTCTATGACAGATTGCGATGATAAATATACTACGTCAAAAAAGTAAATAAACAAACATTATTATTTCTTGACAATGTCAAAGACATGTCTTGTGACATATTTGAGTGTTAAGCGCGAATCGTGTGTAAAGGTTTTCACTTCTGCCGGCACTCCCGGAGTGCAACTCGTTTTTTTTTATTTAATGTAACAGGCGACGTGAATTTTAGATTGGAAAGATTATACTCAGGATTTTTAAATGGTAAAGACCAAATTAGGGCAATATGTATTTACACTCACGCTACGCATTTTGAAAAATCTCACGTGAGATTAGGGAGGAGAGGTTCGAGTAAATCTCACGACTTCTCACCAAAGGGGGACGAGGGGTCGAAAAAATCGCCTTACGTAATTTATTTCCCTTATTTCCACAGAACAGTAAGAGACACTAAGGTAAAAGTAAACAACAGAAGCTAAATGGTCTTTCCCGTCGCACAGCTGTTAAAATTAATATATTAGTGTGTTTAAAGGTTAAGATAGATATATTTTTATTTTTGTGCATATCAATATAGGTATTTGTGTAATACGGCTACGTTTTTACGTCAGATTCTTTCGACTACACAGTTTTTCGTTCCACACACGCACCCTTGAAAAAGGATCCCGATGGATTCAAAACTAGTCGGAATTATCCACTTCTATTCGGAAGAATCCGACACAACACTAGTTAGAAGAATCCGACACAAAACTAATCGGGAGAATCCAACACAAATCTAGTTGGAAGAATCCGACACAAAATGTAGGCTAAGCCATACTTTACATATCCCTATTATAAAATATAGGTACTCACGAAATTAACTTTCTATTGGTAAAACTGGTATATTTTAGAGGTAGTGATTCGAGAGTAAGTAACTCTTTCCTAGACACAATTATATTTTTTAATAAATATAAATACAGAATTATTACCATTAAATAAATTATTTTAAGCACTTACCAATTCTGAAGGTTAAGGATAACTTACTAACTATTCTATTAACTGTAAAGGTAGTTAGAGAATATTTAAATTTAGGCACTGACATTGTATCGGTTTCAAGTTGAACCTAAAGTTATACTTGACCGGTTTTGTCAAGTGTAGGTTTGTTGGGTGTCTGACCGCGAGAGCATAGTCCCTGAAACCGGATTAAGAATATACAATATCTGTTGAACGTGTGACTAAGCGGTCTATGAGTCACAACGAAAGTCCACTACAATTTTACTTAATTTTACGCGAAACTATGGAATTTTGTTTTAGTACAACAAATGTATCAACTTACTAGACGTATACTGCTGAATACTTTCTCCTTAGATTTTCGAGGCCTTTTGTTTAAATGTTTCAAATCTTACTGATCTAAAGCTTGTACATAGCTGCTTTCCGCGGCCCTGACCAAATCAACAAAGAATTATGCTTGTTTCGACGCAAAAATATGGCATTTTAGTTTAACACAATAAAGCTTCTTAGACGTAATACTCCTGAATATAGCCTTTTCTAATGGGAAAAGGCCCCTGTTGTATTTTTAAAAATTTTGCTGCCTGAGGCATATAAGCTGCGGTGACTGCTTACCATCAGGTGGACAGCAGGCTTGTTTGCCACCTTAATGGTATAAAAAAACGAGTTGCACTCCGGGAGTGCCGGCAGAAGTGAAAACCTTTACACACGATTCGCGCTTAACACTCAAATATGTCACAAGACATGTCTTTGACATTGTCAAGAAATAATAATGTTTGTTTATTTACTTTTTTGACGTAGTATATTTGACATCGCAATCTGTCATAGAATTAAAATTCCATATCCAACCTCCCTGTACTACTCATAATCGCGAATACTAAAAATAAAAATTATAATAGGCGTGGCATTACGGTTTCCGTCTTACGAATTTCCATGATTAGGACACGTGACCTGACGCGAGTTTATCATTTTTTACCCATACCAAAAAAAGTGCACAACGCCGCTAAAGAAGTTTTCACTTCAAAAAAAGCATACAGCTACTTTTCCTGATCTTAGCCAGATAGTCAAAAAAATAAGGTTATATTGATGCGAAAATATGGGATTTCATTTTGAAATATAAACCTTATCAATGTTGTTATGCTTCCTACTTTTAGAACCTTCATAAAACCATTGTGTACATTCTACATCTGTCTTCCACGACCTTATTAAGATTGTTAGTGTATTGGAAGTGTCTATCTTTTCTAGCTAGATATTCGGCTAAATTCTTATTTCCCTATTGTTCTGCATTCCACGTGCCATGTGGCTTGCCCATTACTACCTACTTCATTTTTAAATTTGCTACTGCTACTATTCCATTATTTCGATTCTTGCATGTAGCCCGTTTAGGTTTATATATTACTAGATAGGACCTAACCTATATGTGTGTCATGTTTTATCCCGATCCGTCGAGTGGTTGAAGCGTGATTGAGTAACAAACATCCATCCAACCATCCAGACATACTTTCACAATTATAATATTAGTAGAATATCAAATCTATAATAGCTAATATTAAAAACACCTTTTGTTGGTTATCTAAACCCATTAAGTAATAAGTTTGACAGCCGGGCACTGGCTGAAGTATAAATGAGTTGGACAAACGGTAAGAAAGAATTTTTTAGCAGAAATTGCTTGATTTTTGAAGTTTGCAGACATATGTTAAGTGTGTTTTATGTAGGTTTATAAAAATCTAGACTTCAAATATACTATGGCAGTAAGGTAGATGGCTTGAAATAGATAATATGTTACAAGGAATTTTGCTTCACGATGTTGGCAGATTGGTATTTGACTTTTAAATGAAAGTCATATTTGCGTAAGCCGGAGATAAAGCAACACAATTGTTTAGAACATAAACCATATTGGCGAGAAGACCTGATTAAATGGGATAACAAGAACACAAATCAGAATAGTAATACTTGAGAGGAAGATTTAGAAGTGTATGAGTTAAAGTATGTAGGTTATTAAATCGATTCAATAAATGAATGTTCTGTAACTTTATATCAATTTTGAGTTATTTGATTGTTCCAGCTGATTGTAGAAAACGTCGTTCTATCCGTGTTTTTACTTATGATAAACTGAAAAATATCTTTCTGATATCCATTGGCTAGTAGTAATACTATTATATTAACCGACACAGCAACACTAAAGTTACTTGACAATAGATAGCGTTGTTAAAAAAAAAACGATCAAAGCTCGGTCCTTCAGGTACTTATTATATTATGTATACTAAAATTTTGTATTATCTCATTATAATTTGAGCTCAAGTTTTATAAAAATCAAATCACAGTTTTACTGACCAAAAGCTGTAAAAGTAAAGTGGCATCATTTAATTCGCTTTATATTAAACTAGCATTTTTCTGTAACTTTAAGAGCGGAGACTCAAGAATGTTTTAGCAATTTAAGGTTTCACCTACAGAAATATCGAAAAGCTCATAAAATTTTTCATCTCCTTCTTTGCCCTTTTATATTTAAAAAACGGTGAATAAATTACAAGTCAATGTCAGTTTTCAGTACCAATTTTTATGCATTCAATTTTAAATTGACGAATTTTCATAGTAACTTTCAACCTTTTGACATTTAGAGGATGAATTTTGCAAAACCTTTCTTAGTAGAGCCTTATCTCAAGTAAGGAAGCTTCATGCCGAATTTCCAGTTTCTAGACCCTACGGTTTGGGCTGTGCATTGATATGTTATTGAATGAGTCAATCAGTTTCGTCTTTCATATATGTATAAAGATTGCACGAAATATTTTCTAATTGTAACCTTATCCTATAGGTACAAATATGCCTACATGCAAAATTTAAGGTTCCTGTGCCCAGAGCTTTGGCTTTGCCGTTGATTGTTGGGAACAGTTTTATTTATGTGCTTAATATCTTAAGAAGATAGAGTAGGTAGTTTATAAAACAATTTGTGCATCTTTTAACCAAAAACCATAAAAATGAATATAGGCGCAAATATGGTTGGTTTACGCTTCTATTTCGCCGGTGAGTACACTAGTGTATGCACCTGTATAGATTGTATAGATTATTATTAATAAAAGAAATAGACAATAAATCATTAAAGTATTTTAAACCTTATAAAATAAAAATGTCAAAGAGACCCCATTTTAAAACCAAAATTTATGAACTGCCCGGATTTAATCAGGTGCCTTTCTTTTGAGTTCTATGTTATGGTTCAACATTATGGGCCCCGGCACCCTCCTTTATACTTTAACTGCTAGGATTATGGAACGTTTAAGTTGTGTCATAAAATAACTTACTACCTGAAGAAGAAATAAATTACTTAACTGGATAATGCTTTTATATCCGGGAATGTTTTGTACGTGTCGCATTTTGCCTTGTGGGTATTTATTGGGTCGTTCCTCAGGAACCAAATACTCAAGGGAGCTGTTATATGTGGTGTTGGGGTGCATAATATTCCTATGACGCTTGTTGTTTATGATTGGGTTGCTGTACAATTTACTAACCACATGTAATATAGGAGAGTGTAACCACGTTTCTGTATTATGATGTCTTAATATTCAAAGACTGAAGTACGATTATTTAGAGATGCTTTGATTTCTTAAGAGGAAATATCAGGTTGCTTTTGTTGGCGTATTCCCTTGTTGGACTTTAGCATTAGACATATTTTTTTATATATGTAAGATAAACACAGTCACTATGTCTTTATTTTCTGTTTTTTTTTTAAATGCTATTCGTATAAATAACTTTTGCCGTGCAAAAGTCCACAAATTGTCTCTATTTTATGATATTTCAGAAGTGCGCTGTACAAATATGAACTAATTTAAAAATAAAAACCAAAGCATGCAGACTTAAACATTCATTAATTTTTAGGATCTGGGGGCACGATAGTGCCTCCGCCAAGACGAGCCAAGCGAAGCGCAAGGGCACTATAAACCATTTCTCGATGCTCTTCGTCGTTTTTTTGAACCCTCATAACTAGGGTTTGGATTATACCAGATAAACAAAATTCTCAAGATATGATGTCAATACTAGACATATTAAATAAATAGAGTTTCAATTGCATAGCACTTGTACTTTAGATTTTATTAATATCTAAAAACCTACGATTTCGTCACTTACTCACTGATGAGAATCAAAATACTTAGGGCACTTCTGAAGCCCTAGAAAGCTGAAATTTGGTATGTAAGCTAGTATTTGTACACAAACAACAAAACAATTCTAAGACTTTGCAATTTTACCCCCCAACCCCTTAAACTAGAGAATGGAAGTGTGTATATAACTTCCGCAAATTTTGATGCTAGAGGTCTGAAAATTGATATAGGGACTCCTTGTTAAAAATAATAAAATTCATATTTCAGGATTTTTTGTAAATGACTGAGGGGCTTTAAATTAACGGCCATGTCATATATTTTGACTAAGGTGTAGAGTATGTAAATTTAGGGCTTGTAGAATTAGGGCGTGTAGAGTAAGAAGCTTGGCTCTACATGAGATCTGATCTCTTTTTGACACAGCCAGCCTCGTCTTGGCAACATTTTACATGAAAATGTTTTTGGTGGGATAAGTAATTTCTATACAATTGAACTAGACATTTGAAGGAGAAAAGTGGGGAATACAAAGCATCGATTTTGATGAGTGCGACTATGTATAATTAGCCCGAGGTGCAGTTGTCCCTATCGCACGTCGGTGTCTTGGCTGGGGTCTTAGCGCGACAGTAGTTCTATTTCTAAATACCTATGCGTTTGGGTGTGATATTTCTTAAGCCGGCTCCAGATTTTAGTACACATTTTTAATTACACAAATGCTCGAATTCCCGTGTCACGCGATGTCTTCAAATATGTGTACTAAGCGCCGGTTTTAGAGCTTTTTAATATCTTAGAAATTGCTCAGTAATTTCTTTCCCTAAAATGATACGGCCATCATTTGTAGGGATTCTGATTCATCAGCTTGACTCGACCGTTACGACTTTCTATAGGCACGCTTTCAAAGCGTATTGAAATCAACGAAACCGTTCTTAATGAAAATCGTAACCGCAAAGATAACCGCTAATAAAAAAAGAACAAAAGTTCAAACATTCATCGACAACAGTCGCTGGAAAAGCGGAATGCCGTTAGAAAACAAAACGAAATGTACTTAATGGTAACGTGATATGGTAAGTAATGGATTGCTTAGTAACTGTTAGAATGGTAGATGCTAGTGGAGGGACGGAAATGGCTCTTAAGGCCGAAGGGTAAGGTGCTGTTTGGGATGAAGGGTTTGTTGTCGTGAATGGTGATAGAGGCGGCTGATCACGCACGTGCGTGCGGGATAGCGGTGGGATTCGGGGTGCGGGGGATCCAGCCATGGCGCCGCAAAGCGGGAGAGGGACAACTTTATGACGACGCGGTATATTATCTTCGCCCAGTGTGGGATTCAAGAATTCTTTTGTTTTAGTTTTTTAGTCACACCGATTAATTTCTTTTAGTGGATCGTTTGTGGCTGTCTTATTTCATGTCTGTTTCTTCTTAAGTCAAAATAGAGCTTTGAAATTTGTTGCTACTTTTTTAATGAAACAATAACTTATTTTTTTATAATAAATTAGGTGTAGAAATAAAGGTTGAAACTACAAAAGGAATATTTATTGGGCGGTTCGGCGAAGCGTAGTGAGGAAACTGACAACTGAGGCTGTAGGTTTTGTAGGCCAGACTACGTAATAATAATTAATTTTCTTTAGCTGGACCACCGTCTGAACATTATAGTTTGTTCTTTAAAAATACAGTGAGGTAGGAAAATATCATAGAGGGATGTAGTTTTTATGACACAATCTTTAACGCTTTTCGTAATCGAACCGGCAACTAGGACAATATTATTGATAAGGGGTAAGATATTACTAACCAGTGAAAATAAAAAGATAGAAAGATTAATACTTTATTTAACACCAACATGTTTTCATTTACATAAAGAGAATAAAAGTAGATAAAAGTATTCAATGAGGCGGTCTTATCGCTTAAAAGCAATTTCTACCAGATAATCTTAGGGTAGAGGATAATAAAAAAATAATCAGAGGTAGGTGATGTAACTACAATAAGGGCGTTAAGTCAGCTCTTGTTGGAGCTTCTAACATTTGTACCTACATATATTTAAAGATATAGTATGGCACGTGTATTACACGAGCAAAAATGCCCAAATACCCGTGAAACACTATGTCTTCAAATACAGACTGATGTACGAAGCTATATCATGGGCCGATTTAAGAAATTAACAAATACATAATTAAATTTTCAGTGTGTCTAACTTTTTAAGGTATTGAATTTTATGTTAAGTAAATTTGTATATGTCGTGGCCCGATCTTAAAATTGGTCTCTCTTAGTCATATTTCATGATAGTGAAAAGTACTCACTTGCCACATCATGATATGGTCTAGCCAGATCATATCGTAAAATACTTACAATACACACCGGTAGAGGCGCGGTTGTCGCTTTGTTTTTGTGATGCATCATGGCGGCAGAACATTATTCTGCATCAAAGTGAATAATAATGTTCAAATTAATACTAATAACATAAAGAGGTTAAGTTTGGATGTAGGAGATTATCTCCATAACCAGGTAGGTAACTATCATTTTATGCAGTATTTAAAATAGACTTTTAGTGACATAGGCTATATTTTTTAGGAACCGAAGTTTTAAGTTTAACATATCCATATTTGTAAGTAGTCTAAAATAATTGCACTTTTCATGTTGCCCGATAATTGCAACGTCAAGTTGCAACAAAGCAACGGTATGATCTGATTTTTGGCTCGGAGATAGCTGAAGGGACAAAAAATAATATAGAATTAATAAATTAAGAAAAAACCATTTTTTTTTTTAATGCTGATTAAGAGTTCCCATGGTAATATTTTTTCTTCGGAGCACTATTCCACTTACGGCGTACGTTTATACCGATCGATAGTTATCATAGGAACAGTTTTTCTACCTGCGTAGTGAAACATCGTCACGAAATTGTAGTATCGGTACAGTTTTGTTACCTACATCCACACTGCATTAATTTTTTTTTTTAATTTTTTTGGACATTACACACAGCGCCGTCTGGCCCCAAAGTAAGCAAAGCTTGTGTTATGGATACAAGACAACGGAAACAATTTTTTTTAAATACATACATGTCATACATAAATACACCCAAACTCAAGACAAACACAAATGTTTATTACATAAATGTTTGTCCAGTGTGGGCATCGAAGCCACACACCATCTGCACAGCAGCGGGTCATACTACCAACTAGGCTGCGAGCTAGCTTTATTTAAACGCAAACTATCTGTAAAGATCCTTATAAGTTTTACGTTAATTTTTAAGCTAATCTTTGTAAGAACGTACAAGAGCATTTCGTTTTTTTTTATATTACGGAAAGCCTACATTAATGATATGGCCAAACGTGGTTTCACATAGCATTAAACATTGACGTTTAAACGATACGGTCAATTTCAGCTGACTATACCTTGACATACGATCATTTCATGAAATGGTCGGCCATATCATGAAGTGATCAATTCCAAAATCTGGCCACAACATGATTATACATAATTTGACGTTATCTAAGCACGTGCTTTTGACATTGAACCGCGGGCAAAAACTTATTTAACTTAAAAGACAATAAAAAAAATTGTGTCTCTTTGTGTTTTCTTTTTTACTTTAATCCTAGGCTCTTAGGAATTCTAATAAGCTTTCTAAAAGATTGCTAAATTATTCTGGGTACTCAATTTGATTGTATCTTGTAAAAGCAAGTTACTTATATATGTATGTGTGTGTGTTTATACTAGTAACTTATATTTAATCTGTGGCATTGTAGGTATGTGAGCAATTAAAACGTTTGATATGAATTATTTAGCAGACTTGTATCAAATCAAATACATCTTAATCTTTGAAAACAAACAGTCTTAAGAACACAAGCACAGACGAAACGTTAATTTAATTAAAACATTCAGTCATCGCTTTGATAAATGGCGCTGCGACAGAATGTATGACTGGCTGGACATCAGCCGACTAGCTATATGTGATGATATTGAGAGCGGTCCACGACACATAAACAAACGACAAAAATCAAACAATAAACTTAAATCTATAATAATCCAACTTAAACCAACTCACTTCAAACCTACCTCACGATTTCGCTGTCTAGACGCGTTCAATGGCGTACTGTATGAAATATAAGCCTTGGATTTTCAAAAGAAAAATGTATGCAGGTAGTTATTAGCTCTCGAGACCCTTGAAAGTGCTTGCATACATTTTACTCACGAGTCTGGTGTACTTGGGATTTTTCGCAGTGAGGCTCCAGTATTCGCTTAGCTTGGAGAAAGGCGTACGTCATCGATCGGACCATGATTCAATGACAGCTGTTCCATTCTTATAACGTATATCAAAAAAGGCAACTAAAGGAACTGCAGACAGAATACCAATTTTATTCAACCCTTGCCGAGTGCAAAGCAAACATGGGTTTTGTAATGAAAATATTACTTCGGTACGTCAATACGGAAGCTGTGTGTGTTAAAAATCGGGCAAGTTCGAGTTTGTTCCGCATCCTAAGGGTTCCGTATCTCATAAATATTACCTACCTATTTTTTCTTATTTCTAGTTGGAAAAAATAATAATAAAAGTAAAATCTAGGCACACAAAACTTAAGCTATTTAAGAACATTTTCGTTCCTAAATCATGATTTGATAAACATGAATCAAATTTTAAATTAATGAAGCAGTTAATTTTATTTTATTTCCAAATCCAGTACAGTATTCAATTTGTAAATTTTTTACTCAAATAGATTTGCAGGCCCCTAAAGGGTTTCACAAGTTTACCAGTCGTATTGTCATGGCACTTTTAATCCTGGATTTAAAAGAAGCTAATCACCAATGAGGGGAATATTCAATCAACTGTTATTTTTATGAACTTGAATAAGTGCCGTTCTGGGGTTCCAATGGATAACATTTTATTTAATTAGCTATACAAATTTAAATAAGGGTCGACTATTTTATTTATTTAGGTATCTAGAATTAATTTTATATGTATCTATAAAATTATTCATAAATACGGATAAGAAATGCCATAGGCCACAAATGGTTACTTATACTTACACTTACTTTAATGGTTGGGTGCTCCTAACCGGCTTGCGTTGCTCCAGCTCGCAGATTTGAGTACTTACCTTCTGTACTAACCGAATATCGCCCTCAACGATTTTTTCCAAAGTGACTTGTCCCATAAGTCCTAAAACGTCATGGCTAGCTAACTGTATCAAAAAGGTGGCAAACAAGCTTACGACCCGCTTCTTTTTCTAGCTTTTCGCTTAACGATCATATTTGCTTAAAGCTTTTGTGACTATACTATATTTAATGATATCCATTTAATATCTATATTTCAGAATTTAGTGTGTGATATGAATTATCCACATAGGAAAACTATTCTAATGTACCTACATAAATAAAAATACCTTTGTGTTTTATATTTCAATGGCGTTCTCAATGATAAAAGAAAGTAATCAACTATAAATCTTCATGGCGGTACTTTTTCATTACAAACGACATTCATCTCATTTAAAACCCTTTTCATTTGAAAAGGCGCTCATGAATGGGTAGAAGCCAATGAATCGTAAGGAAGGGGCCAGTAATATGAGCCTGGGGAAAGTAAAATATACGCCGCGTCCACTTTACGCTGACCTTAGGGTATGTTTTGGGGATTGCAAAATCTATGTTTACTTTGCCGAATTATAGTTATTAAATTGTTGATTGACTCTTGACAATTTTTTCTTAGTGTTTTTCTTAACCGAGTCTATCTAGTGTTAATAGCTTAGGCCATCTGCGAGACACTATAATTAGGTCATAGTAAAGACGGTGGTGAAAGCGCAGCCATAGAAAGGATACGAAGCTTGGTTAATCCCGTTAGGGAGTTTAAATAACAAATAGAAACTCCGGTTGACTTTTATTCTCTAGTTACTCTGTAGTTTCAGTTTTTTTTTGTATATAAAAATTAAATAAAAATAAAGATAGAAATAAAGCTAAAATATTAAGACTAAAAAGAAATAAATAAGTGCACTATTTGTACTTACATTGAAATGAGTCCCGCCTGCTTGCAGTTAAATATTTGGTATGTCTTAGCTACAATCATTTATTTCTTTTTAGTCGTAATCTTTCATTTATTTTTATTTACAGATTTTTAGTTTTCGTTTTTTTTTTATCGACCCACGCTTGACTACTTTTTTTTGAGACCTGCAGCTGGTAAGCCTCTAGGGGGTAACAGAGAAAATTACATGTATACATACATACATATGCGTAAAAATCATTACCCATTGCAGTCGGGAAAAAAGAAACATTAAGATTTATTAGTTAAAAAGTTAGGAAGGGGTTAAAAAGTTTTATTACTACATATATTCAAGTTTAAACTTTACTGTGGGATAACTACTGAAGTCAGAAATATAATCAATTAGCTTACGCCCAATATTTTTTTGTTTGCAATGCAAATTGAATTAAAGTTCTCTAAGTTAGTAGGGCTCTCCTAACAAGGCAGGTGGTTGCTGCACAATGCGTTGCACCAACAATGGAACGCTTTATCGTAGGGTTGCCAGCGTACCCTTATTTCATGACGAAGGCAAAACATATACCTCCTTATTAACGGTACAGAAGCTAAATGGCAAAAAAAACATACGAACAAATTGAGAACTCTTTTTTTTTTGAAGTCGGTTAAAACGTTCGGACAGCGATGTATGATGAAACTGTAAAGGCCCTCTATTTCCAAACGTTCGTTCGTAGGTATGTCATAGCTCAATAATTTTGCCATTCTTTAATCGATTCTTATGAAATTTAACAGGGAGGTGTCTCATGTGAACATCTATACAGTTTCTTAGCAAATTTGAACCAAAAAATTAATCCGACTTCAATCAGTCACTATAAAGTAAAAAAAATAAGCCCCTGGGCATTACATTAATACCAACATCGGCAGGTACCTACTATCTGTCTTCTGTTCTAGAGCAGACGGCAGCTACGTATTTTCTTACCGTCGTATGTCAATAAACATTTTTTGTATGTATGTACATCTTCGCGGTCCCATTCTCCAGAAGGGATGGTAATCAGCGGCTGGACTCACACCCTCATCATAATATGGGGTACATCCTTTTCCCACCAACCACTTTAGTCCTGGGTGACAGGTAGTGAGCCTATCGCCGCAACACTGCTTTGGATGCAGTGTATCTGGACTAAGGTGGATTATATTTCTCTAAACTTCCTCCCGCGAACACTAGGGTTTTGAAATGAGCTCCCTGCCAAGGTGTTCTCTAAGGACTACAGTATGGGGTTTTTCAAGAAAGAAGTTATTAGATTTTTGAAAGGTCGGCAACGCCCTTTGATATCCCTGGTGATGCAAGCGTCCATAGGCTACGGTGACAGCTTACAATCAGGCGGACCGTAAGCATGTTTGCCACCTTAGTCGTATTAAAAAAAAATTAACATGACACCTGGCCGCTTTTATTCAATGTAGAATTTGCAAAAGTAGGTTCGGTTCCTGCATAATTGATGGTAACAGGTGTACGTACACCCGGGAAGTTTCTTGTCACTTCTTCTTCTCTTAGTCTTTTTTCCAAAGTGACAGTAAGTTAAATCGTGTTCATTTGTTGCCGGATTGTCATGTGGGACCTGGGCTACCAGATGTTCCAGGTGTTGCAAGCGTCCATAGGCTGCAGTAACTGCTTACCATCGGGCGAACCTGAAGCTTGTTTGTCATACCACATTAGTGGTATAAAAAAATGGTATAAAAAACTCTTTTTATTAAATTTTTTTTACTCGATTCAAGATCTTCATAGGTTCAAGAATATTTGCAACATTTTCGCCATCACAAATAGTACACGACAGCAAGTCGACAGGAAACATTACTGGAACCAGTAAACGAGTTGAGTATATTTAGTCAACTAAAAATAAACAGGAGCGTGCGGCTTACACACTTGAACTTGGATGGGGTCAACAAACCCATGGGTTTTTCGTTACGATAATGTCTAGTGGCCGATATGAGTGCGTTTGGCCGAACAATTGCTAACAATGTCATTCTTTATTACATCATTTTTGCCACGAATCCTTTCTTCTGTTAAAGAATTTTAATGTTACTAACGTGACTGCCTTGATTCCTCAGTTGATAGTGACACTGCCTACTGAAACGAGGACGCAGGTTAGATCCCTGCACAAGAAAAATATTTATGTGATGAACAGTTTTTTTTGGTGTTTTTCTCTATGTATTATATATGTATTTGCAAAGAAATAAATAAGTATTTTTTGGTTTGTTTGGAACTAAAATAGCGTTTAGTGATCCTTTCCGGAATCTTTTTTATTTATTGATTTTTCTCCTTAAAAGTCAAAAGTTTGTTACAAAAAATGCTCACGTCAAGAGATAGGTCAAATATGGTGTTTTTGTTGACAAATAATAAAAAAAACTGGAATCAAATACTTGACTATTTCTTTATTACTTTAGTAAGTAACAAAAGTAAGTTATAACTTTTGTTACTTACTTATTTATTACTTATATTATTTATATATGTTTTTGAGGCTAGACATAATATTTGTAACAATATATATTTTGGCATCTTAATTAAAGTCTGCGGTGACTTGAATAAATTTTTCTGGTAGATTCGTTTTGTTTGATTAAAGCCACAAAATTCAATTAAGGCGCTTGTTTATATTTTTTTTAATCGGTCTATTTTATTAACTAATAAAATCACATATATGTATTAACAAAAATGAAGTTAAACATCAATTTATATAAAATTCGGAGTTTTGTAGACTTGCGTCCAGAAGACGTCCACTGCTGAACGTAGGCCTCCCCCATATTATTTACATATGCGTCCAGCCGCTTCCTGCGGCTCTGACCAGGTCTTCTGTCTACCTGGCAGGAGGCCGTCCTACGCTGCGTCTTTCGATTTGTGGTCGCCACTCGAGAAACTTCTTCCTCATCAATTATCGGTTCGACGAGCGATGTGGCCTGCCCATTGCCACTTCAGCTTGCTAACTGCTTGCGAATTTCCTCGTTTCGGATTTTATCGAGCAAAGGAACATCAAGCATCGTTCCATAGCTCGCTGAGCGACTCTGAGCTTATTTGAGAGGCCAACAGTAAGAGACCACGTTGCTGAACCGTAGGTCATCACTTTTCGACTATTTCTATCTGTGAGGTATGAAATACTAGTGCTTATAAATAAGCGTGTTTTGTATTTGTGTGAACGCATTGAATGCGCTGTATGCTGTGCGCGTATTATCGTCGTCCTATCTGCTAAAATTTGTGTCGCTCTATTGGCGTCACTTCCGCAATTCTGGTGGGAATTCGACGCATTGCCTGCATTTGCATGGGAGCACAGACCACTCATGGATAGTGATCGGTTATGGGACGTTACTTCGTTAGTTGAAAGATTATATGCATATGTATTTTTTTGCTATTATATAGGTCGCCCTTAAAACTGCTGAATAGGCTTTGATCCGTTCCGTGTATTACCAACAATGTTAACTACATTATATAACACTGCCAACAACAACTAACTAAAACTTCTGCTGCTACTGCCTTAAAAAAACATATGAGGTATTTTTTTAATTTTAGGCAATGGCTTCACCATAAGGTGATAAATAGGTGCGTTTTGTTTGCAAACATTGAATGCGTTGTATACTGTGGTGCAAAGGTCGTTCTATATTTGCCGAATACAAACAGTCTGTTTCGAAAAACAATGCAATAAGTACGTTATCTTTTGCGGATTCCGTACACTCATATACATAGAGTCACATGTCAAGTTATTATTAAAACACATTATCTACTGGTTAAGATCTTGGAACAAGTTGTTATATACCTACTGTGAGGATAGGTTGTGTCGAGCCCAGCTATCGATTACGCTATATTTGGAGCCAGACCGTCCCATCACGAGCTCAAATGCTTTTGCACCGGAGAGTACCTGCCAATGTTGGAAGTTGAAGATTAGAAATAAAATATTTGTGTTAACACCAAAACCGACATCTGATGTTATCCTGATGATTAAAATTTAATTTAATTAATTATGATAATTTAAGTGACTGAAAAGTATGAGTACTAATAAATTTAGTCATTAAGTAGAAAGCTAATAAATTTATTTTAAATGTTCAACTTCCAGCTATAGCTTAAACACTTTTTTTAAGAAAGATTCGGAATTTAGGTTACGAATGCGATGTAATAATGTATTTTTTATAAATTTATAATACGAGTGCAAAATATGAATACTATATTAATAACGGTACAAGAATTATGAAGGAGTTGGGCGACTACTTCTTTTCAGATTCAGAGAGTTTCATTTCATGTATTATAGAAGCCTTATTAGTTAAGAGAATTCGTGTGATGATCATCTGCAAGTGGACATTTATCTAATAATCAATTGATATATGGATTTCTTGAGTAATAATAATGTAACATATTGTCGTTAACGATAATTAACCGAGTCGTAACGTCAAGTTGACGGAGTGAGTCACACAACTTCCCGATCCGTACTTCCCGTTATCGTCGCGTCTTCACAGTTACTTACTTCCGGTGCCACGGGCGTAATTCCTGTACCTACAGAATTTTCCCAATATACATACATATCTTCTTTACATTATTGTGTATTATTATATGATACGTTATACGTTATATTTTTTGTTTTGTGTCGTAAATAAATGTTAGACTTCCTCTCATTAACTCAATATTTACCTCCATATTAATCCACTGTTTATTTATTTTATTTTTATTTTTAATTGTGCCTACTTAGTGTAGACACAAAACACAAACTCGCACGAACGCATAGCAAGAACTTGCGGATTAAATCGCATCGCGCATTCTTGCGATGTTACGTCACACTTGTTGACGCCATTTTAAATCAAGTGAAATGGTGTTAATAAACTTAAAAGCACTTTAAATGAAGATATGCTCATTCTGAAAAAGTCAAAAAACCTTTTTTCGTCTAATACTTTCTTCCTCGC
Source organism: Apoda limacodes (assembly GCA_946406115.1). Lineage (NCBI taxonomy): Eukaryota > Metazoa > Arthropoda > Insecta > Lepidoptera > Limacodidae > Apoda > Apoda limacodes. The sequence continues at coordinate 9,826,512 of OX291541.1, forward strand.
AGCCTAGTTGGTATTGTGGTCAGCTGCTGTGCAGAGGGTGTGGGTTCGATCCCCGCACTGGACATACATCCCTGTGATAAACATTTGTGTTTGTCTTGTGTCTGGGTGTATTTATGTATGATATGTATGTATTTATAAAAAAAAACTAATAAATTTGTATTTGTTTGCAAGCTTTGCATACTTTGGGGCCAGACTGCCGTGTGTAATGTCCAAAAATATTTATTTATTTATATTTTCGATAAATAGTACCTACAAACGAAAATGAATTTTGCTAAAACCAAAGTATTAGTAAATAATGTAGATAAATAGTAAAACAGGAGGGTCAGTTGTTAAAATATTTTTAAACTATTTTAAAAAAGGAGGACGAGGTTCTCAATTCAGTTTTATCTTATTTTTAATTTCATTTAAATACTGATTTGGAAAATCATTTTTTTATTTGAAAGTATACCACTCCCAGATTGGCCCCATTTAAAATTTAGTTCTGTTGATGGAATTTATGAGGAATAGCGATTTTAGTTTTTACCCGACTGACCCAGAAATAGTAAGTTAGATTCCCGTAGTGGACAAACATTTGTGTCAGTCTTGCGTCTGGGTGTATTTATTTATGTTATGTATTAATTTACAAAAAAAATTTTGTATCCGTTGTCTGGTTCTCACAATTACAAGTTTTGCTTAGTTTGAGACCAGACAGAGCTGTGTATGTCCAAAATTACTATTATTATTATTCAAAAAAAATCCCTTATTTGGAATGAAATGTGTGGTGGGTACATACCTATATATCAAATCCCGTTCAGACTTTATAGCTGACAAAGTTAGCTAAGAGTAGGTAATAGGTACAAAATAAAATATCAAGTAACTTACATCTACCATTTTTTAATTGGCTAAATGACGTGTCTCGTATCGTGTTTAAATAGTATCTCGCAAACAACATGTCCGAAAAAAAAACAAACCAAAACTTGCACTTTCCGGTTGCGAAACAATTTCATCAAGCCCTAAAAGTAAATTCAGCACTACGACAACATAAATTCACATTAGAGAAACATAAACTTGTTGGAACAAAGTATCATAAACGGGACAAAAACGGCTATATCGACTTTTATTAAAGTTATTGTATGTGGCTGATGTCATATCTTTACTTATGTGGCTTTTTACGACACATGTCATTCGTAATTGCTTGGGAGCAGACGCCCTCTCCCGGGGTCTGGTTGAAAAACAAGGCGTTTGCTAAACGATTATAGCACTTATGGTTGTGATGAAATTTCTTTGTGCAAAGCTTTTTAAAATCCTAAAATGAAATTTTAAAAGACTTTCCCCTCTTATTCTTTATTTATTTAATTAAAATAAAAAAAAGAGTGTTTATTAATTTTTTTGTACACGTAGGTATACTTATCAGTAAAACGCTTGGCCTGTCTAATGTTCGAACTACCACTACCGAAGTTTATGCGTACTGAGACACTGTAGTGGGATAAAAAGTTCTTCTACAAAGTCCAATCTAGACTGGAGATTGCATTCTTTACTTATAGTATCACTTGGTTTTACCGGATTGGGTTGGGCAGACACTCTATTAGTAATCTACCGTTTTTTCCGGTCCGAAAATCGAAATCTCTAAATAAGCGTTGTTTTTACGTTTTGATACCTAGAGAACCGTTTGCGAGTGTAATGTCTGTGTGTGTGTGTGTGTGTATGTTAGCTTGTTTTTTGTCCCTCGATATCTCAAGAACCAATGGACCAAATTGCTTTCTTGACCTTATCAATCGATTCGCCAAGACAATCGACTTAGAGCTAAAAATAGTTCGAGCAAAATGAGCGGTTCGTTTTTTATCGCCAAAAAACTGATTTTTTTAAAGACGCAATAATAATCTTCATGTATTAATAAAATAAATATTTTCAAGAGAAGTTGCTCGCGCGGTACTTGCTACCGAACTATTTTTTTTATTTAGAGAAAGTTTATATTTAAGTACCGACGCATATTAAAGTGGCTGATTTAGGCAATTTTACTAATATCCCAAGCAATGTTGGACAAAAATATATAAGTAATTACAAAAACGGTTTGTAGCACATTTTTTTTTTTAATCTTCAAATAAAGCTTTATAAAACATTTATTTCAGGCAGTACACCCATATCAAAGATACATACTTATACATCAACACTAATACAAAATTACAAATCAAATACAAAATCTAATCCTAAACATTAAAAAATCAAATTAAAAAGGGGTAAAAAAAAATACAACAAATATTTAAATATAAAATTCCAAATTACACTATTATACAATATGATGATGATAGATGAACTAAAAGCTGTTAAAAAAACCAAAACGAACGTTTAAAACTTTAGTATTGGTAATAATTTGGTCACCTACTTTCATAAACTACGTAATATAGATTAACAAACATATAAACAAAAAAGAACAATAAAGCTGTTAAAATAAAACCATATCAATTGATTTAAGGTATCTTAACAACTTCTGTCAATTAATTAGAAACGGCTATAAATAGCAGTTGTTCAATAAACGAATTAACGTCATGCACCAAACGATAAGTTTTAAATTGCATCAACAGTTTTTTGTATAAAAAAACTAATTCCCACATGAATGATCGCGCTGAAGTGGGGTCAAAAGTTGAAGTTGAGAAAAAATTGGATGCGGCAGCTGGGCGGCACATGTTGGCTGTGGCGGCCATCGCTCCCGTTTAGAAAAAGTTTAACAAAACGAAAGCGCTATGTAGCTAATTTATTTTCGTTTTTTAGTCAGGAACTGTTTATTATTTAGCAGTTCTTTATAAGTATCAATTGAGATAACAGTTATTTTTTATGTAGAGACAACGATAATTTTTTTTTATTGTGGACAATTAATAGTGTTTACTTCACAGAAACAATTATTTTTGATAATTCCATCAGTCAGTATGTTGTTTTCTTTTTTAATTACTCAGCTCCTATAATTCCTATTGTAGTTATTATTTCCTTGTACTTTAAAACTGTTTACGCAAACAATGTACAGATTAATTAACCTAGTCATTTTATTCTTGTTTAGGACATAATGAATCTTTTCATTGTTTTAATATAAACAAAACTTTGCATTGTAAAGATTTAGTGTTTTCAAAGTAAGAAAAGAATTGATGAAAACCAGTATGGGCATTCAGAGAGAGCTCCTTTAATATTCTGATTTCCTGGTAGCGTTATGAGTTGGACTCAAAAAATATGGCGCGGGTAAATTCACGACTTTGGGAAAACTTTTGTAAACAAGTTTCGTAACTTTTGAAAATGTTTTTCGAAGGTATCGATAATTAGGTACTACATGTTAGGTGAAGTTTGTTGTATGTTTACTGGGGAATTGTGCTTTTACTGTTTGGTTTTAGTAGAAAAATGCGAACAGAAATTGTGTGGGCGGTTTTTGTTGTTTTGGGTTAGGATGTAAAGATTAGTTTTCTGCTTTTTTTCTATCTTTTACGCATAAATTTATGTTAAAAGTATGGTAGATAAGAAATATCCGGATTGCGAGTTTCATTATTTATATTTATTTAGCAAAGCGCTCCTGTATACGCTCCTATAACAATGACTTCGTATTAAAAATGAGTATTTGCGGACATTACACACAGTGCCATTTAGGTCTGAAAAAACAGACAGGCAGTATAGGCCTATTAAAATGGCTCCGTTGGCATACTTTAAATAATAAAACTAAGGTTTCAAGCATTAAATTAACATAGAAATAAAACTCTCAAAATAGTTAGGTACCTAAGTATTACAAGCCCTAAAGATATGTAAGGGTAAAACATACAAACGAAGTATGTACGTACAAAGATATGGAACGTTTTGTGTAAAATGCTTCGTCAGCGAAAAAATCACAAAAGCTCGTGAGCCAACAATACCTCCCTGGCAGTTGTGAGCCGATCACTCGACGGTCCTTCGAAATAATAAATGAATCGAGAAAATCCGGTGTGTCTATCGTAAAACCAATCTAACATGATCTAGTCGCAGATATACCGTCACATCTGTTATTATATGTACTTACGAATACAAATATTTTTTTGTGAACAGTTTTTAGGGTTCAAATAAGTCCAAAGACATCCTCATTGTTAGTCTGGCGACTTAGGTACTATAACATATAGGTAGTTATTGCTTTTTTACCTGCATCGATTCATAATTTTTATTTTAGTTATTATTTAAGTAATTGAGTAAATAGTTATGTATTTTAGTGTTCTTGAAATTTAGATTTACAAAACGTTACAACAAAGATATTTTTTCATACATAATAAAAAAGGTAGTTTTGCTGATATGTTCTTTAAATATATTTGACCGTAATTTTAAAACAAATAGATGTAAAAATGAATTTTAATTTCATAAAACAGTTCCATATCTTGTATCTTGTGATTGTGTGTAAATATTAGTTAGTTAGTTATTGTTTTCCGAAAGGAATTTGGTATATTCAAAGATTTCTTCACGTTTTCTTCTGGATTTCGTAGTATGTGGACAAGCATCCTATTTTCTGAATAGCTGTTACAAAATCCATTTAAATAAATAATAGAATAAATAGAACACTTATTATCTTTAGTGAAATTATTTTTAGCTTGATAGTTACGAAGTAAGATAACAAAGGAATTTTACATTTATGATCTGAGTATTTTGAAGGAATCAAGGAAAACGTGTTATTAACTGGCAGTGTTATAGAAGTAAACTTGAGTTAAGACAAGGACCACGCTATTCGTAACTAAGCGTGCGTGATTAGTGTAGTGTAGTCAGTATGTGAGTTGAGCCGAGATTCTCCAGTTCACTGATGTTTTCATTGAAATATAAAAAAAAAATAAAAAAATGTCTTTGTAAGGGTCAAATAACTATCACGAATATGTTTTACCGAATTTATAAAGTAATAGCACGTAGAATTTCTTTGTTAATACAATTTGAAAAGAAGTGAGTAAAATGAGGTCAAAGAAGAATTTAAACAAAAGTATATAGATACATCCAATTATATTTTTACTTAGTCAGAGTTTAAACTTTATACGAATGTATCCTGCAGAAAATCTACTGGGCCAGATCAAAAGAAATCCTTAAAAAATATTGTAATTTAGGTTGTCATCATTATGGCTTCTTAAAACTTGCCAAAGATCAATTCTTTTTGTCATTTAGAAAGAAATACACATACTTATAAAGATGTATGTAATTATTCTTTTAGTATTTTAACATTGAGTATTATAGTGTCACTATTACTTTTTCCTAAGCTACACAGTACTACGCCAGTGTATTCAGAAAATTTATTTCCGTGGCCAGATCGAACGATATCATTCCAACCCGAGCCGTCCGCTGCCATAATTGGGTCAGTTCTTCGTGGGATTGTTACAATATTATAACATCGCTACCGTTTACACAGTCGTTCAATACTGTTATGTGTCACTTTTTATCACTAATATATTTTGGTACCAAAAATAGTTATAGATAAGGTTTATTAATAACAACATAAGATAATTTGAATGTGTGAGACTTCAAAAGGAAAACATGATAAATTATTTGTACACTGAATATTTACCGACAATACGAATAGAAAAGAATAGTAAATTTATAAAATACATATATGTCAAACGAACGTATAAACAAAACAATAAAAACTATGCAGGAGCTCCCAAAAAAAAAATAGACATCAGAGATATTTATACATTAGAGGTACAGAAAGTACCAGTAAATAAATTTTTCGCTCGAATTCCAAAGTCTTACGTACTCGACTACCAATAAGCTCTCAAGTAAGTTGTAAGAGCCAAATATTCTGGTAAATATTTACGAAGTTCGTTACTATATTTGTCATCGTCAAATGCCTCTTAATTATAGCCATCCGGTCGGACTGCAGCCGCGTTGTTTGCGCTAACTCGACAATTGCACAGCAGTTAGTCACATCACTAGTCCATCGTTTAATAATACCCGCACATCACTAACTAGAGAGTCTCTCGGTCTTTAGTTGGGACCGGTTGAAATCGTCTCGTCACCTACGTAATGTCCTAACAAAATTGATTCATTTTATTAGCAAAATAAACATAATAATACATTTTCAGGATTTTCGTGGGATATCATGCCTTGAAGACACGTTTATATCTACAAGCACTCCGCAGTGATTTCTTCCCTATATCTATAAATGTCTGGAATAATGTAGCTTTCAAATTATGAAAGATTTATTCAAATCCTTATGGAGATTCGTAGTTCCGGAGATTACTGTCTCCACATACAAACAAACTGAGAAAATCTGTTCTCTCTCTCTCTCTCTTAATAATAAAAACAGTGATTACACTAATAGCATAGAAAATAGACCTTACTAGGTATAGGTGTACCTACACCACGATAATATATTACCAAGAAACAAACAATTTTATCTTAAGAGCAATAAAATATATTAAATTTCTTAGTAATTGTCTTAAACGTAGCACAAAAAAAGTATTACGTTATTAATGTACTTGTATGAAAAATAGCAAAGTAATTTACACCATAGTTATGTAGTACTTAAACAAGCAATGTTGTCTCTCAGAATTAATAAAAATAAAATGTTTTCTGCAACTTAATAGTTGATAGGTAAGCAATGCATATTCCACCCCACAATTTCTTCTATATAACCCATTACGTCACGCTCTACTATAGAAGAGCAAACTAATAGACGAAACATCCCATTGTTCAAACAAGTTTTTCCCTTTTAAAATGTTCACCCTCCATTTTGAATACTAACTACAAACAAAACAAGATGGATGACAAATACGACTCGGTTTTAGCGTGTAATGAATCGAAAAGATTAAGTCGTCGTCGGGTCCGGGAAGAAGGGATCTAATCAACAGTTCAATTTACACAAATCGTCTTCAGCACTCAAACTAAGAATTTCTTCGTTAATCTAATCCATCGATTTTATTGGCAGGTTAATAAAGACTGACACAGGACCTTCTACACCAGCTACAGATTGTCTATCGCGATGTACAGCTACTTTGTATTGTAATGTAATACAATTATTGAGATGTCAGGAATATCGTTTTGAATGTAATTTTGTGATGAAATATGTAATTTTTTTTTAACTAAAATTTTTACTGGGCAGTTTGTTAAATATTTTCCGTGACGTATAAAGTTGTGTTTCCTTCATGTCTCATATCTTGTACCAAATATACATATATATAGTATGAGAAATAAACAAATGTATAGTATTTGGTATGTCGTTAAGGAATATTCGCGGGCATATAATCTTAGTTTTTGACCTCGAGAACCCTGTGCTAACTTGAAAATTTTCGATTATTTTCAGTTTTTCGTTTATATCTTCTAAATTAACTATTTTATGTATACTAGTCTTTCAGAAAGTTGTAGAATATTGAATTTTCACAATTTTTCACCAGTTAAACGTATGTTTTGTTTCAAAACTAACTGGGATACACGCGGAATGCGTTGCGTCTCAAGAGAGTACAAAACACAAAAAAAATTTTGATACTATTAAATATCAATTTAAAAAATTAAATAAAGTATGGTATATTTTACACAATAGAAAAAATAAAGTTGCGTTTTGCAAATTCTTTTAAATTTTTTTTTTTTATTTTTTGAAATTCTGCATCCATTGTAAACAGCATAAATGTTTAAATAATAGCTTTAAAATGTTTCGCTTCTTGGAGCCCTTTATTATATATATTTACTTATAGGAACCCCAATATAAAAGTTACAAGAAACTGTTTATTTTAAAAAATATAAATTTCTGCATTTATTGTTGATTTCAAAAAATTATAACAAACAAACAAGTAACTTTTATAACGTGTTCTTTTTAAGTAAATATATAAGAAGAGCTCAAAGTAGCGAAACATTTTAAACGTATTATTTTAAAACTTATCACGTTTTTAATGCAAGCCGAAGTAAGAAAAATAATAACTGACTAAATGCTTAACTTATTGTGAAATAAACTGAATATTATTTTTAAAACGCGACTTTATAAAATTGAATAAAAGTTGCCTATGTTAATCTTCGTCTTTTGAACTACCCCTGTGCCGAATTTCAGCACAATTAGATGCTCCATTGAGACGTGACGAAAGGACAAACAAACAAACTCACATTCGGTTTTATAAAATTATACTTATACCAATGATACATGATACGGTGCTGTCATATCTATTATTCGAAATCTAAATCCGTTATCTACACGTTCTAACCTTAGACGAATGCTATTGCATAATACGGAATGTGTGAAACAGAAGGAGATATCTGTACTGCATCAAATTATGACAATTGTCTTAATTGCGTCGCCTCAGTTTTTTGCGTGCTAGTACGGTATCTACCTCTTTTAATGCATACATTTTTATTGAATTATACTTATGGATTCACTTAAAGTAATTTTTTTTTATTTTTCAACTATTTGGGATACCCACTTTTTACTACATTAAATTTGAATCATAAATTTGCAGTTTTCAAAGTTTTATAAATTATTTTTGGGGAAGTGCAAGGTGGCGGATAGTTACGTCATACCATGGTAACGTAACGTTTTAAGAACCTACATTTTCAGAGATACCGTCTTCCACATTTTAACAAGAATATATAAATTACAAATCAGAATACACTTAGTATATCTTTAATAGGTTCTTTTAACAACTTTTCTCTGTAGGATTATAGGTAACAGTTTCCAAAATGTTACGTAACGCTGTGGTCTAGCTAAACGTTATGTCACGTTACAAGGGATGGCTTATTTGTGTTACGTAATGTAGTGTATGTACGCTCCCTTACGTTTGCCTATTGTTATTGATTATTACAATAGACCTTTACTTTTTATATTGGATATTCTTTATTATTTATAAAAAGTAGATATTCCTTAATTTATAAAGGACTTAATATTAACATACTTTACAGATTTTTTATTAGGTGCTTGAAAAGTTCGACGTAAATAAAAAAAATATTCTGATATCACAAAGTAATTTCTCTTACGTATAATTTTATAACCATACTCGTAAATTTTTTTATTACTTTATTTTACTACAAAGTTTAGAAGTGGGCGAGTAATAAAGTCTGTGAAAGGAAAGGTCAGAGATTGGATCTGTGAATGGAGGTCTATGGCTGTTCATAGACAAAAATACTTGTGAATATGTATATGTAAACATAATACCTACAAATGTAAACATCCGAGCTTTGTGTTCTGTTTACCAAATTTGGAATATCTAATGGATTATGTCGATTGTTGTCTTGATTGTCATTGCGGTTATTACACATTGTATTATGATTACGATTACACAATGTTTACTTATATAGGTAGATATTTGTAAACTGTATATGAAACTATTTTCATAAAATATATCTAATACTTAACATTGTCTAGATGTATATATAGAAATGATTGAAATGGACGAGCTGAATGGTTTCTTTGTTAATCTACAGGGCTATCTTATAATTATTACCTATATTACAATTTGCAAGGAATAAAAAGTGCCTTTACGGTTTCATCCACAAGGAAACCTATTCCTGTGGGAGCTGTCGTACGGAATAAAAATGTTCTTTGTCCTTTTATGTCCCTACATATATCTCTGTGCTTGGTGATGAGCAAAATTTAATTGCAACTTACAATTATTTTTTTGTTAATCGTGACTGCAGCAATTTACAATCGATTAATTATTGATTGCGATAGTGCAATTGACAATAAATTATTATTAATTTGTGACAGCAGCAATAAACATATTTTTCATCACACTTACTCATAAAGCGGGTGCTAAGACCTTAATTACTCCCTAATTTTCTTTGTTAATGTCACTTTTTTCAAAGCAAAGCGCGCGTTTGACAATAAAAATATGCATGTAAGAGAGATTTTCCAATAAGTTTACTCTTCGAAAAACAAAGAATATTTTGTTTAAAAATGATATTTACGATAAGATTAACCTTAAGAAAAAAAAATTGCGTGGAAGGAAATTACTTTCAATTTGAATTGGTGCTATGAAAGCGAGTTTATCATACAATAAAATAAACAGCTTGGAAAAGCTAAGTATTCTTAGTTTCCTTCAGCTAACCCCATACAATGTGAAAAGTTAGTCTTACAATAGAGTTATTGTGGATCGGCAAACAGAGGGCGCCGCCGGCGGCAGACGGGCGAACGCAACGGTTGGTTGGCTACTTCCTCTCTGTTGATAAAACATATATATATATATATCATTATATAAAATTACGAAGATATATACAGAAAGTGATTGTTTTGCTCTTTGAGCTTTAAAAATTTGATAAAGCTTATTTTGTCGTGGTCGTTTTGGGTCCAGGTTGATAAGGCTCATTAAGTGTTCAAATTCTTAGCTCTAATCTAACGGGATTGGTAAGCAACTTTAAAAAATACCTACATTTAATTCGTTACACTAACTATCAATTCAATAATGTTATTATACAAGTTAGTTTCTCGTATTTTGATCTTAGTAATTTGATTATCTCGTAAGTTGTTTGTGACAGCTTAACCTCAGGTGGACCGTTAGCTTGTTTGCCACCGTATAAAAAACATTCTGCAGAGGGCTCAGGTTGTATCTTCATTTGTGTAATAAATCGATTAAATTGGAACAAGACTACGATTTTTAATCATACATCGATTTCCTAACGAAACTGGTGTAAAAACATCGATTAGTTTTGTGACTGCAATAACGATCGATAAATAATAATTTAGAAACAAACCGAAATTTTAAATAATAAAGTTAAAAAATATGAGAAACGAATTTTTAAATATCTTTTAAAGCGAAATCTGCTATTATTGTTACTCTTAGATATGATATAATACCTAGATAGATAAAATAAGTATTCTTTTTAAAAGCGACTGCTAGAAATAATTTGAGAATAAGATATTCAGCAAGCAGTCGAAGTGACTATTTAAAAACTAATATTTTCGTGGTTGTTTAACATATTATTAAACTAGACCTTGCCAGCGGCTCCGCCCGCCCTCAATTCGGTTATCGGCGTGGAACTCCTTAATTAACTCAAATTAATTAATTAATTAATTAATTAGTTATACCAATGAATTACTATAGCATGCTATAGGTGCAGCAATAGTTCGTTTAACTCTGTTATAGTTATTCCCGCAGGAACTTTTAAATTTTAAGGGATAAAAAGTAGCCTATATGCTATTCCTGGACCAAACCTATATGTTTGCCAAGTTTTATCCCGATCCGTTCAGTGTTTGAAGCGAGAATGAGTATAACAAACATCCATCCAGATATACAAACTTTCACATTTATAATATTAGTAGGATAGGATTAAACGGGTCTTACCACGATACAAAACAAACAAAGCGTTATGTATCGTTTTATGGTACGTTTTATTTTCTTTAAACTTTCGCGTTTTTCACATTTTTTTATGTTTATGTGTTTATTACTTTTGTTTCAGTACCGCAGCCATGATATGATGACAAAGCATTTGTCGAAACGTGGGCTGCTTTTGAAAATCCTTTCGAAAGTTTACAGACTTCTTTTGAATAACATGTTGAGTCTTGTGTCACATTTATAAAAAATGTTTCGTATAAAATTCGTTGAACGTATTCTGATCAAATTGAGTCAGTTGTGAGGACAGGCGAGGTAAACAGTACCTACCCTAAACTGTAGAACGTATGAAAGTAAAAGTGCCAGGATTGTTAAAAGTGGAAGTCTTCGGTCTCTGCCTGAGCCTTTGAGAAACAGGTATAATGTTATTTTTATATCTATAAGCTAAATGGTCCCAGAAATAGTTCTATTTGCCAAAGATATAATATTTATCTATTTTATTTCGATATACACATTACTTTTAACATGTTATTTATTTTAAATCCCTCACCCAAAGGTTGTCTGGTAGAGATCACTTCATAATGATAAGATTGCCAATTGCTTGTTGTTTAATTTTTTTGTAAATCTGGTTCTATTATGTGCAATAAACTGTATTATTATTAGGTTCCTGGGCCAATGGATCTTCTCTGTTCATAGGGAAAGAATATTCAATATAGTGGTGGATATGTCGCAACCATTTGGTTAAATTAGCTAGTTAATTGGGCGCCTAGGCAGATCGTTAAGTATGGAAAAACAATATCATGTAACTGAACAGATTATAATATGAAACTTGACTGGACTACGTTGGCACAAGATAAACTTAACCTAACCTTTCCTTTCTTTTTCCCTACTTTTCCATACTTGACGATCTGCCTAGTCGTCCAATTAACTGGCTAATTTAACCAGATGGCTGCGACAGATACGCAGGTAGTAAGATTCTTGTTCAAAAACTTCAAACAAATCGATAGATTTTATTTTATCTGATGTATTTCGTGTGTGGTAACCAATGGCAGGGTATGCTGATTCAGATTACTAAAAAAGGGAAATAAAAGACGAACGCAAAGTTTAATTTCCGTTTTGCAGCTAAATGTAAGGAATTCTCTTTTTTTACTATACTAAGTGGAAATTTTATTTCAAACAGTAAATTGAATTTGTAGAACAATTTATTTAAGGTAAGGTATTGAATGTTCGTAAAATATTTGAAATATTAATTAATGTCATATTAATTTAAAATTAATTAATGTCACTTGTATTATTAATAGTTGTAAAATTGATGTTCTAGGACTTTGTACGTAACTAGAAGTAGTCTGTATCATTAATATTATAGTATTATACAATTTTAGTATATTCACTAAAAAAAAAAGGATAACTGGTTTAGCTATTCGAAATTTACTTAATAATAATCATTTTTTTGTTATAATTCGCTGATTCGATACACATAACTCAACACTTAATCTACTACTTATTAGCAATTTAGTTTAGCAGTCTCCCAGTTATGTTACCGGTAGATAAAATTTGTGTTATTGTTAGCCAATATTTTTTTTTCAGTGTGATGAAAGTGCTTTTTTTTAATTGATGTTCAATTTAGGGAAGACGACTATGACTTTGGCCGACTAGCCCATTAGTCGGCCGACTAATCAGCCAAGCCGATCACGGTTTCGGGGGTTTTCGGAAATTTCCGTGACGCTTCGTTTACAGTAGATGATTCGCGCGCAAGTTCTAACCGCCGCCTGCAAGTGTGTCCAAATACATTTTGTTTACTTCGCATTGTTTCGTGATTTTTGCTTTAGCAAGGGTCGGAGCAGTGATTTTGTGTAAAAAATGGGAGGCTTACACATTTGCTGCTTTTTGTTGAATTCCACGGCCATTATTTGGTATAAAATAAAAAAAAGGCCAAGTGCGAGTCGGACTCACACACTGAGGGTTCTGTACCTACCACCATTTACGTAATTTACAAACATAAACAAAAACAAAAATTGAGCTCTATAACGATGATTATTACGATATATATACGATTAGTATTCAGAATGCTATATTTCTGTTTTTTTACAATGTAATATGGTTTATAAACTTATATTTAATACCTACTGCTATGACTAATAATACTTTTACTAATTAAGTTGTAAGGTTTACTTGGCTATGGTATTTTTAACTTTTAATTTCGTTACATATGCTACTTCCTTGATGACACGAGAAAAAAAAATTCATCCCCAATTTACGTGTAGGGCAGGTACTCTAAATTTTTTTTTTTTAATTTTATTTTACAGCTTTGTCGGCCTAATTTATATGTTTACCCATGCCAAATTACAGCTTTCTAGTACCAATGGTCTCTGATCTAAGCCGCGGATAGACAGACATGCATACGGACGGTCGGACATGGCGAAACTATAAGGATTCCTTGTTGACTATGGAACCCTTATAAAAATGTGTGCAAATCGCGTTTCATTAGAAACAATAACAAAAAAAAAGTGTTAACAAACATTTTCATTAGAAACAATAACAAAAAAAATGTGTAAACAAACAATTTTTCTAAACATGTTTATGTCAAACTTTCGAAACATTGCCGCATATTAAAAAAAACAGTCATCTTTATGCGTACTTATACCAACCTAGTATATTTTTACGCGTATACAGGGATGACAACTTCGTCGTACGTTAAAAAACTCAAACAATAAAAAAGTCTAAATATAGAGGGAGTATAAGAAGGGGTGGTTTGTGGAGGTCCGGCGTCAAGGCTTCATGCCTCGATGCCCCCATCTTGCTGACGTCATCAACCCTCCCCTGAAGAATATGCAGACGATAATCTTATTTGCTTATTCTCTGAAAAATCAACTCTATAATAGAGTCGCATGTCATACACGCTGGATTTCTATATTTTCTGAGGAATTCTTCTGATCAGCTAACACAGTCTTGTTAAGCGAAGCGTTTGTTATGTTTGAGACGCTCGTGTTTACGGATTATTTGTACTAAGAAAAGGGTGAATTTATACTATCGAATCGATTTATACTTTGTCTTACTCTTACATATGTAAGAGATCGCGTTCTTAGCACATAGACGACAGATTACCGTATTATGTCAGGTCAAGGTGTCATGGTTTTGAATAAGAAAAGACATTTACAAATTTGGTTGCGGGTTTTTTTAAACATTTAGATACGAGTGCGGTTTCAGAGAAACTTCCGCCTGCAAACGTTTGCGTTGTGGAATGAGCTCCCTGCTAAGGTTTTCTCTAAGGACTACAGTATGGGTTACTTCAACATAAAGTAATTAGAGTTTTGAAGAGTCGGCAACGCGCGAGTGATATGCCCCAAGTGTTGCAATCGATCATAGGCATCAGGCGGAAGGTGATAAGCTTGTTTGCCACCTTAGTGGTATAAAAAACAAGCTTATTGTTTTGTAAAATGACTTTCTCATTCTTTTTATGCTAATACAAAAACCATAAAAAAAAAGATACGAATAGTAACATCATCAAAAACAGTAGTAAATAGTTAGACATGTTCATCCAAGTACAAATACAATAAGTTTTTATTCTCAATTCTACTAAAAGGCTGATATTATAAGTATTTTTCCAATGAGAAACTAATTGAAGTTTCGATAACGCTTAGATTAAAATAAAAGATAAACTGATATGTTTCTTAACCATTCCGTTTAATAACTTTATCGAAATCGAATTGTTTCCTAACTTTCACATCACCTACATCAGACCCTTCTATTGCCGACCGTATTGTCTCAAACCAAACAACACAGATAAAATTTGAATAATGAAGGTCTATTATCGTTGTATTCGTTATTATTATAAAAGGATAGGAAACTGTCAAGTCAGATCCGGATATCGGCTGGGAGGCTTATTGTTTGAATACTGATTAACTACGGCGGCTAAGATAGGTTTGTTTTTTGTTCGCGTCGCGACAGAGAGCGTGACTCGAATCCTTATTAATTTTAGACAAACTCTCGTGAGTGAAATTGTTTTAAAAGTTTAATAAAATAAACATGAAAGGAATATTATTTTGTGTCAAATATTTTATTTTGCATTTTATTTAAAACATAATTGATAATTATACATGATTATGATATATGATTTGTAAATTTTGTCTTACTGGCGTAGTTAGTAAAAGTAGGGTACATACTCACCTACCTACCCTAACCCTTTTCCTACAATGCATTTAAAATTCGGCATAAGCAAAATTGTTGTGCCTGGCTCTTTATTTTTAGTTTACATTTAATACCAAATTTAAAAATCATGTACCTTTGTCTTCAAATAAAGAGCGAAGGAGTACTTCATGTCCGACCAAAGGTTTCTGCTTTACAAGTCGGAAGTTCGGCCCCATATGGAGTACTGCTGCTATCCCTGGGCGGGTGCACCCGGATACCAGCTTAGCACTTTTGACTCGGTTCAACGACAGGCTGTGAGAATTGTCGACGTTCCCAAACTCACTTGCCGTATCGAGCCCTTACGTCTGAGAAGAGATTGCCTTCCTGTGTGTGTTCTACCGCTTGTACAATGGGATGTGTTCTGAGGAATTGGTTTCTTTCTACCATCGCACCGCTCGCCATCGGAATTCATCACATTTTAGAACCGAAATGGTTGCGTACAGTGCGGTTTCAGAAAAACTTCCTCCCGCGAACGCTAGGGTTGTGGAGTATGCTCCCTGCCATGCCAAGGCTTTTTCTAAGGACTATAGTATGGGGTTCTTTTATTAGAAAGAAGTTATTAGATTTCTGAAGGGTCTGCAACGCGCGAATGATACATCTGGTGTTGCAAGCGTCCATAGGCTCCGGTGACCGCTTACCATCAGGCGGACCGTAAGCTTGTTTGCCACCTCAGTAAAATAAAATAAATAAAAAAAAAACTCTGAAAAATTGTGCAAGAGGCACTTAAACAAATTAGAAATGTCAACTTCATTCTAAATTGGAAGTTGAAATTTTATATTTATTCTATTATATCTATATTAGTTGCCAGCAACGAATTCAGAACGAGGAAACTTAAGTGGATTCTGTTTTATTTTCTAAATTCCTGTAAAATTATTGACAGCCACTTATCTCCCCTTAACTTAAACCATGCTTAAGCCAAAAAAACATGTATGCACTAAAAAAGTTACGAGCGGGTCTGTGAGGACATGCTTTTTGCTATTCAAAGTTCATTTGATGCAAGATGCAAATTCCGATGTCGGTTGATAAGTATAAAAGTCACGCTTCGGTAGTAAAAAGTGCGGAAGTTGCCGGAGCTTTAAGCTTCGGGTTGTGCGGGCTTGAGAGGGAGGACGGCGCCGGCATGCATTTGTGGGAATTTGTTGATTCACATTTGAGAAATATAGTAAAAAAGCGAGTTGCCGTCTAATAGTACGAAGTTTAGACGGAAACTCAAATAAAATAGGACGCTTTAGTAGGTCATTGGACGGTTTCCCTATAATGATTATTTTTTAGTTATATAAAGACACACCTTAAATCTAAATTTGCCTACAGTTATGTGTGCAATAATAATAAATACATGATCCCTACCTATTTAAGTGGCGTTCGGTACACCGGCATAATGTAGATTATGCGCTTAATGTCAATAATAAAACTAAAGTGAATGAGCCAAGATTTTTACTGTGCCATACAGAATTAATGTCTCCTTAACTTGACTTCTTAAACGCTTCGAAGCAGTGAACAAAACGCAATCACAATATCACTTGGTATATAAATAAATCATCCATTCTAAAGTTATAAAGGTGAAATTAAAATTGTTTGTTTGTTTGTCCTTCATTCGATTCAGTTGAAATTTGTTTCAGGGATAGTTAAAGAGACGAAAATGTTTGTCGGCTACGTTTATCCCGGAAAATTTAAAGTTTCCGTCGCAATTACTATACGAATTTTACATGGACGAACCATCACTACAGGTGTAGCTTGTCATGGCAAACTTTCTTACGGTAATCTAAGAATTGCCGTAAGAATCCTTCACCAAACAAATTTAGCGCGGGACAAGCGGCTGGCAAAAGTAAGTAATGTTATAATTTTACATTCTAAGAATAAGGAATACACGATTTTTTTATTAATTACATTTTATTACTTTAAACTTCCAGGCCAAAGCTTGTTCAACTGAAAAACAAAGGAAGGCTTTCCTTAATTACCTTAAAAAACTATCCAATTTTATACGTACACTTATATTATATGTATTTATATTGAATTGCCTCGACTTAGACTCAATAGTTCTATCGTTCAAGAAAAAAAAGAATTGGAGAAATGTAATAGCAGGATTTCAAAATTCGAACCATCGATGTCTACAATCTCGATTAAATTTTTTCGCTTTGTCCAGGAAGCTATATCGCGTACGGGTCACTGGCGACAGGGACGGGAATTACGTGACTCTTTGTTAGATACCCTTACTCAGTCTTATAAATCTCGCTTGGTACCGTTTGGAGCAATTGGAAAAATCAGTTGAGTTATAAATTGTAGCAGGTTTGGTCGTTTGACGTAGGATCTGCAGCAGAATTTGAAGGATACTATGTAAACCTACCTTATGCTTTCAATGGTTTTTTGTTTCAACTTATTCAAAATCAAAATCAAAATCTTTTTATTCAAATGGGTTATAAGAACACTTTCGAATCGTCAAGTAAATTAACTGCAACTAGCTTTACAAACTAATTACAATACTGTTTTATTGCGTGCGTCCAATAGGTAATCTTTGTAAAATCACAAACGAAACATAAAATGATAGTGTATCAACTAATAAATACATGTTTTGTATTGAAACACTAAATAAACAAGATTTACAATGTAAATAGTTTGATATACAAAAATTATATTCATATAATATTACACAGCAGACGTACATATATATATATATATATATATATATATATATATATATATATATATATATATATATATATGTATACGTACGTCTGAGCGAACGAAGAAGTTGTGAACGGGTGCCGGAACGTAACGACCCGACACACATGCCACCACAGCAGAGACTTTGAGAGAGCATGACACACTCAAGCAACTCCAATAAAACTTCGATTGTATTTTATTCATATAACATATAATATTATACAGCAGACGAACATATACATATTATATATATATATATATATACACATTTATGCAAAAATTCATATATACACATACAGACATATAAATATATATATAAATATACAAATATATATAAAAGATATAAAATAAAACTATATGTAAATTAACTCATAGGTCCTATCTGATTAAATCCTCGTTCGGCCCGGAACACGAGCGGGTGCTACACACAAACACGCACATAAACATATATGCATACACATTCAAACAGACGCCGCACACCCAAAAGTGGCCCAGCCCCTACACAACAGCTCGGCAACAATTGCACATCATTTAAACTACCATCACTTCGGAAACTAGCCTAAGGGGAGAAGAAGTGACAAGAAACACCTGTAACCAATCAGTCATGCAGGAACCAAGCCACCAAGTACTTTTAGAGTATTTTTAGAGAGAGAGAGAGAAGAGGGAAAAAAGAGGGAGAAAGAAAGAAAGAGTGAGAGAAGTTATGAAACTGGATGGCTATATATCCGAAAAAATTAATAAAAGACAAGTAATTTCATTACAAAAGTGATAGACCTCATCAAGATCTTCATTTCAGATGACAGCTGTCAAACTATAATAGGGTATATCTCTGTAACTCTACATTGTAGACTAGTAGTTTAATTGCAAAAGTGATAGACCTCATCAAGATCTTCATTTCAGATGACAGCTGTCAAACTATAATAGGCTATATCACCGTTACTCTAGATCGTAGACTAGTAGTGTCATTACAAGAGTGATAGATCTCATTCAGATCTTCATTTCAGATGACAGCTGTCAAACTATAAAAGGCTATATCTCCGTAACTACAGATCGTAGACTAGTAGTTTCATAACAAAAGTGATAGATCTCATCAAGATCTTTATTTCAGATTAGCTTCTGCCAGCGGCTTCGCCCGCCCTAAATTTCGTTATCGGCGTAGGTTCTTACAGTTACTCCTCAATTTTAGAAAAAAAAAACAAAGAATCAAATCTTTCCTTATTAATGGCATAATACATTCGTGTCTGTGAAACTATGGAAATACACATACAAAATTTCAACGCAATCGGTCAAGCCATCTAGTAGTTGACATACCGACCAGCAGCGCCACCTACCGGGTCCAATTGTATTCTTAAATTATACAGGAAACCATTGATATACCCATATAAAATTTCAACCCAATCGGTTCAGCCGTTTAGAAGATATATGAAAAAAATAAGTACGGAAGGATAATTCTTACTACCCGTTGTCCTATTACCCGTTTTCCCGTAGGAATGAACCATTTTTCCGCGGTAAAAAGTAGCCTTTGTTCATCAGGGATAATGTCGGCTTCTAATGTTATAAGAATTTTTCAAATCGGTCCACTAGTTTCGGAGCCTATTCAATACAATCACACAAACAAACAATCAAATCTTTCTCTTTATAATATCATATAGTATGTCAAACTACTGTCAAACTGTAAATGCTATAATCTCCGTAACTACAGATCGAAAACTAGTAGTTTCCTTACAAAAGTGATAGATATCATTAAGATCTTCATTTCAGATGACAGCTGTCAAACTATAATAGGCTATATCTCCGTAACTGTAGACATTTTTTACATTTGAAAAGTTTATAGAAATAGCGACCAAAATCAGACCATGTTATCCATACCTTTGTATTAATCCTTATCCAAATAAATCATTTCGTATTTAAGACTGTTTTAAAACCTGTACATAACTTTTTGAGTTATTCAAATCGGACATTTTATTCAAAAGATATTACGAATTTAAAAATGCCAATCTAAACAAAAAACTTATAGAAATATATGCGCCCCAGCACCGCGCCGTGATCGGTTCATACGCGCGGTCCTTCCCTACGCAGTAAACTCTAGTCGTGTGTCGGAAATGACACACGCAGTTCTTTTTCACTCAAATTATGTTAAAAAATATGCTATAAGCATAGTACAAATACAATTAGCATTACATTAGCAATTACAATTGAACTATTATTTACTTTTTTAAGTAGATAATCCTTGCTGAAAAATAACATATTTGTTGCATATAGGACCCTATATTAAGGCTTCTTAATATAGGGTCCCGTTGGCATCCTTTTGGTAAGAAACACTGAAAAGAAACACTATTGTAACTAGTTTGCCTAAGTTTCCATTTCAACAGAACCATAAAAACTTCGAAGAAAACAATAACATTCCTTTTGTTATGTATATTTAACGTGAGTCACCAATGAGCTATCGAAAATGACTTATTTAATAAAGATGTCGTGTATTTTATAACTTTTTCACGACTTTCGCTAACAAGAAATATGAGACACAGAATTGTTTTTAAGAAAATAAGTATTCTCAAGTAAATTTTTCGCATCTCGTTATTTTATGGACAAAGAATAAAAAAATATAATTGATATCGTTAACGACAAAGTTCTGTGTGCGGCCCAGACGTCTTCCGCTATCGGCAACTTGACAGTGAGTGATCGCTAACTGGCCCAGATAAATCGTCCGCCACCCCTCTCATCCACCCCCTTCAAGTTTTAAAGTACTTTCAGTTAAAATACTTTTTAAGAATTCTTTTTAAGAAGACACTGTGGGCTATATTAATTTTATCGTAAGTTTTTCTTTGAAAGAAAATTTAATAACTTACATGAGTTTCCGTACAGTTGGAAAAAAGAAATATTTGAATGTGGTAGAAATACTTTCTCTCTCCCAACTTACTTTTTAAGGAAAAGAATTATGTTACATATTTAGAAAGCTTATATATTTATAGGGATGAAATATTTTTAAAATTCTATTGGGTTGTAAATTGCAAGAACATTAAACAGATTTTTCTACCCATATATGACTGACTGAATTACTCATCATTTCCCCAACCGAAACTACTGAACCAAGAATGATGGATTTTGGACAGTGGTTACAAAAAAGTAAGAGTATTTTTTTATATCCTACTAATATTATAAATGTGAAAGTTTGTATGTCTGGATGGATGTTTGTTACTCAGTAACGCTTCAGCCACTGGACGGATCGGGATGAAACTTGGCACACCTATAAATTGGGTCCTGGAATAGCACATAGTCTACTTCTTATCCCGAAAAATTCTAAAGTTCCCGCGGGTATAACTGTAACCGAGCTTAAACCAACTATAGCTATAGCTACAGCTTGCTATAGCAAACTTCATTAGTATAATTAAGGAGTTCCACGGCGATTGCCGAGTTTGGGGCGGGCAGAGCCGCTGGCAAAATGTAGTCTTTTATATTTGCTATTAATCGAAGAAATTTATCGATGTTATCGTTAAAAAAGTCATACTTAATTAGTCATAATTATACTTAAATAAGTCAGCTTCCAACGTACTCCTTAAAAGCATTTTGTACTGCCTCTAGGTTATTAATGTTTTTGAAAGTTGTCCAATTCTGGAAAAAGTAGAATTCTGTGGGCGCAAGAGAATCTTAACGACACTAGGCCACGGAAGAGTGACTATCGATTTTTTAGGGGTAGCAGAAGCCCAAGCAACCTGAACTCTCTTTTAAGGCCGAATCACTTGTCGTAATTACTCGTCAGAAAAGTGAAGGCGCTTTCATACAAAACATATTGGATTCGACAATGGTCTGATGCATCACGACGCGAAAGGAAACCTGTTATGTGCCCGGGCCTTAAATTATAGCTGATAGCATTTTGAATTTTATATGACTTCATAAGCTATTTATTTAGGCATAAACTTAGGACAAATACATTTTTATACCTTAATCGAAGTGGTCAAGGATTATGTCTACTTTGGACTGACAATCCAGCTTGGCCGGTACAACTTTGAAAGGAAGACAACCTTCTGCCTAGCTTAAGAGCACAAGCTTCGTCAACCTCTCCTTGTCGCCTATACTGCACGATATAAAGAAAGAAAGAAAGACAACATACATAAATAATTTACAATTTAAACACAAATTTTAAAATAATTCATCATAAATCACTAAACATAAAAAGTAAACAAAAATGGAGGAAGTCTCCGTACCAATGAAATGGCCTTTGACTCAGCATTTATGTGAGCCTTAAACTCACAAACTGATTTTCAGTCAGGGCCACATTCTAAGTGTATGTATACAAATCCCACGAGCATAACACAGGAGTATAAAGAGATCATATAAAATATATTTTTATAAAAAACAAAAAAGTGTAAAAATAAAAAAAAAAAGGTGAAAAGCGTATCAATAATAAAATAAATTATATAAGAATAAAACTATAAAGATTTTTAATTATACAGAAATTTAAATAACAAAATTTAGAATAAAACTAAATCAATCAATTTTAAATGAAGTGTATGACGCCTTTCAGCTCAATGGACCGATGACCTTAGGAGGGTGGCCTATCGTAGCAGTATGCGAAAGAGAAGTGGTGCGCCATGAACGAGGCTGATGTCCACCAGTGAACAACAATAAGCTGATATTATTATGATGATGTTCAAATCACATTAAAATGGCTTTAGATTTATATATACACATAATGCAAATTTAAACCTATTTATATAAACTCATAATGCAGATTTAAACCTATGTATATATGCCCATAATGCAGCTTCCAACCTATTTATATATCCTCATAATGTAGATTTAAACCTATTTATAAATACTCGAAATGCAGCTTTAACCCTATATATATATGCTCATAATGCAGCTTTGAACCTATATATATATATATATATATATACTCATAATGCAGCTTTAAATCTATTTATATATACTTATAATGCAGTTTTAAAAACCGTTAAAATATTACTTATTAAATCTTCTTAAATACCTTACTTCTGAAATACAGAGGCATTTTATTGATTTCTCTACCGAGTTGTGACATTAATAACTTTGCTTTGTGACGAATGCAGCGATAACGACTTATATATCCCTTTGTATTCCGATTGGTTCTAAGTTTGTATCTAGTGGGCTTGTTTGTTAGTTAACTTAGGTTTGCTTAACTGTTCTCAAGTATTAATCATAACTGTAACTTGTAAGTTTGCTTGTAGTACATTATATTATAACGAGTAACAAGACGAACTTTGAGCTTTGTACTTGGAAATTATCTGTCTTCTCTGTTTCATTCAGTTATGAAGCTGTAATATAATGTAATTTTTTATATGTGATAGATTGAAGCTTCTCTAAGGGAAATTAAGTCTCTGTTGATACACATAAAGAAAACAGAAGTTTGATTTTGATGTGGATTTTGCCGTTTAAGAGTTTATATGTTTGTATTTGAGTGATCTAAAATTGTAGGGTGCAGAGTAGGCAATGCAGTACCGGATAGTAGTCGGTTCTGAGAGCAATATTTGATCGGTTCTCGGAACCGGTTCTCAGAAAGCTAAAACGAACATACACACACACATATGTACATAATATATATGTTGCAGGCAAATCGTATAATCTGCCGTTTCACAATATGCCTAGACAAATCGTAAAGTTTTAAAATGAAAGGAACAGAAATCGCACTGTTATTCATGTATGTTAGGTTAGGTTCAGTTTCTCTTTTGTAAACTTAGATGCGGAGCGAGCGAAGCGAGCGGAACGTGTCAGCCAAGCTTCATATAATAATCTGTTCAGTTATATGAAAATTTCTATTACATACTTTACGATCTGCCTAGGAATATTGTGAAACGGCGGATTATACGATTTGCCTGCGACATATACATCTACATTATATACTGATATAGGTACATATATATACCTTTATACAACTAACATTATATAGATACATACAAAGAATACATACGCACACTTTCACATAAACATTTAGATAGATAATTCTTCCTTGAAACGCTTTTTAAATGTAAGTACAAAATTTGTAGTCATAAAAGTTTTCAAAGACGTTCTTGTCTCTTCTGTTATACCCACTAAGAATAATTTAATCAAAGTAACTCTAAGCATATTTCGTAGACGGCTTATAAAATATTTTTGGAAAGTTTCTTGCCGTTGTAATGAAAAATGTTGGCAATAAAGGCGGCGCAGTTTGAATGGAACCGCAGTTTATTCGCCGAGAGCACGCGAGTTTGTGTTGACAATGTACAAAATTTATGATCAATCCGAAAAACTTTTGTGCTCGACTGTAGTTTGTACAAATGTTATGACCTTTAATGTGTAGAATTTATTAGACTTCTCTCTCGAGATCATTCTACTTTTGTCCCAACCCATCATTATCTTACAATTTTATTTTTTATTTTAAATTTTACTACAGCTGTGATTAATTTCGCCAAAATATTTTTTTAAACCTGGCTGTAAGGATTATAACCCATATTTTATGCAAATAAAGGCTTATTCTATTCTATTCTATTTTATATTCTGAATTAATTTCAAAATATTCAGGATAATATTTCAGGAACTAAAAATTTTGAAAGCTTACACCTTTTGTTGTTCTACGTATAGACCAATAGGCTAAAATGAGAACTTAATATTAAGAGGACTAATTTAATACTTAATACAAGCTGAATGGTTAAATCAATTACAGAGGTTATTGCCCCAGCTGTTGTTTGTCACCATTACAGACAATTTTTATTGGAAGGAAGCTTAGGCCAAAGTACCACTAGGCCCAGTGCAAATTGACAGACATTGAAGAGGTGTGGCCACTCAACTGAATTTTCAAGCTGCCCCATATGGCCTCTGACTTGGGAAAATAACTGCTGTTATATGAAAAGTCAAATCCGCTGTCCGAAGCACATAAGTTGTGTTAATCTAAAGTGTTACTGTGCACTGTGTAACTGACAACAATTTTGCACAATGATATCGTTTCAAAAATGCATACCACAGACTATAAACAGTTATATGTAAAATAATTTTGTTCAAATCTTTATTTTTGAGGGATGAGAGAAGAGCATGCTACTAACTTATTTATTACAACGATGTGTGATTTTATAATAGAAGATTATATAACAAGTGAAAAAATGAATTTTATTCAAAGGACTAAGGTGGATCTTGAGACCAGCGAAGGATGCTAGAGTAGAATCCTGAGCGGAGCGAGGGTTACAAAGGACCGCGATTTTTTTTTTACGTTTTGTATACTCTAATGTTTTTCTATTGACTGCGAGAAAATAAAAAGTATTATTATCACATTTTGGTATATATTGGTTACTAATTACCGGATGATAACAGAACAATGACATAAAACAACCACAATTACAATCAAAAAAATTTAACAATTGTTCCAAATTCGAAATGTTTTTATTCACTCACTATTATGTTGTTATTTACTCAGTGTGTAAAAGCGAGTTTTATTCACTGTTATAAAAAATAATACTCGTTTTTTTAATATATCAAATCTTTATTAATACGTCCGCATTTTAATAACATAAATAAACTCATAATATTACACTTATATTCACAAACACAATGTCAATAACCAAACCTACAAATATTGCATAATATAACCGACGGCCTACGGGCCACTTAATATACCCTTAATCGCATATTAGAATATTACATGTTTAAGGTACCTTAAAAATTATCTTTTTTATTTTTAGCTCAATTGGTAAGGTAAGGTAGGTATTGTGTTTTTTAAGTTAAACGTGAAAGTTAAAGTTTTATATTTAATTATTTTTTTATGTAGCTGTGCAACTTTTACGGTTTTAACTATAAAAATATTTTGTTTTTTTTTACGTAACGTAACCTATAGCTTCGGAAATGAGAGTAGTAAAACTTAATCTAAGTTAATTACCATTTTCTTTGTTTCAGGTAAAATGCATGACATGACAGTGAATAGAAGTCACGCTATCCAACCAAGTTAAGTAAGCTATTGCTGAACTATACGTAGGTTTATACCGAATAAAACAAAACAAAGGCTGTTCGTATCGTCGAAATCGTAATCCCGTTTGTTTGTAAGTATATATCTTGGGTGTTATGAGGTTTTCTCTAGATCGTAGGTACAGTATGGGGGTTATTGTATTTCGGCAGGGGTCGGCAACGCGTGTGCACGTGAATTAAGTGTGCCAAGTGCAAAATAATTTTCTGAACCTATGTATGTCGCTAGTGTCGCGTAAGATTGAAGCATTGAAGTATTTGAATATGATGACTTTCGTTTTAATTTTTTTTTCGAAGTTGCACTATATATACACACCGGCACAATTAGCGGAACACAAAAAAAGGATTTGAACGAATGGCAGCAGGTTCTCTTTTATGATTTTTTTTTTTTTTTTTTTTTTTTTTTTTCTGAGCTGACTATGCAGTTGGCTGTTGCAGCCATTACTGCTTCACCGGACTTTTGGGGCGAGACTCTGATGGAGCCTCAGCCCATATAGCGCCCAACGCTCAAGGGCTCCCCGCGGGGGAAGCCTCGGCTTGGGTTGTCGCTCTCGGGGGCGTCCCTTCGCCCGGTGTGAGTCTCGAACCCGAAGGTGAGTCACCGCCAGGAGGGGAGTTCCCCGTTACGCGGGTACGATTGCGATTGAGTGGGGGCGAGAAGCGCCCCGGCACTCTTTGATACCTAGTGTATCCTTGTGGGCGCCGACGAACCCGGGGACGTCGGCGTCGTGTTTGGAGGGAGGCCCTATTCGGGGAGGTCGTAGAGACTAATCTCGCTATCCGGACAGCGAGATCGTCATCTGGGGACGTTAGTACGTGCCGAGGCCGCCTAACAATAGTTTTACGACCGTGACCGGGTCGATCGGGGGGACGATACGTTGTGGATTGCACAATTAAACGATTCGGGTGATTTTGCGTACGCTCGAAAAAGCGGACTGCCAAGTTTTTAAAGTATTGGGGAATCGTGGGGAGTTCGAAGTCTCTGTGTAGGTCCGCGTTGCGAACGTACCAAGAGGCTCCAGAGGCCGCTCTGAGAAAGCGGTTTTGGAGGGTCTGGAGTTTGTGGAGATTGCGCTTGGACAGCGCAAAGACTACGCTAGCATAAGCTAGTATGGGGCGGATACAAGTTGTGTAAAGATTTAGCTTATTTCTAAGCTACATCTTACTATACTTGCCTATCATGGGATAGAGACGGCCGAGGACAAAAGCGGCTCGGTCTCTGACTATTTTGGTGTGAGCTTGGAAGTTCAAACGACTATCCATGGTCACACCGAGATATTTGGTCTTATTTTGCCAGGGAATGGCACGACCGAAAAGAGAAAGGGGAGAAGGCCGCGGAGGGCGGCCTAGGGTAAAAAGGACGGCAGAGCTTTTGTCGGGATTCACCTCGATTCTCCATTTCCGAAACCACTCGCCTAGGGCGGTGATAGCGGGCTGGAGTCTCTCAGTGATTCGACTCACATGCCTATCTGTGGTATAGAGAGCGGTATCGTCCGCAAAGAGGGCTAGATTGGTACCTATCGTTTTAGGGATATCGTTTGTGTACAGAAGGTACAAGATGGGGGCGAGCACGGACCCTTGTGGGACTCCTGCTTCAATGAGGCGGGGGGAAGAGAGAGTGCCTTCGACTTTGTAGCGAAAGCTACGATTCGACAAATAGTCTCGTATGATGAGCACGAGACGATCTGGCAACTGAAAGTTGTACAGTTTAAAAATTAAACCGTTGTGCCAGACTTTGTCGAAAGCTTTCGCTACATCGAAGAAGACAGCGCCCGTGTGACGGGTCTTACCTAACGCTGGCTGAAAGCCAGTGAGAATATGTTCCGTTATGCGGAGGACTTGATTGACGCATGAGTGTTTGGCACGGAAGCCGAACTGCTCGTCTATTAAAATGCCTCTTGAGACTATAGCGTTCCGTAGGCGGGCGAGAAGGAGGCGTTCATAGAGTTTACCAAGGGCCTTTAGTAAACTTATGGGGCGATAGGAGGACGGCTCGGTACGAGCTTTACCTGGCTTATGGATGCCTATAACAATTGCATCTTTCCATTGAGATGGAAAGATGCAATGTTCCATAGCAGCGTTAAAGATCGCTACTAGGAGGCAGTCAAGGGGCAGAGTGAGGCGCTTTAGGATATCGTTAGAGATACCGTCCGCACCGGGGGACTTACGGGGGCGTAGGTCTTTGATGACCTGTACGACTTCGTCGACAGTGACAGGGGGCAGGGGGTCTTGTGGAGGCAGAGAAGTTCTGCGCTCCACTTCGCCGTCTACCTCGCGCACGTGGTCGGGATCGAAGGGCTGTGTGCTTAAGGCACATTGGGCTTGGAGGCTAGACGCTAGGCAATCCGCTTTTTCGTCGTCGTTGAACGCGGGAACGTTGTTGGGACGAGATAACGGAGGGAGAGAGTTTGCGGTTTCGGATTTTAGAGCTCTGGCTAAGTGCCAATAAGCTTGGTGAGAAGGAGAAATGTTCTCCATAAGATCACCGAAACGTTGGGCGCGAAGCTCAGCTACAGCGGTTCTTACACGGCGGTGTAAGTCGTTGAAGCGAGCTTTATTATCGATAGTGGGAGCGCGATCGCGAGCGCGGCGGGCCGCGTTACGCTCAGTCATTAGCGACCTGATGTGCTGAGGCAGGATTAGGTGGTGATAATCACCAACCGGCACCTGTCGTGAGCACTCGCCAACGGTGGCGGTCAGGTGGCTAGTGAGTGAGTCGATAGCTACGTTAAGATCGGTCGCGGAAGAGATTACGTTGGGAACGCGGTCTAGATGTGGCGAGCTGGGATTTTCGAGCAATTGCCCAAATTTATCCCAGTCCGTCACGGTTCTAGTGTCGGGAGGAGAGACTTTACTGATGAGTGCAGAGTTCTTTTAAAACAGATCGATGGGAGACAGCGAATATGGAGACGCAAAGGAGAACGCCACATACAGTCTAATTTTGAACACACAGTGGCTTATGGTGGCGGCTCGATTATGGTTTGGGGAGGGATATGTTTGGGAGCTTGCACGGAGTTAGTGATAGTCACAGGAGGGACCATGACAGCAGATCGATAAATCAGAGACATTTTAGAAGAACATGTTGTACCATTTGCCCCATTTATTGGTGACGACTTTATTCTAATGCAAGATAATGCTCGAGCTCATAGTGCACAATCGGTACAGGCATATCTGAGCCACGTAGGTATACCGGTGATGCAGTGGCCAGCAAATTCCCCCGATATGAATCCGATAGAGCATGTCTGGGACTTGCTAAAAAGAAGGGTTAAATCCGGAATGCCACCCCCCAACAATCTGAATGATTTCGTCAAATATATGCGTTATTATCTCATAGTCTCATTTTTTTTTCTGTTCCGCTAATTGTGCCGGTGTGTATATTTATGATCGAAGTATTGCAGCTTTTAATCCTTCCCATTCTTATCCCAATTGTTGCTGACATTCATAGGCTACGGTGACCGCTAAATCCTTAAAGCTTTAAGCTTGTTTCCTACCCTTACCTTGGTGGTATAAAAAAGATCATTGGTATGTATAAAACTTACTTTTTTTAATACGAATTCGTAGTTTTTCGCCTGAATTCATTTTTCGGAAAAACATCTTTACATCTTTATCAGGTAAAATAACCTTTACCTGATTTGCTTTTTGCAATTTGCGATGGCGAATTTGCGATTTGCGATTTGCATCTAGGTGCGAACCAGAAAGCTTATATAGTTTCAAATGTTGCAGGAGTTGTCAATAGAGTTGCCTTATCGAGGAAGTTTACTTAACTGACTGGTGTAGTTTATTGTGATATCGGTGAGGTTTTAATAAATACAATTCAATAAGTAAAATGTTGTGTGTTTTCACAAAACACCGCGGTAACTAAGATACTTTGCTGTAATATATAGAAACATATAATTTAATCTTGACCGGTCGCGTCGGTAGGACGTATTTCTATATCTTCAGGAGTTGAGTTATTTACATTAGTTTCAGTTTCATATCCCCCGAGCTTTAAGCTTGCTGCATCATGTCAGTATTGCCAATTAACTGTCAACCGCAGGATCTTATGCACTATCTACGATAATCTAACTTAAACGTAATTTGACAGCTGTTTGATTTGTTCAATTAGATGTCTGGGTCTTTGGCTCAAAATTGCTTTATTTGTACCGAGTTAGTGATGTCTGTGTATTAGAACTTATAATTGTACGTGTATGTATTTACAAGAGTATTAAAACATAATATTTTCTAATACCTTTTAACGAGCGTTTCTTGTATATCCTACTAATATTATAAATGTGAAAGTTAGTATATCTGGTTGGATGTTTGTAACTCAGTCGCGCTTTAACCACTGGACGCCTCGGGATGAAACTTGGCATACACATAGGTTAGGTCCTGGAATAGCATATAGGCTATTTTTTATCTCGAAAAATTCAAAAGTTCCCGCGGGAATAACTATAACAGGGTTTAAAGAACAATAGATGTAGTTAAAGCTTACTATAGAAAACTTCATTAGTATAGTTAAGGAGATAATTAACGAGTTCCACGTCGATAACAGAAATCAGGGCGGGCGGATCCGCTGGCAAAGTCTAGTATGTATATATATAGATATATAATCTGAATCTCGGAAACGGCTTCAACGATTTTCATGAAATTTAGTACGCAGGGGGTGATAAATCGATCTAGCTAGGTTTTATTTTTAGGAAACGACGTTTTATCCGTGTTTTCAGGCAACTGAAAAATATGTCTCTTCCTGACATCTATAGGCGAGTAGTAATACTATTATTTTCACATTGACACAGCAACACTAAAGCTACTGGACAATAGTTGGCGTTGTAAATCAATACTAAAATACTTGACAATAGCGTGTTAAAATGAACGAGCAAAGCTCAGACTGGATGTTAGCTGCCTTTTTTGGTTTTAAGGGATCTTTACTAAACATTATCTCCAATTATGATTTTTGCTGTATCATTTGTAGATCTACTTATATAGTGTAGTGTAAAAGATTTTTGTTTGTAAAGTTCTTGCTAAGCTTTTGTGATGTTTAATGATGTTTTATGATAGTTTTAAATGAGAAGACAAGTCACGTTACCTATAGTATTAGATTCAGCCACTTAAATATCTGTTTTAAAATAACTGGCTGAAACTCAAATTTTAAACGATTCGTTTAATTAAAAAATGTCAACCAGCCACGATTAAATCGCCGTCCGGTTCTTGTTAATTACTACTTTAAAATCCTGTAGATTATAAAAATAATTAATATTATTCGTGTAGTAACACTTCAGTTGCCATATTTATTTGCGAGTGTTAGCTGGCACGCTAGCTTACCGCCTGTGGCGTGAGGAACGAAAACTTAAAAATTATTTCCACGAGGCGCAAAATAATGGCGGACACTAAACTCGCGACGTGCAACTACTTGCAAAAAATAAATTTATGTGCTTTACTTTGTTTGACCCGAATACAAACATATTTTTTTTACCATTTTGCGTGGTTGTTCTTTTTTAAGGTCTCACCCACTCATTTCTACTTATCAGTACCTATCGCTTAACAGTTTTTTTGTTATTAAAAGTAAAACTTTTAATTTTTATTGTTCCGTATTTTTTTTCTTTTTTAGTGTAGCTGAATGAAAAACAAACGGAACCATTATATTTCAATTCCGTCCGTCCATATGTCACAGCCTTATAATTCTATTCTTTAAGTAGATTTAATTGAATTTTTACATAGGTGTGTGTTTTGTCAACTGCCATAAATATGTATTCTGGAAATTGAGAAAAAAAACTTATAAGGGGTGGCTCTTCATACACTGAACTGAGAAATGAATAAAATTCTACTTGTTTTTACTTAGACACAGAGAATAATCTGACAATTGTAGGGTTACCAGATCCATAACACAATTTGGAAAATTATTGATATTTGTTGAAAATATATGGCTTTGTTTTCCGAATTTGACTTTCTTTCCAAATTTTATTGCCGTCAATTACGACAATCGAAGGAACAAACTTACTGCCATTTAAGCGTAATGTTTTTACAAAAATATATGAGAAGATTTGATAGGTAGTAGGTGTCTGAAATATTATGGGAAATAAATACAGCCAACGTCATACGTGCGTAAGTAAGCAAAATTCCAGAAATTTTAAAATTCTCCCCGCATTCCGGACTAAGAAATAAAATTCTGGATTTGCTCGGAAAAATCCAGACGTACGACAACCCAAGACAGGCGAGAAAATATTGAAAACAAAACCTAGGTAACAATCTTTAAGGATGCATATTTTATTAAATGACAAAGAATTAAGAGTTTAAAATCAAGCAGTTCATTAATAAATAAATTGATAAGATAAATACATTTCCCGAGGCTCATGGTTAGGTGAGTTTAAAAATGCGTAACAAAATAATAATTTAAACACTTTAAAATTGCAATGTGTCGTTAAAGCGACGTATCCGCAACGGAAATGGTTTGTTAGCTTCCGGAACTACACTACCCACCACACCCCCAACCCCAACCTACCTCATACCTACCTCCCTACGAGTATGTTGCCATATATAATCATTAACTAATCTGAATTCTACCTGTTTCCATAAGGTAAAAGGTCTTTGATAAATACTTACTTGTTAGAAATGTACAGGGTCAAATTAGGTAATATATTCTACGTTGATTAACTCCATTCATTTTTTAAATCCTATCCTAGCAATATTAGAAATGCGAAAGTTTGGATGTTTGTTACAACGGAGCGGGATGAAACTTGGCACACACACACATAGGCTCCTTTTTATATCAAAACATTCGATAGTTTTCGTGGGAATAACTATAACCGAGCTTAAACGAACTATAGCTACAGCTATAGCTTGCTATAGCAAACTTCATTAGTATGATTAAGGAGTTGACGTGAAAATACCACGCCGATAACCGAATTAAGGGCGGGCGGAGTTACTGGCAAAAACGAGTAATGGAATATAAAAGTAAGTCTTTATTTATGATTATTTATTATTGGCTTATCTAGCAATTGTTTTTGTTAACTTATGGTATATTGGGGAGAGAGTCGTGTGAGTCGGTTTTTTCTATAATAATTTGCCGTTGAAATCTTAGAATGATAACCGAATTTAGGGCGAGTGGAACCGCAGGCAAAAGCTAGTGTTTTTTTTAAATCGCATAATCTTTAATTTGTTATCGTAGGCGTGGCGAGATAGCTTTTTTAGGTTTAAGACTTTTATCGAATGAAATTAATTTTACATTAAGAAATATAGATTATTTTTAGTTCATCTGACAATGAAACAGAAATAGACATTCACACAAAATATTCATACAAATTCACACTTAGCATTCATTAGTGTATTGAAATCATCAATCTGTGTTCGACTCCTGGTCTATCGTTAATAACATTCCGTCAACAGCGCAGCGTCGAGCTCCCGGTCTAGACAGGTTATTTTGGCGGAGTCATTAAAGGATTGGTGCAGATCCAGCTGAGTAAAGTGAGCTATTCACTTGTTGTTGATTGATCATTAATAATGTGGAGAATTAATCGTTCTCCAGACCTTCGCCGCGTCACTTGACTGATGAATGCTCTTTAACAGGCCGCAACGGAACTCTCTTCTCAATACTTTAAAGGAAATTATTTTAAACGCTCATATTTATTACAATATACTAAATAAATATATGTTTAAATACAAGTAGGTAAGCCTGTAGGTGTTATTGATTTCAGAGTAATATAAGTCAACAATACTAACATCTCCACAGACAAAAGTCGGGTAAACCACTGTATACGTAATACGTGTATTACGTAATAAACGTTCATGCTGTATGGGCTCTCTCTTCCGCTCTCTCTAGTGGATCCCGCTGTTACGATTCTGTGACCGCTGGCATTTAACACACACACGTCATTTGCGTTTAAAGTGTGATAGCTACAAATAACACGATTTTCGTATGAAGTGATCAGGTTAGTACCTGAGTACTAGTCTAGGCTTTAAGACTTGTACCATATGGTATTTTTCCGAAGAATTCTTTGGCCAATCTTGTTTCTGTAATTGATTATCTGACATAAATATTTTTACTACATAATTTCGACGTGTGGCAGAAGGCTTTGCAATGTCCTAATCACGTTCGCAGACCGCTTCTCCAAAAAAAAATGTTTGGAAAATGCTTCAGGTATCATGATATCGCAAGCTTAAGAACTAAATTAGGAAGTGTAGTATATTGGAATTCTGCATAGTAAAATTGTCCAAGGGTCATGGTATATGGACTGGTCTGTGATATCAGAACATAATGTAGCCCTTGTTGCACATCGAAACTAGTCACGAATTTAATGTCATAAAATCGATTTCATGTATTCCATCATGAAATGATAGGGAATTCTCCGTAAGAAAGTCCTATTTTAAAATTTACCGGTTATATTATGCAGTAGCCATTGTTATATTGAATGTAGGATATTTTTGGAAGCTTATTTAGGTCTTATTTCTGGTGTAGTATAGTGAGAAGAGACACAAAGAAAAAAATATAGACAGTGCCTATTTAAATCACGTTATTCAATTACAAACAAAAGCTGCTTAGTAATCTAGGCATAAGGCAAAGGTATACGCCATATTATTATTTTGTACTTAGGTACTTACTGACCAAGTAATTTTATTTTTGAAAGCGGATTTGTAACTTCTCTTGAAAGAAGGAAGTTATTATAATATGTTAGTGAGTGGTATGTGTGGGTGTGTGTGTGTATGTATGTTAGCTTTTTTTGTCCCTCGATATCTCAAGAACCAATGGACAAATTTGTCTCGTGACCATATCAGTCGATACGCCACGTCATGATCTGAGATCTGAAAAGAGTGTGAGCAAACTCGGTCCAGCGGTTTGGTTTTATCGCTAACAAACTGATTTTGTTTAAAAACACAATAATAATCTTCATGTATAAATTCTCAAATATAAAACAAAAAGTCTCAAGAGAAGTTGCTCGTGCCGTTTTTGCTACAAAACAAAATAAACTGCTACTGCTACAAAATACAATTTTTTAAAAGTTATAGAAATATATTAATACATTAATTTCAATACAATTTATTTGCGTAAAGGTGTAAGAAGAAATATAGATTAATGTACCTGTAGATTAATATAGGAGTTTTGATTTGATCTTAAGCTTTTTCTGACTGACGAATAAATTATGAATAACACATTGTCCGCAAGTGCTAGGAGTGCTGTGTTGTGTTAAAATAATAAAACTGTATAAAGTTTTGAGAAGAAAAATGGCCTGCAATTTCTCTGAAGACTAATAACTTTCGCGAGATGCTATCTCTCTGCTAGATAGCAGTAAAATAAGCCAAATTGGGCCATTCCTTCAGCGGAGCCTACTTTTATGGCCCCTTATATCTTTTTAAGGCTTTCCACTTCCACGTTTCTGATACGCTCGATTCATTATTGTCAGACGGTTAGCTAATTGTTTTTGTTTTTATTTCGTTCAGTATTTCTCTGAATTGCGCTATAGTGATGTCATATTGTGTTATTCTTGGAAATAATTATGTTATAATAGCCTAACTACATTGAAAACTCAAACTTTGAATCGTCAGAAACTTTACGTTTACCAGCGGTTCGGAATAATTTAGTACCGAGAAGAACTGGCAAGGAACTCAGCAGTTAATCTTTTATATTCATATTATATTATAGCTTCATATTAAAATACAATATAGCCTTACACTAGTTAATAAATAACATAGGTCAGAACATAATATACAATGTTTAATTTAAAAAAATAATAAAAATGCACCAATACCAATACAAATTATTTAAATTCTAATTCTTTATTTCCTTTTATCACACTTCTTCGTAAAGTAGCTCTTATTGCATTGCTTTTAGGTTTATAAAGGATTAAGATTATAAGAATACAAATAACTTGACATGATAAATACACAATAAGTACATATAAAACCAAACATAAATCTGACACTAAGCTTGTAAGATTTAGACACACAGTAATACCAAGGTTGTATTCCTAGAAGCCCTATCACCATGATTTTTTCAAAGTCATGGGTGACCTACTTATTATGTGCAATTTTTCTTTGTTGATGGCGATCGCTATCAAATATCACTAGTGAAAGTCATTGCCTTATATAGAAATAAATAGCAAGTTTTGAATTTCAAAATCATTATTAAGTTATAAATATATACCTAATTTATCCGAGAAATCCTTTAAAAAGTGGTGTTCCAGAGTTTTTTTTTCGTTTTTAGAAGAGAGGTACTTTGTATATATCTTTGATGTCGTTTAGTAACTTAATAAATAATAAATTGAGCTCCTTCGAACTTCGAACTTAAATAAAAAAAACGCGTGCTTTTTACTTAACGTAATCGCAAGTAGAAATAATCACAGTATGTAATCCAACTATTAAATAATCTGCGGTGATATTTAATTTTTTTTAAATATCAGTAACATTGAGGCTTTTGGCGACTTCGCTGGTCAGTGCGTTAACTTCAATGATAGTGTAGTGTATGTTACACGTCGGGGCAAAGGTTGCTGCTTTACAATTCGCAAGTCCTCCTTAAGTCTAAGGAGAGACTTTGCCTTCCTGTGTGTGTTCTACCGCTTGTATAATGGGTTATGTTCTGAGGAAATGATAGTCACAGCTACTTTCTACCGTCGCACCGCTCGCCATCGGCAGGGAATTCATTCTCACACTTTAGAACCGAAATGGTCGCGTACAGTAGGGTTTCAGAGAAACTTCCTCCCGCGAACGCATGAGTTGTGGAATGAGCTCCCTGCCAAGGTTTTCTCCAATTACTACAGTATGGGGTCCTTCAAGAAAGAAGTTATTATATTTCTGAAGGGTCGGCAACGCGCGAGTGATACCCCTGGTGTTGCAAGCCTCCATAGGCTACGGTGACCGCTTACCATCAGGCGGACCGTAAGCTGGTTTGCCACCTTAGTTGTATAAAAAAAAATGTTTACTTCCAGGGCCGCGGCGTGCACAAACGGAAAACTTCGCGCTATTTCTCACAAATATTATTTATAATATTAACAAATCCTAGTGACTTATAAGGTCCTAGCACGTTAAACTTACAAATACACAAATCTTCATAGAATTAATAAATAAATTATAAATATACATCATGGAAATAATTATTCTTCGTTTGAGATTCCCTAAAGGTAAGAGTCTTGGAAGAAATTATATCATAAATGCCATATCTATCTACATACATCACTAATGTAGATAACTATTTTCATAGCAAAGATGCAACAAAAAAAATAATCTCGAGCCAGGTTTTGAACCTGTAACAATCCTTACAGTCCGTGAAGGTTAACTATACCAATGAGCTATCAGAAATAACTGTTTATAATATTTGTGCAAAACTAATGCAAAATCAACTAAACGATTATTTGGCTGCAAGTATGTTGAAAAATTTCGTGAAAAACGCGTGAGCTTTGGTCATCCATTAGATAACACATTCGGTTCCATTACTTTTGTAATAATGCCCTTTAATAAATAGAATTTCGGGTATTTTGTTTGAATTGAACGTCAAAACGTCGACCGCATTCAAAGTTTCAAAAGGACAGTTTAAAAGGACTTAGTTAAATATTTTAAGGAAGTAATTGTTAAGACATTCTGTTATCCAGCGGAATTTTTTATCCTTTTACAAACTTTTAATTTCGAATGAAAGTAGGAAAAAAGGATACAATTAAAGCGGAACGCGGAACGTAGGTACGCACTTATAATCTAATATAACCGAAGGGACCCCCTTTAGCCGCCGGCAGCCACCAAGAATAAGGGAGATATGCCGCGTTTTCATCACTTTACCTCCTTTTCAACCCCCTTGTCCTTCGCCTTACTATGACGTCACGAAATCTTTAAAGACGATTACTAATCATACTAATTAATCTTTTTTATTAGTAATTAATTAATTCAGTAGCTAAAATGCGCGTTAATGATTATGTGCTAAATATATTTTTGGACTACGAGAAACTAATGATCGAGTCTTGGAACTACATAAGTAGAGAACCTACTTGTACTTGCATTTGTCATAGTATGACATAATGATATTATCGAGCACTAACATATGGTTTTTGTATTTTTACTATAAGAGTAAACAACATCATAAATACATAAAATTACCAGTTAATGTGTCCTTTCTAGTATTTTCGATTCTTTTGATGCAATATTTATATTTACAAAGACATAGCATCAAATCTTATATTACTTCTTCTCCTAACTTTTTTGTATAGTTTTTAAGGCAAGTTTTGTTTTATTCATAAATGCGCACAAATTGTGATATATGCCACTAAAAAACTTAAAGCTATTTTAATAATGTATGGAGAATGGCGATTGTTCTTTGCTATATTAGGTATCTATTGTTTAAAATGTACCAACTGTCAAAGAAAAGGTATAAGGAAGCACTGGATTATCTACTGTAGACAAGTGAACACTCATGTTGCGACTGTCTATGCTACGAAAGCTGGGAGAGCTTCAAGAGCGAAGAACTTCCAACTTGAAAACTTTACCATGGCTGTCTCAAGTATAAAATAACAAGAAACAGTCAATGTTTAGGATTCATTGAGACTTGTCCTTTCATTGCTGATTAATTTTAGATTTTGCAGTATTTTCGTTTTTGCTCATTGATTTTGTTAAACTTGTTTAATTAACTTTCTTAATATAAATCTTGACTGTCAGTTTCAAAATAAATGTCAAAATTAATTTTTGACAGAAATTAAAATAGTTACGAATAACCTATCACAATAACAAGCGTATCGTGGGTTTCATACAAATTTGTATATCTAATACCTTTAAACGAGCAATTATTGTATATATGTATATATATATAATCTGAATCTCGGAAACTGCTCCATTGATTTTCAAACATTTAGTATGCAAGGGGTTTCGGGGTCGATAAATCGATCCAGCTAGGTTATATTTTTAGAAAACTTCGTTTTATCCGTGTTTTTAGGCAGTGATAAACTGAAAAAAATTACTCTTCCTGACATCTATTGGCGGGTAGTATTACTATTATTTTTACCGACACAGCATCACTGTAGCTACTCGATAATAGATGGCGTTTTTAAGCAACAATAAAGCTACTTGACAATAGATGGCGTTGTTAAAAAAACTAGCAAAGCTTGGTCCCCAGGTACTAGATATTGGAGAACATAGTTTTTAATTAAAGAAATGTTCTCCCATAAGCTCCTAAAATAAAGCTAGCTTATTATAAAAATGACAGCACTCTCATTGCATGTTGGTAAACTACAGTTTATTTATCCAACTTCTCTGTGAATTAATTTTCAATCGTTTTGCCGTAATTTTCCAGCGAATTTTTCGGACAGAGAAATTACTGAACTGTATAATTGCTTCCTATGTCATGTATAATTTAAAAAATACGTCGAGGCCGTAATTTACCGGAAATCACGTGGTATACCGTCGCATGATTCCACTTCATTAATAACGGAGCATTTTGCTCACGCCCCTTAGGTTGCTCGGGCAGGGGAGGGCGGGGATAAACGAAATCCTTTAACGGTAGTAAAAACAAAGGTTGTTTTACTAAAATAATATTTAAGTTTATTTTTTTGGCTAAATAGACTGTAATTATTTATGTTGTTTTGATAAGAATCAATTGTATTCTACTGGAGAATCACTATGTAACTTTTTTATTTCGTTTCGTATATTTACGTTGTTAAGGTTTTTGTTTGTGATTCTCTGATCTGACTTGTGATAGCTGAAAGAGTGGATAAGGTAATAGTCAAGTTCATTTTGCGTCTATGCCGAACGTTTTATGTTTTCTAGCAAAGATTACGCAATACAAAAAATAATAAATAAGAGCATATTTATAGAAAAAAAAATAAAAAAATTTGCCTCTATGCCGAACACATTATAATTTTCTAACAAAGATTACACAATACAAAAAATAATAAATAAAAGCACACTTCTGAAGTGCGTGACGTAGCCCAATTCATGATGCTTTACTTTATAGAAAAAAAACTTTTTTTAACTTTTTTTGGGATAACATAAAACAGATAGTTAGGTACAGTTTTTCCTTTACCAGCCCACGTCTCCACTAGGCTACCTTCACTGAGGGCGATTTGGGCCATATTCCATCACGTCAGCTCGGTAGTGCAGCTTGTGGACTTCATATACGTCTTTTTTTGACGTATGCAGGTTTCTTCACGATATTTTCTTTCACCGAAAAGCCAGTGTTGTAATTAA
Organism: Apoda limacodes; assembly: GCA_946406115.1. Classification (NCBI taxonomy): domain Eukaryota; kingdom Metazoa; phylum Arthropoda; class Insecta; order Lepidoptera; family Limacodidae; genus Apoda; species Apoda limacodes. The sequence continues at coordinate 9,866,657 of OX291541.1, forward strand.
TCAATGTAATTTTTTTTAAACTATGAGAAATTAAGAAAGAGTCTTATTAGTAAACGTCGGGCTCGAGTCTTTGCACCTCAGAACGTGAGGTGAAATCTTAATCCCTAACCCACCACCCAACTTAATTTTAGCGACTAAAACTATGTGTTTGAAGTAGGTATATACAGTTTACACGTTAGTCATGACCTAGAGAAATTCATAAATAATTTTGCTACAATTATGCGAAAGTAAGTTTGTCCTTTCTTCTTAACGGAGCATCCAATTGAGCTAAAAATTTTGCACAGGGACAATTAAAGATACGAAGAAGGACATAAGCTATCCTGGTAAAAGTTCCCGCGAAAAACTATGAACCAAAACCCAAATGGATGAATAGCTTGGTATAGCAAACTTCCTTGTTATAATTAAATGTTTTCCCTAGGAATTCCACGCTAACAAACCAGCCAAATTTAGCGCGGGCGGAGCCGCTGGCCAAAGCTAGTAATATAATAGCTAGCTCTTCGGAAGTAGAAGTTCAGCGGTTCGAGTTTTATCTTTTAACTCTTTACCTCCAATTTTATTATTAATAGTGTAGTGCAGTAGCAGACGTGGATGTAGAAGCCTAGATTATCTTAGGACTAGTTTGATGTCTTGACCGCTACTGTTGACTATAAGGACCCTATGGTGATCCTTTTTTTAAAATATAACTAACAAATAAAGGAAAATAAAGAAAACAGATACACAGTAGCTAGGAGGAAAAAATATATTATTATAGTTAAGTATTTAACGTTTACATTGTTTAGTGACCTTATCATTCGTAACACATCAGTCATTAATAAATCTTTCTACCTAGAAATAATTTCCGAATCAAATTAACATTTTAATTACATATCGCTGACATGTTATCTGTGTTTTCAACACAAATAACATATATACATAACTAACATTTTAATTACATATCGCTGGCATGTTATCCGTGTTTAAAATAATTGTGAAAAACAAACGAAACTAATTTTATTCATTTGATAAAAGTATAATTGATAAAAAGTGCAAAAAAAATATGTAATTTAACACTGAAATGACTGTAACATTTGATTTCAAAAATATTAAACTTTATATTGCATAAAAGGCGTAGTTATGAATAATTACTTATTGGTATTATTAAATTACTGCCGCGGCCCGAAAACGCAGCATAACCGGGCGATCGTGAGTATGCGGGCCGAGGCATCGCTGACGCACGCATCACAGAATTCGGTTATGCTGAGTTGTAGCCAAGGCTTGTATAGTGCTTTTCTCAAACATGCATGTAAAAACTAATTACCTATATTGACAACTGTATTAACAATAATCGATTTTTAGGTAATTTTGCCGCCAATTCACCGCGTTCAAATGTCGATTTCTTTTGACTTTTTTATATTAATTTAATGGAGCATTATTTTTGTTGTGTCAGTTCAAAATTTAAATAAAACTTGATGAGTTATCTCTTTAGTTAGAAATTTTCGGTTTTAAAAAAGTTCGTTCCATTTTCGAATTTCAAACGGACATTTCGACACGAAACATTTAGGGTTTCCATCCCCCCGATCGACCTCGGCACGGTCGTGAAATTATAGTTAGGCGGCCTCGGCACGTACTAACGGCCCCAGATGACGATCTCGCTATCCGGATAGCGAGATTAGTCTCAACGACCTCCCCCAATAGGGCCTCCCTCCAAACAAGACGCCGACGTCCCCGGGGTCGTCGGCGCCCAAACGTATACACGAGGTATCAAAGAGTGCCGGGGCGCTTCTTGCCCCCACTTAATCGCAACCGCACCCGCGTAACGGGGAACTCCCCTCCTGGCGGTGACACACCTTCGGGTTCGAGACTCACGCTGGTCGAAGGGACGCCCCCGAGAGCGACAACCCAAGCCGAGGCTCCACCCGCGGGGAACCCTTGAGCGTTTGGCGATATACGGGCTGAGGCTCCTTCAGAGACTCGCCCAAAAAAATCCGGTGAGGCAGTAATGGCTGCAACAGCCAGAAAAAAAAAATAAGGGTCGCTTTCTGATACTGTTCTGCAAGTACGATTTATTCCAAAGAAGCTTATGCAAGATATGGTCGCATATCGTAGCATGTTTGAGAAAAAGGTATTTTTGGCATGCATTCTCACGATGAAAGTAATGCAGACATCGTGTGTTAGTAATTAGTTATTAGGTAGGTTTTATTAGTAAATAGTACACCACTTGAGCTATCGAAACACAACTCTGACAACTGTAAGGATTGTTGCAGGTTTAAGAAATCCTCGAGCGTAGTATTTTGACTGCATCTTTGCGATGAAAATATTTATTTACTTTGATGAAACGAAGACAGATTATTTCTAAGTATGTATAGGTATGTAAGTGTGAATATAGTATTATAAATATACCGCACAAGTATAATGTTAAATATTTGTCTCCAATAACAAATAATAAAATACTTACATTGGTTCATGACTAACTAATTAATTCAACAATTTTTTTCTATACATATATTATACGCGCATGTGTAAACCAACTAATAAACTCAAAGATCGTCTAAGTAGTATAATTACTTCGTCTTCGTCGTTTCGGGATTTTCCACCAGACGAGGATGAATGGTAACCATATTTTATCGAAGTGATAAAATTGTGAGTAGTGAAACACAACATGTTTAAGATGAAACTATAAGCGTTCAAACTTTGGTCTGAGGTCTTAAATTACATAGTTTCACATAGAAGTTTCTATAACCTTAAATGCGGGAAAGGCGTTGATAGCTCACTAATGTAGTAGTTGTTCTATTCTACTGATATTATTTATTTTGTCTATATTTTTATGATTTATTTTGTCTATATTTTTATGATTTATTTTGTTTATATTTTTATGATTTATTTTGTTTATATTTTAATAATTTATTTTGTTTATATTGTTATGATTTATTTTGTTTATATTGTTATGATTTATTTTGTTTATATCGTTATGATTTATTTTGTTTATACTGTTATGATTTTCTCTGAGTTACTTACTGATAGTAAGTAACAGGATAGTTGCCGTAAGGGATTATTAAAAGAAAATGTATAATTACTTATGTTAATTTTTTATATTTATTTTTTATAGTGTATATTGTTAGTAATATTTAAAACCACCACTCTATATTGATAATCAAACAAGTAGAATAGTACGAGTATACTTTCATAAATCAATAAAATAAAATCAACTTCCCTGTAAAATAAAAAGTTACTTGCTTTCAAAAAACAGTGCCATTCGTAATTCACGTCATCCGTGGCTATATATATATACTCCTATGGCAACTATACCACTTTTGCCATTTTTGTTAAAATATTTTGTGAACATTAAGGCTTTTACCTATTTCGGTCTAAAAGATAGAGCCTTTTAATGGTCAGTCAGACAGACAGCGTAGGGTCAGTTTTGGGTATGGGACCCTTAAAATCTTATTAATTAAACATTTCTAGCCTCTTCTAGCTCCAATTTAGAAATAATACACTACCTAGTAGTTTTCAACTGAATAAACTTACACGTAAAAATGTATTATATTAGTAATAGTGGTAATTTTGACTGCTATTACTACTAATATATTATATTACTAGCTTTTGCCCGCGGTTCCTGCGGCGCTAAATTCGGTTATCGGTGTGGGATTTCAACGGAAATTCCTCAATTATAGAAGAAAACCAGCTTACACTCGACGTTTCCAAGTAGCCTATGTCCTTTCACGGGACTTAAACTATCCAAATTTCATCTTAATGGGTACAAGGGTTAAGCGTGAAAAGGTAACAGACATACAGATAGACGGACAGACAGACATAATTACTTTGCATTTATAATATTAGTATAGTTATGAATTATGTAGTATAAGAAATAAAGCATTAAATTTGTACAGACCTGTATAATACTCGTATTGAGACTGTCCACGCCATGAAAGCCTTCGAGACAGAAGAACTTGCAACTTGGGAACTTTGCAATGGTTCTCACAAATAGGAAATAACTGAAACAGTCGCTATTTACGTAAATTTACTGAAACTTTGTCTAAGCTAAAACTGCTGTCAGTACAACTACACTATTATCTAATCTGTGTTCTTTTTAAAACTTTTATCTAATTTGTCTTGAATGCTGTCCTGAGTCAAATCTTTGAAGTCAATTTTGACATAAGATTCAATAACTACTTATTACTGAATGTTGTTGTAATTTTGCTTGCACTTTGTGTTCACACGACAATGAGTTACAAACATCGATATGAAAAAACAATAGATATGTCCAAAAAGCACCGGCAGGCTAGCCGCCCATAGTCTAATTTTTAGACTATGTTGAGTAGCGGATCGATTTGACGCAACAAACACAAGGTCACCCTCGGCGAGTGAACATCTAAAGATTTTTTGTTTGTTTTATTTAAATAATGTCGTATGGTGCTGTAAAAAGCTGTAAAAACTATAAAAAAAAGGTAAATAAGAGTTCCAGCGACGTAACTTATCACATTTTAGTATTATTTTTTCATAAATAACCGATTTACTTTAATTTATAATAAATTACTTTAATAGAGGTGCACTATTTTTATCGAAATCATGTTAGTCATCACTGTAATCTTGTCCATAAAAAGTGTTATTTTTTCAATTTCATGGCATAATTTTAAACCTTTCTTTTTATTTGTGATAAAAAGAATAAATTACACTTGAACTGTGACTGTTTTTCAAGATTATTAGGATATCGTTTCATAAATTCACAACGAAAATAAATCGAAGTCAATAAAGTACCTCACCTCTATTTGAGTAGAAATTGTTGTGGAGTCTTTATTTCGAAAAATTATTGACCTAATCTAAACCGTATTACAATGACATAAAGAATAAATTAAATATGTGATGCGCCATCTACCCGTGAGTAGCTAAACTAATATCTATATCGGTTAGCGAAATAGCTTTATTTGCTTAGTGTTGTACGCATCAGATAAAGATATCGATGTTTTTTACCCGTTGTGATCAATTTACACAGCTGTGGAAATGAAGTGAATTGATGCTTGTAGTCAATGGAATGTTTTAGGGTTGCGTTCAAAATTTCAAAAGCGTTCGAATAATTACATTATTTTTAAAAAGTTAAATAATTCTGTCAACCTGTGGGTACCATCAGTTAAATGAAGATTTAATTATACATTTTAACGCGCTTATTTAATGCAAAATACATCTAAAAATACTGCTTTTCATCCGACTTTAATTTTAAATGCGAAAGTTTGGATGTTTGTTACTCAATCACGCGTCAACCACTGGACGGAGCGGGATAAAACTTGGCACACATTTAGGTTTAGTCCTGGAATAGAAAGGAAATAGGCTATTTTTTTATCCCGGAAAATTCACAAGTTCGCCACTTTTCACAAATTCCACTTGTAAGAACTACAGCTTTACATAGCAAACTTTCATAGTACCATCAAGGAGTTTCCGTAAAAATTTCCCGCCGATAACCAGTTAATTTAGGGCGGGTGGAGCCGCTGGGCAAAATCTAGTCAGTAAGAAACTATTGTCTAATATTGTGTCAAAGTACATATAGTTTTAGAGAATTTGTCTAGCCCCGAGCTTTCCTGTGATTTATAGAATATAGGATGATGGACTTGGATAATGTTTTTATTTCGCTTATTTGTTAAGCTTTATGTTATGTGATTGTTAACTTTTGCATGCTTCTGCGAGACTTCTTAACGTCTGGAAAATAATACAACGAGTAGTGTATGTGGAGTAAAACCTATAACTAGCTTTTACCTGCTGCTCTGACTGCACTAAATTTGGTTATCTGTGTTAAATTTCTACGGAAACTTCTTGTTTTTAGAAAGAAAGTTTGCAATAGCAAGCTACAGCTCAAGCTATAATTCGTCCGCGTGTAATTTAGTGATAGTTATTTCTACGGGTACTTTGGACTTCTCGGTATTTTATACTATCTCTGGGCAAAATTTTAGGTTTATATGATGCTCCAGTGCGTTGAAAAGGAAGAACAAACAAACTTTTACATTTATTTTATAATAGTATAGTAAGTATAGATTATTTTTCAAATTTCAAATCATATTATTAAACTCATATTATTTATGATAAAACTTTTAGCGTTCATCTATATATTTTCATGCCATGAATCAAATTCGATAAAACGAAAGCTTACGTTAAAGTTTAAATTTTGAACTAATTTAGCCGTTTTAACGTAATGCGTGTTCAAACAAAGTTAAGTTAAAGCATAAAGGTACAAGTAAGGTAAGGTAAAGTATATCTATATCCAACTATGTACTATCTAAATCACAATATTATTTGCTGTTTTATATGTCCACTGCAAACTAATTAGAATTAAATTATTTAGGTTCATTTATAATTTAAGTATATTTCATTAAATTAGACTTTTAAAAAGCCTAAAATCACCAGTTTAATTAACAATTTTATAGATTCAGAATGATTTTACTACCGATAATATAAAAATATGTGTTGATAGTTAGTTAGGACTTTGAATTTTCCAAAGATATTTTTGATCATCAAGCATCATAGTAATCTATCGATAATTTTGTTCATATCGCCACAGGAACAACACTGAGTCTAATGTAAAATTAAAGTACTGCTACTTATCACAAGATGTCACTAGTGTCAACGTGTAAGCCTTATGTAATGAACATAAGGTTTAAATTCGAATAAAAATTGTGATTTTCTTGCCCCACTTCACCTACTCCACCCCCCCTATCAACGGCTACGCCGGTTTCCGAACCACAGTGTCATGTTACCATATCTATTGTTTTTTCATATCGATGGTTACAAACCATTAGGTGTCTGGTCTGTCAGACTAAAATATTTGAAGAAAATTTTTAACAACTTTTTGTTTATAAGATTGATGTACTAGGACTTTATAAGTCACTAGGAGTTGTATCCATATAAAATAAGATAATCGCATGGCATAATTATGCCAGCAGATCGTATCACTCACACACTTACAGAAAAAAAAAACATTTTAATAAATTTTAAAAAAAACGATAATGCACCAATGTCAACAGTTTAAATTTATCAAAGGTACCTAAAATCAAGTAATAATTAGAAATTTAGTTTATTGCCTTATTAAGCGTATTTGATACTGTACGCTTAAGAATATTGTTTTTTAATAGACGATATACTTTTTACACTTAACTTAACTTTACTTTCTTTTAATTAAGCGAAATTTATTCTTATGAGTCATTTCAGCATACGTCTCGGCAGATTACTTAACACATTTTTAAATTAGTTTCGCTTTTGTTACCGTAAACGAATTTTCCGGCAGGTTTTTCACAGAGAAAGAGATTTATGACAGAGAAATTGCTGAACTGTATAATTGGTTCTTGTGAATTTGTATAATTAAAAAAAAAACTCAATTTATCGAACGTAGTGTCACGTGTATAGTAAATTAGTTTGTTTTAATTAGTTGAACGTAAGTTAAGGAGTAGTATAGTATTAAAGATACCATTAAATTTGTGGTTTACATGTGTATTTAGGTACTATAGGCTTAGTGTGAGTTTTTGCGTATTTGTAACTCTGCTATCGCATTCGCGTATTAATTTGAAGTTGTTTGAGAAGAAACCGTTGCAAAACGCGTCCGCTAGAGGCGCTGCTTCATTCGTGTATTTAGTTGACGCGAACGCGATAGTAACGTTACAAACCCACACTAGGCACACAGTGTTTGTAACTCTGCTATCGCATTCGCGTATTAATTTGAAGTTGTTTGAGAAGAAACCGTTGCAAAACGCGTCCGCTAGAGGCGCTGCTTCATTCGTGTATTTAGTTGACGCGAACGCGATAGTAGCGTTACAAACCCACACTAGGCACACAGCTCTCTAGTTTTAACTTTAACGACACTGAATAACAATTACTTAGCGCTTACTATTGTAGGTTATTTTTAAAGTGCCTACCTTTTTTTAAGGGAGTTTCTACTATGCAATGACTAAGTTTTATTTTGTATGTGTTACCGTTTCTAAGATAAGTTTCTAAGTATAAGTAAGGAAATTCGCCATAATAATATACTTCAAATTCCGTAAAAATCAGCCTTATAACGATAATGGTTCACTAGATAGAGTCCTTAAAAGGTTTGACAGACAAGCAGACAGCGCTGGCTTAGGAATAGAATCTATTTAGCACCAGAGGGCGCGGAAAACTTGAAACAGAAGACTGTTTTTTATGTGCTAAACGAATTTATATACGCATTTTTTTTGATTACCTATTTGTTAGTTACCGCAATTTAATATTTTCACTAAACAAATATTTTGGAATCAAATAAAGCTGTCACATTCTCAGTACTATCAACTGTTCATAAAATGGCTGAAATAATTATCAGAAACAAACGAGTGAATCGTTCGAGCGATAAAAGACTTAATTGGGGGAAAACGCGTCGCTCACAAAACTCGCAAATCAGCGGTTATTTACCACTGTCACCATTATTATCTCTAAATGGAAAACTAGCACATTGCCCGCGGTTTAACTAACGCAATTTAAATTTTCATGATCCATGTAAACTCTCTTCCCATTTTTCATACCGGAAAAAGCACGAAATTCCTTATTTTTAACTGAATATCTTTATGCCAAATTTAATTCCTTTTATCTTATCCTACTCCTTTCACCCCTTACTCCCACTGTAACTTCCAAAATCGTTTAAAGGTGTCATTCTTAATTTTTATTCGGTCGGTCGATCGGTATTTAATTGAAGCGCGAATAAACACTTGCTTAACGAACATATATAACTTTACGAATAACTGTTACAGCTTTGTTACAAATATAGTTTACCTTTAAACAGAGTCTATTTAAGTATATATATATATATATATTATAGAAAACTAAATCCATTATAGCTCCTGTCAAGTTCGTAGAATTGTTAAGACTGCTCCATCTTCGCTCGTATCGGTACTTTCCACCAGACGAGGACGAATGGTAGGCGTACTTATCAGACCGAAAAAATTGTGTACGTGAACGTATCACAAACATATATATGTTTACATAAGTAAAGCGTGAGTTAAAATTAGAAGCAAAAAGACCTTTATGTAAAAAACGTCTAGGCTAAGAGTTTGATATCAACTAAGTAGCATTAAAAAAATAGTGTAGGTATGTAGTTATTAGGGGCTTTATCTTTATATGTATAAATTGCAAATTTAAGAGAGGTAGGGCACTGCAAGTATTCGCTCGAATAAGCTGCCCGAACAAATAAAGCGGGGCATAGCGAGTACTTGCTCGAATGAGCGGCCCGAACTGGGGAAGTACCTCCACCTTACAGAAAACCGCGGCCACAATAACACTAACATTGAGTAGTGTTGTGTTCCTGGCGGTGAGTAAGGTTGCCAGAGCTCTCTCTTTGAGGATTCGCTGCGCGGACAGCGGAGGACCGACGGTGCTTGTTGCTGTCATTGCTCGGCGTAGACGCGGCGTGCTGGTTCGGCGGTCAGGGAGACCTGATGAAACGGCTGACCGCTGGCCGCCCGCAGGTTGAACGGGTTCCCGAACCCAGGGATCACTTAATCTCCGCCCTGGGAGGCTGATCCGCCAACCTGTGTAAAGTCTCTGAAGTAGTAGTCGTGCCGGAGAAGGAGACCGGAGTGGACCCGGCTACTACAACAGAGGGGGATCAGGGGCCCTTCCGCCCGCCGTGCCAGCAACCGCATCATCTGTGTTGAGCTTCGGCAGTCTTAGTACCGCAACTTTTTGTCTTCTAAGCTGTCTGTGCAGTGAATCCTCATCCGTAGTCTAAGTTACTTCAAACAAAATGGCCAGGAACAGAAAAAAGAAAAGAGTTTTGACAGCGGTTACTCCATCCACATATAATGTAGATTTTTGCAACATAAGGGGTATTCACGCAAATCTTAACGCAGTCCATCACCATCTCGAGACTGCGCAGCCAACCATTCTTTTTCTAACGGAGACGCAGATATCCTGCCCGGCCGACACATCATACCTTCGTTATCCCGGCTACAAACTCGAGCACAATTTTTTGAGTCGTGCCGGTGTATGTATGTTCGTCCGGGAGGATATCTGCTGTCGCCGACTTCATAGCCTTGAAGACAGGGACCTGTCGATATTGTGGGTGCGCGTAGATCATGGGGGCCACACTCGTATCTATGCGTGCCTATACAGGTCTCATAGCGGTGACACGGACGTAACTCGACTCTTCACGCACCTGAGTTTGACGACTGACAAAGTTCTAGAGCAATATCCTACAGCAGAAGTAGTTATTTTGGGAGACTTTAACGCCCACCATCGTGAGTGGCTCAGTTCTCGAACCAATAACTATGCAGGGATATCTGCTCATGAATTTGCTCTGACCTATGGATTCTCTCAGCTGGTACTTTCTCCAACGAGAATACCAGATATAGAGGACCATACAAGCTCCTTACTGGACCTTCTGCTGACTACACGTCCGGATGGATACTCCGTCTCAGTGGATGCGCCTCTTGGCTCCTCGGACCACTGTCTCATCCGGACTCGATTGTCATGCACACAACCCGATCCTTCTGGGCCAACTAATTGGCGTCGTGTGTGGCATTATAAGTCGGCAGACTGGGATGGATTGCGAGAATTTTATGCATCGTACCCGTGGAGGCAGATCTGCTATAGCTCAGAAGATCCTGACGTCTGCGCAGCCGCAGTCACTGAGACAATCCTCGCTGGTATGGAATGTTTCATTCCTAACCTGCGAGTAGCTGCCGGCGTCAAAAAACGACCGTGGTTTAATAGGCCTTGCAGAGAAGCTAAAATTCTTAAGCAAACTGCGTATGAGGCTTGGACCACGGCTCGTAATAATAAGGATCCGAATATTTCTGAGTTAAAACGCAAATTAAATGCTGCCTCGAGGTTCAGTAAGAAAGCAACTGCCAGAGCAAAATTCCAATTCATCGGCAAAATAGGTGGGCGACTTGCGAGCTATCCTTCTGGGAGTCGTGCTTTCTGGTCGCTTGCTAAAGCTGCCGAGGGGAACTTCTGCCAGTCGTCATTACCACCACTGCGAAAGACCGATGGTGACTTGGCCCACAGTGCAAAAGAGAAAGCCGATCTATTGGGCAGTCTCTTTGCCTCTAACTCGAATGTGAACGACGAAGGCGCTGTACCACCTACTTTACCGTGGTGCGGTAAGACCATGCCGGAAATCACTATAACACAGCGCGAGGTCCGGCGGGCGTTGCTTTCCCTAGACGTTCATAAGTCGAGTGGGCCAGACGGCATACCAGCAGTGGTGCTTAAGCAGTGTGCTCCTGAGTTATGTCCTGTACTCACGCGCCTCTTCACGCTTTCCTACCACACTAGGCAATTTCCGTCTTCATGGAAGACTGCAAATGTGCACCCGGTGCCCAAAAAGGGCGATAGATCAGATCCATCGAATTACAGGCCTATCGCTATAACCTCTCTCCTCTCCAAGGTGATGGAGCGTGTGATCAACACACAGCTTTTGAGATACCTAGAAAAACACGACCTGATCAGTGACCGTCAATATGGCTTCCGCCACGGTCGCTCAACTGGTGACCTTCTAGTGTATCTCACACACCGATGGGCACTAGCCATTGAGAGTCAGGGGGAGGCATTGGCATGTAGCCTAGACATAGCGAAGGCGTTCGATCGGGTCTGGCACCGGGGTCTTCTATCGAAGTTGCCTTCTTACGGAGTGCCCGAGGGTTTGTGCAAATGGGTGGCTAGCTTTTTGTCCGGCAGAAGCATACGAGCCGTAGTTGACGGTAGTTGCTCTGATAGCATGGACATTAATGCTGGTGTCCCGCAAGGCTCTGTGCTGTCTCCTACGCTGTTTCTACTGCACATCAATGATATGTTGGACATCAACAACATACATTGCTATGCAGATGACAGTACTGGAGACGCTTATTACACGGGCCGTGCAAGCATCCCACGTTCCGTTGTGGAGGAAAAGCGTGAAGAACTTGTGTCTCAAATCGAGATCGGTCTGTCCAAGGTCTCTGACTGGGGGCGGGAAAACTTGGTCCGATTCAACCCTTCAAAGACACAAGTCTGCGCGTTCACCGCTAAGAAAACCCCATTCACTGTAGTCCCACAATTCCAGAACACTCCCCTCTCCATCTCCAAGAGCATTGGGATCCTTGGCGTTGACATCTCCAGCGATGTTCAGTTCCGAGATCATTTGCTAGGCAAGGTAAAGCTGGCGTCCAAAAAACTTGGTGTACTCAACAGAGCGAAGCAGTACTTCACGTCGGGGCAAAGGTTGCTACTTTACAAGTCGCAAGTCCGGCCCCATATGGAGTACTGCTGCCATCTCTGGGCGGGTGCACCCGGATACCAGCTTGGCCCTTTTGACTCGGTTCAACGACGGGCTGTGAGAATTGTCGACGATCCCAAACTCACTTGCGGTATCGAACCCTTAAGTCTGAGGAGAGACTTTGCCTCCCTGTGTGTGTTCTACCGCTTGTACAATGGATTGTGTTCTGAGGAATTGTTCGAAATGATGCCCACGGCTACTTTCTACCATCGCACCGCTCGCCATCGACAGGGAATTCATTCTCACACTTTGGAACCAAAATGGTCGCGAACAGTGCGGTTTCAGAGAAACTTCCTCCCGCGAACCCTTGGGTTGTGGAATGAGCTCCCTGCCAAGGTTTTCTCTAAGGACTACAGTATGGGGTTCTTCAAAAAAGAAGTTATTAGATTTCTGAAGGGTCGGCAACGCGCGAGTGATGCCCCTGGTGTTGCAAGCGTCCATAGGCTACGGTGACCGCTTACCATCAGGCGGACCGTAGGCTTGTTTGCCACCTTAGTGGTATAAAAAAAAAAAAAAAGCTGATTGTAACATTTGCTAGACTATTGTCGGCGCGCCGCCTTTGCCTTTGATATTGTTTTTGAGCCAGTCTGCTGAACATAGTGTGCGTTCGTGCTAGTCACCACGTTTGAAACTTTTCACACTTTTGTTATACCAGTATTGCTACCAACACCTACCTACAGCCAACTTTTGGGATGTTGCTAAGTTAGTGTTTGTACAATATGTGCAAAATGATGATGAAGATTATTTTGTTATTTTTTTTTAATAAAAGAACGCTTGACAGTTTGTTGCGGTTGCAGGAGATACTAGCTTTAATAGTTTCGAAGCCAATGCTTAACGAACGGATGACAAGGGTGACGAAATAAACAAAAATAGTGATTATTTATCAAAGAACAAACGCGCCCATAGTGTGGAAGTTAATGTGAATTTTCTACATTTGCTTAAATACTCTTGCGACACTATGTCTTCAAATACGTGCACAAATATTTGCACAAAGATCTGGGAGCTTTGTCAAGTCTCTGTACAATTTACTTATTCACCTTATAAAATATTAATGATAAAATAATGTAGGACCTTATATTTATAATCATAGTAAAAAAAGAGAAGTACCTAGGTTATCTTTGTAGGAAGGTAATTTAGTTTGTAGATGTGTCTCTGTCCTGTTCACATTTTGAAAATGGATGGACTATGGACTAGGAAGTTTCTAGAGTGAGGCGCTAGCTAGGGCTGCGAAAAGTGGCTGCAAGCGGTTTAAGCAGTTAATTTTGGAAATATAATAAGGTATAGATCATGCGGCTGATTTTGGAAGCAGTCCCGAACGTTAACCACAAAATACCACGTATTAAGTTAGTTTAAGTTGGTTTCTGTTGTATTCAATCACCGGGACCGGTAGTCGGAACTTGAAAGTGACAGCTGCGGCTCGATTCCGTAAAATGACAGCTAACAATTCTCGTTTGAAATCCATAGAAATAAGATATACATTGCGCATTTGAAATGATGTATGAAATTCATCGATTGTCGCGAAACCGCAATGTATATATTATTTCTTTCAAAAAAGGTTAGCAATCGTTTACGGAATCGACCCGCTATGACCTGTGGTAATTTGTAGTGAGTTGGTTTAAGTTGGATTATTTTATATTATAGTTTCGGCACCGTGGTTATGACGTCATTTGGTCATCTGTGGCCGAAAATGGTTAGGTTTTTTGTTCGAGACTGCTCTCATTATAATTGGACAAATTCAGAAATTTCTGAATTTTTATTAGCTAAATAAAACAAATCCAAATTTTTATCTAAATTTATCACAAAATTATATTTACACCTAACATCTACAGCAAAACCTAAACGCCGAAAATGGTTATAATATGCGGCTACAAGATTTTTTTCTTAACTTATTTTAATTCTGCCGTCAGGCCGACACACTTTCTATTCATTTACATGAGGCGCCACTGTTTTCAATTTATAGTTTGAAACCCATGCAATTTTCTTAGTGATTTGCAAAGTTAAGTCTGTCGAGCAGTAATTTAATAACTTTATAGGTACTAATGCCAATGTGAAACACTTAAGTGATCGTGAACAACCGGAACGATAACCGGTTTTTCGACTGCAATAGTATTCACAATAGGTACGTGTACAGTTTTCACAATCGGTACGGTTTTTATAACGGGATACGGTTTTAGGACGGGCACTTCCCTTATAACCGGCAGCTCGTGAATAACAGGCACTTTTTCGACATGATGATGATGAATTGTGTGGACATCATATGGTAAGTGGATCTTGATGCTGGAACGAAAAAAAAATAGTGTTTTAAAAAAAAATGTTTTTTTCAATAACTGAATAAATTATGAAAACAAAGACTTACTGGGTGCGATGAGGGTCAGGATCCGGCACTGGAGAAGCTAGGGCCAAAGGGCCCACTACCAACGCTGCTACCGTCAACTGTAAATAAAAAAAAAAAAATTTGGAAAATCCAAAAGTGCACGCCTCATAGCGGTCATTCACATTTAAAAAAAATATATAGATATACAGTATACAGTGGTATATTAGTTTTTTATAAATTATAATTAAACGACAGTACTTAGAACGCTAATATTAACTAGGAATCAGCACAGTGTAATACTTTATATATTAAAAACAAAAGTATTCCTGTAAGATGAATTTTTCGACCAATTTCTCTGCCACATACATGGTCACATAAACACAGACTCACGGACGTCCAAGAATGATTAGTTTTAATGTTATTATTTATTATATTAAACAAATTAATTGTTTATAAAATGTACCATATGTGCTAGACAGATTATTTAACTTCATATTAGTGCACTCATATTATCCTGTAAGTGTTATATTAAAAAAAAAACGTCATTTAAGTTTCGAAAGACTGGGTTTTTTGACATGTCAAGAGTAGAGCACTACCTCACCGCTCCGCTCATGAGGCGTGCAATGTACGCTATAGGGACTCAAGGCTGCGGTATAGGCTAGACCGCGAAAATACGCCGTTTTTGTGAAAAGATTTGTGGCTAAATTGTAGCATCTAAAGGATTGAAAAAAATATATGTTATAAAACTTGCTTTTGTCTGGTGCATTACCTTACTGAATAATTTTCATTTATTGTATTTAATGCAATAAAAATCTGGAAGTGACCATTGTTTCAACACTTGTGCTAATTTTTAAAGCGTGTTTTGCATTTGCTTATAATGAAAGTTGGTTAAATAATTAGAATACCTTGTTATCTAGTGCATTAACTCTAAGTTGTAGCAAAAAGTCAAAAAATGTGACTACAAAACGGTAAAAAAGTTAAATTCTATACAAAAAATTAAGAGTTTCAAGGCGTTATTACGGTATAAATTACTTAAGAAGTATATAACATATATATCTCATAGTAATGTATATGACATTATCAAATGATTTATAGTGCATTTACATACACAACGTTAGAATTACAGAAATTAGCTGCCCTATATCGCACTCTTAAAATAAAATTATATTAGAGGAAGAAAATTAAAATAAAATGGTTAAACAACTAAACGTCTGTCAGAGGCAAGTTACTATAAGCTCGTCGTACTCGGATTGTAATGCACTGTACTGTACGGTTTAAGTCGGTTATTCATAATATATACGAACATATGTTTTAACCATATTTTGAACTATATTGTATTAAATATTTACTATTATTTGCGGTTAAAAATGTAAATTTAACCAAAAAGGTAAATTTAATAAAATAAATAAATAAATATTTTTGGACATTACACACAACAATACATACATATTATACTTAAATACACCCAGACTCAAGACAAACACAAAGGTTTTTTGAATACATAAATGCTTGTCCAGTGCTTAAATCGAACCCACACCCTCTGCGCAGCAGTCGGCCATACTACCAACTAGGCTGCGAGGGAATCTGAATTTGAAAGAGATAAATATTATTTATTATGTTGTTGGAAAATGGGTTGCGTCTGATACATAGTTCTACTCAAAGAAGCATTTTTAATATTGTTTACAAAATTTGTAACTCACAAATGTTCGCATTAGCTTTTTTTTATTAAAGTCATGGCTACTTAAAACAACCTTGTGTTCCTCTCTAATTGCAATGTGATCCACTACGGCCTTTCTTAATTTAGAGCCCGCCATCAAACACTGCCTCACTTTTTACAATTCTATTTAGCTACACAGAAAATATTAACCTTACTTTTGATTTCTAAAGTCCATAACGCTTTTAGTTATAATCCACTGTCCATCTCTGATAACTTATCCCCTCCAATTCTGACTTACTTTTTATTAAAAATCCGCCATCAAGCACTGCCTCTCTTTTTACTTTTCTATAGTTAATATTAATATTACTTTTGATTTCTTAAATTCATCACTGGTTATTGTCCCATTGTCCATCTTTGATAATTTATTCCCTTGCCCAATTCTGACATAGTTTTTATTAAAAGCCCGGCATCAATAACTTACTCTCTTTTAAATTTTATTTAGTTACCCAGAAATATGGATCTTGCTTCTAATTTCTACAGTGCACCACTGGTTATTTGGAATACACTGCCTAATAACTTATCCTCTTGCCCAATCCTAGCTTACTTTTTATAAAACTTCGTCAAGAACTGGCTAAGATATTATTCCGTTTTTGGTCGTTAAATTTACCACCTTATTTTAGACGTATGGGATATAAAGCCATCATAGTTCCGTTACATTTTCACCACTTGCAACTTGCCACGCAGGACTAAACTGATAAAATCAAATATATCATTTTTACTTACGGCAATATGGTGGATCATTTCGGCGGGAAGCGTGTGTCCGTATGTGCGCTCGCGAACCGGGACCCGTTAATATATTATCTGTGGTGATTGTGCAAGTTACCAACGGTCACGGTTCCACGCTCGGGTCGACTTGCATCAATACACGTAGCATGTAAACGTTTTTAAAACAAACGCATTTCAGGTTGTAACGTAACTCATAATTGCAGCCAATGCAGCCAAAAAAACAACCTTAGTGTGTGTTGTTCACCCACTGGCTAAGGATTATTCTCTGGTGCATAAGAATTGTATTTTAGGTAATTTCTTTTAAATACGTAAGTACGTAGGTATTATAAATTAGGAATTTAACTATTTTTATTTTATCTAACACTTGTGAATCGATTTATTTTTCATATTATTCGGTTAAAATTATTTATAATACCTTGATATTGTATTTTTTAAATTTCTAAAACACGGTAGAAAAGTATATAGAGTGGAGTTTACACAAAATCTATTCCCATGAGAACTCTCAATCGGGGTAAAATGTGTCTTATGTGTTTCATATCCATAAAATAATTTATATATAATAATTTATGATATAACTGATGCTATAAAATAGGAGCGCGCTTTAATTTAGGCAAGACGCAACTTTGAGGGATATGCGCAGACTAATAACAACTGGCTTTGTCCGCCGTCAAACATTTTAAATTACTTTTCTGTACATTTTTTTTTTAATAGTATAAAGCTATTCTTAGAATGTATTGTGGCCACTTTTAGCAGATATGACATAGAATACTCATATAAACATCCCACAAACAATACAAAAATAGCTTTTCACTAGCTTTGTTTTTATATATATAACATATATTTAAAAAAGGAGTGCTAGTGTCCAGGTAGGTAATAGGCGCCTTAACGGACAAGTCGGATTGTGTAACTACGTATCGATTCATATCTAGTTTCGCCGCCTGTACTTACTGGCACGTTAACCGGTGTGCGGTGTCAAGGGCCGTAAGTGGTCAATTATATACTAGCTAATAATTTACTTTGATTGCTCTACTATCAAAGTTACGGTGAATGGTTTATATGAACGACGTAAATAATTACAAGGCAATTTATTGTTGTTAGTATGTATGCTGTGTTTTTACTGTTCATTTGTTCAGCGATCGAATTTAATGGATGTCACCTGCTTTTTTATTACATCTTTAACGAAGGCGATCGTCAATCAATCAACAAACAAAAACAATCCGAAGGTATCACATTCGATATCTAATAGCCAGCGTTCATTTCAAAGGAGTAACGGATAAAATTGGATCGCTTGTAAATAAATTCTCCATTAAGACGTTTATATCAATGATTAAGACTGTAAATGTTCCGTTTTCCAAAATTGAACAGCAGGTGCGCATGCCAAAGGACGTAATTCAGGACGAACCAAACACCAGGTGTCTCCAAAATTGACTGCAGCTGCGGCAGTTCTTATATTAGCCAAACCAAACGCACAATTGCAGTCAGGGTCTAAGAACATATTGCTACTGTAAAGAATTGTCAGACGAAAAAATCAGCTGTACACGGTAAATAATGAAGCAAAATTTAATACAGTATAGGAATGTAACGAGTATAAATTGTAGTCATTACAACATTTGTGTAGCATTTAAAGTAAGAAACTAAAATTCTAACAGTACAAACAGTACTAGCTACGTTCAGAAAAATGTAATTGGATATATTGCAATAAGAACCTTTCTAAATGTTGACAGTAAAATATATTGTAATTAATATTAAAACTGAATGTATTATGACAAAATACACTCCTAAGTAGGTATTTCTTGATATAGTTTATTTTAACTTCAAACTTTCTAAATGTTTATAGTAAAATATATTGTAATTAATATTAAATTGAATGTATGATGACAAAATACACTCCTCAATAAGTAATTCTTGATATCGTTTATTGTAACTTCAAACTTTCTAAATGTTGATCGTAAAATATATTGTAATTAATATTAAAACTAAATGTGTGATGACAAAAAACACTCCTCAATAAGTAATTCTTGATATCGTTTATTGTAACTTCAAACTTTCTAAATGTTGATCGTAAAATATATTGTAATTAATATTAAAACTAAATGTGTGATGACAAAAAACACTCCAAAGTAAGTGATTCTTGTTATCGTTTATTGTAACTTTAAACTTTCTAAATGTTGATAGTAAAATATATTGTAATTAATATAAAATTGAATGTATGATGACAAAATACACTGCCAATTAAGTAATTATTCAAACTTTCTAAATGTTGATAGTAAAATATATTGTAATTAATTAGTTGTTTAGTTTGCATTCTATTTTAGAGTTCAATAGTAGTAGTGTAGTTTCAAAAATAATATGACCATCGACTTGACAGAGAGAGAGAGATTGTAATATAAGAGTGAGATAGCAATAAAAACGATATTAGGGTTCCATAATGTAAGTTGTAAAAAACCTTTATTAATGTATGAAATATTATTACCAATTATAATAGATATCTACTTCTTACTATCATTCATATGATGGAGAGACCTGATATGAATTGACTGGTTAAAACCACAACATTTAATTGAGCAGGAGAGAGAAAACGATGTTAAGGAATTAACTTATTAGGGTTCCATAAGGTGAAATTGTGCTGTGACGTATGTTATGATTACGTGTACGTCATTTTTTTCATGTATACCTCGATTTTCATAGCTCTAGTAACAACGCTGTTGGTCGAGTGTTTATATGTACCGACTATGCCGCTGAAGTGTTCATGGAACGAATCCTGCTCCGAAAAACAAAAAGTGTAAGTACTCGACCTCTAACCGAACAATAATGCCTATGAGTAGCAGATACCATCAGTATGCTATGTATTACATTCTAGAGAACAGGCGTAAAAACTGGACACTAAACCCAACAATCTGGTAGGTTGTCGGTTACAAACTGTATTATACAGAGAACGTTTCAAATTGTAGATGAAACAAAAAGACATTAAATAGGGCAGTATCTGAGCGACAATAACAATCAATAGTGTAATTGTACACGATATTTATAATTAATAAAGCAGTCTTGTACACTAGTACACACAATTTAGATTATTGCGTCTACAACTCAGTAGATGATAACTCAGACAACTTATTGATATGGTACTCTTAAACGTTCAGTAGATGATAACTCTGACCTTTACTTATATGAATATCATGAAACATCAAACAGAGTGTAACTGTGAGATTATTTCATATAGCACGTTGTAATATTGGACAGATTATAACATTTACAATCAACTTTTTGGTCATATGTACCTTGAATAAAATAGTAACTCTAAAAGAGATCTATAAGGTAACTTATACTATCTGATTATCTTGTGACGGTTTAACATTCCCGGATGGTAGGTTTCACTGTCTCGTATTTACATTATCGAGTTTGTAACAAATACACAACTATATTGCTGTCTATCTTTTACTCTCGAGTGTGTATTCCTTATCCATATATCGTGTAAATATTTTTTTCCGTGTAGCAGAACTGATTAACTCAAATTCCAACCACTGGATTAAGCTCCACTAGCCTAAGGTTTTGTCCACCGATCCCCAATATTTCCGTAGATTGGTACGCGAAGCCATTGAAATAAAAAAGCATAAGAACTTCAATCGTGAGGATGGTTACAAATTGTCGCCTGCTTGGAATCCAGTCATAAGAAAATACAACTCTCGAGTTTCACTAGCAAACGCACCCGAAGACATGTTGTGTGTAGTGATTATGTCAAGTATAAAAACAAAGTGAAGGTAGTTCAACAGCACGCCTCTATTCAAACCCTAAGACGCCGCGCACCGCCAGTTTACCCGTGACTAAGTCGGGCATAACCCAACCGAAACGTCGGGAAAAAGGTATTTTGTTAAATAACGACGTGTTTAATCCCGTTTTATTCTTAAATTAATAATGGAACGCGAAAATTTCAAAACTTATATTCTACACTACAGTTGCCTTGAGTCTGATTTGTTGATTGCTGTTTGTTGGCTAGAGTACCATATCCGCGTTACCATATAGTATTAAAATAAACTGAGCAACAATCTTTTGTTTCGAAGATCTAACGAAAACATGATTTTAAACAAGGACTTTTCAAAAAGAAAAAAAATACTATGGAATAAAATCTTTTTTGATTTGTTTGATGTCATTTAGATAAGTTCTAACAAAAAAATATAATAATAAAAATAATTATTTATAATATTAGTAAAAATATGAGTTATTACTGTTATAAACATTTCGAAAAATACTGAGAAATTTATGAAATATAGTTAAAGTGGACATAATTAATGCGGTTTTTCTCGGTCCATACAGCTATCTCCGTTAGCTAGACGTTAGGAATAATGTCCCGCAGATAAATTAATTCTCGTGGGAACTCTTGATTAGGATAAAAGTATTCTAAATTCATTTCTGTGCCTTCCCGCAGATAAATTAATTCTCGTGGGAACTTTTGATTAGGATAAAAGTATTCTAAATTCATTTCTGTGCCTCCATCTACCCTTGCGCAAAAAATCGGATAATTCCGTTGCCTCGTTGCAACATTATGGAAAATTGCAATTTTCGTCCGTCTTGACCCTCAAATAAGGATATTTTGAACAAAAAAGTTATGTTATTCAAAACGTAATGTAGCCTATAGAAACTGCAAAAGTCCATTCTAAATATTGGTGAAAGAATTTTTTAAATCGGTCTAGTAGTTTTCGATATTACTTCCTTAATCCAAAAATAAAAACTTATTAAAATAATGATAAATTTATTATGCGGTGGACGACACACGCTCCCTACCGTACCGCCTTACCGCAACGATGCTAACTGTTTGGTGCGAATTGATCTACTTTATACACCTCCAGATTCTTTGCCTTCAGGGAGTTTTAAACAAAGAAAGATAATTTCTATGTATATATATTTATTTTTAATGTATTTCTTAATTCTATGAAGATTTGTGTATTTGTAAGATTGGTTTAGGTACTAGGACTTTATAAATCACTAGAAGTTGTTCGTAATATAAGTGTAGATATATACTTTTAACTAAACTCGTAACTTTTACAGTTAAGTTAACTCAGATATTCAAAGTGTGAAACAGCAACATCGAAACACTGTTTTCCTTTGATCTTACTTTATCCACACTGCGTAATATCATGAACGTGTCAAAGCGAGCCTCAGCGGCGAGGGAATGAGAGCAATTTTGAAATGCACCCTATGAGGAGCCAGCAGAATGGCGAATGAGTGCAATCAGATGGATTTCCCTCGGTGCAGTCGGGTGTGTAGGGTTACCGCCACTGACAACTGGAAAATCAGATGTCATACTCTGGAAGTGGAAATGTTTCATATTGAAAATTAAAACTATATGGCTACTAAATATATTTTTTATATCACAATTACTTGTATACAGTGTCATTACGTGCAGGCAAAGCAGGTGATAAGACCTTAATTACTTCGACGGGCTTTTTCTTTGTAAATTTTACTTTTCTCAAAGAAATACGAGAGTTCATAGAATCCACGGGCGATAATGACGCGCCTTTTATATTAAGTATGCATAAAAGCTGTCTGTACAAAATAAGAACTACACGCATACTACAAGCGAGCATTTACAAGTTTTAACTTCATCTAAAACTTTTTTATTCATAAATTCTCTGGATACTAAATATCTGGCGGTGCTGTCTCTCTCTACTTACTTCTTCCCTCCCCGCCATTTTATTTTTTTTAAATTCACAAATGTGAAAAAAAACATTGTGTGTAACATGGCGGTACGGAAATTACAAACTCTAGTCATTAAAGCCTTTGGCCTTAGACTTCTAAATAGCCTCTCGTAAGTAATTTTCTCCTTACCATCCTCAATACATAATTTACTATATGATATTAAAATAAACAAACAAATACTTAAATCCAAATGTCATCTTTCGTGTGTGTCCAAAATGAAGTGTGAAAAATAAATAAAAAGGAATAACTGACAAAATTTTATTTTATTTTACAGAAAGTTTGTTTTTTTTAGGTTAATGGACAAAAATATTTCTTAAAAATTTTGATTATTTATTACGATGCAAAAAGATATTTTTTAATAAATTAAATAAAACTCATAAAATATCAATTTTACATTTTGAATTTTGATATGAAATTAAAACAGTAATATTGTGATTACTAATAAACGCTTCTGTAAATATTAAATATTACTATGACGTATGATAAAAATAAATCCAACAAATTCCAAGAATAACTAAAACATTGACAGCCATAAACAACTTTTAGCAGCCATTTTAGTACTTCTTCTTCCATTAACAACTCCACTTATCCATTAGCCTCACATCAAAGATGTATCTAGCCAGGTATGTATCAGTAAACGTCCCAAAGTGGGCTTTAAGCTGGGTCCGCCAACAGCGGTTCGTGGAGCGGCTTACTCATGTAATCTCTTCCGTGTCTCGCAGGTCAGTCAAGCTTCACCTGTTCTCAGATTTGTTTTTTCTTCAATTCTCCATTTGAGCAGAGAAAACGTTTTGACGGGAGCTACGTTCGGTTATAGGATATTTTACTGCCAAGTTTTTTAGTTTTTCTGATCCGGTGGTCACAAATCAAAACTACAGTTGCCATATTAAAATGGTGTGAACTTAAAACGACACTAGCGACCAAACACCAAAGATCAGAAGGTCTGAAAAGTTTGTTGCAGAATAAACAGTTAAGGTAAATAAGCTAATTTATGAATTTTCTAACCGAGACCAAAATCTCCAAGAGGTCGAAAAACTAATCATACTTCTCGCCCTTTCTTGCATATATACTTTTTTGAAGTGAAAACTTCTTTAGCGGCGATGTGCACTTTTTTTGTGATGGGTAAACAAAAGGTTAAACTCGCGTCAGGCTGATCGAAAATTCGTAAGACGGAAACCATAATGCCACGCCATAAAATATCGCAAGACGGAAACCATAATGCCACGACATAATATGACGATTGGCAAAATAAAAGGTTGATTTTTAAGTGAAAACTTCCTTAGTGGCGTTGTGCACTTTTTTGTGGTGGGTGAAAAATGTTAAACTCTTAAGGATGAATAAAAATTAAGAGGAAAATTGGGTTGATGAAAAGATGAAATTGCAGATTACACATGTTAAAATGTTATAATAAGGTTGTATGTTTTCACTTCTGTCGGCACTAACGAAGTGCAACCCGTTTTTTTTATTCGAAATCGTTACAACTGTTGCCGAAGTGTCTGTCTTCCTAATACGTGTCACGCGCTTGTGTCGTCATGTCCTTAAATCAATTAATACATAAATAAACGAACAATCTCAACTGACCAATAGTGTCCGCTGTGGTTGTAAGATGTTTGATGTAAATATTTTATTTTTTTGTAAAGGAGGATATAACTCATCTTGAGCTTTTTCCAATTCACCTAATATTACTTGCTTATACACTGAACACTGTACACATTAAGTTTCCAAAGTTGGCAAAACTGATATTAGTTTACATGCAGTGTTCAACAGAGAAGGTAGTTGCTGCAGAATGATTATTTGCCTAAATCCAATAAGCTCACTATGGCATCTGAAGCTACGTTACAACTAGATGCAGTGATTAGCAGCATGATTTTCTAACGTCAGGATATGTTTTTTGGTTTAGTTCTCAGTTTTGGGTAAATTCTGCCTTCACAACCGAGGGATCTAATTTGTCTTTTTATGCCTCTTAACCTTATGGAGACTGCACTTATCAAAAAATAATAATTGACATGTGTTTGACTTTGTTTTTAGTAGCTTCTTGCCAGCCTTCATACGTCCCCACTGTTGGGGCACGGCCTACCCTCATAAGCAGGGTGATTTGGGCCATAGTCGTGACAGTGCGGATTGTGGACTTCACATACGTCTTTTTTTTTTGACGTATGCAGACACCGAAAAGCCAGTGGTATGAATCAGTGTACTTGCGAAATTAAGAAAGACTCATTGGTACATGCCGACCCAGGGTTCGAACCTCCGTCTCTTGGGACGTGAAGTGAAATTTAAACCCCTCGGCCACCACCGACTTTTTTAGTAGCTTACTAACTTATTTATATTACTTACTAAGTGTTTCAATACAAATTGTAAACTTGTTAGCTGATTATCAAAATATTGTATTAATACTTTTAATAGAACCTCTTGTCAGCTCTTTTTGGCAGAAATTATTTTGTTTACAATGTATCGATGATTCAAAAGTGTTCTCAGAAACCTATTTGAACAAATATTATTTGATTTGATTTGTAATAGAAACTCTTTGGAAAGAGTTAGTGAATTGTTACTGTTTCCCTTTAAACATTGCTAGAAGTCGCATTGGAAAAACCGAAAAGTAATCTAGACTGAAGTTACACCCGGAGAAGGAATGAGACGAGCGACTTATTATCATAAATTCGTTATACAGTTGTCTAGTTACGATCGACGTTGTAGTCGATAGCGTACTGAAAGGCAAACTTCTCCGGGCTCTGTTCGAACTCTGTTATCTCCTCCTCAGATATCCAGACTCATTGTTATTACCCGTCAAAGGACTTGTCATTTTACACGTCTCTTTGTGCGCCATTTTTTTATATTTCTCTTCGTAGATAAAGAACAGTTCAGTGTAAAGATAGTACTTGAAGTCGACACTTTGGGTTTTATTGGTTGGGTACTAGTTTGGATATGTTATAGTTAAAGGGATTTTGTTTCTAAACAACCCAACGTCCTGAATTTTGAGGAATTTAGGATGATTCACTAAAGAATCTAAAGAAAAACTAAAACTTAATAGTGCAGTTGAAACACTAAAAAAACTTTTATTCAATTTTTGTTTGCTTGCCGTTGTTGTATTTATCAAAGGCAACGATGAATGAAATGAAATTAATATTTTAATTGTGGTTATAGTTAGTGAAGTTTAAGAAAGGCATAAGATGGCGTTAGGTATCATACCAACATTGCTTATAAATTAGTATATTATAAAAAAAATGCTTATTTTGCAATAAAGTTGTACAATACTATGTATACTATGGTACCATTGGATTCTGTTTCAACCTACGATATACTTCAAATATGTGATAAAGTGTCACAGTACAGTAATACGCGGCATTATTAACAAATTATAATTTGGTGGGAAGCAAGCGCTGCCACGCACACCTCGAGTAATTTGATATTAAACACGCGGCTGACAAGTAACGTGACTGTGCGGCACGTTCATTACTGTTATTAGATGCTGTGTACTGTGTTGAATACTAAGTTACTGCATTTTAGTGCATGACAGTACTACACGGTACTGCTCTTGTTACTGCAGTTTATGAATGTAATATTAACTTCCTGCTGTACTCATACGTAGAATTGCATTTCTGAACGTTTGTTTACGTTAAGAGAATACGATTCGGAGCGCCTCTCAGCGTGCTTCATACAAACGAATTTCTCACTTATTTTTGGGTTTTGGCACTTGCTGATCAAACACCACGAAATTTTAAAGACATGTTCTAGTAATAAATATAAAAATAAATCTAGGTCTGCAGTGTGTCAGTTTTCTATTAAATTTTATAATTCAAAAGTTATACAGGATTCTAGTTTTTCATAAAAATAGTTTCAAAAAAGATTTCTAGTTGATAAAAACATTTTTCAAGATTTTGGAAAACCACAGACATAGGTAATCGGGTTAGGATTATGACTACGAAATTTCACAGTGATTGATCAGTAAATGTCAAAAACAAATGAGAAATTCGTTCGTATGAAGCCTGCTGCGAGGCGCCGCGAAGTGTATCCTCTTAAGTGTTTAGTATATTAAGTAGATTAGATGTCGGGAAACATTCATTGTATTTGTTATTATTACAACTTTCTTAATAAATTTATTATTATTTATTAGGTAACAACAATATTATTATGTAAAAAAGGTATAAGCACCATCACTACACCGCTAAAGGGGTGGTCAGAGATATAACGATCCTTTTATGTTTTTTTTTTATATAATGACAGTATACCAGAGTTTACAAATGATGGTCTTGATTGCTTAATTTAGCCAATATTATCAATATACATAAATATTATCTTACTTAATTTTAGGAATGGGGCCGCCATCCCTATTTCAAATTTCAACTAAAATGAAGATATCTTGTGTTACATTATGTCGTCGTAAAATATCTTTAAAAATTGCAATCACGTTACTTTTTAACTGCAAAACTTTATTTAATTTCATAGCAGCCCAGATATTCTTTGGTGGTTTATTAAGTTCATAGGTAGTTGAATATGTTATTTATTATTGCCACATCTAAGTATGACTTCGAGAAACAAATAGGCACGTAAGGAATTGCTTTGAAAATTAATACTACATTGTTAATATGACCGACTTCGCGAGAGATCAACTCAATTATAAAAAGCTTCTTACGTTTATTATCTCTCAGATAAATTATTTTATCCTTTTTAGATTACTTTTTAACCGTTGAGGGTTTTTTCAAAACTTTAAAATTTGCTTTTTTCAAATTATTTTTATGTTACGATTAAGTTTCAACCGTCGTGGGTTTTCCAAAAGTTTTAATTTAGCTTTTAGACTGGCATATCTAAATAAGGCGTATATGTAATACATAAATCGCACTGGGTCCGCGTTATGAACCATGGCCCAAATAGCCCTCGGTGAGGGTGGACCGTGACCCAACAGTAAGAAGTATGAGGTTGGTATAAGGAAAGACATCGAAAGTTCCTGCAATATTATTTTGATAGAAATAAAAAGTATAATATCTAACCTTTTAGAATTAGGATTATAAAACGAATATTTTTTAATATTTTTGCATCTTAGTGGCAAAAAGCTATCATTCGCCTTATTAGGAGTTCATTCCTTCAGAAATGCTCCACTTGAATTTTTCCTTCCTATCTTAATTAGAACGTGACCCCTGAAGTTAATTAGTGCAATTACGAGATCCAGTCGGGTGAGTTTTTATGCAGTGCGATGCTCAAGCAGCAAGGAAGCAATTGTGTTAAACTGAATTAACTGTAGAGCACGCAGTCGGCATATTAAAATAATTTTCTACTACGAACTTATGTATGTCTGTTTATCTTCACGGTTTTCAACACTTAAAGGGGGTGACCAGTGACTGGATACACACTCACGTTATAACGTAGTAGACAGTAGTTTGTTCTAAGTGACAGGAGGTGAGTCTACCACCAAACACGTTTGTCCTAAGTGATAAGTGGTGAGCCTGTCACTGCAACATTGCTACTGATATAATAACTGAAACATAATAATAAACAGAACGGGGTATAAATAACAGTTATGTTCTTTTCTTTGTGAGTGATTAAAAGTACAGTACAAATACCTATTTTCTGAAACAACTTTTTCTATGCTGTACACTGGACTAACTAATTGCGTACTAGACTAGCGCCACTTATTTCCACTGAATCTCACTGACACCTATATGCCTATGCATCTTATTTATCCTATGGGCTAAAATAGCGTGATCTTTAGCGCGAGTTATTTTAAAGGGGACGATAGACGCAGTGACCTTGCTCAAGTATAAAACAAGCTAAAACCAATTTCATTAGCTTTAATCAATTTCTTCATGTTAACATAAGGTTGAACTTTGCAAATCACGTTTTATGGTAGGTACTTACGCGTAGCGCGACTGATTTTTTTCATTAAAAAATAGGCTTTATATAAAAAAAAATTAGTCGATTTTTCTTTTAATATTATTCTATACATAATTGATGTATTTAAAAAAAATGGGTTCCTTAACTTTCTACGAACGAACTAAAACACTACGACAAATGAACTCATTTTTTAGTATTTTTTTGTGAAATTATATAATAAGTCAGATATACCGTTTTCGGATATTAGGGTACATTATCGCCTTAAAACGTTTTTTTTAACTTCATCTGTAACTTAACCAACTAAACAAATAAAATTGTAATGTAAATAAATTTTGGAAGTCTTTTAACAACTTCTAATTGTGGTATAGATTAGAAACTTTGCAAACGTATGTATTACTGATAACAAAACAGTAATGTGATTCTATCGACTTGATCTAATGATGGAACCAGAGGGTGGATGGTAGTGGAATGGCTTCTAGGAAACTAATCGAGTTTGTGCTCATTTGGTTTTTTTTTAACGAATACAATACTTAGTGTATTGTACCTAATGAGTTCAGTTAACTTTACAATTATATGTAGATATAGATAGTATAACTATGTGTATTGTGTGCGTACGTTGCAAATCATTGTGGGATTGGTATGGTGCGCTGTCCATTACTTAAACATAAGCCCTGCGGTACTGGTAAAATATTTGTTATTTTTACTAAACTTTTTTGCAATCCTTTGTTCTTTGCAAGCTCGTGGTGCGAGTACCGAAGTGTAGCGTGCATATAAGCAATTATCATGCACATTACTAGCACACTTCTTGCTATTTAGGTTAATTTTCTGCCTTTTGAGGACCGTATAGTGTACTTTATTGAATTTTCTCACACGAATGCATTTCCTCTTTTATTACTTGTGTAAATATGCTATTAATGAAAGATAAGAAATTATAGTGCTTAACTTCATTTATTGTTTGCATACCTTTTTATTACATAAATTACTCCTTGACGTTCGAGTACCTAATTTTTTTCCGTATGCCATACCCAAGAAATCTTCTCCTATATGTTGGTTGAAGAAGTTATAGACAAACCGAGTCAAAGACAAAGTTGTGTTAAATTAAAAGCTCTGTTTTCTTTTTGTTTCAGGTAACATTTCATGAATCAGCAGTAATCAGCAGTATTCAGCAGTAATGGAGGGTTTCAGTAAATTGAGGGAGAAATCTCATTCAACCCTATATCAAACATCTGTCGCAATAAGATGAGCAAACTTCGAAGCAACATTTCAGTCTTATAATGAAACATTTCGAGCAAAATAAGCACTTTCAATGTATCTTCCTACTTGAGCGTCTCTGCTCGTCCCTTTGAACCCATTATTAACACAAACGTGTCTAAATGAAAATTAAATTGCTTAAAATTTACTCTTAAGCTGTGTGACTTGTAATGTATGCTAGAATTGAAGATAAAGGGTATAAGCCTTATTGGCTTTATTAGTCTTAGCCCGTCGCTTAACGCAGCAAAACCGACGGTTGCCCCTTCGGAAGCTCAACTAAACATATGAAAATGAGCTTTTAACACATAAAGTGTTAAACGAAAATGCATCATATTGACGTTAACCTTAAGTGTAAATTTCAAATATGGATGTCGTCATTTAATGCGTTGTGGGAGACGGTATGTGTGACAGTGAAGAGTTTCAGCATAAACGTGAAGACTTCTTTGATGTGCAACCCTCTCGCCTCGAGCATGAAAAGCTCTCGTAGATAAAGTGCATTTCGATATTAGAAGTTGCAAACAGTTTTAAAGTGAAATTTACGGTATAAAATTGTTTTCCACTTTCGAGTGATGGCGTGACCCGTGCGAAACGGATTGAGATATAGAATAGGAAATGCAGTCGAGGCGTGCATTTCGTTTGTTTCGTTTTACTTTTTTTATTTTACATTTTGCGTCATAAAACCTCTTTTTTATGGTTTCGTATCTAACAGTTAAACCAGGCTATGTACGAACACGGAACTCATCGGTACGCGAAGAGGTTCCGTACCACAATTAACATTATTTAAGACCACAAACAAAAACAGAAAGTGTTCCGCTAAGCGGTGACCCATCCAATGACTGGCCAAGCCCGACGTTATTTAACTTTGAATATCGTAGCCGAAAAATAAACGTGTAACTGTTTATCTTTTTAATTACTAGATGGCGATGTAACGGTGATTTAAGATGGTAATGGCTCGGGTCCGTCTCATACTGGGCTGGTTTTGATTATTTGTTGCAAGTTTGAAGTTTGTGTGTTTAATAATTGTGTGTGTTCTGACAATAACCAAAAATAGCAAAAAAAGTGAAGCAAAAAAAAGCTCTTAAATTTTTACTTCTTGAACTTTTTTATTAATGTTAAATAATACGCCATTAAATCATATATTTCGGTTTTAAAGTTAAGAGCCCTTTAATGGCAGACAGACAGACCGCGTAGGCTTAGGAATAGGGCTCCGTCGGCACCCTCTTCAAGGTTCAAGATGGGCATGATGGGCATTGACATGTCGGCTATTCTTTTCAATAATAGGTACAAAATGCTATTTGACCAGAAATTTGGTACAGGAGTAAATCTAAACTATCCACATCTAACTAAAAATAATATAAGAACTATTATATCTGAATGTTAAATGGGGTAACTATATATATCTATATTTTTATGTGTCATAGTTTTTGTCTTATAGACAGATATATATGTACAAAATTGACTGGTCCCTCCTTATCTAAGAAATTTACGAACCAAATATTTTGAATCGCTTTAGATTGATGAGAGTTTAGTTCAGATTTGAAAATAAAATTCAGAGATCAAATAAGAAAGCTCTTAAGAAATAAAAATTATTTTTCCTGAATACTAATTGCTCTGAAAAATTCTGTCTTATTTCTGACGGTTCATCAAGAACTGGCAACTGCGGTAATAGTATTATATCCCTGTTCATTCATTTTACCACTTGTTTTTATGAAACAAGACGATGTGCGTTGCAATTCAGCCGATTGTATATTGAGCAGAGCTCACGAGTGTCATACGACGGTTTTCAACACTTTTGGATCGCCAAAGTTATGAAAGGCGACCTTAACTGGACTAAAAACTAACTAGACAAAGAGTTTGATCGTAAAAACTAATATATTTAAAAGGAAAACATATCTTTGTACAAAAACCAAAAACAACAGTATCAATGTTAAATCAATTTCCAACTTTTACACATCATTATTGCAAACGAATCCGAAAGCAACTCTCAAACATTCCATTTCAAACAATTTCTAACCCTTTTCAAAATTACAGTTAGAATATTTTAACAAAGAAAATTGATCTGGGAACTATTTAAGGGGTCCCTTTAAGGGCCCGGCACGCATTCAGGAACTAGTTTAGCATATTGTGATTACGCTTGGGACTCAACTTTGTCTTTACCAATGTCGAAACGTGAACCTTTGAGCAAAACAACTGCCACCGTACGTTATTGATTTGATGTTTATTGTTTTGATGTTAGTTTGGAACATTAATCGGCTCCTGATCTTACCCTTTGCGGGTGATGTGTTACATAACTGTGGTTTGAATTAAATTATAGTTCTGCAACTGTAATTTGCTTATTACAAAACCTCAAACAGTTGGCCACTCCACCTTCCATCACCATTTACCTAGAAGCTACTGAGCAGTGGAATCTTCGCTTGCCTCGTGCAAGGGATGAAAAAGCAAATCAGTCATTTAGGGACCTGTGTGACCACCCGTTAGCAGTTAAATGCTAAAAAACACTTGTGCTGAATTTTGTGAGGCTTAGGTGACAAGCTAGCGATTGTAATCTAATTTGTGACAGCTGCAAATAGCTGCAGAAATGAATGTTTAAGGTTCCGCAGCCAAATGGCAAAATACGGAACCCATAAATTTATCATGTCCGTTAGTATGTCGCAGCCCTATTATTTCCACGTCTTTGGGTAGATTCTAATAAAATTTAACAAAAATGCGTATTTTGTGAATCGTCATACAGATATGTTATGAAAATTGAGGAAAAATGTAAAGGGGTAGCTCTCCAGTTTAGAGTGAGTCTTACGGTCTAAAACTAAATCCTGTTAAAACTCAAGCGATAATTGTTGGCAGCTCACGTCTTTTAACAAAAGTGACTCAGTATAAAACCTGGGAATACAAATCGATCGTTTCTTGACATGGGGTAAACACGTAAATGAAATTAGCAAGAAATTGTTCGCGCCTAACAGCTCCAGAAATACTTGCTTGTACAGAAATATGTTACTAGTCGTAAGCTATTTTTAAAAGCTTTTGTTTTGTTTCTAGGATAAAACTGCGAGTTTTAGATGGCATATCTGCTAAAAACGGCCACTTTTAGCAGAAGTGATATCTACAACTCGCAGTTTTATCCTAGAAACAATAAAAAAAGTTCTGAAATTGATTTCCTTTTCCTTTGTAGAAATAGGAAATTAAAAATATCAATGGCGGCGCTAGACCACGTAAGGAACCCTCTTAAATAAGCCCACTAGGTAAAAATATAGTTCAATCTCTCCGTTTTCATCTGATTGTGCATTTCATCCTTTGCAGATTCTGAGCATAAGTCATAGTTTCCTTAATTTTTTTCCTTAATTTTCCTAACATTTACCTTAGTTAATTCCTTAGAATTAGCCAGCCTGATATAAGCAAAGAAAGGTTAGGAATAAGAAACATTACCACACGTACTTCGGATTAGATCCTAAAATCTGAAATAAAATTGGTGAGAGAAACTTTATAAAGTAATCATAGAAGTCGAATAAAGAACGAACTACTTACAAAACTTCCTTACATTGAGACGAGAAACAGTAATGAAAAACAGATTCGTTAAAAGCGCTTATAATTCTTTTCTTGACTTGGAAGTAGGAACCTATACAAAATTTTCAAAGTAATATTGAACTTTGCACAATGCAAAATTTAACATGCATTACTATTGTTTTTCATAGGCCTTTTTATTGAGTCACTCACATTGTTTGCTTAGATACTATAGAGGGGTATAAAGGTATATTGCTTATAGTAAAATTTAAATTGAATCAGAAAACCATAAAAGTCTTAATTTTTTTATGATGATGATGGTATAGAAGTTTGGATGTTTTTAGTGTACGTCTTTTATTTTGTCACTCAAAAGTAAACAGTAAAAAAAACTGACTTCAATAAGGCACATAGACACCAACTTCAAACTGTAATTCAGATCAGATCTTTGGAAATATGTAATTATTTTTACCTTTTTAGTGCATCTTTTTAAATCCGGTTGTTTTTTTTGTTAAAAAGTTTTAATTATAATATATTATAATTTTATCAATATAAATAAATATTTTTATAGCTAAGATAAAAAGCCAGGGCTCCGACCTTGGGATCTCAAACGAGGACAGATGATTTCTATGTATGTATATTTGTGATGTGTTATTTGTAATATGTATGTTGTATTTTTTATTTCTATGAAGATTCGTGCATTTGTAAGATTGATGTAATAGGACTTAATAATGCTTAATGCTTGTAGTCGTGTGTTTACTAAACTTATTATTTTGCATCTTTTTAGATACCTACTAAACTTTGAAGGTGACGGAAAAGAAGAGATCTTATTGATTATACACTGAAAAAAAATAATTCAATAAAGCACTTTATTAACTAGAACTTTATTGCGAAAATAAAAACAATATTTAAAGTTAATGTAATACAATTATTACAGCAATAAAATTAAAATGATTGATTGGTTCACTAAGATTCTTTGTTAATTTTGGCATAAAAATAATTGCAATAACCATTTCAATATTGTCAAAAGCAATAAAGTTAGAATTATAGGTCGTTCAACAAAGCAGCTTGTCATTTTAACAAAAACATGTTTGAATTAGTCAAATAGGAATTATTGTTGATGCAATATTGTGATTGTTCGTTGCATTAAGAAGCTTTATAAAGATTAAAAAGTGCTTTCTTGTTATAAGCATCATGTAATTTATGAATTCAATATAGTACAATGGTCTGTCAACAAAGTACTTGATTAATATAACAGGTACTTCATTAATTACAGGTTTTTTCATTATTGAATTAACCAAGAAAAATATTAGCTTTGTAAATGAAGGTATTTAAAATAATAATGCAATTTAGGAGTTTCTGTAAAGTTGTTAGTTTAGCGATATTGCAGAAAACAATCAGTTTAATACAAGCTACAATCAGTTGGCTGACGTCACGCGACCTGCATCGCGCTATGAGATTTTTTTGATAACAAGCATATATATCAGTTGGTCCATAATATATTAGTATACAAACTAAACCGTACAAAAGTGAACCACGGTGGTCCCCAGGCAGTATACCTCGCCTGACCGGAGATCTCACATCTTCCGTCGCTTCATAATTGGTAATACCGAGCTAAACATTAAGCATCATCCGCAGCAAGCCAGCTTTCTCCTTCATCTACCAGTACACGGACCAATAGTCAACCGCACGCTTTTCATCACATAGCGCACTCCGGGCTTCCGACGTAGTTTAGGCGGCGCATTAACTTGGCATTTTCAAGATTGTAAGTGCGCAAGCATTAATGCAAGAAGTATCGACCTTCGGTCTGGTAGTGTTATAGCCGATCTCCTTCACACATTCTTGTTAATCGGAATAAAGTAACTTTATAGTAGCAACACTACACCTTTTTTAATATTGAATAAGTTGATTTGTACAAGTGATTATTAATCTTTTCAGTTTTAATAAGAGCTTGATAAAAGCAACAATATACCTTACTACATAAAAACGACATACCTAATGTTTCGCCACCAATTGTTTAATAAATTATTTTTGTGCGATTAAGTTTGGGTCAACGTGATGTTTAAAATTGACAAAATTAAAAATTGACAAAAAAAAAAGCCTTAAGTAGAGTGACAGACAAATAGACAGGCAGACAGACAAGTGGGTGACATGAAAATATTTTTCGTGTGATGTACAGAACCCTATAAACAATTTACGTACAAGATGTTGCAAATGATTCATGACACATCAACATAAAATAAAATATAAATTCAACCATGTAGCTATTTACAAACTTAGTTGATTAGTGGAAGAAATTGGTGAAAATAGATTTGCAAGTATTGCCGATAAACTCGGTTAATGTGGGAAGTTGTAACGAGTTGCTGACTTTTCCTTTTTGTAATGAAATTGGTTCCATATTGGAATCAATTGAATTGCTCAAAACAGCAACGGAATTTCATTTCTACGTAACTTTTCCAATTTTTTCGTGGTGAAAGTTGAGAATACATCAATAGCGTTAATATTTTTTCCATTTTATGCATTTCTGTCATTGAAAGATATTATTGCTTTGTTATTATGATTTGATATGTTAACAACAAAAAAGTAAAATTGTCATAGATTTTTTAATAAAGACGAAAGTTCAATGTAGGACTTTTTGCGCTTTAGTCATACATATACAAAATATGTAAACAAAGTATGTACCGTACCTACTCAGTATTCACATAAATGCGAATAGAAAAAAAAGCGATTTTAAATATTTATGTCTCTATCTCGTGGCACAGTAAAATTCGTCTATCAGCAGCTATATGCAAAGTTAAGCAACTTCGAGCGTGGTCAGTCATTGAATGGGTGACCGCCTAGTGGCAGATTTTTCTGCTGACACATTAAGCTGTCGGCCCTGGCTATTGTAATACGACACCAGTTGTTAAGTAAAGTCAGAAGCCTTATTGATTATAAAATGTGACAATCGAGTTGCGACTACACTAGCTCGGCAACGTCTGTCAATTCGCACTGCTTTACCGTGGTAAACAATGGCCTAAACCTTTTTTCTTTTAGAAAAGGCTTCTGCCACTATTGTGGGCACAAAAAACTGCAGAGGCAATAAAAGCAACATAGGATTTTGCGATTTAATTTGGTTTTCATGGAAAGTATGCTGATAAAATACGAAAAGGTATTCACAGCATACTATTGCATGTATCCAGACACTATGGTCATTTAAAGAATGACAATTGCGGTATGTTATAAATATTCTTAAAATATTAAACACCCAATGATAAATTGGAGGTAAAGTGTCAGCTAAGTAAACATGTAGCTCCGCAGCAAAGCTTTACGTTTTAAGCTCGAGGATAAACCGATTACGCAAAGGACGCGTCGTGCTTCCTTCCGATGGGCTTACTTAAATGGATCCTATTTGTTGGCAAACTTTCGTACGAATCACTTAATCTGCCTCGGTTCGGAAACATTTTTATGTGATTTATGAACCCATGTGACGCCAGTGAGGCTAGACGATAACGGCTATTTTGGAATTTCATAAGCATTTTATGGTCTGAAGCGAAGAGTGGAGGTCATAAGTTATTATGCGTAACAAGAGTGTTTTTCGCTACTTCGTTAAGTAATAATGGCTTAAGAAACAATAGAGTTACAGCTTGTCTGAAAACATAATACGTTCTGGGGAAAATAGACCATAATATTATACAGTTTAGGATCTTTTGTGATCAATGTGTTTTCATCGTATGGGCTTCCAGTAAGTATTAAGAGTTATGTTAGTACAAAATAAAGTTATTTGAGAATTGTTATGTGTATAATGTATTTTAAAAACTTTAATTCTATTGATGTCAGCATACCTATAGGTTAAATTAATACTTGTTTATTTAATGTTTTATTTGTACCTCTAAGTTGGCAATCAAGCTAACAGTCCGCCTGATGGTAAGAGGTCATCGCAGCCTATGGACGTTTGCAATCGGTTGCGCGTTGTCGACCCTTTAAGAACCTAATAAATTCTTCCTTGAAAAACCCCATACTGTAGTCCTTGGAGAAAATGTTGGCAAGGAGCTCATTAAACAACCTACGGATCCTCTGTAACCGCGCTGTACGTCACCGTTAAGGTACTAAGGTTTGAGGATGAATTCCGTACCGATGTTTGTTTTTCGATGTCAATTTCTTCAGTTTAAACCCTAACCTATTTCAGGCTGAACATACTAACTTTTGTATTATTAGAGTACCATACCTTAGGAACCCCTATAGGATCGCTTTGTTGTCCATCTATCTATCTGTTTAGCATCAGCTTTTGCGAATTACCACTTATCGACCTTTTATATTCCTATATATAATACAGTCTAAACGTACTATGGATCATCACACCATTTGTTCAGGATTGAATCGAATCCTCGCAAATAAATCCATTAGAAAACCGAATTTGGTTAGGTTAAGTAATTCAATTGCATTCAAATTCCGTTGGCCGCAAACGACTATCAATTTCTCTCAGACAAAGATACCTATTGTGAAAGCTTTGCCTGGACCTAATCCAGCCATTAATCCAGATAGTTCTGCTTCCAACTGCGCCGTGTCTTGGTCAGAACCGACACTGCTAATTTGCCCTAATGCCCTTTACCCTTGTCTGCATTAGCCATTAACTTGTGACATGCTTAATTCGCTAAGTGCTGTGGTCAGCCGCCCTTATCTTGCGTCCGAAATTGTACCGGAGCAGACGCTAACTTTAGCGGAAAGTGGACGAGACAGCTTTGAATAAGAAACTTAGTTTTTTTGAGTCGGAAACTTTTGCTGTCAGGTTAGTTCTTTCGAGTGCATAAAGTTTTTCTAATTTATTATCCTAAGCAGTCTTAGATATATATATATATATATCAACAAAAAATTGGCTAAGTGGGTGGATAGGACTCGCGCTGCAAGTTCCGTACCATTCCATAATTTACCACGACTAAAAATCACAACTAACCGCAAGCCATGTTATAGAGTAAGTGTTGCCTTTGTTGATTGTTCCTTATATGGGAATATTGCTGCAATTTTTAATTTCTGCTTTTTTTATTATTTGTAAGTATTTCCGTTATGCTACAATGGCAACACATGGGAAATTACGAACTTGTTTGGGGTGATTGATGATACACCAATCATTATGTCGATAATTCAGCCTATAGAATACCGGGCAGCGGATCGCTTTTAAATTCCACGGATGTTTCTATACCGCTTTTGAACACCAGTAACTGTGGTAGTGAACATCAGTAAAAATCTATCTGCTTTTGCTACGCTGCTAATCTATTCGATTTACTACACACTTATTATTTATTAGACTATACCGTTTTATTCAAGTCAATATCGTTTCTGGACGCGTCACAAGACGCAAAATTACGACACTTCCCCGGATTACCGGCAATCTGTCAATCACGTTGGAAATATCGGACGATAAAACTGCAGCTGTGTGTGGAACGCATTATAGCAATAACGCATGCGATATTATCGACCGTTATATCGCACTTGTGTAGGGGAGTCTTTACAAATTAACACCACTTAGAAGATGCACAGACCTTAAAATTTTATTGTACTCTCTCGCTTCTCGCTTCCTCTATAGTCTGGTCAACATGTACCTTTTTGGGTGAAATTTTTGTATAGTCTCCGAAAATTACGATCAAGGTGTCATTCGATTCGGAATATTATGTAGAAAGTTTAAGAAAAAGTTCCAAAAGGGGCCGATGAAAATTGCAAAAGTTATAAACAATTTAAAAAAAAAAAAAGTAGGGGTTTGTTTTTTTTTTAATATCTCAAAAACTATCAAAGATATTCGAAATTTGAAAAAAGATCTGAAAAGAGGAGGAAATTTCCTAAAAAAAAGTCCTGCCTCCCGGAACTGTATCTTTAATATTTATAATTTTTACGGGGCCCTGAAAATAGCGCTAAAAGCGGGTAGTCTGGCTTCCGCTCGCGATTTGTCATTCGGACACGGTAACAATAAAAATCATTTTAATATATTAAATATGAATATTAAGGAATAAAAAAAATTAAGTACTATTGGGATATATAAATGAACAATAATCCGTAGGCGAAAAATTTTTATCCCCATTTTTTCATTAGTTATGCATTAGTTAATTAACTACTTTTTCTGAATAGAATGTTAACAGAAAAAACCTGATTATTATTAAACTACAACCCTAGGATTTTTTTCACTTCGTGGAGTTATTCTTAAAAGGCATTAAAATAGATCCCCGTTGGAAAAATTTAAAAATGTTAATTTTCCACTTTTTTATTAACAATCGAAATCATTAAAAAATTAAAAACTGCATAAAAGTTATTAAAAAAATTTTGTTTTTCAAATATTTCAAATTTTATGATTTCTAACGGTTAAAAGTTACATGAAAATTTTTTTTTTTAATTTTTTACCGCGATTGTTTAAATAATTGTTATAAACAAATGCATTGTTTATAAGATAATCAACAAATTTTTTTTCCTAATCTACTTGTTGATATAAATTATGATTTTAAAGAAAAAAATTATTCCTTAAAAAAAATTATTTATTGCTATAAAATGCATTTCTTAATTAACAATCGTTTTTTACCACTAAATATAAATATTAAGGAACCATTTTTTCTCTAAAAATCATAAATTCTATTGTTCTTAAATATTCTGGAAAAAAAATTTTTTTTTTTCATTTTTTATTTGTTTATTAAATAAACAATTTGTTATAAACAAATGGATTTTCTTACTTTATTTTTTTTTTAATTCGTAATTTCATTATAAAAACAGCTATGTATTATTTTTTATGAAAAATTTTTTTTATCTATTTTTTATATAACTTCTAATATTTTTATGTCCTAAAATTTGCCTTTTTATCTCGCTCTTTTTCTTTTATAATTGGTATAACTTTTAAACTATTATATATACGACAATTATACTTCAAGTCGTTTTTATTCACTATAAATTAATGAACAATTTAAGCTTTTAACTTCAGCTCTAGCTCTATTATTTATGTTAATTATTGACAATTGTTTATAAAAAATAAACCGAAAAAATTCTAAAGTAATTTTAAGAATCTTAGTTTGGAAAGATTGATAAAAGAACACTCGTTAAAATGTAATTAACATAATGGAAAAGTTTTAAAATTTTTCGGGAAAAGTCTA
The DNA here is from genome assembly GCA_946406115.1 of Apoda limacodes. Classification (NCBI taxonomy): domain Eukaryota; kingdom Metazoa; phylum Arthropoda; class Insecta; order Lepidoptera; family Limacodidae; genus Apoda; species Apoda limacodes. Next base: position 9,907,006 of record OX291541.1, read on the forward strand.
TGCAAATACGATTGTAATCAATTTTTAATAACAGCAAATTAGTAACATGCAAGTCATCAAAGGCTCATAATTATAAATTTATGAACATTTAACCACGTTTTGGAATAGAAAAACAAGAAAAAAAAAATTTCGGTTTATTTTTTATAAACAATTGTTAATAATTATCATAAATAATAGAGCTAGAGCTGAAGTTAAAAGCTTAATTTGTTCATTAATTTATAGTGAATAAAAACGACTTGAAGTATAATTGTCGTATATATAATAGTTTAAAAGTTATACCAATTATAAAAGAAAAAGAGCGAGATAAAAAGGCAAATTTTAGGACATAAAAATATTAAAAGTTATATAAAAAATAGATAAAAAAAATTTTTCATAAAAAATAATACATAGCTGTTTTTATAATGAAATTACGAATTAAAAAAAAAATAAAGTAAGAAAATCCATTTGTTTATAACAAATTGTTTATTTAATAAACAAATAAAAAATGAAAAAAAAAAATTTTTTTTCCAGAATATTTAAGAACAATAGAATTTATGATTTTTAGAGAAAAAATGGTTCCTTAATATTTATATTTAGTGGTAAAAAACGATTGTTAATTAAGAAATGCATTTTATAGCAATAAATAATTTTTTTTAAGGAATAATTTTTTTCTTTAAAATCATAATTTATATCAACAAGTAGATTAGGAAAAAAAATTTGTTGATTATCTTATAAACAATGCATTTGTTTATAACAATTATTTAAACAATCGCGGTAAAAAATTTAAAAAAAATATTTTCATGTAACTTTTAACCGTTAGAAATCATAAAATTTGAAATATTTGAAAAACAAAATTTTTTTAATAACTTTTATGCAGTTTTTAATTTTTTAATGATTTCGATTGTTAATAAAAAAGTGGAAAGTTAACATTTTTAAATTTTTCCAACGGGGATCTATTTTAATGCCTTTTAAGAATAACTCCACGAAGTGAAAAAAATCCTAGGGTTGTAGTTTAATAATAATCAGGTTTTTTCTGTTAACATTCTATTCAGAAAAAGTAGTTAATTAACTAATGCATAACTAATGGAAAAATGGGGATAAAAATTTTTCGCCTACGGATTATTGTTCATTTATATATCCCAATAGTACTAAATTTTTTTTATTCCTTAATATTCATATTTAATATATTAAAATGATTTTTATTGTTACCGTGTCCGAATGACAAATCGCGAGCGGAAGCCAGACTACCCGCTTTTAGCGCTATTTTCAGGGCTCCGTAAAAATTATAAATATTAAAGATACAGTTCCAGGAGGCAGGACTTTTTTTTTAGGAAATTTCCTCCTCTTTTTAGATCTTTTTTCAAATTTTGAATATCTTTGATGGTTTTTGAGATATTCAAAAAAAAACAAATCCCTACTTTTTTTTTTTTTAAATTGTTTATAACTTTTGCAATTTTCATCGGCCCCTTTTGGAACTTTTTCTTAAACTTTCTACATAATATTCCGAATCGAATGACACCTTGATCGTAATTTTCGGAGACTATACAAAAATTTCACCCAAAAAGGTACATGTTGACCAGACTACTAAGCACACAGCTCATTGTAGTGATAGATGTCAGCAGAAGTATATCCTATAAAGTGGACTACCTTTGTTCAAGTAAATCATGGGTCTAAGTCGACTGTTAGTTATTTATTCATGCGGAAAGGACAGTTACAAGGATCTTAGCCATAAAGGTCATTCTGGTGTAAACGGGCACCGAAATAGAAATAATTCTGCGTTTGCTGTTAATAATTAGTTATTTATATATCTTGTAAATTACTTTAAGTACAAATATAGTGAGATCTGAGTAAATTAAATTTTAGGTTTTTGCAGATGATGGAATGTACGGTGTATTAAAATGTTTTACCTACTTGCTAAGTCTGCTGCCGATTACTAAATAAATAGTTATTAGATGAGGACAGGTAATTTGATTACGGTAAATTGTGTATATGATGCTGCCAGTTCAATGTTTTGCTTATACTTGTACTATATAGTACTTAATTACAACTACTAAGGAGTTATAAAGTCCTAGTACATCAATCTTTCAAACACACAAATCTTCATAGAATTAAGAAAATAAAATAAATATACATAGAAATAATATTTCTTCGTTTGAGACTACTTGACGGTTTGAGACTCCTTGACGGTTGGAGACTTATAAGAAAACATATCATAAATGCCATATCTATGGCTATGTTATCAATGTACATAAATAAATATTTTCATAGATTAAGCGAAGTAAATAATACAATTTTCGTTTGAGGTGTTTTTTTTTGGATTATCATTGGCCAGACTTTGATAGTTTCAATTGGTGGTACACTAAAACGCAATGCAAGGATTGTTGCAGGTTCAAGTCCTCGCTCAAGGTTAATCTTTAGACTTTAAATTTGCTATTAAAATATTTATTTACATTGATGATGCAGGTACTATATAGTAGTTATTTTTACTTTTGTACTTGCATATGTACTTGTATTTTCCCATGTTATACTTCTACCTGTATGTATTACCTACACTTTTACTAGTACTTGCAGCTGTTCTAAGATACTTCAAAGCGCGCTCTAAGTACTTTGCTTATATTTGCTCGCGAGCTGCCTAATGCTTAAGAACTATATATATACTATAACACTTAATGTCGTTTTACACTGAACTGAGAACACTAACCTATAATATTGATTGCTAAAAGATATTATGATACTTTACGTCAAATTAAATTTGCTAATTTAAAATGAAACGGCGCTAGGACTTAATACCTTTTAGAATTATGTAAATTCAAGTTTGCCGAATCAGAATCTGCAAAGAAATTAAAACTGCCAAAAATGGACTTAAGATATATAAACATACTTGTATTATTATAGAAAACTTGTGAGTTTGTTTGTATACCAGTTTGTATTGTCATACCACTTTTGGTTTACTGCTGAACGTAAGCCTTCTCCCTGGCGCGCCGTTTCTCGCGGTCCTCCAGAACACCCTCTTACTCCAATAGGGTCATCAGTCCTTCGCTTTCTGATACACGATCTCCATACTAAGATTCGTATTCATCATCGGCTGTTGGTCTTTCGACCAACGTGGCTACTTAACTGCATTGCCACTTTAGCTTGCTGATACTGCGGGCTATGGGTTGTATGAATAATCTCCGGAATTGCTACACCGATTAAGATAAAAAAATCTTTTAACTGTTTGTAACCTACATTACTCTATATAGACATTGGCTTTGTTTGTGGAAAATATTAAGAAATCTGTAAGATATAGTGCTAGTTATGTATAGTTACTCAAGCTGTACCTACACAATATGTAGGGTATACAATACCTATATAAACATAACCTCACATTTCTTTATTCTCATTTTTTCAATTCATTAACACACAAATCATTGAAATATTTACTTCATTCACTTGATTGTCACATTCTTTAACTGATTTTTTTAATCATGGCACTGATAAAACTTCAAAACTTTAAAATTCAAAATTTGCAATCAGAAATAACCTACATATTTATGTATATATGTTGCATAGACTAACAAAGTGCGATTTTTGTCATTCACTTAGCAAATAATAGGCAAAGGTACTATAACCATGCAACCAATTTTTTCTTTCAGTGGTTCTTCTTATAATTGACAAGATTTATTTTTGTCTATAAATTCTTACGCTGAGCTTTATAGTCATAAAAAACTCTATCGTAAAATTTACCTATAACCCAGTCGACTTTATTTTCTGCATGAGATTATGATGCAGAATATTTTTTGTAAGTGATAGAAAGATAAGAAAGGAAAAGAAAAAAGCGGCCAAGTGCGAGTTGGACTCACGCACCGAGGGTTCCGTACCTACCACCATTTACGTACTTTACAAACACAAACAAAAAAATATGTTTTTTTATTATTTTTACATTTGAGTTGATTGAATGAAAGGTAAATTGCGGTTTACAAATTATGACGTATTAAAAAAAAAACTACTTACTAGATCTCGTTCAAACCAATTTTCGGTGGAAGTTTGCTTGGTAATGTACATCGTATTTTTTTTTAAAATTTTATCATTCTCCTATTTTAGAAGTTACACGGGGGAGGGGGGGGGCACACATTTTAGAATATTAGAATATTAGACACCTCAATATCATTTTTGAATACCTATCCATAGATGCCCGCCCTACACGTATGGGTTTAATGAAAAAAAAAATTTTGAGTTTGAGTTTCAGTTCTAAGTATGGGGAACCCCCAAAATTTATTGTTTTTTTTTATTTTTAACTGAACTTGAACTTACCAAGTTTCAACAGTATAGTTCTTATAGTTTCGGAAAAAAGTGGCTGTGACATACGGACGGACAGACAGACAGATATGACGAATCTATAAGGGTTCCGTTTTTTGCCATTTGGCTACGGAACCCTAAAAATGACGTGGCACAGGGTGGTGAGCGGGTTGTTAGCTGCCATCTTGGAAAACAAGTTTTGTTTTACACGTATATCTTCTTAACGGTTTATCAGCCGCCAAAAATGCAAGAAATCTTTTTTTTAGATAATTAAATAACCCTTTGTTATGCAACAAATAATCTTTAAAATCAATATTTATGCTAGGTTTCAAAAGTGAAAATTGTTTTTTTCACGTAGGATCAATAAATGAAACGCAATTTACCTAATTCAATTTTTTCTTACAAAGGAGAAAGAAGGAGTCAATAAATGGTTAAAATTGTCTTACGTGAGTAATAAACGGCTTCTAACCAATTCAAAATTTATCTAACTTGCTACAATGAAGCCACAAGCGCAACATCAGTTATCGATCACATATTTTTAGGCTAGTAACACTACGCTGTGGAGTTTGAACACGGAGCTTATAACAGTTAACAAAGTGGACTAATGACTCGATGGCTAAACTCAGAGATTAGGGGCCTTAGACAAGTTACAGTCGAAAAATTTTAAGTCTTATTATTAAACTTAATTTTCATTTAACTTACTCACCGTTAGTTTTAAAATTAAGAATCTTTAAAGGTATTTATTGTATGAATATTAAAATGTTTTTTTTTTTACGTAGAAACCTAGTTTTAGGTAAAAATATTGTGAAAATAAATTGAAAAAAAATTCTTGTACTTAGAATCATTTAAATTAGAAATTAGGTATTTACCTATAACACAGATTTTAAATAACATCACATTTAATTACCTTATGATGTGAAATTATAACAATAATTCAACATTCAATATACTAAAAGGTATATTGAATGTATAATAAATTAGAAATTAGGTATTTACCTATAACACAGATTTTAAATAACATCACATTTAATTACCTTATGATGTGAAATTATAACAATAATTTAACATTCAATATACTAAAAGGTATATTGAATGTATAATAAAATTATTGTTATATAAGCAACTTTAGGTGGGTATATATTTTTTTATATCAGAGACAAATAGTTACCTATAATACATATATTGAATACAAACATCACACTTAATTAATACCTACCTAATCAAAAAATAGCTAAAGTCTTTCAAAACATATACCTAACTATTTGTAAACAAAGTATTCCGTAACATTAAAATCCACAATAGATTTCCAGCCGCCATTTGCAATCACAAAACTTATCCAGGGTCTAGACGAACGCAAGTTCAACAAATATTAGTTAGGAATCGCGTTTGTAAAGGTGCATTATGGCTACCTAATGTATGGACGACTTTCGTTTAGTATCGTGATGATAGCATAGAAAAAGAACAAGTCCATGATTTTATTTTCGATCGATAGTTAGTGACGTCATAAACCTTATGTTCATACGTTTTGTTCGATTCCATTCTTTCTTCGTGACGCTAAATTTGAGAAGTATAAGCCCCCTGAAACATCATTCTTTTCGTTTGTTCTATTCTGTTCGATTTTCACTAATTTTTTTTAATAATCGGACTATACAGTGTAGCAAGATGTAGAAATAGTGGAATAACGAACCAATCGCTAATCTCAGAGAGCAAAAATATCAAACGTTTTGTTGGCTCCATTACGTTTGATTTTAACCAGTCGAACGGCATGTTGGAGTTAGGTGACGGTTTTTCGAAAGTAGACAAAGTGGACTAAAGACCAATCGCAAAGCTCAGCAATCACAAACGTCATTCTTTCATTATGTTTGATTTGAACATATTATTAAAATGGTGTAGTGGGACACGCGGTCTCATATAAAACTGTAGTCGTAGCTTCCCGATTCTATGTCCGTCGAGTTAAAAGCGGCGAGTGCGCGCGGCTACGCTTTCACTGCACGTCACAAATGTAATTTTAATATACTTAAATTATTATAAATTAAATGTGTATTTTGTGTCAAACTGAACATGTCAAAATACTCTAGTGTACAAACAATTGTTAGAAAACGAAAGCCATTCAAAGACTACATTAAATCTACAATCGAGATGAAAGTCATTGTAAAGCAATCGAATCATTAAGTCAAAATTGTATGAACCACATTATATCACTGAATTAAATGAAGAAATGACTGAAAATAAACATTAATTCAATTTATAAAAAATGTTTGAGAACCTTCATTGTAACCTATAGACACAAGTTCATTTTTGTTTAACCCTGATTGCAAAGAGATTCCGAGTCCGGTGTAGATAGCCAGCCCGAAAAATGGAATCCAATTTAGAATTCCTCGTCCGATAAGGCCATCGATAATTTATCTGAAGTACGTATAAATTTTTTTTATACTACTAAGGTGGCAAACAAGCTTAAAGTCTGCCTGATAGGAAGCGGTCACCGTAGCCTATGGACTTTTGCAAAACCAGGGGTATCGCGCGTTGCCGACCCTTTAAAAATCTAATAACTTTTTTCTTGAAGAACCCCATTCGAGAAAACCTTGGCATCCACAACCCGAGCGTTAGCGGGAGACAGTTACTCTGAAACCGCACTGTACGTAACCATTTTGGTTCTAAAGTGTGGTAATGAATTCTCTGCCGATGACGAGCGGTGCGATGGTAAAAGTAGCCGTGGGCATCATTTCGAACAATTCCTCAGAACACAATCCATTGTACAAGCGGTAGAACACACAGAGAGAGGCAAAGTCTCTCCTCAGATTTAAGGGCCCGATACGGCAAGTGAGTTTGGGATCGTCGACAATTCTCACAGCCCGTCGTTGAACCGAGTCAAAAGGGTACACCCACCCAGAGATGGCAGCAGTACTCCATATGGGCCCGAACTTGCGACTTGTAAGGCAGTAATTATTTGCACATGAAAATACGTAAATAAGAGTAGATAGGTATGTATGTAGTAATATGTTTAACTTCTATACTGTTCTCATAGAGAGTACGTAACTATTTTTTTTTAAGTAAGAAAATATAGAGTACCAAAGCTTTTCCCAGATGAAATTGACAAAAGTTTACAAGCTCACGTGTTGCCCTAGACGTTTGCTAAACTAAATTTTCACATAATTTATAGAAGGCAGGTATATGATACCGCCTTTATTCTCGCCTTCTCTATTATTCAACTCAGCTAGAAAAGTGGCGGAAACTAACAAACTAGATAAGTTTTAAGTAGAGCAAGTTAGATGAATCTTGACTACATAATGAGGCGGATTAAAAGTTGTCGTTAGTAACTTAGGAATGTGCCTAACTCTGCCTATTAAAAAAACATGTCACCTTTGATTTGAAATTAAATTATTACTTTTACTTTGTAAAGAGTTTAAAAGTTTTAGTCATATTGTAATTCCTGCCCAATCTTGCCTTATTTCTTACAGTTCGTAAGAAATTGGCAATGGGGGTCTATTGTTTTACAGCTTATTGCCTTCAAGCTGGTAGTTTTCCACGCATAGGACATACCTAAGTAAGGGTTTCTCTAAGGAATACAGTATGGGGTTCTTCAAGAAAGAAGTCATTAGATTTTTAAAGGGTCGGCAACACGCGACTTATACCCCTGGTGTTGCAAGCGTCCATAGGCATCAGGCGGACTTTTAGCTTGTTTGCCACCTTAGTGGTATAAAAAAAACCTTACACACCCGACATTAGTCTAGATACGCTGCGTTAAAAGCAGTTTTAAGGCTGTCCCTCACAGTGTGATGAGGATGTTTATCCAGCCACTGTACCTCCCAATTAGATATAGTTCTGAAGATAAAAAGGTAAATACATATATAGTAACTTGTATGCATATAAATATAACTCGGGATTCTCCACAGCCATATTATGCCTTTTGATGGGTCAATTGGCAACTAATACGGAATCTATGGTTTCCAGGTTCAAATCCTGGCTTACAATTAAATCTTTTGACTTAATGAAATCTTTGTTATGAAATTAAAAACATTTGTTTATATTTGTTATCCGTGTATTAATTAATAATTATAGAAGTAAGAACAAACATTCCTTCCATAGTAACATTCATGCTTATTGCCTTATATATTTCTATTTTCATAGACAAATTAAAACATCCATATTTATGTAGTTTATATCCCTGTTAAGTCAGGCTAGTGTACACCATCCATCACTTTCCTCCTATCCTTAACTTACGCTTTCTAAGCCATTACTCCATCTTAGTTGCATTACTGTTCGTAATCTACAAAGGAGTAATATCATAAGGGACAACAATTAACACAACCTGCCCTCTATCAATAACACATTAGCATGTAAAAGCTAGGGGTAATGGGCTGTATATGCCCGTAATTAGCTAATAAATTGCATATAAAGTTTCGACGTAACAATGTAGGTAGGTACTATGATTTATATTATTATCGGAACCATACTAATTTAACTTGTTTCAACAAATAAAGCTGCGTATTTCCTCTTATTTTTAAGAGATGACGATTCGCGGCGCCTCGCAGTGTGCTTCGTACAAACGAATTTTCCATTTATTTTCGATATGTAATGATCAAACACTATAAAATTTTGTACACTTGATCTTAACCCAAATATCTTTGTCTATGGTTTTCCAAAATCCTGAAAACAGATTTTACTGACTCAAAACCTTAATTGAGGCCATTTTTATGAAAAACTAGAATCCTCTGTAACTATTAACGTATACTTTTTAAAAGAAAACTGACACACTGCAGACCTAGATATTTATTACTAAACCATGTCTTCAAAATTTCGTAATGTTTGATTAGTAAGTGTAAAAAATAAGTGAAAAATTCTTTTGTATGAAGCACGCTGCCAGGCGCCGCGAATCGTATTGTCTTAAGATTGGTTTTGTAATATGTGGGAGCAGAATACGGATTTTTATACAATAGGTAGGTAAACATATTAGATAAGATACTATAAAAAAAATAGTCGGCATTAGCATGAAATCGTATTTTGATTTTTAGGGTTTAAAGAAAAGAAGTACTAAGCAGCTGAAGTAGTTGAACCGTTGGAGCAGATGAGTCTTCTAGTAGAGTCCACGGATTCGTAAGCGCAGCGAGGGTTGTCCTCTACCTACCTGAGGTAGCTGGAAGTAGATGGATAAGAAAGGCGGAAGTGGTGGCGTTAATTAGCAAAAGGCAGTTATATCCAACAGTATATAACAGACTATAATAGGCTACGGGGACAAAATAACGTACCCCCTTTTCGTTTTTGAAACGTATTGATTGATTGAAGACAGATCTTTAAAGAGAGAGATTTCCGGTACCATTTAACCGATCATCATGAATATCATATATCAAAATATCAAAGCGTTTTTTTCATAGAGAACTATTTTTGTTGCGAATTTTGCTATAACTAACTAATTAGCACTAGAGAGCGCTGCAGCACAGGCAGAAGAAAGTCTGACGGGACAGCTTGTATTTTATACAATTGTAAGTACAGTTGTTGTTGTTTGTTTGCAAATCAATCAATATTCACAATCAATTCTATATTTTCAACGTGAAACTATAAGGTATAAATTAGTATGTAAGTAATTATATTAGAAATCATCTTTTAAATATGAAAACAAAAATATTGTTTAAAGCCGTATGCGTACTGTACCAACGCTAATTTAGTCATGTCTTTGACGTGCCGCGTCACTAATTGTTGCGTAAGGTAACTGAAGCTAAGTAAATTAGTTACTAATTTGTGTCAAGAGTCAACAACTTACATGAACACCTTTACACACGTGTGTGCAGCAAGCATCGACGTACTGATTGGCTAGGTGTTCTCAAAGGAGTTGGCAAGTCGGGAACTTAGTGGAACCTCAATGGGGCAAATTGCTAGGTAATGTAGTCTAGGTACGTTCAAGACCTGGCTAACTCCATTAAAGCCGGTGCGGTGCAGTTTGCGAAGACGTTCTAACGGAGTCACAATGTATAACGTAACTTTGTCACGTAATCATGGGGTGCAGCATGGAGTTTCTGGAATATTCTCTTACTTGTTGCTTCTTTATACTACATTTTTTTTTGTTTTACGTTATTAATTTACAATAGCTTATTGTGACTTTGTTTGTACGTACACGGTAAGTCATATTCTAAACTAATATCATACTTACATTTAATCTCCGTTTTTACTGACTTAGTACCCCTTTCGCGCAAATTACTAAGTATTTCTATGGTATTTTTGAACCGATTATTATAAAACCTATTGTTTTCTATGTTAATTATGAATTGATTTAAAAATTGGAACCCCTTACCTTTTTTAGGGTTCTGTTAGCTTAAGAACAAGTTTAAGTTTTAAGTAGAAGGGTCATTGATTTTTCCTTAGAAACTGGTCACAAAACCATAAAATTTAGATACTGGCAGGCTATGGTTTCTTACCCTTAAATACCCTTTTGGTAATAAAAGCCTTTTTCTGCTTACAACTCGTTAACATAAAATAAACATTTCTAAAAAAAACATACAGTGTTGTTTATTTCATGGCTGTATAAGTAATTTTATTAGTCGCGGGTCAGTTGTAAATGTTATGAAGTGGAAACTACTCTCCGACGACACAATACAGAGAGTCACCCGCGGAGCTACACAATATTTCAGGCACTCAAGCCTTCTTATTTATGGCGCGGTCCCTTTCACCGCAGCCGCCTGTGATTGCGCTTAAATTTAGCTTAATTCAAACCTGAAAGGCTAACTAATGCCAAATAACGCTCTCTGCGACGCGCAGAAATTAGTCTGCAGCTAATGTACTACTGGAAAATTAGGTAGAAAATGTTTAGAGGTTTAATTTAAAAGTATGATCATAAGGAAAACCACAAAATAAGTATGTACAAAAATACGACACTGTTAATAAAATTATAAAATCATAAATGGAAATACATACAAAGGTGTCAAAAATGAAGCCGATGAATCTATTATATCGGCGACCAGTGAAAACTTACGAAGTTTTTTTTGTATTCTGCTTCTAAGTTTTGTCAAAGGAATTATACCCCTGTCGACAAACTACTTCTGATACGTGTTTCTGGACTAAGGTGGCTAATGTTCGAAAGGTATTAACTTATCAATTTTATAGTAAGAAATGGTGAAATAGAAGACCAGGGGCATAATAATAATAATTAAGATTGAATGATATCGGTAGGTAATTTATACTATCTATCTATATATACTTATATTGTACCTAAAGTCTAAAGTTAGGAAGAATGGATGTTGCTAAATCACGCTAGAACGTCTGAAGGGATCTAGATGGAATTTGGCACATTATATTTTGGAGTTGTCTGGAGTAGCACATAGGCTACTTTTTATTCCGGAAAATGCAAAAGTTTCCGCGGGAGTAACTATAACGGTATAACACTTGAAAGAACTATAGCTGCAGCTACAGCTTGCTATAACCAACTTCTTGAGTAAAACCAAGGAGCTGCCGTAAGAATCCTACGCCGATAATCAAAAGGGCGGGTGTTGCCGCTGGCAAAAGCTAGTAGGTACTTTAATATAAAGAGAAAGAGAGCGGATTTTATTTGTTTATATGTAGAGGATTATCACTGCACCTATTTGAATAATCCTTTTACTTTTTGAAAGGTACATTGTTTCAGATGGACATAGGATATGTTTTATGTATATATGTAAGAGGGACTATACCAATACAACGTTGACCAAGTCAGCTTGTTTGGTTAGGAGTTGAAATACTATATTTTCATGTTAATAAACTAGAGTTTCTATAGATATAAGTTAGTATACATAGTATGTTCTTAAGATGATCACTTTGTAACTTCTTACAGTTCAGTGGTTAAGTTACAAACTTAATTAACCATCTGTATGGAAACCCATATTGCCTTGAAGTATTTCAGTAATATAACATTCCAAAATAATTATTTATAGTTATGGTTTTTTATAACAGAGACAGTAACATTAAAAGTTCAGTTAATGTCAAATTAGGTATCAATATTTTAAAGAAAAACACTTAAAAGTCCACTACCTCAAAAGTTAAGGCGGATGTGCACAAAAAACTTAGCTGCTATTAAGATTATCTTGTCGGTCAAGGGCAAGACTTCTTAATAAATTTTTTTTTCATACCATTAAGGTGACAAACAAGTTTTCGGGCCGCCTGATGCTAAGCGGTCACTGTAGCCCATGGACGCTTGCAACACCAAGGACTTGTGCATTTCTGATCCTAGATAAAACAGTCTATAGAAAGCTATGAGCATGTTTTGCGAGGCAGCTCTTAAATTTGGCTCATTCAAGGTCACTAGCGTATATACCTAAACAATATTTTATGTAAACTTAACTTTATACAGATGAACAGTAGCCCAACCAGTCACTATTTGTGGCAAATACTTAAAGTTTGCTGGAAGAGATCCCTCTTAGGGATAATTTCGCCTTTTATGTAGAGTTAGTTTAGTTCTATGTGAACTTTATTCATTTTTATATAAGAAATTGGATACAAACAAACTAAGAACAGCATTTCGCTATATATATAACGTTAGGTACATAACTGCAATAATATTTTAATCTTGTTTATTTATTAGATATTTGAATGGTCGGCAACGCGAAAGTGATACATCTGGTGTTGCAAGCGTCCATAGGTTACGGTGACTGCTTACCATCAGGCGGACCGTAAGCTTGTTTGCTACCTTATAGGTATTAAAAAAAACGATAGCCGAATTCACCGCGGGCGGAGCCGCTTGCAAAAGGTGAAATAAATGAAATGAAAAAAATTAAATAAATACACTATGTTATACATGTTAATGCAAAGTGATGATAAATGCAGAAACCTAAAAACTGAAACGCTCAAGAAAATGATTACTTTTATATTATAGTGATAAATATCATCACTAGAAATCCAAAACTGGCAACACAAACATTGTTTTCAGTTTTACTCCGTCAATGGAAGCGAAGAAAAAGCTGATTAGAAAAAAGATCGATATTGTAAAGAAGGTAGGGAGAAATTTTATAACCCAGCAACTTATGACAAAATGGCGGAGTTGCGTGCCAGTAATGTTCGCAATTTTCGTCATTTTATTAATGTCCTATTTCTCTACTTATTCAACCAAATTTGTTATTACGGAAACTTATCAGGGAATGATTTTGCGATAATAACTTGGTTATTTTAAGGCAGTTCTTTTATAATGTTCGCGCTATAGGAAAAAAAACTAAACGCATATGGAATAGTCTATTTTTTTTTTTATACCATAAGATGGCAAACAAGCCTACGGTCCGCCTGATGGTAAGCGGTCACCTTACCCTATGGACGCTTGCAACACCAAGGGCATCACTCGTGCGTTGCTGACCCTTCAGAAATCTAGATGTAAATGGCATATCAAAGTCAAATTTTTTTATTAAAATAGACTCTTAACTTTTGAATCATCAGTTCAATTATTAATTAAAGAAATTACCAAAAAATTAACACCGATTCGGAATGATTTATTAACGAGAAGAACCGGCAAGAAACTCAGCAGTTAATCTTTTATATTTCTTCAACTTCATATTAAAATACACTCGCAGGTGTTCTATATTGAATGAATAGTATCACTAAATGCAAATTGTAAATCGTAATAATACAATACATGTTACTTATGAGGTGTTATATGTATATTGACCATTTTATACATATATCTTACGATATACATATAAATATAAATATGCCTATAAATAGAACATAGTGTTCCAGTTTTAAAAAACCTAGATATTTTTAATTCGTTTCTTTAACATTAGATAGATACGTATCAGTTTTATTAATCGACTTGATTCTAGAGAACTTGTGTTTCAAATCGAGACCACTCTGTCCAAGATCTCTGGACTGGGGACGGGAAACCTTGATCCGATTTAACCCTACAAAGACACGAGTGTGCACGTTCACCGCTAAGAAAACCCCATTCACTGTGGTCCCACAATTCCAGAACACTTCCCTCTCCATTCTCAAGAGCATTGGGATCCTTGGTGTTGACATCTCCAGCGATGTTCAGTTCCGAGATAATTTGCAAAACATGGTGAAGTTAGGGTCCTGAAAACTTGGTGTCCTCAACAGTCATATAAAATCGTCATATTTTGAATACGTCAGATATTAGATTGATAAGTATCAGTTCTACTAATTGTTTTGATCTTGATCGACAAAGATAAGAATATCTAAGATTTTCAAGTATAAATAACGTAAAAACTAAAGACCTAACTTCTATCAACTATTCATTATACTTCTTAGTCTTGTCTATCATAGAAGTTTAAACAAAGGAATAAAGCTAGTATGATTATTACTCTACAATAATTAAGACAAATAAGACAAGCTAAGTTCTTAGCTGACGTTTAATTTCATAAAAGCTTAAAGTTCTTTCTAACAACCTGAAACTTTGAATTATTTAACAATGCTAGAGTTTAAAGCACTTTTTTCTTTATATATTCCCTTTTTGAAATTTAATATATCTTTTTATTACTTTTCAAGTGGCAAGGAAGAATATATACCTAGGTCTCGCCTAATGTACTCGTAAACTGTAGCCTATTGTCTTTCTGCTCGGGCCCTAAGGATCGTATTAAATAGACTATTACCTTCCTAAAGAATTAGGCTATCAAATTTTTCCAAACTTTCATATCCGACTCTTTGCTTCTCTCTCCCAGAGATTAGCGCGCTCAAACAAACTCTATAGCTTTATTTTATTATTTATACAGAACTATCGATTTATAAAACAAGTCAAATTTTAAGGAACTCGTACTCAATTAGATTTTCAAAAGGTTTTTTTATATTACCCACTTAAAAACTGTGTTATTTATAAGCTAAATTTAATTTTTTCTGTAAATTACATAATTTTATACATCAGTTTGCTTTACTTTAGATTTTTGACTTATAAACTTTAGAAATAAGGTAATGGTAATCTATCACACATTTCTGGCCAAAAGTAAAAAACTATAACATTCAATACAAGTTTGTATGTCCATAGATATATCGTGCACAAAACAGACTTACAATACCTACACTCATTGCTGCCCCTACCGGTAACTGAACTCCGAATCTTCGACTACGCAAAATACTAAATAATTAATTATAGGTACATAGGTACGATATAACTGCGCCTTTCTCGTCGTATAATTTAATGATATGTTTATATTTAAGTACCTTTGGAATAATTATAGACGCCGAACGTTAATGTTTTTTGTTTCTATTTTTACTATTTTACTCAAACAACTTTTCTCAATAGTAATATTTTCTCTTTAGAAGTTTCGTTGAATTTGTATTCCTTGCGTTGAATTATTTACAGTACGTTCCAAGATCATTAAAAATTCAATTCAGTTAAGTCTTCGACTTTCAACTATCCGATGTATCTCACACAACCTTGCGTTTTAAAAGGCTTGAAGGTCGCTTTATAACACACTTACAGTACGCTGAACTTTTAATATGTGGGTATAAGTTTAAGCCCTCAAGATTATTGAAAGTTTCAAACGAAAATTAAGGAATATTAAACTCATATTTAGATAGCATAGTATTATTTCCAATGTGTTATTACTATAGTTGTATTACTATAAACTACAATTAGGGTAATAATACGATATTATTTAATCAGTAAAAAATATTGGCACAAAGTATATGCTTCCTTTTTTTAAAAAATTTAAATACAAAAATATTCTTTTTTTAACTATAAACATAACTTAGAATAAATTATAAACTACGAAATGTTGTTCTTTCATACATAATGTTTTAAGTCAAAAGATATTTATTTAAAAGCTCTTTATAACTCTGCCATGTTTAGTTAAAAGGAATTTAGAGGATAAGCGCTATAATGAATATTTGAGATATGCCTTTTTAACACTGCACATTTTGAAAAAAAATTCGTTCTTATAGTATAGTTTCAAGTTTACTAAAGCACTACACTATAAACAATGTAAGAATAGCGTTAAATAAAAACGCCTACCATTAATTACTACAATAGATCTTAAAGCAATAACGATAGGTCTTATACCACCGTTTTGTATAACCCTCAATGTAATCCTTTATTCATTCTGAATAATTTAGAATACGCCCCAACGATAGGTCATTAAAATTTCACTTGGGTCGAGACTCCCGACTTTCAACTGTCTTATTATTTCACACGAACTAACGCAAATGGAAAAGATTTCTTAAAGGATGGTTTATTACGATTTAAAAGTACGTTTAACTTTTAACATTTAAGTATACAAGTTCGGTTTTGAACGTTATTGAAAGTTTATAAACTAGAAGTTGGAATAAAAGTTTGTAACACTATAAAGCTCGTGTAATACATATGCCTATAAATTTAGTAATTTTAACGGTTGCCTCAGCCTTTCTAGTTTCTACAACAGGGGTACAGATTTTTCCTTCAAAAAACGAGGCTTAGGTCCCTACGCTAACGCACTGACGCTAATTTACGGACGTGCGTAGCCGAGTAAGGCCACAAAACTGTCAGTTTATAAGCTGCCTGTAAGGCCTTTGACTTATAAACAGACTTGAGATTTTATCAGAAAGATAATTAATCTATAACACATTGGAAACTATTCTTGTTGACGTAATATATGTAAAGCTACGATAAAATAGCCGATTATCTTTCAAAAGCATTATCTCTCAGATAATTTTAAGTCTTGAGACTCCATTACCTTGGCCCGCTATTACCTTTGTGATCAAATTAATTTTCTTGAAGCGCACAGTAATTAATTTAATGTAATTGAAATGGTCTTTGTGTGTAAAGGTGGATTCAATTATTTTTTGAGAAGGATCCACATGTTTTTTCTACGTAATCGACATTTTAACAGAGAGCATATACTTACGAGATCTTGTGATGACTTCTAAGAATTTTTATTCCATGTACTTTGAAACTCTCTTAGGTGTACTTAACTTAAAAAAATGTTTTTTTTACTCAAAGGTATAGACTGATTAAGTTGTATTGTTGTGTAATTAAAAATTGCATACAAATCTTATATATTTAAATAAACAATTCTTGTCCATGTCTATATATTTATATACTAGCTGCTACCCGCGACGTCGTCTGTGTGAACGCTACACTACAAGATCACTTTTTGTGAACAAAACCATAGCGCGATCTAATTCGACGCCAACGCCAGCTAGTTAGCAAACAGGAAACATTTTTATATGGTGAAAAAGTGTAAAACATCTAAGTTATGACTTAACACGATTTTTTAACATAAAATAAAAGGCTATGTGTGAGTAGAATAATTAATAATTAAGAAGCAAGTCAAATATGTGTCGTTAGGTTACACGTTGTTACAGAATGCGTTGAAGAAATAAAGGTTTACTGCTCGTTCCCCGTAGGTGATAGCGTGATAATATGTAGCCTATATGTTGACCCCACTTCTCAATAATATTCGTGCCAAATTTAAAGTAAATCCATGCAGTACTTTTTGAATTTATCCCGAACATACATACAGACAAACAGACAAAAATTCCAAAAACTATATTTTTGGCTTCGGTATCGAAAGTAGATCACACCCCAAGTATTCTTTTAAAAAAATATTCAATGTACAGTTTTCACTTTCCTACCATTTTTTTATATATATATAGATATCTATATATATATATATATATATATATATATATATGCATGTACTCACTTATTTTCTTGTAACACTAGTAGCAATCAAAACACTTAAGGCCGGGCCGCACATTATGAGAGAAACTTCTGATAGAAAAATTTTAGTGTGTGCTGAATTGTCATATAAATAAACAGTAATATATGAAACTTGGCTGGAACGCTCTGCTCGCTCCGCTCGCTTAGCATCTAAATCTAATGTACAAAAATATTTATTTATTTAATATTAACATGTAGGGGTTATGTATGTTCGGGTTTTTCCCGTTCGTCCAACTATTACGTCTAACGGTTGTACGAACTAGGATTTTTTTTCCCATAGACCAACTACGTACTTAAGACTTGTAATGTATTTCCATTTTCAGACATACAAAACTATGGTTTTTTAACTGGAGATTCAAATTAAAAGTTAATTTTGTACAGTAGTCAGCCACGATATAAAATAAAGTAAATTTTTACATGTGTAAAGGAACAATTGTACAATGGGATGTGTTCTGAGGAATTTTTTGAAATGATGCCCACGGCTACTTTCTACCATCGCACCGCTAGCCATCGGCAGGGAATTCAGTCTCACACTTTAGAACCGAAATGGTCGCGTACAGTGCGGTTTCAGAGAAACTTCCTACCGCGAATGCTTGGGTTGTGGAATGAGCTCCCTGCCAAGGTTTTCTCTAAGGGCTACAGTATGGGGTTCTTCAAGAAAGAAGTTATTGGTTTTTTGAAGGGTCGGCAACGCGCGAGTGATACTTTTGGTGTTACAAGCGTCCATAGGCCACGGTGACCGCTTACCATCAGGCGGACCGTGTGCTTGTTTGCCACCTTAGTGGTATAAAAAAAAAAATATACAAATGATGTTTTAAAATCCGCTACATTGCAGTTGTTGAGCGCTGTTTTTAATTTTATTTAAGGTCAGGAGACCTTAAAGACGTCCTTGGACGTTGGACATGTATCTTCTCTTTAGAGTTTAAAAATCTTAAATAAATAATATTGGATAACAATATGAATAAAACAAAGGTAATGTTCAATGTCAATGTCGCGCCTATACCTATTGTAGTTGTTGGGAACGCTACTCTCTAAGTTGTCGACGAATACACATACCAAGGGCAAGTAGTCCAGTAGGTAAGGTAAGCCCAACTTTGAGAAAACGGTTAACCGAAGAATTCAGCTCAGTTGGGCAGCGATCGGGAAACTACAAAACATTTTTTCGTTTAAAATACCTCAGTGTCTGAAAACAAATCAGTGTGTGTTGATGAATTATGGTACAGAAACGTGGTCTCTAACTGTTAGCCTCTTAAATAAGCTCAGAGTCGCTCCGAAACGGGGTAATTCGCCAAAGAACCAAAGTAACCGATATAGCTCAAAAAGTTAGCAAGCTGAAGTGGCAATGAGCAGGCCGAATCGCTCGGCAAACCGATAACCGATGGGGAAGGAAGGTTCTCGAGTGGCGACCACGGATCGGTAGACGCAGCATGGGATGGCCTAGAGCCGCAGGAATTCGATGCGCGCAAATGGTTCAGGACCGGCCCTTGTGGACACATGTGGGCAAGGCCTACGTTAAGTACTGGACTGACACGTCTCAGCAGTCAAAATGCAAGTTGTATCTTGATAAGTAGGCATCCCCGTGGGGTGACCACGGAGATACGTGGTGGGGGACGCGGACCCTTTACTTGCGCCCGTACACCGCGCAAGCGCAGGCAATGCTTGTTGTTGATTAGCATTCAGTAGCGTGGTATATAGGATTTGGCAAGACTTACAGGGTGTATAAGTTCTCCGCGTCCTGCAGAAAATTTAGTGGATACATCCATAGACGACGATGTCTATAGTTATAGACAATGTTGTGTAAAGTATAAATAAATAATTTTTATCAAAACTTTTGTTTTTATTTTATTTCATATCCTTATAACTTTTTTTACACAGCTTTTTGATATGTGCCGGCATAGTTAGTATTAAAACTCTTCGAAATGGCTCTCTCTCTCATGCTGATAAGGAACGAAATATGGGAAGTAATGACATACGGGTAACTTAAGGAAAGTGTTGGATTTTAATAAGTTGCTTTATATTTTAAAGTAATGTCTTTAATAATTATAATCATACCTAAATTACCTGTATATTTATATATTAATAGTTTTTTTATACATATTTGCTCCTTTGAGTACTTTTCGCTGTTTCGGATTTGGACTTGGACGCCCACTTGTAAAATTCATTCTGTATATTCTTAGCGATAATATCTGTGACAAACTAAAACCAAGCTAATTTAAAAAAGTAGCTCTTATTGAAAAGCAATTATATTAAAAAAAAACTGTGTTCAACGTTGAAAAACAAAAAAATTCAGTTGAAATCGAGACCTATTCCAGAAATTGAATTAAGATACACTTAAAACTTGCCAGACACAGCTAAATGAACACCTAATATCACAAACTTTTACAGTAAGTAAAAAAACGTTTTGAAGGGCAGCCCTTGAACGAATTTATCGTTTATGAAACTTTGTTCATAACTTATTCAAACAAAGCGAACGGTAATTTCTCTAAAATAGGAGGTTCTTAATGCAATTACAACACTTCTCATCAAAGGGGTCGTCATCTAAGTTTTACTGATGGTATTCCATCCCATAAAAACGTGATAGGTGAGTCTATCGCGGTGCCTGGCACGAACCAGAGTCGAGACACTTCAGAACAAATAAATTGTAACAATATTGGTTGCCCCGTACTGGAAATCGAACCCGGGATTTTTGAAATCACACAGCCACACTAACTACGCACACGGCCCTCTTGCAATTTTATCTATTTTCTTAGGTGCATTTAAATAACGAATGCCATATCATAAACTAAAAACTTCAATTCTTAAATATATCCTTCAAAGTTTAAAACAATAATGGCTAATACTTTATCTATTAATTTATAACTACAGTTTTTTTTTTTTATTTTAATAAAGTGGAAAATAAGCAAACGGCCCATCTGATGCTGAGCCAGTTACCGTAGCCTTAATGGACGCTATATAGGGCTCGCGATAATGCGATAATTAAATAACAAAATCAAGAAAAATGTTTGTACATGCATCATAAAGCCCTCTCACAGCACACGAGCGCCGCCATTAGATATCCTTAATTTTCTTTTCGTATAAAATGAATTTTTAAAATCCAAATGTTGGAAATATAAAACTAGTCATAAGCTATTTTAAGAAGGTTTTCTATAATTTCTAAGTGATATCTGTGAGTTGTAGTTGGCATTTCTGCTAAAAGTTTCCGTTTTTCTCGGAAATGCCAAATCCTTTTTAAACTTTAAGATTTTTATAGCAATACGATTGCCTTATTTCTTATTTTATAACATAATATGTGTAAAAAAATTACATTAGTGATAATAATTTAATAGCTTTTCATTTTGAAACTCAATGTACAATAACTGTTCACCAATTTATCAATAACCTACGCAAAAATCACTGTATCAGTCCAAAAGTTCCACATGCGGGTCGAATCAATGTGAAAATATGAAAATGCCGCGATAATAAATTCATGCACACATTCCGAAGTCCTTATTCTGCTTTCCGAAGCGATATTGAATTTTATACCAGAACCGGACATGAAAGAAGATTATCAATTTCCCGTCGATAAGTGACAACTTTTCCGTTATAATATTAAATCGCATTTCCTTACCTTCTCGATGTTTCTTTACTCCTATTTTAAATTTAAATTTTGTATCGTCATAGTTGCATTGTTACATCCTTACTGCTGGGATTCGGCCTCTCCTTGGAGGAAGGAGGCTTTAACTGAAGTCAACCACGTTAGCTGGACCGAAGGCCCTAAACGACTACTATCATATAAAACAGCCAGGAACAACGATTTAACGTGCCTTCCAAGGTCTTGGTCACTTGTCTCTGGTCACCCATTTAAAGATATCGTGCCCGATGTTCTTTAACTTTGAATAATATTTCTGATAGTCTAATGTCGCTGGACCCAATTCCAAAAAAATATAGATCCTGTGCTTATTAATAAAAATAAAGTTTTTTTTTTGTTGGGTAACATACCTAATTATTGATAAATTTATTATTTTCTGAGTGATCCCCCTAAGTGGGGGAAATAAGTAGAAAGTTAGATAACGTTGGGAAACAGCTAGTAAGTATTTATTTTTTATCTTTATACCACTGATGTAGCAAACAAGCTTATGGTAAGCGGTCTTTGTAACCTATGGACGCTTTCAACACCAGGGGTATCATTCACGCGTTGCCGACTCTTCAAAAATCTAATAACTTCTTTCTTGAAGAACCCCATACTGTAGTCCTGAGAGAAAAAAAATTCAGGAAGCTCATTCCGCAACCCAAACGTTCGTGGAAGGAAGTTACTCTGAAACCGCACAGTACGGTTTTCGGTTCTAAAGTGTGAGAAAGAATTTTCTGCCGATGCTGAGCGGCGCTATGGTAGAAATTAGCCGTGGGCATCATTCCGAACAATTCCTCAGTACATATCCCATTGTACAAGCGTTAGAACACATACAGGGAGGCAAAGTCTCTCCTCAGACTTAAGGGCTCGATACGGCAAGTGAGTTTAGGATTGTCTACAATTGTCATAGCCCGTCATTGAACCGAGTCAAATGGGCCAAGCTGGTATCCAGGTGCACCCGCCCGAACTTGCGACTTGTAAAGCAGCAACCTTGCCTCGACGTGAAGTACTGCTTCGCTCTGTTGAGTACACCAAGTTTTCTGGACGCCAGCTTCACCTTGATTGCAAATGATCTCGGAACTGAGCATCGCTGGATATGTCAACACCAGGAATCGTAATGCTCGTGGTGATGAAGAGGGGAGTGTTCTGGAATTGTGGGACCACAGTGAATAGGGTTTTCTTAGCGGTGAACGCCCAGACGTGATTTTGTAGTATGTTTTTCCATCCCCAATCCAGAGACCTTGGACAAAGTGGTCTCGATTTAAGACATAAGTTCTCCACGCTTTTCCTCACAGCGGAACGAGGGATGTTTGCACGACCCGTGTTATAAGTGTCTCCAGTACTGTCATCTGCTTAACAATGAATGTTGTTGATGTCCAACATGTCATTGATATGCACTAAAAACAGCGTAGGATAAGCACAGAGCCTTGTGGGACACCAGCACTAATATTCATGCTATCAGAGCAACTACCGCCAAATACGGCTCGTATGCGTCTGCCGGACAAAAAGCTAGCCATCCATTTGCACAAACCCTCGGGCACTCCGTAAGATGGCAACTTCGATAGAAGATCCCGGTGCCAGACCAATCTACTCATTAGCTTGTAACCGCAATACTGTTCCTTTGATTATTTTAAGAATACAATAGTGACTATTATTTTTCTAAAATCTTGATTCGAGTTTCGTGTTCAGAATAATTCCTCTGGGCTACCCTCATGTGTCGATTCGATATTCTGCCGATTCACAGCAGGAATATTCAATTACGAAACGGTGTGTTGGGACGTAATAGGGTTTTCAAATTAATTTTACCATTTTTAAATCACCTTATTTTATTCAGCGTTTTGGGTTTTATCGTGAAATAACAATTGGTTGATTATGGAAATATTTTGTGATTATGAATATTGCCTTTTTGTAATCATCTCTAGAGTTTTTACATTCGTACTAAACCTCAAAATATTTTTATTCAAGTAGGTAGACTTTAGACTTTTAAACAGCATTTTAGAATTTTTAATTTAACTATTAATTTTATGGACTTAACTTTTATCATTTTGACTTGCTAAACAATTTTGTGTGTAAAACTTACTTAGGTGGTTTTAAATTAAATTAATTTTTAATTATGATTATAAATAAGAACTTAACAAACTTTTTTTAAGTAATTTTCTATTTGTTACAGGTAAAGAAACTAGAGCTTGCATCACTTCAGTGTTGGTAAAAGTAAAACAAATTATATTACTGTCTACTAATTTATCTACTCATAAATTACGGCTAATGTAATGTAACGAAGAAAAAGTAAATTCAAATTTGGGACAGAACTTTCACATACGAACATTCAGCAACCATTCTAAACATTCATTTCATTTTATTAAGGCCCCGTGGTGTCCTCGGGGTTTTGATTTTGCCTCGCTTTCGAAGGTACTGCGATCTAATAATGAGTCTTTTTTATAATTTCTTAAGTGCATTAACTCTTAAGCTTGATCATGCTTTCGGCATGTTAAACCGTGTCGGTCTTGACTGTGTTTGTCATATGACATTTCCTAAACCAAGTTAGAAGGTTTATAAGAGAGTTGAAAACTTTGATAGTCGTGTTGCCATCAGATTGAAAAACGTCCACCAATTCGCAATGGACCAGCGCGGTAGACCCACAGCCTAAGCATCCTTGAAGTGCCCCAACAGAGGTGCGAAAACAATGGCTGAGGCGAAAGACCATCACAACCATTGTACTCATACGGTTATACATTACATTATATATGGGTTGTAGGGAAAGTCGATTTAAATATTTGAGAACGTTATTATTTAGATAGATAGAGTCAAGTATCTAGTACTTGACTTTTGATTTAAAAGAAAAATATTTTTTTACTCTAATTTTCACTTTTTATCCGACTGCCGAAGAAAGGAGGGTAATGTCTTTCGAGCGTATGTATGTATGTCCATTTCCTTGGCACGCCCTACAGCCTGAAAGGCTTGACGGATTTTGATATGCGAGGTGTCATTTGATTCGTCGTGATTATGTGAGACACTTGATATATTAAAATTTTTAAAAATTCAAAATGGCGGATTTTATGCGGTTAAATAAATTATTTAGGACTCTCGAGTTGTGTATCAGAATGAAAGGCTTTAAAAGGCGAGTACGAACATATACTTACAGTAAAATAGTCAATTTCAAGTAAAAAAATATTGAAAAAAAATAACAAAAAAACGCTGTAAATAATAATTAATATTTAAATCAATAAAAAACCCGACCGCAAGAACTAAAAAGAAGTAAACAAGTGTCCCTCAAACATACCAAATATTTAGCTTTAAGCAGGCGGGACTCATGTTCAAATAGAAGTGCAGATTGGTCTAACTATAATGAGTCCCGTCTGCTTACTGTTAAATATTTGGTATGTTTTAGTGACGCTTGTTTACTTCTTTTTAGTTCTTGCAGTCGGGTTTTTTATTTATTTAATTATTTTATTTTTATTACTTTTAAACTCTATCGATTTTTTTGTTGTTTTACGTAGCGGGTATGCCAGTCCATAAAAATAAGTAATAATACTTGAAACAAGTACTATCAGTTTTAAGTGGCTCTTAACCTCAACCTCTTTGGTTAAAGGGTCAAATTTATCGAATTCACGACCTAAATAATAACGTATTTGTCGAAGTCTATTTTCCCTGTAACACTGTATACATGTTTTTCATCGTTATACTTAAGAGCTACCAAAATTTCATTTTTTTCGGCTAATGTATTTAATGATTGTGTTCTTCGGGATATGGTTCAGACCCTGAAAAACGTGAAAACACGTTATTCAGTTCCAAGAATTTCAAGTACACGCGCGTTACGAATTTACCGCCTATTTGCTCCTGGAGGCCTACAACTGATGTAAGTTTCAATCCCAATCCAGTTTTACTCAAATTTCGTGGCAAGCTTAAACTCGATCTTTATCGGTACTCCTAAACCAAATTGCGATTGGATCGAAATTGTGATTACACACATTTCGGAATCACAAATAAAAAAATAAAACTGAAACTAATAAAAATTAAAATGAAAGTTAAATCTTCGTAGCGATAGTTTTGTTTTGTTGATTAAGAATTTTGACATTTCTTTTCACAGATCATTGTACCTAATTTCACTCTCGATCCGATGGCTCTAAGAGTACCGATTCTTAATAGATTTATTGCATAGGATTTAAGTTCCGAAATTGGCCACCAAATTCCGTTCTCGATTGAGCGCTTACAAAACGTTCAAGAATACCAATTTAGTAGATTTCTCGACCGCCGTAGGATTTTACGATTGAAACTGTTATCAGTTGTAGGCCTGCTGGTCAGTGTCGTACCAAGGCTGGCGAGCGTGTACCTATGCGTCGTCTTATGAACATATATAACACACAATTTGAAGAAATCGATATATTCACAACGTCAAAATACCAATTTAAAAAAGTTTAGAAAAGGCATTGCAGTAAATTTTAGTAAGACTTAGTATATCTAATTTCCTTTTTAATTTTATTATTTTTAAAATCTATTGTTTGTATGTAGTAGAATCATTACTTAGTAAAATGTGGATAGCGTAGTAGAATGTACATTTAGTAATATTTTAATTTAGTTTAACATAGAATATAAATTGTACATTTTTTTGTTGCCCTTAATAAAATAAATAAAACACCAGTAATGGACTTCTGTTTTGTTTTTTTTTTAAGTTTTGGCAAAGAAATTTCCAAAGTCCTAAGTGCTATTAGTTTACAACTTTGCTAAAACATAGCCTTGATAGTGCTTTAGA
Organism: Apoda limacodes; assembly: GCA_946406115.1. Taxonomy (NCBI): domain Eukaryota; kingdom Metazoa; phylum Arthropoda; class Insecta; order Lepidoptera; family Limacodidae; genus Apoda; species Apoda limacodes. The sequence continues at coordinate 9,933,223 of OX291541.1, forward strand.
CCCTGAACAAACGCAACTTTTGATAACAATGTGTAATAAACTAACAATTTCAATGGTAGTCTCAGTGAATTGCGGTGTAGCTGCACTACTCACACACGCTTAGTTACATATCGCGTCATTCTTGTTTTTACTGCCTCTTAACGAGAAAAAATTCTAAAAAAGGTGTAAAAAATCAAATGCCAAAAACTATAGTGATAACATATTTCTTGGTATCAGTATAAGCAACAGAAATGGTACGCAGCAGCCCTTTATTTGTTTTTATTGTATCAGGAACACAAAACGTCGAAGGAAAATCTGAAAAAAAAAACCGGATAATTGTGAAAATCCTAGGACGTTTGCAAACGACCTGATAGTTTCTTTTGGTTTGGGACGGACTAAAATTATAGCGCTGATTGGGTAGGATAAAGGAAGATTAATAACATTATCTTTCTAATTGTTCAGTGCATCACTCTTCGTAAAGCAAAAATAGAAAAGTAAAGAAAAAAAGAAAATATTTATTTAGAGGAGAAAAAAACAAAAATCAAAAAATTTGTTTATTACGTTTCTGGTTAAATTTAACTATAAGTTAAGGTTGGAACCATCCTAGTAAGTATATAAAACACCTGTGGCAGGAGGTCCCGCTCTTCCATAACTTTCTATTATTTTACAATATTTTTAACAAAGACAATTAATTATAAAAATGTAGAAATATATGATAAAAAACAGAAGGTATAGTCAGAGACATAAGAGTATTATAAATTAATAAATGTAACAATATCTTGCATATTTAAAATTAAATAATAAAAAAATAAATGTTTGTTTATATCTACGTCATACTAATGAATATTTATTATAGTGCATAAATATTTATAAATGAATTTGTGATAATAGTTTGATAATATAGTTAGGAAGTATTATTTTGTTCACATATTATAATAAAATAGGTAGGTAGGGCCTTCCTGGTGTAGTAACATTCGTCTACCGGAAACGAAACGTCGTGTAAATGCTAAGTCATGGGTGGGTGATGGGGGGTGGGTGCCTTTAAATTATGACAGTCGAGTCGCCACTTGCCAGCGTATGCCAATTCGCACAGGGCTAGTGTGGCGGACTATAGCATAGGCCTTCTTTATTTAAGAAATGGCTCTTGTAGTTGCGACCAACAACGGCGTATTGGTTCATGTTAACAGTCTATTGTTTTCTTTGTTAATAAAATACCGTTAAGTAACTATAAACAATAAATATAATAATTTGACACTTAAAGAAGTCGATTATGAATCAGGAATGTAGTCGTTAGCAAAGAGGGACCTTTTATTAGTGTACTACTTTGATACCAGCCAATCAACGTTCATAATATAGGAAACATGTGGAGCTATTCGCGCTTAACCTAAAATCAATCAATGATCCTGATATGAGTTTGGAATAATACAAAATCTTTGTATTTTCCAAACATCCTAAGACTTTTCGCAATAATCTGTTTTATTTTCAAATATCCTACTACATACACATTATTCCTATAAATTTAGCCGTGAACAAGTTTTTCCAACTCGTTGCTTCTAGTTAGAAAAACACGCTTTTTTAATTTGCAAAATTATAATAACAAGTCTGTCACATCGTTGTCTGACACATCGACATAGATTTCGGACTGATAAACAGCTAAATTCCTGGATATGAATTATGGATTTATCTATAAAAAAATTGTTATTGACCAAGAACGCCTTTATTTCGTATTGTTATTGAGGTTTTTTTTTTTTTTTTTAAACCGCCTAATGGTAAGCGGTCACCGTGGTTTTTTTTTTCTGAACTGACTATGCAGTTGGCTGTTGCAGCCATTACTGCTTCACCGGGTTTTTTGGGGCGAGACTCTGAAGGAGCCTCAACCCATATAGCGCCCAACGCTCAAGGGTTCCCCGCGGGGGAAGCCTCGGCTTGGGTTCTCGCTCTCGGGGGCGTCCCTTCGACCGGCGTGAGTCTCGAACCCGAAGGGGAGTCACCGCCAGGAGGGGAGTTACGCGGGTACGGTTGCGATTGAGTGGGGGCGAGAAGCGCCCCGGCACTCTTTGATACCTCGTGTATCCTTGTGGGCGCCGACGAACCCGGGGACGTCGGCGTCGTGTTTGGAGGGAGGCCCTATTCGGGGAGGTCGTAGAGACTACTCTCGCTATTCGGACAGCGAGATCGTCATCACCGTGGTAACCAGTAGCTGGACACTAACCCCCACACCTTAATTTGAGGGACTGCCTCGTTCCACCACACACTGAAGCCCTGTGATGGGGGGTGAGCCTAACGCCATAACACTGCTGCTGATTAAGTTCATCTGAACTTAGGTGGCTTTTATTACTAGATTTTGCCAGCGGCTCCGTCCGCCCTAAATTTGGTTATCGGCGTGGAACTCATTAATTATTATACTAATGACGTTTGCTATAGCAAGCTGTAGCTATAGTTCGTTTAAGCTCGGTTATAGTTATTCCCGCGGGAACTTTTGAATTTTTCGGAATAAAAAGTAGCCTATGTTCTATTCCGGGACCTAATCTATAGGTTTGACAAGTTTCATTCCGATCCGTCCAGTGGCTGAAGCGTTTTTGAGTAACAAACATCAGTAGGATCCTTAGTAGGATATTATATATGTCATATTACCAGACTAAAAGTAATAAGTGGTATAATAAAAGACCTGGGATTGAATAATGTAGATATAATTGGCAAAACATAATTTCCAGTTTATAACGAACTTTGAAATAGTTAGTAACCTTAGAACAGTTTTTATGGAAAAATTCTCACAAATAGAATTCTCTTTCGTTTCCTCCTATCTTGCGGTAGTTGTAGCAAAAATACAAGGGCCAAGCTGTAAAGGCATTGCGGAATAAACTTACTTGGCTAAAACTGGGACTGCCAACATTCCATTTAAACTGTCTTGTGTTACTTAAAGTTACAAAATGAAATTTACAAGTAAATTAAGACGCTGGATTAGGGGTCCCAGGCAACTTTATATACAGACACCTAACCTTTTCAGGGCATTTGGTTATTTTTTTTTCTCAGTTTAAAAAGTTATTTATATTGTCAAATGCGGTTGTTTCATATTATTTATATTATTTTTTATTATATCAACAATATTAATATAGAATTATATATTTAATTTTTCTTTAGCTTTTTATTTATTATTGCGTAGGTGTAAGGACTAATGTAACAATGATAAGAATCAAGAAGTGACTATTTTATCTCTATCTGAAACATTTCCCCGGCTATTAAAAAAAAAATGCAAGTAATTAAAAAAATATCTTGAAATAATTTTCAAAAAAACTTTATTATCCTAATAATGTTCGGTACATTGAGAATAACTTGTATTGCCAACAACTACTTATAAGTACGGCAGTATATGGACCAGCATCGTAGGCCGACTTAAATCGGAATTGTTGGCCCTGCCTAAATAGTTTTACGGACAAATCTTTATTGCTGCAGTTTAATTTCGCTCAACTATGCTCCGAGTGCATGCATGCCCAAATGAATTTATTACTGCTGCAGTACCGTAAATGATTCTGTGCTTCATTCTGGGCTTTATTTGGTGAAGTGACCACATATACAGACATACCTACATAACTATGTAGTTGTAGCTATAGTTAGTCTACGAGGAATTCGTTTATAGTTAGACCTGCGGAAACTTTTTAATTTTTTTGCTATCATTACGTTATACGTTTTGCAATTTGTATTTTTTGAGAGTTAATTATGTAGGTACAGTTAGCAAGTGAAGCAGATTTATTTGGTTTACACAATCAATCCATATACAAAATAATGTCACTTAATTAAGTACACAAAGTAACAAATACATGCATAACTCTCAAAGCAGTTTCCGTCCCAGAAGACGAAGATGTTTCACGGCATTCAACAAGATAACGACAGAGTCGTCACAGTATCGGGTAAACCAGGCGCAATGTGGCATAGGAACCCGCTTCAGTGCATCTTAGCTAGGGGTGTCACCTCATCAGACAGCTCATATAACAGCTATTGCTTAGTGAGGTGAGCTTAGATTAGATTTTAGTAGATGTCATCGTACCTGGATGACTGTTGTTTAGTACGCGCATCGTGCACATGAGTTATTTGAATAGGGTTGTCAGTCGATAAATATGCAACCTTCCAGACTTGAATAGACGATGAGTTTATGATTTGATATTATTTTATATCTTTTAGTTAAGTCAATAGTAAATCTTAAAAATAACAGATCAAAATAAATCAACGTGAATTGAAAGAAGTGAAACATTTTTTTATAAAGAAGGTATCCCGATCGATAGTTCCTCACGTAATTAATGGATTTATGATATACAGTTGTTAACATGGTTTTTCAGCCATAAATCAAATAATAAGTTTTGAGTTTACCTATTATGCTATAAAATGTACAAATAAGGAACATACGTACGTCACACATGTGAAGTGAATATTTCATGTGACGCCTTCATATCGTGATGCCTCTGATACAATATGCACGACATATCGCAGTGTATCGACTCGCTGAATATGCACTGCATGTAAAGTTAACCCTATGTACTATGTACCCTATCACCCACAGAGTACATTCGATACTTTTATCATACAAAATTTATTTTGAATATTTGAAAAGCCGTTGGAATACTTATAGGATATTAGCATCTGTACTTTTGTGTGTATATCTATCACTTTTTTGTAACCTTGTTTATTCCTTACTTTGTTTACAAAATATCTTTTTTAATATCATAGCAATAGTCAAAAGACTTGACTTACAGTAAGAAGGCCATTTGGGCTATGGAAGGTACAATTACGACTGGAAAAAAATAACAGTAATTGTTTAAAAATATGCTTTTTTGCCAGTTACATATAATAATAGAAAATTATATTCTGCCCGTTATCTAGTCTTTAAAATATAGATGTGATTAGAAAAAGAATTTGCTGTTAACGCATTAGTATGCTACTATAGTGTTTTTTGTTTATATTTTATATATTGCTTGCACACCTGATCATAGATTATATCATATGCGTAGAAATGACAAAATTTTACTGACTCCACGTTTGCCATTAGGATACAAAACTCTAAAAACGGTTCAAATGTTTGTGTCTTCGTCCACTCACACGATATTCTATCTCTTTCTCTCTCACCCCTTCGCTCTTTTCTTCCTGTTGCAGTCTCTGAGAGTATAGGAATACATGCCGCAACAATGTACCTCCGATAGGATAAAGTCATTTCTGTCTAATAACGATGATTTTTTTTTATTCCGCCCTACCCATCCCAAAGTTTTTGTGTAGAAGCTTCGCTTTAAAATAATAATCGGCATAAGGAATTGTTTAAATAATAAATAAATAACTGTATTCTATAAATTCTTTAATATATCGGTTTTTACATAAATACTAACAGTTTAGATTTGTGTACAAGTTTTTCGTGATGGTTGTACATGTTAACACCGCACGCCACATCGGTAAAATGCATCTCTCGGTGCAAGTACATAAATTAGTTTCTTTTTATTGACTCGTCTAAACCAATGTATAAAGTACTAGCGGTCCATCCCGGCTTCGCACAGGTAGACTTTTTTTTTAAATATTTCGGAATAATTTTAGCGTAAATGTATCTTTATGGATGACATAAGTAGAAGTTATAAAGGTGTCATAAGATAGGTCTCACGGGAGCCTATCAGGTAATTAAGGTTTCGTAGAAATAACATGAAATCGAACAAACGGACAGACACAAAAAGTTCCGTAGAACGCTTAGGAGTTTCGCTACTACATAAGGGAAATTCGTACAATGCCTATAGCTTTCCTACGTAAGTAAAAAACGCTGAGAGCTGGATTTTCATTCATTTTTTCTCCTCTCGCCAGCCTTCATAGGTCCCCACTGTTGGGGCACGGCCTACCTTCATAAGCGAGGGTGATTTGGGCCATAGTCCTTCTCATACGTCTTTTTTTTTTCTTGACGTTTGCAGGTTTCCTTACGATGTTTTCCTTTACCGAAAAGCCAGTGGTGTGAATAAATAACTCAGTGTACATGAGAAATTAAGAAAAGACTCATTGGTACACACGCCGACCCGGGGTTCGGACCTCCGCCACTTCGGACGTAAAGTGAAATTTAACCCCTCGACCACCACCGACTTGTTTCTGTCATTTTTTCTTAATAGTGGCTTAACCACGTAGATTCGTGTATACCACTATACACCATAAGATGCGTCTTTGAAAGCTCTATCCTAGGACATATAAAGCATCACTGTAGCTTTTACCACTTGGCTAGAAAACGTAAGAACGTAAAAAGATGTTATTTTATAGTCAAGCCACGAATAGTGCGAGTGTGATAGCAATATCCGATACAGAACCCAAGTTTAAGCAGCATTTTATAGCTACGTAGTTATACCTACACTTTTGTTATATGTTTGTATCAATGACTACGCGCTATCTTAAAATAAATTTTTGTACGGGCTAGATTTTTGATCACCACACTAAGCACAGTGACTTACTAGAACTAGAAGGTTCCAATGAACAACCTCTCGCTCTGATGGGGTTTTTATTTTTATATAAATATGGAATGAAATTTTGTTTTGTATTAAATATCAAGTCAGCAGTCAACAAGTATCCATCAGATACGAAATATTTACAGTTTTTAAGTGAAATATTGAAAATATGTGTTAGAAAGTAAGTGAATATACTTCTGTTTGTGTGCGCCTAAATTCCGTCTAATTATTTCTCACGCTGTAACTCCTCGTGAAAGGCGGCCTGTGCGGCGAGCATCGAAGGGCTCGTCGTACAGTACAATTTACATCAAATTCTTTTTTGATAATCCACATTCCGTATTGCTGACTCTGAATTCAATATATTTTAATATGATTGATGAATATTACTAATGAACAGTTAAACTGGGTCAGCGCTGCTGTGATGCAACCGAATGTAAATGATGTTTTGGCGTGACGTAAATGTTCATAGATTACAAGACAGAATTTGTGTCAATTTGTTTTTATTGCCTTAATACTTGATATATAAATACGTTCTTTATTGAACAATTGTTCGAGGTCTGAATAATGGTTCTTCTAAAGGAAGATGTACTAAAAAACACTAAAACTAATAAAAAGCAATAGAACTTTATGTTAAAATAAACTGTGTTGTAAGAGTGAACACGGAATTTTACACTTGGTGATTTAAATAAAAAGTCTAAAACAATTAATAGATACGAAATTAAAACTTGGGATTTGGTTATAATAATGTTCTATTTTTTATATGTTATAATTCAGGTTTACAGTACTTATGGAGCTAAGTTATGTAGTCACTAAAATAGGCACAGATCAAAAAGTCTCTTAGGGGAAGACTTGTATTCAGTGTTACGGCAAAACTTAACTGTGCCCAGCGGGTCGATTCCGTAAAAGATTGCTAACCTTTTTTGAAAGAAATAAGATATACATTGCGGTTTCGCCACAATCGATGAATTTTAATACGTCATTTCAGATGCGCAATGTATATCTTATTTCTATGGATTTCAAACGAGAATTGTTAGCTGTCATTTTACGGAATCGACCCGCAGGTACACTGAAAAAATATATATTTGAATTAACCTGTTAAAGATTTAATAAGAAAAAAAACAAGAAAGTGGATCTCACGTGGAAAGAACATAAAGAAGCAGATAGACAGAGAGACGTTTGGTTTTATAATATGTATGGATATGGATGACTTTACACACTTGGCATTACAAGGTTTGCATTTAACAAAATAGGATTTATTTTTTATTTCAAAAATTGAATGTAAACCATGCAGTTTAATTGAAGAATTTGCTTACTTTTCCAGTTTTTATTAAAGAAACATATGGAGAATGTAGACAAGCTGAAAAAAAAACTAAATTCGTATTCAGGTGTAACTTAAGGCATATGGCTGGGTGCCAGCACCAGTGTAGGCTTACAGTGGCTTTATGTTAAGTGCTTAAGCAGACTTTATGTTAAGAGACGTACTTATATGTGCTTTAATAACTAATCTCAGACCTAAGTCTAACTAAGTATAAGAAAATTTAATATTTTCTAATAGCAAATCGGTAAGCTATTTGATAGAATTGAAAATATGTAATAAATGGAGCTTATTAGAAACAGTTTTGAGTACACCAGACTCTAAAATTTGAGATAAAAATGGATGCAAGAAGTATATATGTAGAGTATTGTAGGGCTACAAGAAATAAAATTATACATTTTTCTCTCGAATTCGGGCGTACTCTAAACTGTTCCTAATAAACTCCCAGGTCTCAGAACTCAGAAAAAAAATACAAACTTGAAGCTGGACCAATATTAGCTGATATGATGATCACGATTGTGGTGTTTGAGAGCCAGGGTTATAAACTATCAGTCTATATTTATAATAATAGTTGTATTACTAAAATCAGAAATAAATCAGAATAAGGGTGACCACTAATAAACAATTCCTCCCAGACTACGTTTAGGTAAAGAAAAAAAAGCCATATGTTACTATTTTAACATTAAAAAAATTAAAAAAATCCTTTTTGTAGCCCTGTAACAAAATAGCAATGTTTATGTTTAAAGCAACCTAATTAACAATCTAAACCATACGTTCCTATAAGAAAAATGGGCAACACAATTATATTATATTTCAGGTATAAGCAATATTTTTATTAGATAAAGTAATAGAGAGCTTAATATTAAATCTCACGTAGGAAATGTAGTTTCTTAACTACCGGATACGGAAATTGCGCCCGGGTTATCTAACTGCGAAGTAATATGCAATTCCTTCACCCGAGGCTGCTGTCTTAATTTAACGATATGAAGACATACACTTTATTATAAGACAAATTTAGATACTAAAGTTTTTGATGTTGAAAAGTAACATTACTTAAAAATAACACATAAATCATCTTAAAATAATATATTAGATTGAAACAACTGCATTGGGCAATGGTAGCAGGTCCTGGGTTTGATGCTCGGTAGGTGTTGTACCAAATTATTGCAATATTGTGGCCGGTGAATAGTAAAAGGCTGAACTCCTATCACGTTACAGAATAATGTACGTGAAATCTAAACATTATAAGCTGGTCGCCGCCCGCAACAGTTGAATGGCGTGATATCTCTGACCTGACCACCCCTTCGTGTATGTGTTGTGATAGTATTTATTTATCTCGTAGTTTATTTTTTTGATTGAAAATATCGACAGCGTAACCCATGCCATTTCAAAGATACTCAAAATAGCGTTTAAAAATTAACCCGTTTCTCCGCTGCGATGCGGCGTGAGGGAAACACAAACAAACAAACAGATCCAATGGTATGCAAAAACACTTTTAAATGTATAATATTACGAGTAAGCACAAAAACCTTTGAATTTAGAATATTATTATGAATACTAATAAATAAATACTTCTTTTAGACATTACATTACACACAGCGCCGTCAAGCCCCAAAGTAAACAAAGCTTCTGTTATGGGTATCAGGGGTTTTTTTTATAAATACATACATATCATACATAAACACACCCAGAATCAAGACAAACTCAAATGTTTATATTATGACATAAATGTTTGTCCAGTGCGGGAATCGAACTCACACCCTCTGCAAAGCAGCTAACCACACTACCAACTAGGCTGTAAATGTATGGATATTAATTTCGTGGTATTATTAACAGGGGTAATCTAGTATATAATATATTATGGGCTAGCAGGTGGTTGGAAACAAACCCACATCATAATGTCATCAGTCTCGGTTCACCAATCATTTTAATCCTGCGTGACAAGTGGTGAGCCTATTTCCGCAACACTACTTATGATGAGTGTTTCTAGACTAAGGTGGCTTTTTATATCCTATATCTTTTAAATTACCAACTTATTAGGTATAGGGACATACCAGGGACAGGATTATATGCCCCCTTTGCCAGTTTTTGACGAACTATAAAAAGAAAATTAAGATTGGTAGAATGAAGAAAGTTATTTTACCAATTTTTTTTAACACTAAAAGAGGCACTGAAAACCATTGGTTCTTCATATTACATACATATCTCTAAAAATACACGAGAAATTAATAAAAAATATTTGTAATTTCGTTTTTGCTTACACGTCAGTTACCCTGTTGTTGCTTGCAATTTTGGTTAAGCTAGTGACGCATTTTGTTTTTTTTTTTACTTGACATCTTTGAGAACTAAATAGCAAAATAATATACGTCGATTATTGAAAGTAAATCTGATATTTGCTCTTCATTCAGTGACAAAATTTGATACTCCGAAATCCAAAGGTAAACCTTAACATTGTCTGCAAATCAGATTTAACTAAATTATTCATGTATCTAATACGTAAGAGAAGCAGCAAAAACTGAGACAAAGTGTCGTCTTCTCCAGACATATTTTTGAGCTGTCGGGCCCTTCATTAAGGGGCCCGGGCCCTCAGAGAGCGCAGTAACTCACGACGGAGTGTTGGTGACACGCCTTACTCCACTCTATGTTATGATGATATAGGAGCCTAAAGCTTTCAGATTTATTGTCGTTGTAAGCTATTTTTTCTATATTCTGCTGAATTCTTGTTACTTTTTCAGTGCTGCAATGTAAGTGTATATAGTTATTTTTAATTTTTTGGGTTGTGTTTTAAGATCTGCAAAATATAGGATACATGGTTGTATAGTACTACAGACGCAGACCAAAGAAAAAATGAAAACCTGTATCATTTGGGGTAATGATAATAACAAATATACAAACACACATATGTACAACCTCTTAACCTAAACGCATTTACCTTTCCCGTTATATCGTGGATAAAAATAAAGGACATACGAATTAACTGGCTGACGCAAGCATTATTATACGACAGCAGGGATCTTATTCTGAAAAGACTGAAGTAGCTGGTACATCTCGCCTCTAAAGTCGTGAGATATAAGTAGGTATAACGCGCGCCACGTATAAGATGAGACTTCGCACACTAAGTGTTTATAGGTCCCTTACATAGACGGGCGAAGACGCAGGGCGAGGTACGGCGACAGCGCATGCGCCGTAGTTGCCTCACCTTAATAAACGTATGACTATTCTTGTGAGTGACTGTAGAGTTGCGCTAACACCTAACTTCTACCGCTCGCCAAGTGTTATCTTACGTGGCGCGCGCGCACTTATTTACACTTTATTACATTTGGAATGCGAGACCTGAGTACTCCAGACCTTTTGCAGTGAGCTCCCAGACTACAAGTTTTTTTTTATTGTTCTTAGCTATCTCAATATTTTACCTTTCATAAACGAACGTCGCATACGTATTCTAATTCAGCATCAAAATTATCATATCCCTCAAATATATCATAACGTTCCGAATATTTTATGCCGTCGGTATCTAACAGGCGTTTTGTGGTAATGCCTTCGTTTGATGTATAGCAGTCAGAGGCACTCGCGGTCTAAAGATCTTCCCATTATGTATACTGTAGCTACGTTAAGATGTGATGCTGTAAAGGACGACCCTTAGCGTTTTTTCGATGCGTAATCACGACGCGAATTGCTCTGTCGTGAATTGTCTGACTCAAATTATTGGCAAGCATTTATTTCTCTGGCAGAAATCATTGCTGTAAGTCTACTTGCTTTTACCAGAAATGACGCCAAATTACATGGCAAATGGCGGGTCATTTATGCCTAATTTGTACATTTATTTCTGTAATATCTCTACATCCAGATTTTCTAGATAATATTTTGTTGTTTTTTGGTTTGCTATACCTCCTTTTGTATTATTGTTTGCCAAGACTAGTAGGTAAGGTATGAACATGTTACTAGTCTTGGCGACTACGCGTTTTATTATTGTAGGTGCAAAAGTGAGTTGGTCCATTCTTTACGTATCGTACTGGAGCATCCTATTGAGCTTTTCTTTCCTGGCAAATTCAAATATTCCCACAGGAATAATAATTTTATAATAAACACCACGTGAACCAACTAAAGTTATAGGTATAGATATCTATATTAAACTTGCTTACTATAATAGCTTATATTTATATCAAACTTATAGCTATAAGGCTATAATATAAATCCACGCGACGAAAACCGAATTTAGCGCGGGTAAAAGCTAGTAAATATGTACAGGCTGGAAAATACTGGAAATTTAAGGGGATAAGATTCGCGTCGCCTCGCAGCGTGTTTCATACACATGAATTTCCCACTAATTTTTGACACATTCCATTCAAATACCATACAATTTTAAACAAGTGTTCTACGAATAAATTTTTAGGTTTGCAGCGTGAAAGTTTTTTTATTTAAATTGTATAGTTTAAAAGTTATACAGGATTCTAGTTTTTCATACAAATGTAGTTTGTGTTTTCATCAAATAAGATTAACACTTAATTAAATATTTTTTTAGGATTTTGGAAAACCACAAACATAGATATTCGGCTTGAGATTATGTTTACAAAATTTCATAGTGTTTGATCAGTAAATGTCAAAAACAAGTGGAAATTTCGTTTGTATGTAGAGCGCTGCGAGGCAAAGCAAATCGTATTGTCTTAAGACGGGTCAGCAAATGGTAGGTGTCGTTGGATGGGTATTTAAATACACATTTGCGGTTTTTAAAAACCTTTGTTTTTAAATGAATATTTCGCGAGTTATTGATTTGCAAATTTGACGATTCTGTCGGTTGATAAGTTGTTTTAATTCTTTACACCAACTGACAGACATCTTACACTTCTGTTGTATACAATTCTTTAAGATAAGTGACTGTTACAGAGTGACCGACGGGCAGACAAAAAACCTGCAAGTAATTTTATAACATTTGCGTTTTAGATTAAAATAATTAATTTATATTAAGTTAGAAATTAATTTAAATGAACTGCTTAAGAAAATAGTATGAAATTAATATTAGCTTTCCCTTTGCAAAGTTCAAAAGACTTTGTCTGAGTTTCTTTGTATGTTAAATATGCTGAATGCAGGTAACTCAGCTCGGATAAAACAAAACTGTCTAGAGTTGCTTCAATTTGCAATTTCTAGGCGTTTTCTGTCACAATTTGCTTGTTTATTGTTGGCTGGGCGCCATTTCATATAATTCAGCGGGTACATCACTAAAGTCAAGTAATTATGCTATTCTTTCGGCTACAGGTTACAAATATCAAGGCTATCATTTGAATGGAAAAAACGTTTTTTTTGTGTTGTGTAAAGCAATTAAGCGGCAGTACTATCTAAATTTCATTGATTTTGGCAAATTTTTCTTTGTATCCGCTGAGCAAATCCAACTCAAATTTAATGTCTGATGCCGCTATAAAACAAATACTAAAAAACAGAATAAAGAAATATTTAATTTATTCGATATTGTTAACGGCAACAGGCAGACGCTTAAAATATTCACAGAATATTTAGTTATAAAGTCACTTAAAAATTAATAATTAAATTAAAATAAAACAAAAATTTAAGGGGGCTCCCATATAACAAACGAGATGTTTTTGCCGTTTTTATAAGTAATGGTACGGAACCCTTGGTGCGCGAGTCCGACTCGCACTTGTCCGATTTTTTAAGTTTTGGCAAAGAAATCTTCAAAGTCCTAAGAGTTTACAACTTTGCTGAAGCATAGTCGTGATTGTGCTTTAGACCCTGAAAAAATGACCCGCATTTTTTGATAAAAAAGATGCGTAATAAAATATTAATTTATTTCATGTATTTCAATGAAATAAATCTCAGTGAATTGCGATGTAGTTTACTCAAGTTTTCAGTCACGTACTACCACATAACAGTCAAAATACTGATTTCACTGTATTTCTCATCTATACTTTACCTAAAAAAGAATTACATATAAATTTGGTGATTATAGTTTCTTAAGGACCAAACAAAAAAAAAGTATGGTACCGGTATCAATACATGATTGCATTTACTTACTTACTTAACCATATATACTTGTACTTTCAGCAGTAAATGTCTTTTAGCTATGACAACGACCTTTACTATTCTGGCTAGTAAAACTTGACAAACAAACAAACAAAAGATATATGAAACCTACCATAGCTACAACAAACAAATAAATAACAATTTTTTTGGCGTATCTATGTATGTATGTGGGTATGTCCGTTCCATTGTGAACTTCTGTAGCCTGAATAGCTGGACTGATTTCGAATGAGGTCTCAAATGAAACTTATTCATCTCCCGAGTGTTATAGGGAACATAAAACAGTCAAGCGCGAGTCGAAAAAAAAACTAAAATGCTGTAAATAAAAATAAATAATGAATTGAATATAAAACATCCGACTGCAAAAATATTAAGAACTAAAAAGCAATATGAAAATGCACCTGCATATACTAAATATTAAACTATAAGCAGGCGGGACACATTTCAATGCAAGTTCAAATAGTGTTCAGATTTCTCAAACTATATATACCATGGCTATTAAATATGCTGTTAAAACAACAGGGCTTATGGTGGCGACCAATGTTGCAATTATTCGATTAGCAAGTTGGGTAAAACGTGCTTATAACTAATACTAATACTAATTTGCTTTTCAATACTTTGCCTCAAACTTTAACTCAATGCTATCAAAATGTCAGCCAGAGCTTTCTGATGTTGACAACGAACTATTCTCTCAATTTTCTGCGCAATAATGTCGAGTTACTCGCATAGGATGTTCAGAATTTAATTTAATAGACCGCTTCGGCCGGTGTTGCCAACTAACTGGTAACTCCGCCTAACAAAACAGCGCGGTGGCCTGCAACCGCAAAGATTAGGACATGCTTACACCGTGTTTACCATTGACCTACGCTTCCCATGTTTAAAGTTTACCTATAATAATTAATTATTCGAATGTGGGGAGTATTTATTGGAAATATGTAAGTAATTTGTGAAAATTAGGAAATAATACTATCTTTGTACCTTATTTTTGAATGTTAACGTTTTAATAATACGCTTTCCAAGTAGCATGTGATCCATATAACTTAAATATATTAATTATAATAAATATTATAAATCGTTTTAATGATGACGTATAATGTTTTGTTATAATAAATAAACATAAAACCACAGAATTTAACTTATATTTATGTTTTTATAAATAAACATAAAACTATAGAATTTTGCTCAGTTATGTTTACATTATTATGAAATTATTGGTACAGTTTTTTTTTGTTATTTTAAAATGATACTCATACGGAATAAGGATTTCATTGTGTAATCATAATAACAATTGTGATTTCTGCAAATATCGAGAATTTCAGTTTAATAATTTACGTAAATTTAGTTTGCTCGATACTAAATTAAATTTGCGTAATTTATATTCCAAAAACGTGTAATTCCCACGCGATTTTAGAATAGTTTTAAAACCCAGTTTTATATAAAATAGCAATGTATGTACTTTTACAATAATTTATCAACATATGAATACTTTTTTTTTAAGTATTTGGATTAACAAAAAAACTTATTTTTCTTAAAAACAATGCAAATTTTGTAAAAAAAGTCTTTACAGCTTCTTCATTTCTTAATTCTGGTTTAAAACCTAACAATTCTGTATTGAATTTAATTAGCGCAAGGAAGGTAAGAACTATTGAATAAAGAACATGATATGTAATACCGTTATGTAAGTTGCTAAAACCTTTAGACTTTGAGTTCTGTAATCTGTTCTATGGACTGCGCAGTAGACTTACCAAATTGGGCACACTTCAGAAGTTTCTGGTTTAAAGAGGCTTTTTTTTTTTTTTTTTTTTTTTTTTTTTTTCTGAGCTGACTATGCAGTTGGCTGTTGCAGCCATTACTGCTTCACCGGACTTTTGGGGCGAGACTCTGAAGGAGCCTCAGCCCATATAGCGCCCAACGCTCAAGGGCTTCCCGCGGGGGAAGCCTCGGCTTGGGTTGTCGCTCTCGGGGGCGTCCCTTCGACCGGCGTGAGTCTCGAACCCGAAGGTGAGTCACCGCCAGGAGGGGAGTTCCCCGTTACGCGGGTGCGGTTGCGATTGAGTGGGGGCGAGAAGCGCCCCGGCACTCTTTGATACCTAGTGTATCCTTGTGGGCGCCGACGAACCCGGGGACGTCGGCGTCGTGTTTGGAGGGAGGCCCTATTCGGGGTCGACGTAGTAGAGACTAATCTCGCTATCCGGACAGCGAGATCGTCATCTGGGGACGTTAGTACGTGCCGAGGCCGCCTGAGTATAGTTTTACGACCGCGACGGGGACGATCGGGGGGAATGTACGTCGTGGATTGCACAACTAATCTATTCGGGTGATTTTGCGTACGCTCGAAAAAGCGGACTGCCAAGTCTTTAAAGTACTGGGGAATCGTGGGAAGTTCGAAGTCTCTGTGTAGGTCCGCATTGCGAACGTACCAAGAGGCTCCAGAGGCCGCTCTGAGAAAGCGGTTTTGGAGGGTCTGGAGTTTGTGGAGATTGCGCTTGGACAGAGCAAAGACTACGCTAGCATAAGCTAGTATGGGGCGGATGCAAGTTGTGTATAGATTTAGCTTATTTCTAAGCGACATCTTACTATACTTGCCTATCATGGGATAGAGACGACCGAGGACAAAAGCGGCTCGGTCTCTGACTATTTTGGTGTGAGCGTGGAAGTTCAAACGTCTATCCATGGTCACACCGAGATATTTGGTCTTATTTTGCCAGGGAATGGCACGACCGAAGAGAGAGAGGGAAGTTGGCCGCGGAGGGCTGCCTGTGGTGAAAAGGACGGCAGAGCTTTTGTCGGGATTCACCTCGATTCTCCATTTCCGAAACCACTCGCCTAGGGCGGTGATAGCGGATTGGAGTCTCTCAGTGATTCGACTCACTTGCCTATCGGTAGTATAGAGAGCGGTATCGTCCGCATAGAGGGCTAATTGGGTACCTATCGTTTTTGGGATATCGTTAGTGTACAGAAGGTACAAGACGGGGGCGAGCACGGACCCTTGCGGGACTCCTGCTTCTATGGGGCGGGGGGAGGAGAGAGTGCCTTCAACTCTGTAGCGAAAGCTACGATTCGACAAATAGTCTCGTATGATGAGCACGAGACGATCTGGCAACTGAAAGTTGTACAGTTTAAAAATTAAACCGTTGTGCCAGACTTTGTCGAAAGCTTTCGCTACATCGAAGAAGACAGCGCCCGTGTGACGGGTCTTACCTAATGCTGGCTGGAAGCCTGTAAGAATATGTTCCGTTATGCGGAGGACTTGATGGACGCATGAGTGTTTGGCACGAAAGCCAAACTGCTCGTCTATTAAAATGCCTCTGGAGACTATAGAGTTCCGTAGGCGGGCGAGAAGGAGGCGTTCATAGAGTTTACCAAGGGCCTTTAGTAAACTTATAGGGCGATAGGAGGACGGCTCGGTACGAGCTTTGCCGGGCTTATGGATGCCTATAACGATTGCATCTTTCCATTGAGATGGAAAGATGCAATGTTCCATAGCAGCGTTAAAGATCGCTACTAGGAGGCAGATAAGGGGAAGAGTGAGGCGCTTTAGGATATCGTTAGAGATACCGTCTGCGCCGGGGGACTTACGGGGGCGTAGGTCTTTGATGACCTGTATGACTTCGTCGACAGTGACAGGGGGCAGGGGGTCTTGTGGAGGCAGAGAAGTTCTGCGCTCCACTTCGCCGTCTACCTCGCGCACGTGATCGGGATCGAAAGGCTGTGTGCTTAAGGCACATTGGGCTTGGAGGCTGGATGCTAGGCAATCCGCTTTTTCGTCGTCATTGAACGCGGGAACGCTATTGTTGGGACGAGTTAACGGAGGGAGAGAGTTTGCGGTTTCGGATTTTAGAGCTCTGGCTAAGTGCCAATAAGCTTGGTGAGAAGGAGAAATGTTCTCCATAAGATCACCGAAACGTTGGGCGCGGAGCTCAGCTACAGCGGTTCTTACACGGCGGTGTAAGTCGTTGAAGCGAGCTTTATTTTCGATAGTGGGAGCGCGGTCGCGAACGCGGCGGGCCGCGTTACGCTCAGTCATTAGCGACCTGATGTGCTGAGGCAGGATTAGGTGGTGATAATCACCAACCGGCACCTGTCGTGAGCACTCGCCAACGGTGGCGGTCAGGTGGCTAGTGAGTGAGTCGATAGCTACGTTAAGATCGGTCGCGGATGAGATAACGTTGGGAACGCGATCTAGATGTGGCGAGCTGGGATTTTCGAGCAATTGCCCAAATTTATCCCAGTCCGTCACGGTTCTAGTGTCGGGAGGAGAGTCCGAAGGGAAACCTAATCGGAGGACGACAGGGCGGTGGTCCGAGTCAAGTTCGTCAAGCACCTCTATAGAGCGAAAGCTTAGCCTTACATTCTTTAGAAGTGCTATGTCGAGTACGTCGGGGTTAAACCGAGTATTGTGGGGAAAGTAAGTGGGCGTCATGGGAGCGATGATGTCAAAGTTTAGTCTGTCAACTAAATCGTCGAGGAGTCTGCCTCTTTGTGAAGTTACAGAAGAGTTCCAGCGGCGATGCTTGCAATTTAGGTCGCCGGCAAGAATGACGGCGTCGCCTAAACTTAAGAGCGACTGAAGGTCGCTCTCGAGCAAGTCTTTTAGGGGAGAGAGATAAACCGATGCAATGATGATCGGCTGATGGCCGGTCATCGCTAAGCGGCAGACGGATGCTTCTAAATTCGTAAGCGGTGGAGGATCGATAGGGGAGCAATGCAGGGAGCGCCTGTAATAGATGAGAGTGCCTCCGAGATTGGAGGCAGTTCTATCATTACGGACGGTACGATAGTTCGCGATTGAAGGGGTACGGACAGCGGGCTTTAGGAACGTTTCCTGGATGAGGAAGACGTCCGGTTTTTGGGACGAGAGGAATTGCGATAATTCCTCTCTTTGGTTGCGGAGACCGTTGGCGTTAAAATAGCCTATGGAGACGGACCGGGGTTTTTCGCGCGCGGTTGTGCAATCCATTTTGATTCTACGGTTTTGGAGCTACCCTGCGGAGGGCGGCGAAGAAATCGCGATGCTTAGCCATGAAGCCGAGCATTTGAGAGAAATCGGTGATCTGTTCGTATTCGGCGAACACGATCTCGAAATTGGCCGCGTCGAAGGCCCAAGAAATCTCGGCGAGAATGCCGAGGTGCTGCTGCTGCTCGGCCGTATGAACGGCATTGCAGGGCAGCGCGAAAGAGGGGCGCGGGGGGGCAAGGCGCGTATGCGCGAGAGGTGCGGGTGCACTTCTCATGGGCGCTGGACGCGGGATGTCCCGGGACATCAGAGGGGCGGGGTAGGGAATGCCCGTAACTGAGACGGGCCCGGGGAGAGCAGACAAAAGTTTGTCTGTCTCCTTCGATTTGGACGCTACTAGCGCTGGAGGACGGCTCCAGGCGTTGACAGCCGGGAGGGGGGCAGGCACGAGCGGAGCCTGTTGGCGGGGGGCGGATGGGCGCGATTTACCCTGATGGGGTTTACGCGAGCTCTGTTTGGGAGCTTTGGGGCACCCGCGGTAATTCGCTGGGTGGCCTTCACTCCCACAGAGTACGCAAGCGACCGGGTCGGATGCGTTTGAGCGATCGCGATCACAGTCCGGAGTGGCGTGATCGCGTAAACATTTGACGCAGCGCGGTCTGCGTCTGCAGTTGCGCTGCGCGTGGCCATATAGCTGGCATCGGTGGCATTGACTCGGGTTCGACCGCTTGTGCGGAGTCTCGACCCTGATGCCTTTGAGGCTGCAAACATCTTTGATGTTAAAGATGGCTTTGCCTTCTTTTGTTAGGTCTAGTACAACGAGCACCATGTCGTAGCACTCGGACTTATTTCGGCCATTGTACATACGATGTACTTCCCGTACGGGGAGGCCTTGGACGATTAAGTCGTCCTGGACAGTCGTGGTGGAGAATTCCCTAGGGACTCCCCTTACGACTGCCCTTAAAACGCGTTCCTCGGCCAATGAGTACGTGTGGTACTCATATTTTTGAGCCGTGAGGAAGGCCGTCAGATTTCGGAAATCTGACGGTGTCGGGACCTGCACTTTGATGCCGCGCTCGGCATCATTGCGGGCGTGCGTATAATTGATACGCTTGGCCTTCATAGCGTTAGCAATGTTCGGCCAGGCCCCCTTGTCTTTGATGACGATGGGCGGCGGAGATTTTTCCTTCCGTCCCGAAGTGGGACAGTCGGACTGCGAAGAGGTGGCGGCGGGGGGGGTTGTGTCCATGGCGGCTAGCTCAGGGCTGGCCGCCGAGGTGGACGGGGACGGGGACGTGGAAGCGCTAGGCGCTTTGAGGCGTTTAGCCTCAGAGTCGGAGGGAGGAGGAGTAGAAGACTCCTGAGCGGATGCCGCCGAAGCCTTTTTAGACTTGGCGGACTTCTTCCGTTTTTTACCCTTTTTGGTTCCCAGGCCAACCACTTTGAAGCCTTCGTCGTCCTCAGACAACGCCGACTCAGCGGACATTACGGCTGCTGGAGACCGGGGTGCGGTTTCGGAGGTTGCGGGGGGCGGGGTAGCGAGAGACCGAGAAGGGGTCTCATCGGCTACCGGAGTGGGAGGGCGAATGGGCGCAGGGGCCCGAAGAGCGCGGCGAGCGAGACGCGGGTCGCGATTGCGGGGTTCGCGGGAGAGAGAGCGCGAGCGATTGCGCGAGCGAGAGCGCGGAGTCGAACGCGATGAGACGGACGGGGAGGGCGCGATTGTGCTGGACGCAGTGAGGGCAGGCCCCAACGCCGTGAAGATGGCGTGGGCCAGCTCTGGGCGATCGCGAACAAGATTTTGCACGATTGCCCCTAGCTGGTCCGGGGACAAGCCGATGAGTTGCTCGGCCATCGCGGGAGTGACCGAGGTGTAGATTTTTTGTGTGCCTAGTGACTCCCCACCATTGCTGGCGAGGAGCAAGAATACCTAAATGTGGCCAGGCGCCCCGCAGTGCTACGGATTGCCTGGTGTGTACCTAACTCCTACTCCTACGGCCGGGGTTACGTTGTCACCGTTAGGTTTCCCCCCAGCAACGAGACGTTTATAAACGAGAAACTTTTAGGTAGACCGCAACTCTGAAAAGAGCTATACGATCTCACCCACCAGCCCTTGAGCACTCGGAACTGGATTTCTACAAACTAAAACGCAATCGACACTTAAAACGCGAGAATGCACGGAGCGGCGAACCGCTGAAGCGGAAATACTACGCTAGCGATTTAACACAAAGCCGGACTCAGACCGGGCGAACCGGTAACAGTCAAAGAGGCAAGCGAGGGTCACCGCTATGCGTAGTAGTTCCGCGACTACGAGAACACACACTCACGCACAAAAACGCACAGTATCGCTTCGATAAACACTCGGTTATGGGCGCGTTGAAGAACGCACAAACACACTCAGCGCGGGCCGAGAAGCAATTTCCCAGCCAATACACACTGCCGAGCAGCGCTTCAACACTCAGGCCGATTTTCCAGGAATTGCGGGCAATAAACCAAACAACAATTCGAGGTCGTCAGCGCTGAGGCAAAACACCACACAGGAATGCGCACCAGCTGAGTCACCACTGCACGGAGCACACTAAGAGCACTTGACGCTCGAAAACACGACCGCACAACACAAGAGTCGAATCGGGAATGTTAAAGAGGCTCAATTTGATATGCGTCACTAAGTGTTACCGCATTTTTATGATGACCTTTTAGGCCGATAAGTATCACATTGTGAAATTTTCTTCAACTTTTATTTTTTTATTATTTAAATAGAAGAGGTATTACACATGTAGCACTATTTATTAATAAGAACAATACAAAATGCTTGTTTCAACAGCATTTGATTGTAACTTTTTCCTTAACCAACAGATTTACGGTGTGTTTGATATTTTGAAAGAAAATAATTTTTAGGCCGCTAACCATTTTTCTCACACTTAACCCCGAGATAGATGTGATTTGAAAACTTGATATGGTTTCTGGTTTAAAGAGGCTCAATTTGATATGCGTCACTAAGTGTTACCGCATTTTTATGATGACCTTTTAGGCCGATAAGTATCACATTGTTAAATTTTCTTCAACTTTTATTTTTTTATTATTTAAATAGAAGAGGCATTACACATGTAGCACTATTTATTAATAAGAACAATACAAAATGCTTGTTTCAACAGCATTTGATTGTAACTTTTTCCTCAACTAACAGATTTACCGTGTGTTTAAAATTTTAAAGGAAAATAATTTTTAGGCCGCTAATCATTTTTCTCACTTTTAACCCCGAGATAGATGTAATTTAAAAACTTGATATGGTTTCTGGTTTAAAGAGGCTCAATTTGATATGCGTCACTAAGTGTTACCGCATTTTTATGATGACCTTTTAGGCCGATAAGTATCACATTGTGAAATTTTCTTTTACTTTAATTTTTTATTATTTAAATTATTTATATATTTGTTTAATTTTTGACCGGTTTCTCATTATTTTGGTCTATTTATTGTTATATCCGTTTAATTCAGTAAATTATTTCATTAAAATCCTTTACTTTTTAATTTGGTTGGATTATAAAAGGCCGCTAACTTAGGCCGCTAACTTCACACCGGTAGCGAAATAATTAGACAGTAGTTTATTAAAAACGGTCACTCCATATATTAAATATAATAAATATAATATAAATTTTAAATTTTCTGAGCGCGGTTGCATTTTGTCCTAAAGTGTTTGCGTAAATTATCACAGTTCGCTGGCTCTTTTCGGAAGTTGTGGTTGATTTTACGCTTACGTGGAATTGTTCTTGCTGTTTTGACTTAAAATTTTGAACGTGGTAGTTTTTGAATTGCGCGATAATGAATGTTACGTTAACTTTTGCGTTGAAGTTACGTTGACTCTTGACTTTTTAGTAGCTTTGTAGTTCAAAAAGCACATTTTAACACTTTTTGTTTTACTTACCTACCTTTTTATAGAGGAAAATGCTGGTAACTTAATTTTATTGGTTACTTAAGAAAACCGGCAATATTTATGTCGATACGAATAAAGACTATTATTGAATGAACAAAAATGTTAATTATCACTTTATTGTTAATAAGCGTCTCTGAGTGAGTTAGTAAGTGCATTTTTTTAATGAGTGACTTGTATATAAGTTTAAATGTATTAACGAATGACGTGTATATTGTGCAACTGTTTTAATGAATTTAATGAATGATATTTGTATATGTGCAAATATTTTAATAATGGCGTATGTATAAGTGCAAATTTTTTTTTTATTTGGGAACGACCACAGAAAGATCACAGAGGGGTGGCCGTTTTCAAAGAGTGGCCATAATGCATAAAATGGGTTGGGCTGGACTGTTTTTAATCCGAATCCTATCAAACGATAATGATACTGAAAAACTGCAAAAAATAAAATTTTGAAACAGAATAGGATCGGAAATAACATATTAAATAGGTATATAATAATAACATAAATATAACTTATCATATAGTGACCCAACATCTTAGGCAAAAGAAAATCTGTGTATACCCTGTGAGCATAGGTACTTAAAAATCATACGTATTTATCAAACACAATTACAACGAAACATACTAAAACCATTATAACACTTACAGTAATCTAGACATAGAATCATTAATAAACCTAATAGTGGGATTTGACGCATGCAAAACATTATCCATTAATACATCCATACATGTAAATAGATCGGGGCATATGTAATTGGCAGTGATGAATGTAATTAATTAATATAACTTGAATATATGTCTGCCAGTGAGACCTGGATTGTTGAAGCCCAAATAATAGCCAATGCTAACAATAATCCTTATAGATATTTATGTAAAGACTTCATAAAATCAAAGGTGTAATATTTTGGAAAACGTTAGGATTTCGAAAGAATGGTCATTTGTAATATAATGTATTAAATGGGATAAATCGCCTTTATCTTTCAGAATAATAAATGGATTAACTAAAATGAGGCAAAAACTACGTTAATTAGCAACTTTAGAGTTAAAAATTGATAAAATAAAAGACCACATAAACAGTTGTATATGTCCCAATTTGATTGGTATGATTTGATGAACTATATAAAGGAAATTAGAATTGGGCAGAATATTTTTTAATTATTTTAATATAGTAGTTTTTACTCCTAATTTATAAAGAAATCGTTTCAGATAGAAAAAACAAACGAAAAGATGCGAAAAATATAATATGAATTCCAAATGATCTTACCGTGTTAATACCGAAAACTCCGCTTGAGGAAATGTAAATGTTAAATAATAAGGAAATGTGAAGGTACGCGATGCGGGTAAGTCGCCTCAGCTGGAACAAAACGGGCTGGAGCTGTTTAAATTTGCAATTTCGAGGCGTTCCTTCCAACTCCACTTGCCTGTGTAGAAGCTGTGTTGGGCACCATTTTATGTAATTTGGTCGGCGCAGCACTAAAGTTATATAATCTCACAGAGTCTCACGCCACTCCATTACTAGCTACAGTGGGTTCTTATTTTTCTGGCATCGTTTCAAATTAAAAGCGATAAGAGTAAGCCTACTCGTTTTGAAAGAGCAGCGTCTGGCACACACAGACAATGCTCTTCTCTTACCCGCATTACCATTTATCTCTTTGAAAAGACGTCTTAGGTATCTTGTTTTTACTAACAGCTGGTGTGTTATGTCGAGAGCTACCTTGAGCAATGTATCCAAGCAGAAAGGTCGTGCTTAGTGTTCCTAAAATAAACGAGAATTAAGTGTTTTTTATAAAATTAACACACACAATGACAATTTAAACGATAATTGTGTGTGAATCACATTCATTTAGCAATAAATCTAATGCACATAGATCATTGTTTCTTTGTTCGTATTCTATGCGCTGCCATACTGTTTATCCGATTGCGATGAAATTTGGCAAAGTTATAGCTTGCACTTTGGGGAGGTTAAAGGCTATTTGAAAAACGTCAAGTGTGAGTCGATCTCAATAAAATTGGCAAGGTCACAATACAAAAAACGTCAAATATGAGTCCGATTAGCGTAA
This sequence comes from Apoda limacodes, assembly GCA_946406115.1. Taxonomy (NCBI): domain Eukaryota; kingdom Metazoa; phylum Arthropoda; class Insecta; order Lepidoptera; family Limacodidae; genus Apoda; species Apoda limacodes. Next base: position 9,957,950 of record OX291541.1, read on the forward strand.
GCCACTATAGATGGCGCATTGACTTTAAGGGCAGAACAACGTCTGCTGGACTAGCTAGTTTATAATAAGAAACAATGTTTTAAAGCTGCAAATGCATTTTAAATAGGTATAAGTTAACTGCTAAATGACATCAATTTTACGATAAATTTTATCAAACAATATTATGTGCATATCCAAGCTTTTTTCAGGAATCAACGCCGCCTGCCTTTTTTATTAGGGTTCCATACCCAAAGGGTAAAAAACGGAACCCTATTCCTAAGACTTCGCTGTCAATCCGTCCGTTTGTCACCAGGCTGTATCTCATGAACCATGATAGTTAGATAGTTGAAATTTCCACAGATGATGTATTTTTATACAGCAAACGTAATTTTTTTGTTCGTTTTTGCTCGATTGATAACGGCAACACGTAGACGCTTGAAATATTAACAGAATATTATAAATTCACTTTAACCCGTCTAGTCCAGACACTCTGCACCAGAAGCAGTTTTGCGGTAATGAGCTTACCACCTGTCACTCAGGACTACAGTGGTTAGTAAAAATAGACTGTCGCCTACATTATCATGAAGATACAATTTAAGTTAATTGAGTTAATAAAACGTATTGAGATATATTTATTATCCAATCAATCAGCATATCAGATGTAGCTGTGACGTACAAAACGTTAAAAATGCAATTTTGTTAAGACAACTAAATAACGTAATCGAGTACAGCAAATGGATTGTTAAGAATGTTTTCAATTCAACAGTAGATAATTCATTTCTTGGGGTTACGTAGTCAACGGCAGAAACGTAACCCTCAGAGTTTTATCATGATTGTTCATCATATCTTAGCATGACATCATCATATAGCCTATATTACTGTTATAGGACTTCTAATATCACAAGTTTAGACTGAAAGCAAACACGACAGAGTGTAAGCAGGGTCTTATCTTTGCGGTTACAGGTCACCGCGGTGTTTTGTTAGGTCGAGTTACTGGTTAGTGTCCAGCATTCCAATTTAATTACCGATGTAATTTAATTCTGAGCGCCCTGTGTGGGAAGGCAAATGCTTAATCAATATTGTAGAGAATACCTATACAGATTTAATAACTCTTTTTTATGAGTGAAATCATTACAATTTCACTCCAATTATTATACGAATCACCAAAACTTACTCCGGCGATTGTTTATTGTTCTATACACAATAGATAAAAAAATAAAAAAAAGTCGGACAAGTGCGAGTTGGACTCGCGCACGAAGGGTTCCGTACCATTGTCTAAAAAAACGGCAAAAAAATAACGTTTGTGGTATGGGAGCCCCCCTTAAATGTTTTTTTTATTTTAATACAATTTATTTTTAAAGTGAACATGTAACTAAATATTCTGTGAATATTTCAAGCGTTTATACCAGTTTTACAGATGTCCCTACTTCATTTAAGTAACTTTTAATGGAATTTGTACGAAAATTTCACTACGTAAGTACATTTTATAACTTGGTCTACTATTACTCGTTAGCCTGTAAAGTGTACTTACCCGGAATAGTTTTCCTTTTAAATTCATTATATGCACTACCACCGTAATTTTTTAACATTTCTAAATGCTATACTTTTGCTGGTAGAGCGGGGGGACACTTGACTCTAACAATTAGTACTTTTAAGCTAAATGTTTCGCAAACGGAACCCTAACTCAAAAAATGATCTTTGCATACCACCAATTTTTTTGGAATTATTATCCAACGATACCCCACACGATGGGGTAGGCGAGAAAAAAAAATTACGTCCCCTCATAAAGTGTAGGGAAGATACCCTAAAAAAAATTTTTTTCAAAGATTTTATTCCACCACTTTGTTGGCTTCATCAATGTGTATATCCCTGCCAAATTGCAGCTTTCTATTATTCGTAGTTTTTGAACTAAACAGCCGACAGACGGACGGACGGATATGGCGAAACTATAAGGGTTCCCTGTTTTTCAGAAGTGAAAACATACAACCTGGATATAATATTTTAACATGTGTAATCCGCACTTTCATCTTTTCACCAACCCAATTTCCTCTTATTTTCGATTTTCGATCAGCCTGCGCGAGTTTATCATTTTTTACCTATACCAAAAAAAGTGCACAACGCCGCTAAATAAGTTTTCACTTCAAAAAAATATATAATTTTATGTTGTTTTTAATCATATTTCTTTTTCTTTTTAGTTATATCGTCGTATTTATCCCGAACTGGCATATCTTCAATAACTTACGATTTCACTTACTTTTGAGAACCCATTATATCTTCCACTAGGTACAAAAAGTCGTAACTCAATTCGGGTAAATACGTCAGACGACAGTTTGAGATGACAGAGACGATACCTATAATCCATGGAAAAAATACATAGGTACCTATTTGATAAAATCGGCTTTTCCGCGAATAAACCATTGAAGCCAGTGGTACCGAGTGAGTAAGCTGGGTACAGATGCATTCGACGTGCCTAATCTCTGAAATCCTCTGTAAGATCCCCTTTTGTACTTCATACTTCGGAGTTCTGAGCATGTTGGAATCTTAGGGAGCGAAACACGGCTTATGAAAAAATATCTTGAATGGAACGGTAGATTTTAATTCGTATGATAAGGTATTCCCTGCGAGCGGTTAGCGGTTGTACCTATTTGAAATTAGGATACTTTGCAAACGATAACTTTATTAATTTTTATGGATACCTACATATAAAAGTACCCAGTCTCTGTAAAGGTAGGTTTAAAAACCATTTTCTTAAACATGCTACGATATGTGACCATATCGTGCACAAGCTTCTTTGGGATAAATCGTACTTGCAGTACAGTATCAAAGAGCGGCCCGCAATATTTTAGCCTGCCGCTCGAGCGCTCGAGCCTGAACCTTAAATCCGAACATTGATAGCTAAAGAGATAACTCATCCATTTTTATTTAAATTTCGGACTGACACAACAAAAATAATGCGCCATTAAATTGTTATAAATTAAGTAAAAAAGGAAATAGGCATTTGAACGCGGCGAATTGGCGGCAAAATTATCTAAACTATTTTTATTTTTGTCAATACATTCGTCAATATAATAAGTTTTTTAAATAAAAATGTTCGTTATTATGCTATTGTTATAATTTACACGCTTGTTTGAGAAAAGCACTTTACAAGCCTTGGCCACAACTGAGCATAACCGAACTCTGTGATACGTGCCTCAGCTACGCCTCGCATACTGGCGATCGCCCGGGCGGGCATTTGCAGGCAGCAGTAATGTACTATAAAAATCTTTTAAAACGATTACACATAAAACATTCATCTTACTTTTTTAGAGTTCCGTACTCAAAGGGTATTTAGCGGAAAATAAATTACTATGACTTCGTTGTCCGTCCGTACGTCCGTCTGTCCGTCCAAAGTCAAAGTCAAAGTCAAAATGGTTTATTCAAATTAGGATAATTTTACAATCACTTTTGAATCGTCAAAGTTATGAAATACAATTTTTTGGCCTCAGCGATATCCTAGATCCTTTTTTATAAATAGCACGAATTGCCCTTTTTTGTAACAAAAATATTGTATAAACATCAGCAGCGCTACCCCACAAAAGGATACCATATGTCATTAAACTATGGAAATAGCTAAAATATACAATTTTTACAGTGTCGACATCGGTCAATTGTCTTATTTTATTGATTGCATACACAGCAGAGCTAAGTTTTTTGGCTAGGTTATGAATATGAGGACCCCATTGAAGTTTGGAGTACAGCGTTATGCCAAGAAAGACTGTTGAATTAACAAGTTCTAATTGCTCGCCATTAATATTAATACATGTCTGTATCTGACTAACATTTGGTAATAATAATAATAATAATATACTTTATTGCGCATATAGAAAACAAAACAATTAAACAATAAAAGTAATAACAAATTGGCGGTCTTATCGCTAATGAGCGATCTCTTCCAGACAACCTTTGGGTAGAGGAGACTTTATAAAATTATTGAGTAGAATGTGCTAACGTAAATTTAAAACAATTGATTTTTTTACAAATTATTAGCGTTAAACCAATTTACAATTTTAGAAAGGGCAGTCTCTTAACTTTTAAAAGCAAAGAGGTGTCATCAGCAAATAAGACGATGTCATGGTTTTTAACATGATATGAGAGATCATTAATTTAAATAAGAAATAGAAAAGGACCTAAAATTGAGCCCTGAGGGATCCTGGAGATCTTTCACCGTTGACATCAATTTTCTGTACTCTCCTACTCATATAGGAGGTCAAAAGGTGGATAGCTTTGCCTTTAATACCATAGTGATGAAGCTTCCTGATGAGATTTTCATGTTGAACACAGTCAAATGCCTTAGATAAATCACTCCAAGAGCATCACGCGAATCCTCCCAGGCGTTAAATATATGTTTTAATAGTGCCACTCCTGCATCGGTTGCGGAACGGCCTTTCATAAAGCCAAACTGTTCACTACTAAGTAGGTCATTAATACGTCCCTCTGTCACCAGGCTGTATCTCGTGAACCGTGATAGTTAGACAGTTTAAATTTTCACAGACGATGTACTTCTGTTGCCGCTATTACAGTAAATACTAAAAAACAGAATAAAATAAATATTTAAGGGGGCTCCCATACAACAAACTTGATTTGTTTGCTCGATTTTGCTCGATATTGATAACGGAAACAGATAGATGCTTAAACTATTCGCAGAATATTTAGTTATAATATTCAGTCACTTTAAAAATAAATTATAAAATTAAAATAAAACAAATATTTAAGGGGGGCTCTCATACAACAAACGTATTTTTTTTGCCGTTTTTATATATAATGGTAGGGAACCCTTCGTGCCCGAGTCCGACTCGCACTTGGCCGATTTTTTTACTATTATGCCAAATAAATTACGTTTCTGCTGTGGTACGAACCCTTGGTGTGCGAGGTCGATTCACACTTGGCTGTTTTTTAATGCCATGTCAAAAAATAGTAGTAGATTATACTTATCTTTTTTACAATATGTCAAATAACTTGTTTAATGTTACATAGGAATGTACCTACCTACCTACCTACCTACATATACATTTATAGTTAAAACTAATACTCTTCAACAATATTTTAAAAACACCCTGAAAACATATCCATGCATCCGATTATTGTGCATTTAACAATTTCAGAAATATATTCAATATTCAAGTCGTCAAAAGCTTTCTAACATATTGCAGAAAATGTTTTGCATCACTGAATTCTAAATATGCAACAGTGACTTTATTACCGTCACGTATACTTAACGAATTTCATTTATCAATTTTATTTATTTTAAATTAAATAATTTTAATTTTAATTAATTTTTTTGTATTAAATTTGAACAATACAAGTACCTATGGTATTCATATGTATGATTTACAATTTGTTGTTGGCTACACAAGGTCTCCGTTATGAGTTTTATTGAGAAATATGAAAATTCGAAATCAGTAATAAATTATGTTTCCTGGACGATATGTGATTTTTGGAAATAAGTAATTATTTATACCTTTTTAGTGCATCTTTTTGAAGCCGGTTTTTTTTTATGTTAAAAATGTTTTATGTTGTAATTGTGTAAGCGGACAGCTTAGAATAAACAAATTAGTATTCGTTTAAGAGCAGCTTTTCGGACTTGAATTGATTTCATACAAAAAGGATTATTATTCTCTCACAGCCTAGTTGGTAGTGTGGCCAGTTGTGGTATCGATACCCGCACTAGACAAAAATTTGTGTTAGTCTTCAGTCAGCGTGTAGTTTATGTATTTATTTACAAAAACAAGCATGTAAGTATTTGTATCCGTTGTCTGATATTCATAATATAAGCTTTGCTCAGTTTGGGACAAGATGGCGCTGTGTGACAGATATTGCCAAAATTATTATTATAATTGTTATATTTATTTATTTTTTATTTACATACAGGTTTACACAATATAACCACAATCATTTCGTCACTCAGAATGCGTTATCTATACTATACTTACTTTTTTTTGTATGAACGCGCTAATCTCTAGAAGTCCAAGTAGGATTTGTAAAATTCTTTTTCAATTTAATAGCCCAATTCTTGAGGAAAGTTATAGGTTATTTAACATCACACTACGACCGTTAGTGGCCAAGGTAAACAAAAAAAAGTCGGAAGGAACCCTAAGCGAATACGAAGTTATAGCGCAAGATGTTAGCAACATTTTTTATAATAATAAATACTAATAAGGAATGGGATGCTCGCTTTTTTGATGAAGCGTTCTTTAGCTTGCCAAATCGCGCAGCAAAGATAGTCTTCAATAATCCTGATAATGACGTTTAGCACACACAAAATACACATATATCTGTCCCACTCGCACACATCCAAGATCGCGGCATATGTAAATGGCTGTGGCGAATGTAATTAATTATAAGCGCTTGAATAAATGACTGTATGTAAGCCCTTAATTATAGAAGCGTCAATAATCTCTGACGTCGACAATTTGCAAATAGATGCTTGTGTAATGATAGACAGTAAAGACGTAAGTAATGTAAACTTCAAGGTTCAGGCTGAAGAACCACGAGGCATATATAACTGGTATACCTGCACAACTATATAGATTGAATCTCCTCATTAAAATTATAAGCTTAAAAAATCGTACCTTTTGAGACAAAGAACTACTACAAAAACAAGTTTCCTAAAATGTACCTAATGTACTAGCACAAAACAATTATTTCATTCAAACAGTCAGCAATCGAAGGCGTCTAGACAGAGCAATGAAGAGGTGCCGTGCGCAGGGAGACGGCAGGCGAGCGCACACGACTAGCCTAAGTAGTCTTATATGGCTACTCGGGTACTGCCAGCCAGACAGTCATACATTTTGTCGCGGCGCCATGACTGTCTTGACGTTGTTGCATTTATTAATGTTGACTGAAAATGAATGTTTTATGATTGAAATAAATGGCTAGGCATTTGTAAGTTTTTTTAAATCGTACATGAAAGTACCAATTAAAACAACTTCACATTTTAAATGCACGGCATTAGAATAAACCCCTGCCGAAAGTAAAATAGTGATTCACGTAAGAATGCGAACGCATAAAATCAAGGCATTCATCTCGTTCATACAGTCAGTAATCGCCTTTAATAAAAGGTTGATGACAAAATGTTAACTGGCTGAAAAACATCTCGCCGCTCACTTTATTTCAAAATTGCCCTGTCTATACGACTTCTATGGCCGACTGAATGAAAGATTTATTTAGGCTGGGCTATAAGGCAGATGAGATAATAGTACAAATTTACCAAATATTCGTACATGGTAGTCGTAATAGTGCAACAAACATTTCCGACACGGTGGTCAAAAATCAAAAGTACAGTCGCCATATTGAAATGATGTGAACTTCAAACGACTATAGCGACTAAAAACCGATCGGTCAGAATATCCGAAAAGTTTGTTGCACTAAAATTATAAAACTAATATTATACCCTGTATAATCGATCCGGCGATCACAATTTACTGGTAATTATTTGTTGTGGACATTTACCTACCTGCTTCAGTCTAAAAGAAAGAGCTCTTTATTGGTAGGACAGATATACAGATAGACAGCGTGGGCTTAGTAAAACGGCTCTGTTGTCACTCTTTCTGTACAGAACCCTAAAAAAGGCAAAGACTGACTATAACATTTAGGACATGTACTGAATAAAATAAAAAAACAAATCGTTTTTATAAATTGTAATTCGAACTTAGACCTATAGATTTAGGTAGGTCCGAAAAACTTAGTTCAACAGTAAAAATATATTATTTAAGGCAGATTTATCGCGGGTAACAGTTTGTTCCGCATGAAACATGTACCTAATTAGTACATTTTACGCGAGTGGCTTACCAAATCTCGAACCCTGGTCGAGGACTAGCACAATATATCACCAACTTGTGACATTTCCAGCTAATGTTTCACTGGAGACGATATCTTATAGCAAAATAGTGTAATTATGTATGGCAGAGCCAGCGAGAGGATTTAAAGGTCGTGTTACAAGCCCTTTAAGGGTTTCTATGGGTCAAATAATTCGGTGATTCGAGTATAATTGGTGATATATTGCAGTGATTTATTACAACTTGTTATTGTGCATTTTATTATGGTAATTGGATTTAGTATCTCTAATGTAATGGATTGTAAGTTAGTAATAGTACATAATAATACAAGTGACCTAGGGTGATAATTACAGACGAGGTTTTGAGTTGCAGCCCGAGCCAAAGGGGGCGGCGTAATTCAGAAGAGCTCACGAGTGTCATACGACAGTTTTCAACACACTTGAAATTAGTGTTAAAATGTTGTGAGAAATTGATATGAAATGGAATCTAATAGTTTTGACATGTTTTTAACCTACACGTTGGATTTTTTTTCCGAATTAAGAACTTAGTTCATAGTATCTTCTTGCTAAAAATTATAAAAATAACTGTAAAGTACAAGGCACAAGTGCGTAATGGACGCTACGAGTATTAAGAAGCTGAAAACGGTGCAGTAAATACTGCTTCTAAAAGTGTGTTAAAAATCAAATAACTACATGAAAGGCTACATCTTTACCAAATTTATAGTTGAATATTATTAAAAATTCACTTAGAATTTACAAGAAACAGTTACTATCTAATGAATTAAACACAAATACATACTTTTGTTTAATTACGTGTAAAAATGTTGACGCTCAAATAAGTATTTTTAAAGTAATGACCTTTCAGTGGATGTGTGATATTTACTCAAAAAACACCGTGTTTTTCAACAAACTAGAACTTTCCTAATTTACCTTAATGTCTGTGACTATTTATATAAAAGAACCTGAGGCCGAGCTTTGCTCGTTTTTTTAACAACGCCAGCTATTGTCAGGTAGCTTTAGTGTTGCTGTATCGGTTAAAATAATAGTATTACTACTCGCCAATAGATGTCAGGAACAGTCATATTTTTCATTTTATCATTGCCTGAAAACACGAATAAAACGACGTTTTCTGAAAATGATAATATTAGCTTTGAGCTGTAGCTCTGCCTGCGATATCTTCAGTTCGTGATGATATCTTCAGTTCGTGATATTCCTTCACTGACTCTTTGATTAGAATAAGAAAGTTTGTTTTAACAAGTTATTGCAGCTCCGTTCGTCCATGTGAAATTTAGTTATAGTATTTCCTAAGGCAACTCTTACCGTTTTGAAAATATAGCCTATCTAAGTATGTATCTTTAACTATCCCTGCACTAAGTCTCAGCTCAATTTAATGCTCTGTTGCCACCTAAAGAAAGAATGAACACAAAAACTCACTTTTGCATTTTTAATATTAGTTTGGATTTTCCTTTTAAATTTAATTCCTAAATTCTATAACTCTATACACGTACATAATTTGTTGGCGCTAGCAAATTTACGCTCATACATTCGCAACTACACGCGTGCGTGCCTTCAATAACAACTAGCTCTTGGAAATGATATTCCAAATTTAGGTGAAAAGGGTGTATTCAATATTCCCATCACTAGTATTAAACGTGTAGGACATAATATTGTACGTGCGACACAAAATTTCAATATGAAACCGTTTATAATATTACAATATTAGGTACCTATATTATATTTACACCGTTATCGATCGTTGAACCCAATTATGTTTGAATACAATATTCTATTTTTATTATATGTCGTGTTGAATTAGAGTCACATTTCTTTTTATATCAAGTATAGTGCTTTACTAAATAAAATTGATTGTTAATGTGAATTAAAATTGAAAAGAGCGACTGCTGGAGAGTTTCTTTCACCGTTTCTTCTCCCCAGAACAGAAATTGTAGTAGTTTATAAATTCTTTGCAAATTATACTGCCGTCAAAAAAGTGTATAAATTATTTGAATTTGAATTTGAACTATTCTTATTCAAATTAACTATTGTACTGGAAAAATAAAACAAAATGGTATTAAGATAAATGTGTTGTGTTTAGAAGCAGATATTGAATTGCGATTAAACTAATTAAAAAACTTATTAATTAATCCATGATAATTTATTAATTTCAAAGATTATTAAGATATTTTATTAATTACCTCAACTGAAATGGATCACTTGAATACGTTCTCATCAAAATGCTCATGAAAATTTGTAGCTTCCTTTACAAAATCACCAAACCGTGTAAGTAGACGCACTCTAAAGACGCTCCTAATGTCTTGTAAACTGAAAATTTCATCCTAAATTAAGACACAAAATCAGCCACGTGTGATGTTTAAACATGGTTAATTAACATTCAACACGCGTAACATATGAATGACACATTTTAGAATGTTTATTTACCTGTAGGAAACTTTGTTGTTAACAGTTACCAGTAGGTATGTTTACCTGCTCTTGTGAGATGATGTAGAGTTTCATATATTTCCAGTTCTGTATTTAGGCGTAGCAATTTTATATCTATGTATATATTGCTATGGTAGATGCCACAGCTTCTACAGAAATTTAGGGTCTAGAAATTCAACTTCAGCCATAAAAAATAGCCAAAGTAGTAAGTACATTGTACCTACCCTCCGTCCCTGCATCTATGCTTATGCAAAATATCACGTGCCTAGATTCCTCTATTAGGATACAAATAAAGGATAAACTATAAAACAAATACACTTTAAAGTTCAAACATTAGTTAGGTAGTATGAAGTGAAATTGCTTTAAACAGTTCGTGAAAAGTTCAAAATAATTATTTCTAACAAGGGGAATCCGCAATTTCCTCCTCTATTTCAGCAGTCAAATCGTAAGACAATAAGAATCGGTGCTGCATAGGTACAGGAAAAAAGGAAATTGTACACCCAACAGACATCGCGTGAGGTTGTAATTGGAACGTTCGGACGAAGCGCCCGCTCCTTCGTTAACGGTCCGGAATGAGCGCAAGGCGATTTAATGAAAAGCTGAGCTTTAATACTTGATTAAGGTAGTTCCGTGGAGCCGCTGAGTTACGGAACGTTAGACCGAATACTTGAAACTTTCTTTGGTTTTTACGTAACAAAGCAGAATTAAGGTGTAGGTTAGCGTAGGCGAGGAGTATACGTTTTTATTACCTATTTAATTAATTTAATAATTGACACGTTACAATAATAAAAAAAATAAAAAGCCGCGTTGATACTCAGTATATACTCTTACAATCAATGCTGAATGCTACTCGTATCACGGTGACCCATGATGGCTTCCAATCAAAGTGGACTAGGAATGTGCCCTACCCTTCAGAGATCTTATCATTTACTAATTGAAAATAAGTATTAATAACTTAAATATTATCAATATAAATAAATACTATCATAGCAAAGATGCAGTCAAAAGATTAACATCGAGCCAGGACTTGAACCTGCGACTCTTACATTCCGTGTTAGTGCTCTACCATATCTTTTGACTGCATATTTGCTATGAAAGTATTAATTTATATTAATGATATAGCGATAGATATGGCATGTATAATAAATACATTTCTTCTTAGACTCTACTAACCTTCAGGGAGTCATAAACGAAGAAGGATTATTTCTATGTATGTATATTTAGATTGTATTTCTTAATTCTATGAAGATTTTGTGTGTTTGTAAGATGATGTATGTATGATGTACTAGGACTTTATCAGTAACTAGGAGTTGTAATTTAAATATTGTTATTATTAATGTAAAAGTGAGTTTTTCTGTCGGTAAGTGTTTTTTTTAGCATAATATGCTCGGTCTGTGTAAACATGGATTATTACAGTTTCTTGGGACTTAATAATTACTAAGTGTTTCAATACATATTGTATACTTTTTAGCTGATTATCAAAGTATTGTAGTATTACTTTAAATACAACTTCTTACCAGCTCTTTTTGGCAAAAATTATCATTGTTTACATTATGTTGACAATTCAAAAGAGTTCTCAGAAACCTATTTGAATAAACATTGTTTGATTTAATTAAATAAAATTTCAGGGGTTTCCAAGGATTTATGCCTTGTGTTCTAATGTATTTTGTAGGAATTGTGACCTAGCGCGAATAACTTACAAATTTAAAAGTTATCTTATTTGCAGGCAGCATAGAGTTAAAAATACATACAGTGATGAAATTTAACGTACTTATGTAGTAATACATCTATTTAAACAATTCGTTGGCCACCCGTTTGCGAGTTCTGCATAATTTAGCGGTTAAGCTGTCGGTAGGCCCCAGTCGTGAGTCGTGACTCGCGAGCCAGTAAACAGAATCAAAAATTAAATCTAATTCACCTTTCCCTCGTGAACTGACTTCCGTTAAGTTCAGTTCAGTTTTCAGTTTTACTAGTAGAATGTTGTATAAATTTTAAGATCAATACCATGTTTTGGACAGTATAGCAATGATAACTTGCAGGTAAATAGTATAAATAAGAGAAAATATATGCGAGGTTCTCGGCCTATTGTTACTATATTATTATTCATACAAACCGTCTTTACGTGGGCGTTAATCACCGTAAACGTCGGATGCCCCGAAAATTATAACGTTCACCTTCCGTTTGCAAATGGTTCCTCGCTTATATAGAAATCGGATTTTAGATTTAGGAATAGGTACTTGTAAAAGTGCTCAAAGGAACATTTTATTACCACAGAATTAAAATACGGTTATATAAGGAAGTATTTGGTTATATTTATTTGTATTTTGCTTCGATTTGACTTAACAGTCTAAGTTTACCCATAACAGCAAGCACAGCCCCCTCATTTGTACATCTTTACCGTAACCAAAGTAAAGGAAAAAACGTGAAAATATACTAATTCCGTTTTTTTTTCCCTTTTAGTTAGTTAGTTGGACTTATGTTTTTCGCACTCAGCCTTATACTAGGGCCATTGTACGGGGGTGACCAGTTCATATCATTGGTTACTCATACCATCGCAGCTCCGTCCAGTAATCAAGGAGGCATCTGATGTTATTCAGCGCCTCTCTCATGGTTTGTGGATTCTTTTTGTCCGTTGGTCGCTCACGCTTTTGCAATGAAGAACCACGTGAGAAGGTGTCTCCTGGGCTTCCACGCAGCTCCTGCATAGAGGACTGTCGCCTTCCCTTTTAGTTACTCTGACTATTTATTTGCACACTCTACATTGAATAGACTTCACGCGGCCAGGTGCCATATTAACTCTTCCGAGTAGTAGGTAATACGGTTTTGGGATTTTATCATTTTATCCACTGAAGCACTTATACCACCGAGGTGGCAAACACCTTACGGACCTTTTGATTTCAAGTGTTGTGTACCACATTTTAATACGTCTGCGTTTTAAATTTTGACATTTTAATTTTAGACATGCCGATGCGAGGATTTTGAAACAGGCAGATACAAAGTGTTTTTTTCCGTTCACACCTTTTTTATTATTATATTATATAAATCACAAATTTAAACACATACTTATTTGCTCCTACAGAGAATCGAACCCGCAACCTTCGACATCTCAATCCAACGTACTACAACTTGCACCATTCGATTCCCACGACAACCTGAAACTGAGATATACATTTACATATAATTAATAAGTGTGGCGTTTTGTTGACCGATATAATATACATAATGCGGTAATCCTACCAAAGTGAATGAACCAAGATTTGTACTGTGTTACACAGAATTTATGACTTTTTAACTTGGCAGGATTATGACATTAAACGCATTGAAGCAGTCAACAAAACACACCTAAGCACACATATTGTTATTTTGTAGTTATATTTAAATCAGGGAAACTACGAACTTTGATTTTAATTTATTTAGTGCACAATGGAATCAATCTGTGTTTGCTAAAACTAACAGGAATAAATATTAAAAATGGCTTCGCATAGCTTTAATACTTATACTGTTAAATTTACTATGTCTTAGCTAGTAAATGCCAAACTTAATTACTCAATTGTTCACCTACATTGTATACGCTTTTTGCAAACTTTTATTCATATAAAGAAATTCTCATGTAACTTATACAAAGATAAATATCATGAAACTAGCTTTTGCCAGCGACTCCACCCGCCTTAATCTTGGTTACTGACGTAGGATTCTTACGGCAACTCCTTGACTACTGAAGAAGTTTGCTATAACTGTAGCTATAGTTCGTTCAAGTAAAAATCGGGTATATCTGTTCCCGCAGGAACTTTCAAGTTTTTCTGGGCTGAAAAGAAGTCTATGAACTTTTGCGTCACTTTAACTATCTACTCTTTGCCAACGTTTTTCAGTAGCAATCTCCTTTCTCAATGTACCTATCGCTTTGCCAAATTTCATTGAAATCGGAATAACGGTTTGGGCATGAAAATGTGACAAACAGACAGACAGTGACACTTTCGCATTTAAAATATTAGTCTAGAGGAAGAAGGATAGTAAAATAGTATCACAAAAGTAATAACCGAGCTAATAGTAGAGCCTAACGTTCGATTGGGCCTCAGTAGGAATTGCAATTTAGGCCTCGATCTACGCAAGTTTCCCAGGAATTTAATTCATTACTTCACCTCGCTCCTCGGTCATACAGACAAGAATGTCCTAACTATTCTCGTGGGAGGTAATTCTCAATGGTTGTGTGATATAAGATGTTATTATGAAAAACATTACTTATAAATTCATTACCAATCAGATAGTGTTACAAAAAAATCATTAATAAAACATATTTTGACTAAATTATGCTTAATTTCTAAATTTTATGCCTTAGATTCTTCGCACTATTAACAAATAACTTAATATAATATGATTTATCACTCGAAATATATTTATGGCGAAGCTTTGCATTAAATATAAATAACACGGAAAAGGATTAACGGAATTATGTGTTTCTATATTATTTTATCTATAATTTCAAAAAAATTGCTTACATTAGCTCTTAGTCTTAGTCTTATTAGTCTTAGGTTAAAGTTTAAATATAAACTGCTTTAATATCAATAAACAGATTTCGAAAGAAGTAATATGGTTTGTAGTCGCGGTTATTTACTTATTTACAAATTTTATCATAAATATTACTTTTAGACCCTTCATTTTGATGAAATCGATTTTGTTAAAATTGAAAGAACCAGTGACTGAATTCTCTTCCACAGATCATATTTCTGTGAACAAGATAAACTTGGACAAAAGAATAAAATCCGGCTCCCAATTGGGTAATGGGCCAGCTATGTCGTTATCTGTACCCATTATTTCTGTTTGAGGGTAGCTGTGCTGTTCTATTTAATGCTGAGGGTGTAATCTTTGAAAAGATCTTTGATAAGCTTCCCCTAGTAGTTGTCTTGTAAGAAACAATGCTGAGATAAATTGCTTCCGTGGTTAGAATACTTTCTGTCAGTGTAAAACTTTCCTGAAAACAAAATATGTGATATTTATTTAAACAAAAAATTTAGTATGTATTATATAAATAGTGAATTTAACTTCGCTAACATATCTTTAATACCTATTGCAGTTCAGAAACGAACTAAAACCAATTTTAGGTTTTCTATTTATGAAAAAATCATTAAATTTATGAAAAATTTAATAAAGTTAATTGAAATAGTTGTTGCCCCAGCGTTCGTTTAGCCCACTACAGGGGCACATGCCACTCATTAAAGAAAGGAGGCTTAGGCCACCGTTCATCGCGCGGGCCATTGCTAATTGGAAGACATTGTTACGCTACTGGCTACTCGACTGTCAGAATGGTCCAATACTTAAAATAGCTCATGTAATATTATGGTTTTCGTATGATCACTCACTTCATTCTTCTGACACCTTGCCTCTACCCTCTGGGTTTATTTGCAATTCTTTTACTATCCATGCTATAGGGCTCTAGAACGCACTTCCCAAAGATATCCACAGTGCTCAGTGCTCAATCTACATACACGTGTCTTCAGAGAGAAGTTAAAAGAACTTTACCAAGTAAGAGTACTTACCTGGAAGAGAATGCCTTATAGCATTAAATTTGATATTGGACGCTTTTGTTTGTACAAGGAGAATAAATAGATATATAACAAATGTTTCGGCGGTTTTCGAAAAAAATCCAGTAACCGAAACAGCTACAAATTTTTTAGAGAATCCAGCAGTTGTTGTAAACTTAGCTCAGTCGCAAACTTTCTACTTATTTGTTGTCTTAGCATGCACTTACCTATAATTCACTTTTTTATTAAACTAGTAAAGTGCTGCTTCTCGACTTCGCGACTTCATGATAAATGACTTCAAAGCTAACACTTTAAAATAACACTTGCAAACTTATGAAAATATAATTTCAAAAGTAAAACGAATAATTTTAGTGTTGTTGGCACTGTACATTTTCAGCCAACTTGGATTTTCAAACTCGGAAAAAGAACGATTCAAAAATTAAAGATGGGCACTACTAATGTTTATTTAAAAATAAATCGAGTGACAAACGATACTCTGAAGAATACGAATCATCCATCTTCAATGTGGTTTCTAATGTTTAAATAATACAATTAACAGCATGTAACACTATTTTGTATACCTAGAATCTATAATTTATATCTAAAACTCAGCTACGGCTATCAATGTACAAAATTTAATAGATAGCTCAGTTACTATATGGAAGTATCGAGTATTAATATAATAAGTATAGAAATATTTGTATATTGTAAATACAAATAACCCAAAATTGCACCCATGACACTGTATATTTTCTTATAACAAATATTAATTATAAAAAAAAATTGTATATGGAAAACGATATTCGTTGTTAAACAGCGCGGGGCCCAGTTAGACATTAGATGGGTGACCGACCCGTCTACTGGTGCATCTTCTGAGCTCCTCTGCTGTTCGAAGGGCACCTTAAACAGACGGTACAGGTCTTGGTTATATTGACAACAGACGCTAAGCCAAGTCAGAAGCTTGAAAAATTTGTCATTCAAGTGGCCACTACCTTGACAATAATGCCAATTAGAACAAAGGCAGTGCAGTGATCTTTAACCTTAGCCTCCTTTCTCTGGAAGACAAACAACAGTGAGGCAGCATAGTTCATAATAGAGAAAGAGTAGTCACAATGTGTGTATTTATAAACCAACTTTATATACAGGAAAAGCGTCCTCAATTGACGAAAGCCGCATTATTTTTTAATTTGAAAACGTTGGCGGGTGCTCTACGGAAGAGACTTTATTACACTTAGAGGGATCCCGCTTTTGACCCGCACGCCTTTTGCGAACGCTACTTTTTTATTCATTTATATGGATTCATATGAGAGTTAGCTTTCTCATCCCGCCTCGCTTCTGTAACTCTCGCTTTAGTCTAGTCAAATAGAATACTTCCTTTTTATAATTCAGCGTTAATGCTGAAGTGTTTATTTACGCAAGCTACTTTCCTTTTTTCATTTTTATTTGTTTTTATTATACGGAACGATGAAATTGTTTTTAGGCGATGAATGAAACGTTTCATAAGTATTTATTTGTTGCTTTTTAAGACTGAATGTAAGTATATTTGTGTGTGTTTAAGTATAATGACGTGTAAAATACAGACTTTATTGTTTTAAATGTTTATATCGATTGGATTTGAATGAATTATTTATTTAATATGTATTAGTTGTGCAAAGATATTTTATTGATATGTTTCTTTAGTTAGTTTACAGCAATTTCTGCGTTCTATAATAAATTTCATTTGTGTTTGTATGAATCAGGGAGCTTATTCGGAAGTCTCGAGTTCGCCAGACTCCGGAATTCGAGAGAAAAATATGGGCAAATAGGTCTTACCTCTCAAGGCCCGCAAAAGTACATTTTACTAGAGACTTTTCAATAAGCTTTCTTGTTTATAATTTATTAATTTTATTTTTATATATACTTTTTTTGTTTCAGGTATTGTATTATACTTAAACTTTTTAAAAGTTATAAGAAGATATTAATGAATAAGAAATCAACCTTCAAATCTAGCAAGGGAAGTGCAGAATACGTAATGTAGATTTTTTTTAATAGTTATTTTAATTTTAAATATTCCTGAACATATTTTAATCTTCAGCGCCATCTGGCCTAAACAAAGCAAGGCTCGTTGTCCTACTATAGTGGTATCAGATAACTGATACATGCATAAAATACTAATAAATGATACATTTTGATACATAGAAAACGCCTAGAATCAAGAAAACACAAATGTTTATCACATGAATGTTTGTCCTGTGCGGTGATCGAAACCACACCCTCACTTTAGCAGGCACGAATACACAATTTAGCTACCGAAGCAGTCGATATAAGTAGGTAAATACACATTTTCAGATTATCCTAACTAATACATACATATATATCCATACATTACTAATTTAATTACTTGTCTAATAACTGTCGAGTGCATATCGTGTTACAGCGTGAAAACACACATGAATTTCCAGAATTATTTATTTAATAAGAAAGGGATAGATTTATTGATGTCCAGTGTCAAAGAAAGGGATAGAGGAATTCCTAATGAAGGTAACATGAGTCGGGTGAAGGGTCAACGACCTTTCCATTGGGGTGGTTCCCCTTCAGATGGACTTCGTTTGGGAAACGCGGTAGGCGGTTTATTTTGATGCATTTTCTAATTGAATCGTTTCTTTGGGTATTTTACTCATATAAGCTGTGCATACATATTTGTTTAGTGTTTGATGTAAAGTGCTTACATTAAAGCTTCGCTGTGAGTAGGTACTTCATATTCTATTTTATTTTGAAGATAATTTTTGTTTACTTTTATTTTTTAGGTTCGAGAGTCTCAAAAGCTTTTGATGTAATGAAAAAAAATTAACTTATGATAAGTATTTCTGTTATATTAAGCAAAAAATGTTTCCTTTATGCGTTTTTATCTTTAACTTTATACGTTAATCTACAAAAACCGGCAATGTTTATTTTTGGTGTCAAATTCTAAAACTAATATGTGTGCTTTGTAAATGTGTGCTTTGTAAATGTGTGCATGTTCTAAACCAGCGGTAACAGAATCTTAATAGAGGAGAGGTGGGTCTACACTAGAGAGCGGAGACAGTGGCCAAGCTGCTTGAAATGCTGTTAAGTATATACAATATTTATTAAGTATATATATAATAAAATACTCTGCTGTTACTTGTAACGCAACACAATATGCAGAAGCGCATAACACGTGTAAGCAAAACAAAAATAAATTGAGATACAAGCAAGTCGGGCTTTAGAGTTGTGTTCGTTTGTTATTATATGAGCGTAAGAATTTTGCGGACGCAACATAATAATTGTGGTACAACAAGAATGTTGTTTTTCGATAATAATAGTAGGTACTACCGACGCGTATCCGCCTGGATGTTACTGACGCAAGGGGCAGACACTAATCCGTGAAAATTAAGCCTGTCACCCGTCTTGACATACAAACAATGTCAAACAGTGGCATACAAACAAAAAATATATACTTTCTTAATATACCTCATTACTACCATTATTTTCATCGTTCTGATTATTTACATTAATTTGAACAAAATTATGCTTTATAGCTTAATATTACATAAACAAATCTACAACTATATATAACACTTTTGTTTAAAGTGGCCGCATTTAATTAACTGTCTACAACTCACAGATAGTCTTAAAACAATAGAAAACGCCTTAAATATAGCTAATATAACTACATAGTTTCATTTTTCTATGGTACAGTACAATGTACATTTTTGTTGTACAAAGATGATATTAAAAGTATCCATTGTCGGCAATAGTAAAGTTAGAAACCCCACATAAGTGTTACTTTATAATAAACGTATTAGCATACGTATTCAGACACAGTATTGCTCCAATTAGATAATGTTTAACAATAAAGTTTACCAAAATAACAGTCTGATTTGAGGTATATTTGCATATTTACAAAACTCACAAAATGCTTATATTTGACCAATCCATACTGGTGAAGTTTATTTGTTTTACAAGGTACGGGCAACACTGTTTATTTGTTCAATTTATTGGCAACCCTTTATACGTTGATGGCAGGTCGAAATAAACTGAAACTGGTTCGGAAACTGAGTCCAGGCGAAGCGTGAAAAATACACGGTTCTGTAGGCAGACAACAGAAAACATCTAGGTTTGCATGCGGGTGGGTGCGACATACACAGGACGAAAAAAAGGTTATGTTTTTGGTCCGCTCAATTGGTCCAATGGAATGGGTATAGTGTTTTAGTGAGAGTAAAGGGAAAATTGGTTTTATAAATTGAGTTGAGTTTTATTCTTTGCAATGGAGATTGAATAATTTGAACATATAGCTTTCTGATAAAGTGTTAGGTGCAGTGCTAAGTGCATTACTTAAAGTAAAATGCGCTTGTGCGGTAATTGTCATTATAGTACAAGTGCGTTATGCACGCTATTAAGATGTTGCAAACGGTGCAGTAAAAGCTGTTTTATGTGCAAGTGGTTTAAAAAATTGTTTACAGTTTTCACAATTGTATTGCTAGAGGTCTAACTTAAAACATATTAAATAGAAAACAATGAAGCAACACATAATACTTTATAAATCTAATTTTTCCTCCAGTTCTTGAAATAAATGTGAGGTTTTTACTAGAGAAACGTAAAATTACATGTGTTCATACAAAATGCGATCCTTTTCTATTTCTTTCGTTTCTTCCATCCTAAGCCTAGTCTAATTTCGACGGCTTTCGAAATATTGTTAATAATGTGAAAAAGTCGAAAGTATGTACGTTTTAAAATTATATTAAAAAAAATATTGTATGGAACGGAAACCATTTGCAGATCAACATTTGTAGCAATTTCACCAATTGTAACTATACTGTTATAACAACTTAAAACCTTAATAAAGTTTGATTAAAGTACGTGTACGCAAAGTTGATCACAGTTCCTTTGTTTATGAGACTGGTCCCAGTTGTTAAGAGAAGTGGTTAAGTTTGGAAGGATATAACAAACTACGGGACTAGTTGTATGTTGTGCAAACCACCCTAAAGTTTCGCGTTTGATCTAACGAAATTACTATTGTTATTGTAATCTTTGGATTCATATTAGCGTTGTCTTAAATGTATGTCTCACATGTTGCCTCAAGCTGTTTTGTGTATGTTGCAGCGACATTTAAACCTCCGGTTTGTGGTGATATGTCTAAAAAAATAAAAAAACTCATGCCATTAACCTCGATCATATTTTTTACAAAACTGGAGCTAAGTTTCGGGTTACCACAGTTCTACACGCAATGTTATGAAGGACGTCTTTTTTTTAAAAGTGTTTTCTTTTAATCATTGGTTTTCATTTTTCAGATCTCATATCTAATTTTTTAATCAGGCCTTTACAAAGGCAAATTCTGATATCGAAATCGAGCTTTATTTTAATGGTATTTTTTTTAAAACAAAGACCGGTCAAGTGCGAGTCGGGCTTGCACACCGAAGGTTCCGAACAAACTTGTAGGTATGATAACCAACAACAAAAATGCAACGCTACTGCCGCTCATTCTATGCTAAAAACCCATTTTTTTTTTGTATTTACCTTTTAAAGTATGAGTACCGAATTAATTTTATTTTGATTAAAATAAAAATAAAATAAAAAATAAAACAAATACCGTAAACTAAAAATGAGTGCGTATAGCAGTGTAAATTTTGTAAACAGTCATATCTTTTGATTGCGTTGCGAACTTAAAGTTTGATTTTTTCACCAAAGGATTGCAGACTTAACTTAATATCTCCATTTATTCCTGAAAAAAAAGGGTCTTCACAGCTGGACAGACGGACAGACGGACAACAAAGTGATCCTTCGGCTTTTTTTTTTATTTTGAGGTACGGAACCCTTAAAGGAAATAAAATAACAAAAAGTTATGAATTAAAAAAAACCTCTATCCTAACTACTTTAAAAAAAAAAATATTTTTGAATAGATGTTTTCGTTCAAACTTTAAAATATTAGGTACATGCTGATAGATAGTTTTTGTTTAAACTTTATAGTATTAGATTCAAATAATAAATATGTATAGATTTGTGTAGTCAAATAAAAAAGCAATTAATTTTGCTTTTAAAAGCTTATTCATTTTTATGAACTTAGTGGTTTATTGGTCTATGTGCCGTTAAAATGTCAAAAAAATGTTTGCGGAATGATTTAGTAGCTTTTGTGCGTGAGCAAAGGTAGTTTATATTGAGGAATATTGTAAGCGGTTAGGTTCTCAATAAAAAAATGTTAATTAAGTTCTAGTGTTAAATAGACTTACTTACGATTGCGTACCAAAAAAAAAAAAAATAACCAAACCAAGTTTTTCTACTTCAAAAATAACGTGCAAATTTAATAATAATAATAAATTAAAATTCACAAATATTATATTATAGACCAAATAAATATTAACTTAGTAACAACTCCCTGAATATTTTTTACGTTGAACGCTGTAATATTATACATTACGTAATAATAATAAAGTAAAAGAAAATTTTTGTAAGGAGTTAATCCTTACTCTCCCATATGTTCTTATATATTTTACACTAGCTTTCGCAAGCGGTTATACGCCCCTTAAATTGTGTTATCGGTGTCGGATTTCAACGGCAGCTTCTTAATTATTGACGATACTCACACTTGACGTTTTCAAGTAGCCTATATCCTTCCTCGGGACTCAAACTATCTCCATGCCAAATTTCATCTCTATCGGTACAACGGTTTAAGCGTAAAGAGGTAACATACAGACAGACAGGCAGACAGACAGAGTTATTTTCGCATTTATAATATTAGTATGGATTTACATTGACTCAAAGTTTTTTTTTTATTCAGTGATAGCGAGTTGTTGCTGTAGATATAGGACTTTGGTTACAGTTTTACCTACGAGACCCTTCAAAAAGGCCGGAAAAACATGTGTTAATTCCAGGCATAAGCTACCACACAAGCAGTTGTGGCATAAAAGAGTACAGAACTAATTGCGCACATCGTAGTACTTAATTTTGAATGCTAATTTTTTACTGTTACTAAATTGTTTGAGTACTACTACAGGTTTTCTATAAGGACTACAGTATGGGGTTCTTCAAAAAGGAAGGTATTAGATTTTTGACGAGTCGGCAACGCGCGAGTGATACCCTTGGTGTTGCAAGCGTCCATAGGCTTACCATCAGAAGGACCGTAAGCTTGTTTGGCACCTTAGTGGTATAACAAAAAAATATATCCGAAATAAAACTTTTTTTAAAACTTTTTTCTTAAAGGACTATCAAATTAGCTTTTCTACAAAATAGAGTGGGCCTCAGTCAGACATAGAGGGCCACATTAGGCCCGCGAGCCGCTATTTTGACAAAAAAACCGCTGTAGTGTAACAAGCGGCAATAAGCTAAGGTGACCGCGAAACATTTAGCGAGCCGTAAGCTTGATTTCCATCCTGGCGGTATTAAAAAAAGGTCACGTTATGTGGTAAATATAAATATGTGTAACTGAAATACGTAATCAAACAAATCTTTATCTAGCTCGTCTCGTAAATATACTTAGAAAATAACCAAAATATCTTTTCTTCGCTAGTCGATTTACGCATCTTCGATATTTTTGTCACTTTCAAGTAATAAATTGGGTCAAACGCTGCCTTGTCTATTAACTAAACGTAATACCTCAGGATGGTGTTGTATAAACAAAGTTGAAAGAGCTACGCATTAAACGGTTCTCACTAAAAGCGTAGCCGTGTTCGGCAAATTGAATCAATTTGCAAATAATCCAACGATATTGTAGGCACTATTGGCTTGGCTGAGGCAGGCTGTGGACTACATAACCCCACTAAGTAATTGACGCATAAATCGCTACGTTACTAAGCATTTTCTTGCTTTTGTTTTGTTCTTGACATACAATGTTTCACAACACAATATGTAGTGTAGTAACTGTTGTTTATTTTAGTACAGCAATTTAGTTTGCCTCTTAGTTTTCGTACCTGTTAATTTTGCTGTGATGTTTAAAAATTGTTTGTAATATTTTAACGTAAGGTTATATATGTTAAGTTGCGTCGCAGCGTCGGTAAAGCATTTGTGTAGCTAAGTTCGCGATACGAGTTGAACACATTATAAGTTACTGTCATGTGCGAGTCGGTCGGTATCTTGCATGCGAGTTTTTACGCGGTCCGGATTTTATTTAAAACCTTGCTAAATCTATTATACCTACAATACAATATATGAACTATGACGACACTTTTTTTCAATAGTGTTCGTTAAATATGTGGTGAATATTAACTGTTGTGATGAAGCAACTTCTTGTTACATCCTTGTTTTATACACGCGCTATTAAAATAATGTGAGAAACTTCTAAAAGGTTTAGCTGCCCTAATTATTACTTTGGTGTGGAGGTCAAAAAGTAGACTATAATCATAAGGAACAATTTAAAAAAAAATACAGCTAATAATACAGCATTTTTGTGTCGATTTGATTGTTGCATCTTTTCACAAATTCATGAATTAATTCGCTATATTAGTCAGATTTTTTTGGGGATTTGTTCTTCATCCTTTAAATGGAGTCAATGGTTATTTTTCGTGGTAAACAAGCATATGGTCCGCCTGCTGGTAAGCGGTCACCGTAGCCTATCGACGGTGACATATGGGGGTGTGAAAATTATATATCTTTTCAAATATGTTGCTGTGACTGAATACAAAGGATTAATCTTAATCTAATAAGCTAAGCTAAGCTACTAGACTTTGTCAGCGGCTCCGCCCGCCCTAATTCGGTTATCGGCGAGGTACTCCTTAATTAGGTATACTAATTTGACAGCGGCACCACCCGCCCTAAATTCGGCTATCGGCGAAGAACTCCATATTTAGGTATACTAATGTAGTTTGCTATAGCAAGCTATAGGTGCAGCTTTTGTTTGTTTAACTCTGTTACAGTTATTCCCGCGGGAACTTTTGATTTTTTCGGGATAAAAAGTAGCCTATATGCTATTCCAGGTCCCAACCTCCATGTATGCCAAGTTTCATCCCGATCCGTTCAGTGGTTAAAGCGTGGAAGAGTTACACACATCCATCCATCCATCGATACAGACAAACTTTTACAATTATAATGTTAGTAGGATGTAATGGAAATTGTGTAATGGTCATTGGCACAAGTCAGCACTAACGATTTTTGCATGGGTTTCGTCATTCCCCTTATTAAACCCAAAACTACGCTTGAAATATTTACACCAAAATTATAGTTTGTGGTTATGTCTAATATTTTATTAACAAAGAGGAGACAAGTTAAATGACAATGTTTCCCTGATATTAAAACGGAGCGTGGCCCCGAGATGACGGGCTGGTGAATTTTGCATGACAAAAGAGCTGTCACTCACTCTATTGCTGAAAATATTTGACGAACGTTGTTCATCCTCTGCCTACGAATGACACGATAATAGCGGCCCATGAGTACCTATTTTATTATCATTTTGGAGATATTTAAATAAGCACATACTTAAGCTTAAAAATAAAAGTATTGTCACAACATGCTATTTTTTATTAATCAAATGAAATCAACGAATGAAAATTTAATTCCAAATTTAACTAAAAATATCTTACTAATTCTACAATTTTATTACTACTAAATTTTTTTTTATAATTTTGGAGGTACTATGGATACCAAACAACAAATACCGATTTCTTATGACTAGCACTTTACCGCGACTTCATCTGTGTGGACTGAAAATAAATGGGATTCTCATACAAATTTCCATACCCTGTTTTGCCCTCTAGAAGGTAAATTTTTCAAAGATTATGACACTCTTCGCGAATGTTAATTTTCATTTTTTATGTATTTAGCTTTAAAATTGACGAATTTCCTTACAAGCTTCCAAGTTTCCAACCCCCATTTTATTCCTTGAGGGGACAAATTTCGCAAAATCCTTTCTTAGTAGAACCCTACGTTGAGTAAGAAACATGCCCAATTTCAAATTTTTAGACCCAGCAGTTTAGGCTCTGCGTTAAAATGTCATTGAAAAAGTCAGTCAGTTTCTTCCTTTATTGTATAAAGGACGAAACTGACTGACTTTTTCAATTTAAATTACAGATATAATTTGTATTGATATTTTTTTGTTAATATTAATTATAAGGATTACGAAAAGTGGTTTTTAGGTATGCCAACCTTTTATTTTTTTATTATATTAATTATCAAATACATTAAACGTTCATTAAAACTAACTTATCTAAAATAAATAATCTAAAAATAACCTAATCTAAAAATAAAAAACCTAAAGTAAAATAAATAACTTATATAAATAAATAAATTATGTTAGATCAAAAAGCCTACCACGAAACATATCTGGCTCAAAAGTATTTATGATGATTCATTCCCACGTTGTATGGCTAGCGAAATTCTTTGAACCAGATATGATCCGGTGTGGGGATATTATACATAGATATTATACAAAGACAGCATCCGTGATCAAGGCGAACACAAATTTTTATGGAATAAATCATCCTGTGCAGGGATCGAACCCTCTCCTTGGATCTGAGGATCAACTGAGCCACCGATGTACTTATTCAAATGAAAACAAAAACTTACACGAGTATTTCTCCTTATATCTCCCAAAACATACGTCAAAAATAAAGCAATATACAAAACTGAATCTGCATGATATTCGCATAAGGGTTAAGTGTTCGAATGGAGCCCTTCGAATAATGAATAAAAACATCGTTTATCTAAATAACAATGCAGGACATTGTCATTCCTCTGGACATTCTCCCCCAGCACGTCCGGGAGAGCTGAGCCGATTATCACGATAAAAATGCCGGAAAACTCCCTCATTTCACCCCCTTTCCTATATCCGTACCTGTCAAAAATACTTCCAATTTATGTGTTGAGACAACCGGCCGTCTCATCGATTCTTATTTTGCCCTTAATGTGAAAAAAAACATAGGTACACAGATTAATCGGTTATGGTTTCAGAAATCATGTTTTGTTCGAGTAAAAATATCTAAATAAAGTCAAGTGATTAAAAATCAAAACTAAAGTCGGCATATTGAAATAGTGTGAACTTACAACGATACTAGCGACCAAAGTCAGAAGGTCAGAAAAAATTGTTGCACTAGAAGTAGTTCCAAAACTCTGTATGACAGTGTTAATATGTTGTCGTTTTACGCTATAAAACCTAGTCACAGCGTTTTTTGTGATTATTATGACTAGCTGTATGACGCATTTCTATTCCTTTCGGAACTCTCGATGGCGTGGAAATAGGTTGTCTATTTAAATCTCTAACCTATCTTGATCGATATAAAAGTATAAGTATACACATATAGTGTTTATCTGTCGTTCTAGCTAAGTATACCTCACCAACAATCAAGTTACCCTGTTCTTATTTTGCGGTGTAAAAGAAGGACAAATATACAAAAACACTGTTGCATTTATTATATTAAGTATGGATAAATTTTTTTTTATACCACCAATGTGGCAAACAACAACAGCTGATGCAAAGCGGTCACCCAGCCTATGGACGCTTGCTGCACTAATTTCTTATTTCTTGAAGAACCCCATATTGTAGACCCTAGAGAAAACCTTAATAGAAGGGAACTCATTACACAAATTAAGCGATCGCGAGAGGAAGTTCCTCTCAAACTGCGTGATCATTTAGGTTCCATGGTGTGAGGATAAATTCCTAGCTGATGGCGAGCGGTGTGATGATAGAAAATTGTCTTGGGCATCATTTCCAGCAATTCCTCAAAAATATTCCATTTTACAAGCGGTAGAACACACACAGGGAGACAAATACTCGCCTCAGACTCAAGGATTAGATGCGGCTTGTGAGTCCAAGATCGTCGAGGATTGTCTCAGCTTTTCGTTGAACAGAGTTAAAAGGGCCCAGTTGGTATCTGGATGCACCTGCCCAGAGATGGCAGCAGTACTCCATGTGAGGCCGGACTAAATAATAATTAGTGTTTATTTTTTAATCGAGTAAAAAAAGTATAGTGCCAAAAAGTTTAATGACACGGCGATCAAAAATCAAACAGTCGCCATATAGAAATGGTGTAAACTAACGACGACACTAGCGACCCTAGTTCAGAAGATCAGAAAAAATTGTTGCTCTGTAAAAGGCAAAACCATTATTATTTATAGACGTCAAAATTTAGTAATTTAATAAAGGAAAACTAACAAACACAACAATAAATTTTTATTACAAAGATTTTCCCATAAAAAAATAAGGCGTGATGTATGGAAAGCATATAAGCGTAGAAAATAGAAATAAATTGGAAAAACGCATTTTATTAAGTGCTCCCTGCAGTCAAGTATCAAGATGTGAGCCACCTACTGTGGAAAATGTAGTGGAGGGGGGAGAGCTCTTATATTTATTACAAAGATTAATGATACTCTGCAGGAAGAGACGCATAAAACAGAATACATAAGAGATGTTAGGTATGAGGGGCGTTCGAAGAAATCACAGCCGCCTCGTAAAGTATCGGAAAATCGAGAGAGAACGAAAATGTTACATGAGATGTGTTAGATGTAACAAAAGTATTTCGACAAATACCGGTATATATGGGTTGTATTTAAAAATTTTAGATGTAAGGAACCAACGCAAACCATAACGGGTTGTAGTAATTTCAATTTGTTTTTTCTCTCTGTTAATATTAGGATACTAATGAATTTAAATCGTAATGCTAACTTGTATATAAATGTATGTATGTATGTATAACATCCCAGTTTTTATTCCTTAAAGGACTATCCCCACCGCGGTTGGATACACACAGACACACACATCTTGATTTATATTAGGGGTCAGCCACTTTTAAACTGACTTCAAAAAAGGAGGAGGTTCTCTAAATTAGATTGTATTTTTTATTTTTATGTTTATTACCTCAGAACTCCATTGTTTATAAACCGATTAGGAAAATTATTACATATATGGAAGGGTTAACACGCGGAGTGATTCCGTTTAAATTTGGTAAGGATTGGTGAAAAAAAAAACAAAGTTAGGTGAGAAAACGTCTTCAGTTGTAATTTTTTAGACTTTGGTCCAATTTGAAGAAATTAAAATGAAAAAAAAACAAATCTTTAGAAAAAATATTTACAGATATTCAAGATGTAGCAAATAATTTCACTTCCATATTTATATGAATAGGTAACAACAGAAAATAGTCCTAAAGCTTACACAATACAAATTTCTGAGAAACGAAAATCCTAGGACTTACTCTAAAAGCCTAGAGGTTTTACTATCAAATCCTTCTACATTTGTAAGCTAATTTCGAGAACAAATAAAATAATTCACATAAACCTTATAACAAAAAGAGGTTAGCCAGACATATATTATTCTAGCAGTTGATGTCAAGTGAAGGTGAAGTTGATAATTGTTTATATTGATCAGATTACTCAAAGAGAAACTCGTCGTCCAGTACCATTTGTCTATCAGAAACGATATGCTAAGTTAAGCAACACCGGGCGTGGCCAGTCACTGGATGGGTGACTACTCTGGTGACACATTTTTCTAAGTGCTTTAACTGTCGATTCCGGCCTGTTCTTATACAAATGTCGGCATCAGCAGTTGTTATAAAAATGTCAGCATCAGCAGTTGTTAATTGTGTAATATCAGCGCAGTGTATGGCCTAAACTACCTTTCTCCATAAGAGGCATGTGCCACTGTATTGAGGAAAACGGATAGGGTATCACTCTACAAATGGGATAAAACATCGTGCTTAACCCTTTGTACGATAGGCCTGTTAACCACGGACATCACCCGTGTTCCCTTTTTACTTATATTATCATAAAAACGGATCGACGTTCGATCGATCTAGACACAGTGGGCATAACAACATTAGTGTAGAAAAGATCAGATAAATTTAATATGAGCAACTATCTTTCTGGTCTATTATTCACAAACACATTCCAATCCATGTTAAGTGTATTAATAAATAACAAATTATTGATTAGTAAACGCCTAAACAAATAAGGTGTTCCTAACCTTAAATAATGAGCTGTCAAACAAATATTATATAGTTCCTACTTAACTAAGAGAAAGAATCGAAGAAGCCGTGAGCCTGTCTGTTCGAATCGATAAGGAAAAGTCTTTAATTTGGTGTAAAGACGGGGACACTCGCGCCCCGGCCTCGGGGCCTCCTCGGCCTATGGCCCGTGCTAAACGTAAGCTTGATCCAGGCAGCCCGCTTCCACGGTGTCTCCATGACGTCAAGGTGCTGCGCCGCTGATACAGACCCAGCTGTAGACACTAGCTCCGAAGTCTATCGGAGTACTGCGCGGATTCGTCTAAACCGAATCAAGACGAGAGCCTATTTGGAGATTTGTCGGGCTGAAGGCCTGCTGCTCGTAGATCCTGCCTTCCAGGAGGCAGCACGGAGGACGCAGCTAACTGCGCGGCTCTGGCACACAGTAGGAGAGCGTCGCCCAGATGGGGAGCAGGAAAGATCACGCTTACAGGACATCCAAGAGGTGCACTGACTCGGTCCGCGGCAAGGCGCGTGGCTAGGTATGATCACAGTGACAAAGTTGTTTACTTACTAAATACCTACAACGTTATCGTTAATACGAAGCAAGTTCGATCGTACGTAAAAATAATTAGGTACTTGATCAGGCTAGTAAGATAAGGACGTCGACCAATATTAGCCTATACGGGTAACGAGCTACTATCGTGTAATCAATATTAGCCTGTTCAATCTTACAATTGGTTGTGAAAGATAAGTGGCGTTTTGTTATTATTATTATTATAAGTATGTACGAACGACATTCACCTAGACTAAGATAAAAACGACATAAAACAACAAATAAGACAACTGTACTAGTTTGCTAAAAAAACAGTGTATTTAATTTATTCCAAGCGCCAAGAATTTAATACCAAGCACGTTTGCTAATTATTATGTAGACGGCGTAGCATCTTTGTTATGTATTTTGTTACATATATTTAGTACTGTGTGGTGGTACGGAACCCTTAGCCACATATTATATAATCCTTAGCGGACAAGTCTAACTCGTGCCTAGCCGGTTTTAATGTCAGTTGGGCCAGGGTTGCGCTCAGAAGTATTGTTTCCAATAATGCCTAAGGCGTCTTTCTTCCATCGCACCGCTTGCCATAGACAAGGATCCTAACATCAAAAAAATATTTAAATGGTCACGCACAGTGCGGTTTCAGAGGATCTCCCTATCGCCAACACTTAAGTTGTAAGCTTTCTGTCGAGGTTTTCCTGAGGTATACTACAGTATGGTGTTCTTTAAAGAGGATCAGATTTTTTAAGGGGCGGTAAGGCAGAAGTAATGCTCCTTTTGTTATAAAGGTCTAAAGGATAAGGTTAAAAGCTTTCTTTGTGAGCTATTCAAAAATACCACTAAAACTCTTAACACGAACCTTAGGTGGCCGTTTTATTTAACTTACTTTTAATTATTGAATGATCTAAAGTCAGAAAGCCAATAAATTAAAAACACCACTCAATTAATTCAGGCAATCTAAACAGCAATGTTGCGCGATACCGCGACACGGTACGTAAATACGCGTAATATATATAAAATACTCGTACATACGCGGTATCTACCTGGTACCGCGTATTTGCACGATTCCGTTGCGGTCGAGTTGGGGAATGAATTGCCCAATTTTCCGCATTTTCCCCCATTAACAACATCCGGCCACATCCAGAGTACGGGCGACGCGTCCGCAAATAATGGACGCCTGTGTAACTGCCGGGACTGTTTGCTATGACCAAAAAAAAAAGCTTTTAACACACTTTTCGGCAATTAAATTGTGAGTGATGAAACTTTTAAACAGGGCATTTGGTTAGGATTATGTAAAATAATACTTATATTTTTGTTCTCGACTTACATTTGAAGCTAAAGATTGTTACCTTGTATATACATACTTGTATTTGTCTTGAGATGTCAAGATTATGAAGCGATGAACATTTATTTATAGGTTCCGTAGCTAAATAGTAAAAACGGAAGCATACTAGTTTCGTAATGTCCGTCCGTCCGTACGTCACAGCCTCCTCCATGTCGTCTTTGCGTCAATTCTGATTAAATTGCAAAAAGAAGTGTCTTATATAAACCTTCATAAAGTTTTGTATTATAATTTAGGATATAATTAAATAAATAAAGGATATATTACGTGTGTACATTGAACTGGAATGGTTATCCTGTACCTGGTGTTTCGTTAAATAGTTCTACAAATATGCCTTGAGGGTTAAGAAACTTTTTCCTAAGATATATATTTTGCGAGTTTTATAACTTTCACAGTTGAAAAATATGTTTTCCCCCTCCTCTAACTTGAAGTATAACGTCTGGTTTGAACAATACTACCGAAAATAATTTGAACAAAATAGATTGAAAGTTTTTTTAGATATTCGCGAAAATTCTTATCCTTTAGCCGTTTTGTTAAGGTCAGTTCAACGTTACCCAACCTTTGGCACAAAATAAATTTTCAATAAAACACAAACTTCGAAGCTTGATTACTCTACCGTTAACGCTAAAAGGAACAATTTCATTTAAATACGCGGCTTATACCTATTTTTGTATATATAGACTGAGCCACACCGCTAACAAGAACCGTGTCGCTAACAAAACGATACGACCGGATAGCGCTTGTGACCTGGTTTATCCACAAACCCTTCGCGCGTTTAGCGCGTATTGGCAAACTTTTCTGACCTAATAGCAAAAATCAAAATAACAGTCGCCATATTTAAATGCTAAGAACTTAGGTGACACTTGCGACAGACTAAAGTACAACCTACCTCTAAAAACTACCGAGTGAGGGTCGAAAATTTATATGACTAACTGCTGGGTGACAGAGGTCTGCTTCTGGTTCTTTCCATAAATCCAAATAAAATAATAAACTACAACTTAAGAACAATTTGATTCTTCTTCAGAAATAAAACCAGTCTAACTAGATAGTTCTCGTTAAGCATCCTCTTGCCCTTTGCCTTTATTAACTTACGAAATTCCATTTCAAGCATAACACGGCATGAAACACTAAATTTACTAACAAAGTAACGGCCATTGTTCTGTGCCCCCGCTGTAAACCCTCAACACAATATTCTTTCTCGAGTTTTATCTCCAACCATAAAGCCAGTAAACCACCAATCATAGCGGGGAGAGGCTAACGATTTCCGATATCTACGGTAACCGTAAACGACAGCGGTTACCTCGCTAACGGGTATCTACACAACGGTCCACCGTATCGCGGAGGTAATGAATTTCCTCTTTTCATTTAGTGCCCGCTGCGGCTTACCTAAGCTCATTTGCCGCACTCAAACGAATGGATTTCGTTACCGCAATAATAGCTTTATGCCCCGGATTTCCTTGCGATATCTAAAATATTAATCGCTCCTTCTCAAGTTACATCGCTGCCCACCTTTTCCGTAGATAAATACAGCTTTAGTAAATTTGTATAAGTATCTGGATGCATGACAGTATTTAATAAAAATAATATACCTATCTATATATGCGAGTTTTTTTTCAAAGAAACTTATCTGGAGATAAGATAACCAGCTTTGCTGTTCAATTACATCACACACATTAATTTCTCATTAAAAAAGACGTTCACTATTTTTAATACTATTGAGCCACGTCTAGTGAATCAAATGCTGATAGTATAATGGAATGGTTCGTAATGATGCCCACGGCTACTTTCTACCGTTCGCGCCGCTAGCCATCGGCAGGAAATTCATTCCCACACTTTAGAACCTAAATGCTCGCGTACTGTGCGGTTTCAATGAAACTTCCTCCCGCAAACACTTGGGTTTGGGTTAGGTTTTCTCTGAGGACTAAAGTAAGGGGTTCTCCAAGAAAGAAGTTAATAGATTTTTGAAGAATTGGCAACGCGAGTGATGCTCCAGGTGTTGCAAGCGTCCATAGGCTACGGTAACTGCTTACCATCAGGCAGGCTGTAAGCTTGTTTGCCACCTTATTGGCATAAAGATTTTTTTTTTAACAAAAGTTTAAGTTTAATACATTAATATAGGATCACCTCGGCAGCATACCCTTTTAAATAAAAAAAGAATTTTATAAATCTGTTTATATATAACGGAGTTATGCCCGAACATACATAAAAAAATATAAACATTCTAATTAGGAACCTCCTCCTTTTTTGAAGTCGGTTAGAAACCATCTTTTACGATATAGCCGTAAAGCATAAATAACGCTACTTCTTTTCATTTTACAATGAATAAAAAATTCACAGAACGGGAATCGCTAAAACTCTTCAATTCAGTATTTAGGTTTTAATGTACAAAAACAGCTAATAAGCAATAAAAAAGCTATCTTTCACTTTTATATTCCACTCAATATTCATCGTTTATTTTTACAGAATGAAGCCTATCAAAACTTTTACGAGATGTTCTCTCCACTGCCTCTATTTTATGAAGCTATTTATTTCTTTTAATATCGCCTGAAGTCGTGGTAACAGTTTAAAACACTAAAAACGTTCGTTTAGCGAAAAATGCAAAGCAATTTTGCTAGGAAGATGTTTTATTCGGTAGTTATGTTAATATTTTCTTGGGTAATTCAAAGTTTTGCCTAAATTATTCACGAAAAAACTTTACTAACGGTCTTATTTTTTATGATGTTGGTTTTCTAATAAATATCTTCTAACTGTGTTACACACAGCAAGCAGGTAACTATAAAATAATTCTGTTTTTATCATACCTATTCAAAAAGAGAGCTGGTTGGTTCCTCTTAAACAGGAATTAAAGTTGCACTTTGAATCCCTAGGACGCAAAGTGATCTCAATGAATTATTGAGAGCTCGGGATTCTACTCTAGAACCTTTTCTTCCACTCTGGATTCAAAATAGTGCCTTTGCCGCAAAAATATTTAGGCTTTCTTTATCGTTTAAAATCTGCGTAAAAGAGCCTACTTTATCCACTTACGCGCAAAAGGTTTTAAATTCATTATTATACTAATTATACATTAGTGATCCGTTAATAACAATTTAGTTTAATTTTTATACTATTGCATTAAAGATTAATGTTTTGTTTGATGTTATTGAATAGACAATTTATTGTAGTTTGTTAAATTATAAAAGACAACAAGGATAAATAAGTTTAAAGTATAAATTTTGTCCAAGAATTTTAAAATTGGCATGGTGTAAATTCGGAACGCACCTTAAAAAAAAGAAAAAGAAAAGAAACATTTATTTGGAATGACGTAGTCGTTACTACATAATTTTGGTTGTTTTTACTAAAACATATTACTTTTACGAATTAAACTTAGAGTTAATAAATAAAAGACATGAGTTACTCCACCAAAGACGTAAAATACCTAAGTTTACCCGAAAAATAGGTGAGTACCTCTGAGCGTGCGATTCGTTGACTTCATGCAGACATACAAAAGACGCTCAACTTATTTCAGAGACTTATAATGTTGTTATCATGTTATCAATACTTAATTAAACTATTTAAAATCGGTATACTTGTTCCAATCATAAGTAATTAAACACTTATTATTGTTTTTCTTGTATCTTGTAACAATAATTTGTTATCCAAGGCTGG
Organism: Apoda limacodes; assembly: GCA_946406115.1. Classification (NCBI taxonomy): domain Eukaryota; kingdom Metazoa; phylum Arthropoda; class Insecta; order Lepidoptera; family Limacodidae; genus Apoda; species Apoda limacodes. The sequence goes on from OX291541.1 coordinate 9,993,102, forward strand.
AAAGTTGCTTTTTGGCGTGAGTGTCTATTTTGAATACCGAGCACGCAAAGGATTTAATTGAATCCTGAGCAAAGCGAGGGTTTCTAAGGCACGTAACCCAAAAATCCAGCCGTGCGAAACACACAAATTTTCTTCTCAGTAAAGCGAGGAAAATATTCAGAGAACATTGAGATATTATTATTTCCAATTAATAATGGCTAAAACATTGTGAAATATCCATTAGTTTAACATATTCAACAAGAACCTTAAGATACAAGATCTTTTTTAAAAAAACCGGTCAAGTGTGAGTTGGACACGCACACCGAGGGTTCCGTACCTACCACCATTTATGAAATCTACAAACACAAACAAAAATATTTTTATATCTGAGTTGATTGAATGAAAGGTAAATTGCGGTTTACGATTTATGACGTATTAAAAAAAAACTACTTACTAGATCTTGTAAAAACAAATTTTCGGTGGAAGTTTGCATGGTAATGTACATCATATATTTTTTTTAGTTTTATCATTCTCTTATTTTGGAAGTGTGTCTCGCGCAAACTATTCAGTTTAGAAAAAATAGATACCCCACACGTATGGGTTTGATGAAAAAAAATTTGAGTTTCAGTTTTAAGTATGGGGAACCCCAAAAATTTACCGTTTTTTTTCTAATTTTGTGTGAAAATCTTAATGCAGTTTACAGAATACATCTACTTACCAAGTTTCAACAGTATAGTTCTTATAGTTTCGGAAAAAAGTGGCTGTGACATACGGACGGACAGACAGACAGACATGACGAATCTATAAGGGTTCCGTTTTTGCCATTTGGCTACGGAACCCTAAAAATGGTTTGACCATTTGATGTATTCAAATTTAAAATATGAATTTTGATCGCACTCTTAATTAGATCGCCAAATCGTCAATTACCATATTGGGACTCTTATAAATCTGTGTCTCTATATAAATATGTAGTCAATAAACCAGTAATTTGGTTTTTACCTTAAATTTAAATCAAATAAACAGATACGATATAATATGCAACATAATAATATATAATATTATATAAGGCAACAAACGCTAAGACCTATTTTGTTTTTTTAATTTTTTTTGAAATAAAAAAAAAAATACTGAATAAAAATATATTTTAAACAATAATGGTAGGTTCACGGTGCGCCTGATGGTAAGCGGTCATCGTGGCCTATGGACGCTTGTAACACCAGGGGTATCACTCGCGCGTTATTAGTGCTTAAATTCTTTTTAAATAAAATAGCCAATTCCAACAAAATGGTTATTTCTTGGATTCAGAAACGAATCCAATACTTCACTTAAATACTTTATACGTTATAATTCTTTTGATTAAGAGTTTGATTCATATGGATATCAAATACACAAACACATAAGGGCTCTGCTGATTTCTTAGTACGCTAATTTATACTACTATCAAATTACTATTAGTAGTTAGAAAACCACTGTCGCCGCAGATGGCCTTTACAACTACACGCGGACTAAATTTTGCGGTGTAGCTGCTTGCACTCAGCTGCGAAAAGTTTGTGCGCTTTGTACAAGGGTACAAGGGTGTTCTGAACATAAACCTATGCTTGGCCAACCGCTCTTAAAAACAAAATCTGGAAAAAAATAACGGAACGGAAAAGCCAAGGCGTTCTGAAAAGAAGAAACGATAAGACAACTCTTCAGCCGTCGTCATAATTAATATAATTATAGTACAGTGGTATTAGTGTACCTAGTATATCGCCCTTGTATAGAGATTATTGCTAATTTCTTTGCGGTCTTTGAACAAATCGTTACCGCTTATAAAAATATAGAGAAAAAAAAATACTTGTATAAAGAGTTGGTTGGTTAGTTAGTTTGGATTATCTTTGGTTACAAGTAAATCTCGTAATTGGGCCACTGTACAATTGGTTGATTGTAACCAATACCATTTCAGCTCTACCCAGAAGACCAGGATAAGTTTAATGCTATTAAGTACCTCTGTTATGGTTACCGGTGTGTTCAGGAGCTTTGCTCTTATACCTATGCAATGTAAAAAAATATGAGCTGGTGTCTCCTTGAAGTCTCTACGTAGGAGACTGTCGATAATGCCGATATTAAAGATCTGCCTTCTATGTGGCTTAGGTTTTCCCAATTGGATTTTAGTACCTTAAATGGCAGCCGCCAAATTAATGGATGTATTATGTAATAATATATACTTATAAGTGAGGAGAAAGAGATACGTGGGTATTAAATAACAGTTTTAAAGACATTCATTATATCCTCCAGATTTGACAACCTTATTAGCTTCAGACGTCGTCACTGTTGGGGTACGGCACATGCAGGCCGAGTGCGGATTGTGGACTTCACATTGTAACCATTTTTTCTTTTAGACCCTTGGGCCTCCACTGCCCTAAATTAAAAACGTTTCTTGTAAATTGTATCATCAGTGATAAGACTTTCGTTTAATAAACTATAAATCTTCTGTCGTCATATTTTGTTGTTTAATCAGTAGAAAATAAAATAAACTGCTATTTTTCCTGTTAAGAGTCTGTAAGCGACATAAAGGCTCGTGATCGACTTACGTCGACGGCAGCTCTCAGTCGCGCATAAATCCTTTGCTACGAACACAAGCGCTGTAAAGCTATCTACATAATATCTCATGTTGAAACTTTATTCTCAATTTAGAAATCTTGCGACGAAAAATACTTATTTTCTTGGGTAAATTTATTTTTTTAACCAAGAAAAACGTTTTATTCAGCGCTGCAACCCTGCCCTCGTTTAGTAAAAAGTTCTGTCTAATTTTATTTTAGTTGAATTTATGATTACTTAATTTTGTTTACCTTAAAGAGAGTTGTCACCTTTATTATTATGGTTAAAGGAACTTACCTTAAGCGAACTTAAACCAAAATTATACTAGTTACTGCGTCCTAGGAGATTTAATAATCCATGTAGCCCGTTTTTCACGGTACTGCATCTTCAGATCGTGTGATGTGAAGATGTGTGTTTTAGCATACATTTTTTCACATCTTAAAAAAATATAAGAACAGGGATTTATAACTGATACCTTTGCCTCAACTCTATCTGACAGATGGTGTCCCTTCTGGTTTCCATTGGTTTAGAGTAAGTTTTAAAATAAATTTTATTCTGCAATTCTGGGTCAACTTAGTAAACTTTAGGGAGGGCTGGAAACTTAAATCTCAGCGGATGCACGGACTCGTATAATTTTGGTTACAGTTCACTTAAGGTTAGTTCCTTTAACCATAAATTATACTTCGTTGCTGCATGCTAGGAGATTTAATAAACCTTGTAGGTGTAAAGCGCTCTTATGCAGAATTAAAAGCCGCATGCTGTGCGAACTATGTACTTCGATATTGACGCCACTTTCTTTAAGAATTTGCTTAATCCAACGGCTGATAGTCTGAGCGCTGAAATGGTTTTTAACAGTTAAAAATAAACGGTTAGATACTAATGTATTTCCTAACTGACGTGTCTTTTCTAAGTAGAAAGATGGAGTTTTGGTTGGGCAAATACAAGGTTTTTCATAAAAAAACGAAATTATTAGTCTTGGATTAGCCTTAGTAGGCATTGACGATAAATACATCATTTATAACTATAGTTTTTAGTATTTACCTACTTCTAGTGACAATGTCTCATTAGGACACTGATTCGAGAGATAAGTAAATACAAAGTCAAAGTCAAAGTCAAATTGGTTTATTCAAATAAGGATTTTACAATCACTTTTGAATCGTCATAACTTTGACGATAAATATTATTTTTTGAACCTACAACATTGGGAACCCGAGAATTTTGATATTTGGTAAATTAGGCCTGATCTTAACACGTTCATGTGAACATATCAATATCATAGCTCTATGCTATATTGCAAATTACTTTTCAATACAAAAGGGAGCGGCGTCGAGTGATATTGTGCAAATTGATGTACTAATCAGTACTAGTATACATTGCACTAACGTTCTAGAGTCTTAAGCGGAGCGACGTATAGAAAAGTTGTGCGCAAACAAAGTAGATACGTAGTACCAACCAGGACGGAAAAACATCAAGGATGGCAAGAAATCGATGCAATGTAGCACTAGAAATTTGAGAATTGGATGTGTCGTGGCACAGCAACCCAACTCTTAGGCATTAGTATGGCCAGACACCGTACTATAAAGTCGTGCTCAGTAAATCGAAATGAACAGTGAAAATTTTTTTTTCTTTTCCACTATAAAAGATCATCACAAAGTGTTGAGCAGCTAATTTTCATTTTTGTATCATAGTTTTCTTGGTGTTTTAACAGTGCTAGGTATTTCTCCCTTTCAAAACGTTTTGTATGAAGCCAACCATACTGAATGACTTAAATTAAGAATAAACCTAAATGTCCCACTATATTTTGGTATGAGAAAAAGAAGGGTGAGATAAATTAACCGTCACAGTCCTCACATGATACGACTGATCCTAAAAATTTAAGATTGTTAATTGAATTCAGCATTTCTGAAGTGGAATGTAGCAATCCATAGTCATTTGCAAAAAAATGTGTGTGTCAGCTCCGACGCACGACTGGAGTTTACTATACATATATAAATATATATTTATTCATTTCATATACATTTATTATAACTAATCGACGAAATATTTTACATTAAACTTTTTACAATAGTCAATTTCAGATGTGCACGGGTGCGACGGACCCTGAGGGTTGGTTGATTGCCAGAATATTTTGGGCTTCCTTCATTATTTTTTTTTTAATCGGTAAGCTCGCTGTCTCTCGGCTGAAGTTTTTGGAAGTTTAGATTTTTTCCTAGTAAAAAAATATAAAAAAAAATTAGAAAATTTATAAATGCATAATTATAAAATTTTTAATTAACTTTAAAAAGAAAATTGATAAAAAAAGGTTTTCATAAACATTTTTTTTTAATTATTATAATTAATTTTTTATTTAAAATATAATATTATCTCAATAATTAACAAAAATGGTTATAAAAAGATAATTATGTCACTAAATCTTTTACGTACAATAATAAATAGTACATGAAAATTATTTAAAGGGGCTAAAAAATAACCTTTCAAAAGAAAATTTTATAAAAACATTATTATAATGAAAAAATATTGTCGATTTTTCTGATAATATTATCGAATTATTGACTACAATTGTTAATATTCAAAAATTATTTATAAAATAAATCATAATAACGTGGAAGAATTTATAGACATCGTCAAAAAAATTAATTTTTGGTTAGGTTAGAAATTTTCTATTTTATGTGGATGCGCTCGATAATTATTAAAATATTTAATAAATACAAATTGCACATGCTCATACATATAATACATGAATTGCAACGTACCTTGCAGCCACGTGTTTTTTAGATGTTCCGGCAATATCATATACACCTCTTTCTGCCATAGTTATTTGAAAATACCTTCAGTTCACTTTAGCGGAACACAATGATAACGATTAAAACTTCACAATAACAATATTAATTATTGATATTTATAATAAAAACAGCAATATAAAAATGTCGACACTGATAGAAATAAACAAACCCAATAACATATAGGTATAGTCGCTTTGCAGTATACCCTATGCACATGTCCCTATACCCTACACTCACAACCAAATTAGAAAGTTGCGCGACATAGGATGCGCACCAAAAACGTAACGAGGTCATTCATCGATAGATTTTACTCCTCACATTTTTCTCATACCGGGCTCCTTATATATGCAAATCGATTCTTAAGGAGTAAACTCCAAAAATATCGAAAAAAAATTATACGGCCAGAATGTACATCTAGTGACGGCTTCGACGGTCCTGCCAATGTGAGACACTTGGTAGCGTCGCTGGGTGCCGCGTGATGTATGGGTTGCGCGGGAAGCGGTGGGTAGTACCGCGGAGGAGCACGAGGCGCACGGGCTTCCCGGTCTCCATTTGCATGACAAAGAGGCGGTCGGAAGTTTTCCGGCTGAGTCGCCGATCTTCGTATAAATGGTAGTTGTGATTTGTTAATCTGAAGCCTAACTTTTTCTGTTCATTTGGTACTTTTGATGTTATCACCTAAATTAAAGATTTTTATACTTAACACCTTGAATTATAGTAATGAAATTTATCCAACATTGGCGTTAGAAGTCTTTTTAGGATCACAGTTTCTTCATGATGAAGATCTGGCAAAATTTGATTTATTTCTGATATATTTTTATTTCTAATGTTAAGTTGGCAAGTTCCGCTATCCCTACATATTTACATACTTTTTAAACGTTTATCTCTATTTTTAGCCACAAATTATCATTGAGAATAGATGCAACCTCTGCATTTAGTTTAGAAGCTGAAAGTTCTGTGGAATTAGTATTTTGGTTATCAAGGTACCTTTTACCTCCGTTACCGATGATCCATCATGATTCTTTCACGTTCAGCGATGTCGGGCGGAATTTCTTTTACAGGATTTTTTGGATGTTTTGTTCGGATGCTTCACCGACTATGGGTAATATTTCAGATGGAATTGTCTCTCTCCGTTATGAGTGGCTATTGCTTGTTCCTGGGGCCCAGGTTGATCCCGTGTCTGCGTGCGTGTCTGTGGTTGAACAGTTAGAAGAGGATGAGCGATAGTTCTCTTCTAACTGATTGGGCGAGTAATCCTCCTTGGATCTCCGGCAAAAACATCTGAATCCATGTCTATAGCGTTTTGAGAATATTCCAAATGTGGTTCATCTTCAGATTCTGTCTGCACAAAGCTTATACAGATACGCTACATTACTACTTTCTAGATGACATCACGTGTCACCACATTAATAAAGCAGGTAAGTAATTTATTTCCGGATAACATCACGTGTCACCACTTAGGAAATAAAAGGCACTGGAAACTAGAACTTTTTGTTACTCTCTGGATGGCATCACGTACCACCACATTCTGAAAGTACCCGCCGACTTATCGATTACTTTTTCTGAATTAGGAAAGTGGGTAAGCAAAAACTACCACAATTTTCCGATGATATTTGTGTGCCACGTCTCCACCAAGGCACGTAATGTTACTCTCTGGATGGCATCACGTACCTCCACATTAGGAAAATGAGAAAGTATCTGCTGACTTATCGAACATTTTTTCGGATTAGAAAAATGGGTAAGCAACTAATAACAACTTATCAAACCATTTTTCCGATGATATTTGTGTGCCACGTCTCTCTTCACCAAGGAATTACTTCACAACATGTGTACATAGTATTAACACTGTATTAATTCCAATTAGTCAAGAAAACAAAGAAATACAATTTTATAACCTACCGGTTTGCCGGTTCGGAGGTGAAACATTTCGATAAGTACTCTAATTCCATTTCCAATCGCTTAAATTTTCTCTTAATCTCGTCAGCTGTTTTCTCCGGAGTTCTTTTCCCTATTTTTGACTCATTAAATATTATTGCTAAGAAATATACAGTTTTTAATTGAATATACGTGTCAAATGCAACACACGAAAACAACGAATGAAACCAGCAGCGATGCTATCCGTCAGACACAGTTGAGGTAAAGGTATCTGTTATAAATCCCTTTTTCATATATTTTTTTAAGATGTGCAGTATATACCGTGAAACATGGTCTACTGGTTTATTAAATCTCCTAGGATGCAGCAACTAAAATTTATCTTTTAGTTTAATGTTATGTTTTGTCGCTTTAGATGATATTTATTTATGTGACTGCAAACCAACTTTTTTTAATTTATTTGTTTTTATTCGAATCAAATATGAGCTGTCATGGCGATGATGGATACATTTGTAAAGCAGTTACCTACCTAACTTTGTCGAATTATAGTAGCAGGTGAGAAGTCGCCCTAAGGAAGGACTATTAGATACACGAGTAAACTGTTAACGATGTCACTGCCTCCCCTTAATTTAAAATTGTAATCTTGTAGTAATGTATGAAAATCACCTTAAGAGAACCCTTAGACTTATAAAAGTACTAACCACTAATAAACTCACTGGCTTCCCCTTAACGAAGGGTATGAACTTATAACAGTATATCGAAATCATTGAAGAGACAGACGGACCTATTAAGTACCTATATAAATTATAAGCAGATTCGCTATCGACCCCTTAAATGAATTACAAAACCCATTGAAGGTGCACCTACGGACGGACCGACAGGTTTAGTATTTGTATAAATAATCTGTTGACAACCCGTTAACGACCCCTTCAGTGAAATTATAGAATCGAAAGTATATATCCTTACTAGCTTCCCTTAGCTGACTTTTTAATCTTATAATAATATATGGAGAATCACCGTAAAGACGAACTAACGAATTAGATATAAATGTAAACCTGAAATGCAACTACCGCCTACCCCTTAAGTAAAGTTATAACATTGTCCTAACCGTATCTGGAAATCCTCATACATTCATGATTATTATTTTACGACTGCGACCAACGCCATCTGTGTAACAACCGTAGAATTACTCGGTCGATCGATGTCTTAGCTAGCTGTCTAATAATCTTGGAGATATTGAGAAGGCCTTATAGAGGGCGCTGTTGACGAAGTCATTTTAGTATGGAATTCTATCCAAGTTTATTAACCATAGATCCAGGGTCGTAGTTATGTGGTAAATTGTTCATTAAGGTAATTAAGGCGACAGAACGCCTAATTTAACACGCAATAAGTATGTTTAATGTAGTCTGTAAGGGAGACATATCCACACCCAGGACCTAACACATTAGCCAGGTCAAGTAAGGGCTAGCCCTTTTCTGAGTGTCTAGAACTTGACGTTTCGGCCATCCATACAACAATTCCGAGCCTCATCAGTTAGTAGAGAATTGTGTATGGTTTTTTCTAACGGGGTGATTCATGGAGAAGAACAGAACAAATCCTGACCCACTAACGTCACCTCATAGCTTGTTAATAAAGTTTAGTCAAGGTTGCGCTTCTGTCATTCCTATCTTAAACGGCTCAGTCAAAGACACAATTTAAACAGTACAGCAATTAAATAAAGCCTAAATAGTCTAATTAAAAATTAGACTCGTTAGATTAATGTCGCGACCATGAAAGCCATGGGAGGTTTACGTTTATTTTTACAAAGGAAACAAATATTTAAATATGAACACAATAATAATTAGGTTTCTAAATCTATCCGTCGCAGCAATGGGTGGAGTGGAGGTTTTTTTTATTTATTTGCGAATTCCTTAAGGAGATTGGGTTAAAAATCCCACATTAAATTTTAGCCACCCATTACCTAAACGGAATCTAAACCGGATCTCACACAACCAATTTTGCTAATTAAATATCACTCAAATAACTTCTTTATCTTATTAGATTAATGACATGACACATAAACCATACGAATTATATATATATATATATTTCTTTTAGATCCGGGTCAGATTTTCCTACAAGTTCAGTTTCCTCACTTGTCACTGGTGAAGGGTGGAAATGGAGCCAACTTAGATCTAGGTTTAGTCAGGCCCCTCCTCACACCCTCTTAGATTCTCGATGCCTGCAGTTAACCTGGTCTATTTCTAACATTAAGCCCCGATCTTCACTAATCTTATAACGAGTCGAACCCCGCTTGAAGAACCCCATCGACCTCGTCTACCTCTACCTACCAAGGGTCTCTGCTTGCCTTTGGGAGACATCATAACTTAAAGCAGCGGGAACTTGGAATAAGATTATTACAACATACGTAGATAACAAATATAGAGATATCTTTAACACAATAGTCAATTTCATGCAACAAACTCGTATAGCTTTAATGAGCACCTACCGAATCGTGTAGGGTTTTCTTTAATAGGAATTCAGAACAAGGTCCACACAAGGATTTCCCCAGCGAGCCGTATGGGGAAGTCCCTCAACTTCCGACTCAGATCAGTGCGAGTAACCGCCGCCCAATGACTCGCGTAGGGTTTTATCCCACGAGGATATACATACTCATACATATATATGCACAGCAAGGGCCACACAAGGATTACCCCAGCGAGCTGTATGGGGAAGTCCCTTCACCTCCGACTCAGATCAGTGCGAGTTACCACCACCCAAGGACTCGCGTAGGGTTTTATCCAGTGAGGACATCCATACTCATACACAAACATGCACAATAAGGTCTACACAAAGATTACATACTCATACATATATATGCACAGCAAGGGCCACACAAGGATTACATACTCATACATATATATGCACAGCAAGGGCCACACAAGGATTACCCCAGCGAGCCGTACCCTAGTCTTAACCCTCAGCTTAATTGATTTAATCAGATCAGGGCTTAATTACGAGGGTTTTTCCTCTCACAAGTATCACAAGGTCAACAACATCATGTTAAAAGACACCGATCCCTGTAGGAACCTTTTACTCCACTTGCTTCTCTACAGAAATCAGCAGTCCCCTTTCATTAGAGAGTACATAACCAACAATGTCAGCAAATTACCTCTGCACTTTTAACAAGTTTTTTTTTATTACCCCAAATTTACAACTAAGATCCCGGACTAAATCCCAACCAAAAAGTCCTTCACTTTGACCAAGGTGGCATTCTGCACGGTCCCTTACACAGCCCTTACGCAATCGTATAAAGAAAATCCCTCACAAAGCCCCATAGTACAAACCCATCAATAATAACCTGACATTGCTAGCCTCAGTTCTCACAAAATACACTTACTGGTATTTGATGTAGGCGAAAGGTGCACGGAGCCGGTATTAAATTTCTTCAAATCTTTGTGCGTCCTGTTCTTCCCGACCCGAACGCAGCCAGCCTCTCGGCTATCGCTTATAACCGTTTTCCCCTCCCTCCCGATAGACGCGGCCTGAACACGTAGCGTGTCTAGAAATTCTTTATTTTACTTCCACGTGTACACACGTGCCTCGCATTTAGTGGCCAGTTACTTTATAGTAATTAATCGAATAATTATATCGAAATCGCAAACCGATTCTACTAAATTCTTTATCTGTTGAACTAGCTTCTCCGCTTTTCCGTGGCTCGATTATACGGCTTCGATTAGTTTATGCAATGAAGGCTCGTCGCAAGCGGCACGAAGCCTACTCTACTATCCCTCTCGCACCCTACAACGTTTATATCAAATAACCAAGAATAGTCCAACGATATTCTCCATATATTTTAACCTCCTGGTTATCCACTCTCCAAACAAAGCCGTATATTGCTTGTTTCCCTCTAAACTCTCTAGTCCATAGTTCAAATTCACTAGTAACCACAACTATTCTCTATCTTAAGCTTGGATCCACTACAGCCTTCATGCATCCCCACTGTAAGGGCACTACTAGCCTCCCTACCTTTGGAGAGGGTAATTTTGGCTATAGTACATCACGCAGGCTCAGTGCGGATTGTGGACTTGACATACTTCATTTTGACGTAAAAGACAGAAAAAGACACATTAGTACATGCCACGTTTGAACGCCTGAATGCCAAAACAGAAGGCAGGCGCTAAGACCAATAGGCTACCACTGACTTACCACCACTACTACTGTGTAAGAAAACAATTAACATATATACACGCTAATACTACAGTTCCTGAAGTTTAGAATGTGTCATTAATATACAAAGGACATTGTTACATATTAAGGCCAGATATTGTATTGATATAATGTAGTTTTTATATGTGACTGAACTTCAAATAAAGAATGATATAGCACTCATTTTGTACCCGTCTTGTATCATGTCTTATGTCTTTTACAAAAGTAAATAATTAATGTCAAATGCCTTGGTTTTCCTGCTGTACATTTTTGTTAAATAAAATGAAGACAGATAGTCCTGTAAAATAATATAAAAACATAATATTTTTGATTTCGAATAACCGCACAGGTATTACAAATACAATTATAAATTAAGCTGCTAACTATGCTATCTCCCAAAGTTTAATACCCTCTAAGATACTAAAGCAAACGTTGGTTGCTTTTTAATCCGTAGATACTATAAAGGACGTAGCGATCATGTTAATCGTAGTCTATCCCTTTGTTATAACTTTCTAAGTATTTCTTGCAGTGAAATCGTTGTTTCAAATTGAGAATGGTTTTTTGCTCGCTTTCAGAATACGAGATGAGATGTACAGTCGGCCTATAAAAAATGTTAACCAGTTTAGAACTTTGAAACATAATGATTATTTCATTCTATTTCTCTATCACTGTGCATGCTTTATTTTGCATATGAAGTGTTTAAATTGTTGACAACGGAAAACTTTTGAACAATTGTGATACATGCAATTATTATGGTAATAGAACATGATACTTATTGGTTAGCATGAAATACATTATTTTTACAAATGGTGGATCTACTATGTAATGACAAATTATTGTCTTATACTGTCTTAGTCAAAATTATTACATAGAATGCAGCTAAGTGTGGGGTTTTTGGTGAAATATGCAATTGTCTATAAAATTAAATATGAGTTAACTCACGCCACTCTCTCGGTATAGCAAAAGACAGTGACTTTTATAGGTGATTAATATTTACATAGGCTGACTGTACGGAGCTTGGAACGACGGGGTGCAAGGGGAGGATGAAACCGAATTTTAATAATTTCGTGTTTGTGACAGAATATTATTTTACTATTAGCAACTGTGTCTGAAGGTTTTTCTGTGAACAAATTTCATGCACATTTCTTTGTGATGAAATTTCAGCTTATCTGTCGGTTTTTTATGATGTCGTTGACTTTTATGGCCTATAACGTGCTTGGATAATGACTCTATTTGGGAAGCAAAAAGTATGCGGTGTCAGAGCTATTCTGGTTTCTTTTTCCAATTTAATTGCGTACTCAAGTACCTTAGTGATAAACGAAAAGATACTACAGAAAAAAAATCGGCCAAGTGCGACTCGGACTCGCGCACGAAGGGTTCCGTTCCATTATTTATAAAAACGGTAAAATATGATGTTTGTTGTCTGTGAGCCTCCTTTAAATATCAGTTTTATTTTAATTTAATTATTTATCTTTAAAGTGACTATATAACTAAATATTCTGTGAATATTTTAAGCCTCTACCTGTTGCCGTTATCATTATCGCGCAAAATCGAGCAAAAAAATCACTTATGTTGTATGGGAGCCCCCTTAAATATTTATTTCTTATAAATACATCTTCTGTGAAAATTTTAACTGTGTAACTATCACGGTTCATGACGAGATACAGCCTGGTGACGGACGGACGGACGGGCAGCGGAGTCTTAGTAATAGGGTTCTAAGTAGTAGAGCCCTTTGGGCACGGAACCCTAAAAATTAACTTAATTTACTTACAAGTAATATTTTAAAATGCTAACATTTCCTACATACAAATTGTAAAATTCTTTATGGTTTGAAGATGGTGATGCTGCTTTTCATCTTACTGACTACTTTTCATCTTACTGACTACTTTTACAGTTAAAATGTTATGCTACCTTACAATAGTAGTATATCAAATTTATCTTGAAACCAGTAAATTTCATTAATTTAAATTAGTAGAATATAAAATTATAAGATATAATGAATATTTATTAAGTTATTCTTTTCTTGACATAAAAAGTCAGTAAGATAAAAAAGAAATGTAATACTTGTATAGAGTAAGTAAGAAATTTTTTACTACGTGTTTTTTAATTGTGTTTACTTTAAAATACTCTTTTTTATTTGCTTCAGTAATTTTTAATATGCAAGACAAAATATTACTGACTGGAAAAAAGGCCTTCGTTGAAACTAAAATTCAACTTGTACACAGAGCGCAATAAATGAGGTATTAAAAACAGACAACGAACTTACTTTCTTATTTATAAAATTTCAAAAAGGGAGGAGTTTATATGTATTCTGTATATTATGTACGTTCACCGATTTCTCCATTAATTGTGGTCCTATTTCAAAAATTATATTTTTCTTCGAAACAGTATGCTCCTGAGGTGGTCCCATTGTCACCAAGTCAGGATCTGATGATGGAATCACAGGGAAATCGAAGGCATAAGACCGTTTTTTAGACTCTTTCTAGTTATTAGTCTAAATAGGTCACTCAAAAGCAAAAAATTAAAAACTTTTTAGCAAAAACCCCAACCGACTTCAAAAAGATGCACTATATGTAAAATAATTATTTTAAGCAATTTTAAATCAGAATTTTTATAATAAAATTGTTCTATTGTTATGAAATATACAAACCTTCAGAAATATAATTATAAACATAGATACAGCCACATGCTACATTCATTAACTATGTAAAACATGTTAATTCACCTGTATTTTATTGTCTTAATTAAAATAAACACTAGCAAATATTCTATCAACCTACTAGTACTTAGAAATTATTTATACTAAAAAAAGACATTTGCTAAAACTAAAATATTTGAGTATTAAGAAAAAAATACACTTTCCAGTAACGCAGAAACTTGGATTAAAACTTTTTTAAAAGTAGGTAAAACTAATCGTCGTTAGCACAGCAACGAGCTCTCTGACTAATTGGATTGGATCAAAGCAGTTTTGCTAAATGTTTTCACTTAGCTGCCGGGGCTACAACTATTTTTTACTTAGCGAAGTTTGAAGTCAAAGTTTTTAGGGGACGACGGCTGGAAGGATGTTTTTGTCGAACTAATTAAGTTGGTTAGACACTAAAAAGATTTTCTTGTTTAAAAATTAGTTGAGATATAGAATAACTTGACTAACGAAGATCAAAATTGTTAAATATCTCAGTGGAAAAAAAATCAGAGAAGGTAAAAGTTGGACTCGCTAAGTTTGGACACTGTTCTGGTTCTTCTCGACGTTCCCATATTCTAAACTTTGAGCCTGATAAAGACTGGATAAATAATGATAGGATTTAAGAAATATTGACCACCAAAAACTCATACAGCTATATCAAAACCCCGTTGTCAAATTTTATGTAAATGACCTAACAAAGTACTAGTCAGATTCTGATAATATATGAGGTAACTTGTGTACATTCAATACGTCACGTAAATTTTCGTAATTTTTTGTCACACTTTTTTATCAATTTTAGTATGAAAAAATTGCTTTTGTCACACTTTGCATGACCCCCTCCCCCTGCCTCCTAAGCGCGTGACTTATAAAATGGATGAAGATGACAGTATTGACTATTGAGCTATTATGTTTACAATAGAGAAGACGCTATGAAAAAACGCTCAACATAGATAGATACAGTATGCTAACTCCATTATAGCGTATTATTTACGGGACGTATGCTTGCGCGGGAAGTATTTTAAGCGCTTAGTGTAGAGTTAGCGTTCTGTGATTTTGGTCATAAACGTAACGTCATATTTGAAATTGAATACTAGTTACTACGTCAAATCACAAACAAAGGAAGATTTGTTCCAACCAGTTACTAAATTAACTGCAGCCCATATACTGCAATTTTTGAGACACTGGCTGCTAGTGTGGTTTCTGCTCTAACACGAAAAATATAATGTCTTAATGGTATTGACGGATTTTACTTTACCGGAGTACGTAGAGCGCGGCGCGGTGGCGCGCCATTAAGTAGGTTAACTTGTGCACGACTGCCGCCCTGCCACAAACGCGAGGCGAGTGCGTCCCCAACCACGATTAAGACTCCACCAGTTGCGAGCTGTTTGGTAGACGACACCCGCTCCCTCACCTCTTGATTTATTATTGATGTATACACCTGTAGATACTTTGCCTGTACCTTAGAATTATGCGGGCGGAACTAAGGACTTTTTATAATATTTTTAATGTAAGTCCCCTGTCTAATCCCAACGCTCTTCTCATGGTTCGCTTAGAGCTGGCAAAGGTATATTAACATGTCCCTGATCTCTCATTTTACCACATTACTTTAAAGCAGGTAATTTACTATGTATGGGTCTTTACTTTACTTAGTGCAGTTCCGCTGCATGAGATCCACGACTAATGTGGGTGTGTGTCCAGCTCCTGGTTCCCTTGAGGAATAGGAACTGTGAAGATATACAGTAGTTAATGACTAAGAGTAGTTACTTTAATCTAAAATAATAAATTACTTGCCAAGAATAATGATAAGCTCATAACAAAGTATCTAGTAAACAAACAAATATGATTATGTGGTAAGACGAAAGTAACTTATGGGTGTTACAAGGGAAAAGAAATACGAATGCTTTGATTTATTACAATAATATTGTATTTTGCTGTACGAGTAAGACGATCTATCGTGTTAATTTGCACGTTTTTTGCCTTAATATTCTCTGGTAGAATTTGTTGTTTTCTCTTTCCTTAAGAGTGATACCCGTGCTTACCAGCGCCGCCAATTGATATTTTTATGAAAAATGTGCCTCTTCTGAAATATGTATCCTGTTATAGGCTATTTTATGAATGTTTAGTACTGTTTCTAGGATAAATGTGAGTGAGTTGTAGATAGCATATCTGCGAATCTATTTCAGTAGAAGCACATTTTTGAAATTCACTTTGCACAAAGAGGAAAACAAAAGTATCAATTGGCGGCGCAAGTGGACGTTAGGAAAACTCCTCAGTTAATAATCGGCAATATTTAACCTTCTGTCATGTCTGCATAGTTAAAATTAACTATAAGCATTATGCTGTTAATAATGTTATGTAAATGCTTAAAAAAATCCGATAATAAAGTAAAATAATTTTCATTAGAAAGTTATAATATCCGAAGCTGCCTAGTAGTCGTCAAAATGCTAACCATAAATTATAAATCTTTGTATTTCTGAGAAATAAAGTCTGAATCCGCTTTTGATTTTATGGGTCGTCCAACCCTAGAGCGCCAAGACTCTGGGTCCAATATTGCATTTCAACTTACAGTGCAACAAACTTTTCTCACGTTTTACACTACACCATTTCAATATGGCGACTGTAGTTTTGATTTTTGATCACCGGGTCAGAAAAGTTTGTTGCACTTGCACAGTTGCACGGCGCCGAGCAGCCTTGTAGGTTTTTTGGAAATTTAATTTTTTTTTTGGTTAAACATAATTTATCAGTGGATCATTTTCTTAAACCCTCATTTCCTCGATACTGTAAGGGCGTTTGTGCACTGAGTTGTATTCGATTCGTAGCCGTGATTTTAAGTATGTGTCAATTTTGCGATTCGTTATTACTATGTAGTACGTAAAAACATGGATACGAACCAAATACGTATCAGTGCACAAACACTTTAAAGCCTCAGTTACACGTAGCAATATATAGCTGCTATTTTCTGCTTGTGATTACTAGCAGCTATAAATCGCCGCTACCATGTGGCCGTCTACGCCTACTGTCGACTACTGTTTTTAGCAGCTTAAATTTTCACTCAATTTGAGCCGTGCAGTCGAAATGTCGTCAGCCAAAAAATTTAACATGAATGGTTTTTGAATACTCGCGTTCATTTTAGCAACTGTCCTGTCACACGTAGCTATTTATCGTTTGCAAGTGTGCAAGCTTTTATATCGCTGCTCAATTTTATAGCAGCTATAAATTTGGTCAGCGATATTTAGTTCGTGACGGTCACATAAAATTAATTTTTGATAGCGAAAAATAACAGCTATATATCTCTACGTGTGAGGGAGGCTTAAGAGCCGTTATCAAAAACGCAATTACATATAACTGTAAAAACAGTGCTCATTCAATATTGAGATTCGTATAAATGAGCATAAGCGTAATCCAGTTCCCATACTTGTCTAACATTGAGAACAATAATCAATCGAATCGTGTTGATTACTTTTCTTCGCTGAAATCGGTTCTCATTATTTACAAGACAATACATAACAAAAAGCAAAAATAAAAGTAAAAGACTGAGAACCATCAATCTTTGTCCAGCGGCGCTGAAGATTCATCGGTCGAAATACCCGAAAAGCCAACCTACTGTTGCTGACTAGAATACAGATGTCGTTTTAAGATTCTTGACGAAAAGAACTTCTATTATCGGCTGATGCCTTAGTAGGGGAGAAGTAAATAGACGTATTGTGGAAAGGGTGTTTCACATTATCGTTCCACTGTTTGAAGAGCTATTTGTATGTTGAATTTGTAAATATTGGTTAGTTTTTGAGGGTCGATCAGTGAGCTGTTCTCACAAATGGAGTCATTCGTATTTTGCATTGCAAGGAGGGTTCTGCACACTTGTTAAATGCCCTGATATTGACCACTTTAGATTTGGAGTGTAAGAGGGGTTCAGATTGCATTGTACGTCA
Organism: Apoda limacodes; assembly: GCA_946406115.1. Taxonomy (NCBI): domain Eukaryota; kingdom Metazoa; phylum Arthropoda; class Insecta; order Lepidoptera; family Limacodidae; genus Apoda; species Apoda limacodes. Next base: position 10,011,116 of record OX291541.1, read on the forward strand.
TTGCAAATTGAAAGTTGAAACTTTTAGCTTAGCTTTGTTTGCTCGCTATTGAAAAATTATACATTTTTAATAATATTGATTTCGTAATCTATATAATGGGTTTTTGAAGATTTTATTTGAAGATAATAAAGTCCTTATTTTATTCTTAATTTATTAGTTTTATTTTTTTAGTTAATATTCTTGTAGTTGTGCTTTTAACACTATTTTTGAACCACTCTCTTTTACACATAACTCGTGAATTAAACACTATTTGCAAACCACTTTCTTTAACGCATAGCTTATGTTTGTGTTAAACACTATTTCCGAACCGCTCCCTTTTACGCATAGCTTATGTAAAAGTTAAATACTATTTCCAAACCGCTCTCTTTTACGCTTACCTCATGAGTTAAATACTATTTCCAAGCTTCTCTCTTTTACCCATAGCTCATAAGTTCACGAACCACTCTCTTTTAACAGCCCATAAGCCTTCAAAATACATAAATAAGCTTAGTTTATGTAATTAATAAAATTCTCTTAAAAAAAATAATTTTGCAGCATGACGTAGATACTTAGCCAAAAAATACAAAAACGCTCCAAAATATCCCGGCTATTATATTCGAGTAACATAATTTCTTTAGGTCAAAAGGTAATTTATTCCAATTTTTTCGGTCGTCGTTTGCATCCACTTCGGAGGGCGACATCTGCAGATAATGGCGTCTCGAAGTCGTATATTATTATCATTTTATTGAATTTATCAACCCCCAAAACCCTCTTATGATAAATTGTCACTCATTAGGGACGATTGGCTGCGGCGTGTACACCCACGCGGTATTTATTAGGCCATGATTGTGTGTTATTTGTACTGAAATTACTTTGTCTACGCCTACTCTTCACTGACCGAAATCTCACTGAAGCGTAGTAAATTAAAACATCTTGAATATAGCTTGTTGGGTTTCAATATCAAAGTCTAAATTAAGAACGCTTTGATATGAATGTCTTTGATCTGTTCCTCATCTATAATTTCGTATATGAGAAATTTCTTTTTTAGGTAGGTATTCATATATTTAGGTAGGTACTTACATACAGCTTCAAAGAGCGCGTTCGTCCTAGGATGCAGAATCATTATTTTCATTACTTTTGCCACCTGTCATCCGTTCGTTTAGCATTGGTATCAAAAATATCAAAATTTTAGTATCATGTGTGACAAACTATCATGCGTTCGTTTACGATACTTTTGCCACCGAAAAATGAAACTTTAGACCCATGTCTGGAGGTGGGGTTTTTGTGTTAATCTGTCAAACTACCTATACATTTTCATTGTTTATGGTAGTGTGTGTGTGTTTTATCGTAGTGTGTGTACGTCAAGCGTTTGTTTTGCAAGTTTTGTAACCAAAAATTTTGTTACTAACGTTTCAAAGCTAAACGAAGGTGTCTGTGGCAAAACTGGCGTTATCAAAAGTGTGAAAAGTATCATTCGTGGGAACTCTTAATCCCAGAACGAACGCGCCCAAAGACGTGCAACGTTGCGAGCACAAAAACCGTGGCTTAGTGGGTAATGACCCGACTGCTGAATCGAGGGGCGTGGGTTCGATTCCCACACAAGATAAACATTTATTATTTGTGCGTATGTATGTGTTTGTATCTGTTGTCTGGTATCCATAACATAAGCTTTGCTTAGTTTAGGATTAGACGGCGCTGTGTGATATGTCCATTATATTTATTATGTTTTGGAAATTTCGAGAATGCAAATGCAAATCTCAGAGAGCCCTAAAAAAATTGTAAAAACATTTGTAACTAATAATACAAATCAAGGTTATAGCTATTGATCTGAAACCAAGCATTCTATTTTTCACACTATCTAGACTTCTAAGTAATTCAAATACATGATTTGAAGATTTGTTTGATCAATAATTTCTTTTTTCCAAAGAGGGTGTTCTTGAAAATTATTAAAGTTACAATTATAATAAAAAGTTATAAACTTCAAAATTACGTTACTTACTCTAACCAGGTAATAACAATATTTAAAAATTTTATTTAAAATTTGTAAATTTTGATTTTGGAATTGTTTTTTAAAAATTTTTGCTTACGATTTACATTTTTTCGCAACTTCGAGCGCAACAAATTTTGAACCTTACGTATAGTTGATAAAGTGATTGTTACATTTTACTGTGCAATGGTATGGTATGGTATGTCATTTATTTCATATTGAAAATTGCATAATGCCATAAAATAATAAAATAATAAATTCACAAAAAAATTATCAGATACAAACATAAAATAATAATAAATAAAAATATTTAAAGAATATTTTAAACAAATGAAAATAAAAATGTCGAAACTTAAAAACAAAAAAGTAAATAGAATCATTAAATAAGAAATGTCAAAAAGTCAATAACTCGTTTTATGAAATTGGATGAACTATAAATGAAGAATGAAAAATATAACACAAAATAGTTCAGCTATTTGTAGATTCCGAAGCCCAATAGCAATCCAGTATCCGCCCACTGGAGAAGTTTCTACTTGGAGGAGAAGGTTTAGGCCATAGCACATCGCGCTAGCCCAGTGCGATTTGGTGGACGTTTGTTACGCTAGTAGCCACTCGACCGCCAGAGTTTGTAAATGCCTCTTTTAGGTATATATATTGTAGTCTTTGATAAAGCCTGTGACTTAGGCCTAGCGAATGTTATCATAATCGGAAAACAGCTAGGACCGACGACGGTCAGAGAAAAATATACCACTAGGCGTTTACCCATCCGGGTACTGAACACGCCCGACGTTGCTTAAAACGTTTCTTGATTCCGATAGACTTGAAAGTTTATAATTAGGTATGTAAAATGCACAATCAAATAAGAATTAATTAATTAATAAATAAATATTTCTTACAGTGTGATCTGGTAAGTACCAAATTAAGCAAAGCTTGTGTAAAGGCTAACAGAAAACGGACGTATATATACCCATTTTTTGTAAATACATATACATACATAACTGCTTGTATAATGGAATTTGTTCTGAGCCATTGCCATCTTAATGTTATAAAAAATATATAATTCATATGAAGCACCCAGACTTAAAACAAATACAAATGTTCATCACATAAATGTTTGTCTTGAGTGGGGTTCGAACTCACAGGCAGGCAGGTTTATTAACCAATATGCCACTGGTAATGCTCCTCTTAATTAGTGTTGCAGATGTGACTGGTTTAAATATAAGGTAGGTACAGTGCAACAAACTTTTCTGGCCCGGTGTATGGTCGCTAGTGTCGTGAAGTTCACATCATTTCAATATGGAAACTGTAAATTTGATTTTTGACCACCGGATCAGAAAAGTATGTTGCACTGTACATCCTGTATGATTTTGTGTTAATATCTCATTACTCAGCCTTTAATTTAAACTATAAGAAATAATTTTTAAAATTAATAGCAAAGGCACAGTAAAAGGTTTTGACCTCAAGCCAGACTTAAACCTGTGACCCTTTGGATTCCGTCTAAGTGCTTTACCAATTAAGCTATTGGGGTACAATAACTGGCTGAAAATTCTTTGCACGTCATAAACACCCAAATTAAGCTACCTAGAATTTCAGTCTTTAATTTAAAACTTTTTATTTAAATTTACTTTACTATTTTAAAATGTTGCAGTTTAGCTCAGCGATCGACTTTAATTATAATAAAAGCAGTCTGTAATTTATTTTATTCTCTTTGTACGCTTACCTTTTAGCGAAGCCGTCAAATTACAAGAATTCAAGATTTTGCGATGTATTATTTAGTATATTTTTTAATCTTCTTAATTTTTTATCAGTCCTTTTTTATTATTTTTTGGTGAGCTATTATAAATAAGGCAAGTAAATAAATGGCACTTTTTTTGAATATTCGGTCAATAGAAAAAAACAGCTAAAAAAATATTTTGACATAATACAAATAAACAAATATTATTGGACATTACACACAACGCCATCTGGTCCAAAACTAAGCAAAGCTTATACTATGGACGCCATACAACAGATATAAATACATTTTGTATATAGGTACTTTGTGAATACATACATATAATACATAGAAAACACCCAGGCTCGAGACAAACACAAATGTTAATCACATAAATATTTTATACTTGTGTGGGAATCGAACCCACGCTCCTCGATTCAGCAGTCATCATAAGCGGATCATTACTCACTACGGGGTCGAATATGTTTTGTGGGCTGTAAAAAAACAACAAGCAATACTGGTCAGCAACTTAATTAAGGATTATCAGAAAATCACTAGATATTTGGTCAGCTTGATAATGTATATGTTTTCAAAATAAATAGTTCTAATACCAAATAGTTATTTGGTCAGTAGGTTTTACAATCGGTTAGCGAGAGAATAAAACGAAGTTACGTAGCGAGCAGTGTACCGATGAGTTGTTAGATTGTATTTATAAAAAAAGCGAAGCGTGCTGCGGCAGTGGTCGCTGAGTGCCAGAGATAAATATCGCCTCTATAACTGGCTACTTTTTGTATGATTAACAAATCAAATTTAAACAAACAATTTTAAAAGTAGAACGTGAATTCTTCACATTGAAAATTTAAATATTTGTAAATTTTATTTTTTCTGTTGACTATACATATTCTACCTATTGCTGTTGACTGTACCTTGCTAGTACTTACATACTTATAGAACAGGGTGGCTGCGAGGCCGACGCAACCAACTCGGAAAAGATCGCTTTGCAAAACGCAATTAAACTTTAACATTAGGGAAAATACCTTATTTTCTTTCATCCAAATAATGAAGCAGCCATATTGTTCTCAACCAATTCAGTCTCCATTGTTTACTGCAACAATAAAGGAGCTTTTTTTACATTTCGGACAATGTAGAAGGCCCACGTCACAGTTTTTCTTTAATTGTAAAACGTCAGAAAATATAACGTTCCAGGCTAAGAGGCCATTTTACCTTTTTATTGCGTCGTAATAAGAATTATACGATCTTAGTTTTTCCATTACTTTTACTACTTTTCTTTATGTCGCCGTAATTAATCTTCAAGTCTTTGTAATTAATTAGTTGAAATGAGGAATTAAATATATATGGCCTTGTTTTTGTTGTTAACGTGGATTATAAAATAATGTTTTCCTAGCCAGAGGCTGTAAATATTGGACATTACCTGTAATGTTCAGTGGCTGTTAAGATAAGATTTTTGTAAAGCCTTAATAAGCTACTTTGTTGTCTTTTAACAGCAGTTAAGTTAAGCCAAGTTAGAGGACTTATGGGTAGCTTAAAAACAAAAAAAGGGTAGTGTCTACTAGCTCGGCAAACGTCCGCCAATTCATACTGGACCTGCGCAGTGGACTATGTCCTGAGCCTCCTTCTTCCAGTAGAGACCTGTGCACCTGTAGTAGGGCGTGCAACGGCTGTGGTGCAGAAGAAGAAGAATTAATGAACTATACAAAGAAGAACAATCAACATGTTTGCATATGATGTATGGTTTAGTTACCAGAGTTAGAGGTAATGTAAAGAAGACATAATATAGTCAGTGGTGGCCGAGGGGTTTCGATTTCACCTTGTGTCCTGAGTGAGGAGGAGAAGGCGTGTACTAGTGAGTCTTTTTCTTAATTCCTCAAGTACATTCATTATTCACACCATTGGTTTTTTGGTAAAGGAAAACCTGCATACGTTTAAAAAAAATTACGTAGGTAGAGTTCACAATCTTCACTGGTCGTGCATTCATGTTTGAACTATGGCCCAAATCACCCTGGGTGAGAAAGGCAGCGTAGTGAGGCTGGTACGGAATATTAGTATATCGTACTAGCTTTTTTGCCTCGCTGAATTTGGTAATGGTGTAAGATTCCTAAGGCAACTAATGCGCGCTATATTAGGTCGACCATTTTGAATCTTATAAAACTGATACAAATTTAAATTAATTATCTTCAACTACGGACTACTATTTGTGGAAATCGAATAACTATTGTGTAAAAAAAATGGACATATCCTTTGAAATCCCGCCAGCTCTCCCTGCGTCAAAAAATGTTTAGATTTGTAGCTTGAAGGTGTAACAAAAAGGCTACCTCACATACTAACTCACAAAATTTTGCTTTTATTGTATTAGACGTCGGTCCACCGCCCGGTGGACCGACGACCTCAAAAGGGTGGCCAGTGGTAGCTGAATGCGGAAGGCAGAGGACCAGGAGAAATGGCGCGTCATAGGGCAAAAGGCTATAATATATTCAGCAGTGGACGAATATAAGCTTATATGATGTATTATAACTCCATCGCAGCCTATATAGTTGGTAGTGTGGCTGGCTACTGTGCAGAGGTTGTGTGTTCGACTAGACAAACATTTGTGTTTGTCTTGATTCTGGCTGTATTTATGTATGATATGTATGTATTTACAAAAAAAAGTAGTATATATATTTGTATCCGTTATCTGTTATCCATAACACAAGCTTTGCTTACTTTGGGGCCAGACGGCAGCGCTGTGTGTAATGTCCAAAAATATTTATTTAAAAAATATTTATTTATTAGGAGGATTTTTATTTATATACATAAAAAGTTATCAAATGAATATTGAAACATACGTAATAGTGTAGGCACTAACAAGTTTTAGCGATCTTCGCTACAAACGCAGCAATTTAAAAATGACATTCTATGTATTTTAAAGTGACAGTGAACCTTTTAGTTGAATTTTTAATTAAATAATGACAGTGCTTCTGTGATAACTTTTTTTTTTATTCCACTAATGTGGCAAACAAGCACACGGTCCGCCTGATGGTAAGCAGTCACCGTGGCCTATGGACCCTTGTAACACCAGGGGTATAACTCGCGCGTTGCCGACCCTACAAAAATCCAATAACTTCTTTCTTGAAGAATCCCATACTGTAGTCCTTAGAAAGAACCGGGAGCTCATTCCACAACACAACAACCACTCAACTCAACAAGTAACCTTTACATAATTTTAGACGTAAAATAATTACTGAAACAAAAAGCAAAACCCTAAAACTAGTCTAGTAATAAGTGAACCCTCTTTTTCGGGTTAAATTGGCATTCCAAATGACATAAACTTACTTTAAACATCATGTTCCTCCGACCGTCCGACTAATTTCTAAAAGGAATATGTATTTATGAGTCTGATTAAGGATTTTCTCAAATGCATATTAAAGTAACATACATATATCATCTAAAATGTAGAGTATTTCAGTACCATTTTGTCTAAAAAATATTTTATTATGGCTAACCGTATGCAGAAATATAGCTAACTAACGAAGTGCAAAGTTGTCTTTAGGGACACCAGTATGGGGTTCTTCCGAAAAGAAGTGGTTACAATTTTAAGAAGTCGGCAACGCGTCACAACACGTAAGCAATTTTATACTCCTAACCTTAGTGGTATAAAAAATAATCGTCCATCCCTTTAAAAGATTCCGTTAGTCTTTCTTGGTGGTATAAGGCCTCTTGAAGACGTCTGTTTCATTTTTAATTGTATAATAGCCATAGAAGAATTTTGTAGGAGCTTCTTACAACATTGCATCGTAACTTGTTACCTGTAAACTGTTCAACATGTAGTATGAAACCTAACATTGCAGGAAAATGAAATGCCAGAAAGTTTTCGCAATGTTATTTTTCGTCAGAGAACAGTCTCAATTGCTGGTGAAATTGCAGACATGCTTGTGTTTGCTGAAATAACACACCGTTTCAGCACAGTACAGGGTGCGCTGTTTACACGTACAGCCCCGCGAAAAACGACGGACAACGAACAGCTTAGGAGTTCAAATAAACTTACGACATATTAAATGCTGTGATATTATTTTTATGAAAAAAATGGACCAGCAGCAACTACCGTACGATAACTTCTCTTTGTTTTGATATCGAGGAAATTTAGCAAAATAATGCGCGCCATAGTATGTCCACTATTTGGAATCTTGTAAAATTGATAAAAATTTAAATATTCTAATCAAAACATTGCATACCTCTTTAACACTCTTATTTTAGTTTTACCTGTTTGGGTCAAATCTTACAATCTTAATTTCGATCACTTGCCGACTTGTTAGAACCCTGAAATTTTTCAGAGGAGCTCAGAATTCGGTGACAATACAATAATCAATCAATACTTACCATCAGGCGGATCGTAAACTTGTTTGCCACCTTAGTGGTATTAAAAAAAAAAACTATAATATCAATATTTACCGCCATAAAATTTAGTTTACAAAATCGTAGTTCTAAGAGCGCCATCTATGTGATATGTAAAGTGACTTGATAATGAGTTGTGTACAATATGAATGGATCGAAGGAAAAATTGTGTTGTGTTGTCGCTAGCTAATAATGAATTTACATGTGAATAATGAAAGATGGCGCTTCTTTAAGGTGCTTAATGCTCGAACTGTTATGTTGGCTGATGCTATGGTATTGCTGTATGATAGTTGAAAGTGCCAAAGACAATTTTCGATCCGTGATGAATGGGGGCTTATTTTCTACATTTTAGTAAATTTTTTAAAAGCTTGGTTGTCAAATGGTTTTTATAATATTGTTTTATTATAAAAATTTTAGTTTTATGAATATAAAAAAAATATGATAAGCCAAACTGAAAAGCTTACATACGGTCGTCACAAAACAATTTGTCTAAAAGCCGTAATCCTAGACGGGTAGTGCCATTAGACACGTCTGTCCCCTTACACGGACGTTGGCAGAGTGCCAGGGTGGGGACTTATAGCGTGCAGGTCAATTCCCCAACCGCCTTATTGTTACACTCTATAAATTTGACTAAGCTTATTTATAAATTGTGAGAAGCTTTACCGAGTATAATTCGCTTATCGTTAAAGATATGGGAAGTTAGGTAACGTTGAGCGTAGTCAGTAATTGAATGGGCAATAGGCTCGATAACGTCTCCCAGTTCGAATTTGTCTAGCGCGGTGGACTTTGGCCTGCAAATTTAGGCTCTTAAAAACTCTTAGAGGGATTTTCGATTCTGAAAGGATGCATTCAAGCATATGCGTATTTAAACACACAGCACAACGCACGCGACTGTGCCACAAATGCATGGCGCCTTTTCTATAAATTTCGCATGATTAGATTAATTCGAATTAAAACACGCATTTCTCTGAAAACACGAAGTTAGGAAATTTTGTGTACTTAGCAAATTAAAATATCAAACAGGCTAACCTAATTCACATACTCATGTCAAAGCACTTGCATATCGAGTTAATGTTCACAGGATCTTGGCCCTCACTATACTCAATACTAAGGATTGTTTTTATAGTAGTTTTTACTAAGGATTATACTTCCCACATTAATGGAATTGATTTACAAAGATTTCCTTGTTAATAAAACCCAGCCAAATGCGTGTCGTAAATTTAAGTATTGTTCAAAATTATTTTGGTTAAAATTATACACGCGGTTATTTAAATAGTTGCTCAAGAACTTCAAATGTGTTTTGAAAGACTTATTCAAAAGCACAATGAGGGGCGCAATTTTTTGAAGTGAAAACTTCTTTAGCGGCGTTGTGAACTTTTTTTGGTATGGGTAAAAAATGATAAACTCGCGTCAGGTCACGTGTCCTAATCGTGAAAATTCGTAAGACGGAAACCGTAATGCCACGCCTATTATAATTTTTTTTTTTCTATTATATGTGTTTTTCTCGTGGGGATGCCTTATCGATGGCTTAACCCCACCCTTTTTTTTTTTTCCTATGTTTCCTTCGTGGTTGAGAGTGTTTGTAAGTGATTTACTTTTCTTTATGTACATGTGTATTTAATGGTCTGTCCGTCCGTTCGTCCGTAAAGAAAATTGAAAACAAACATGTGTGTACATTTAATACTCGTATTTATCTATTTACACGTTTAGCTCCCGCCAGGGGCTTTGTCCGCGTAAACTTTTTTACAAATAAAAAACGTTATAATACGTAGATAGCTCTTTCATCATGAGATCGAGTCTCCTATGTGAAAGGTTTTGATTTATTTGTGTCACAATATGCGATGAAAATAACCGTATTCTGTGTATATTTTTATTTTTAGTATTCGCGATTATGAGTAGTACAGGGAGATTGGATATGGAATTTTAATTCAATGACAGATTGCGATGTCAAATATACTACGTCAAAAAAGTAAATAAACAAACATTATTATTTCTTGACAATGTCAAAGACATGTCTTGTGACATATTTGAGTGTTAAGCGCGAATCGTGTGTAAAGGTTTTCACTTCTGCCGGCACTCCCGGAGTGCAACTCGTTTTTTATCACTCTTCTTTTGTTACAAAACTATGTGGCAGTTCATAGAAGACACCTTTTGTGTAATTAAGACAGCGGAATTTAAAGATATAACATACGAACTTACGGATATAACGAAATTCAAATGGTTCCGTTCCAGCCATTTCCCTACGGAACCCAAAAAAAGATTTGACAAAAAAGAAAAAGACGTAATACTTCAAAGCGCATAACACCGAAGCAGCACAGCAAGTTATTCGTTTAAAGTTGTAATTTAGAGTCTTTCGCCGTAACCAGACTCCCCTTTGTAAGGTTAACTCTTTGTGGCAGACTGTAATTAGAGGCGAGAAGCGGAGCGGTCGCCTTACGCTCTAGGAAATGTTCTTTTCTTTGCAATCGGACACTTTGAATTTGAGAACAAAATGGACGATAAACAAATCTGTCGTTTTTATGTTTAACTGTTACAATACGTCTAAATATACCTAGATCAATAAAAAATAAATTAAACTAAAATTGATGACAAGCAAGAATAGTATTACATGCAATATTGATAAACTATTAATTTATTTCATGTATTTTAATAGAAATCTCAGTGAGTTAAGATGTCTCACGCACGCTTAGTTACACGTCATATTTATATATATGTACTACTGAGCCGTTCGTCAGTCCTATAGAGAGAGATGAAAATTTCACACGTATTTTCATGCGTAAAGTAAAAATATACCAATTTTTAATTTTTTTAATAGAATTCGTGTAAATCCAATTTTGATATGCGTGTTTTGTTGAAATGAAAATGCTCGTCACGTATCTAAGTATTAAGTTTACCACCGAGCCTCGTTCCGTCTTTGGGGATGCATTAATGACAAGCGTGCATACCAACAAATTATGTGACTGGTAGTTTATAGCGCACATTAAAGATCCTGGTAATAATTCTACGTAACATCTAAATATTAAAGATTTAATTATTATGGTAAGAATAAATAAAACGACTGTATTTATTTGGTAGTCTTCCCTAAACATTTCCATGTACAGAATACTCCCTATATCCAAGTGAATTATCTAATGTATCAACTTCTAAACATAGAAAAATTATATAAAACAGTTTCGTAGATTCCAGACTCTCACAGTTATCTCACTTATTTTATTTCTTTATATAATACTAGCTGCTCCCCACGGTTTCGCCCGCACTAAATTTGGTTAGCCGAATACGATTCTTACGGCAGCTCCTTGATTATACAAAAGAAGTTTGTAATAGCAAGCTATATCTGCAGCTATAGTTCGTTCAACTGGAATTCAGTAACAGTTACTTCCGCAGAAACTTTTGAATTTCCCGATATAAAAAGATATCTATGTCTTTCTGGTATTGGTCCTTCAATTGGATGTTCCGTTGCGGAAGGATTGAGTAACAAACGTTGTAGATATTCCCTATAATAGCTCATGTCCTATTCCAGGACCTAACCTATATATTAAGTTTCACCCCGTTCCGTCCAGTGGTTATAGCGTGATATCGAGTAACGGACATCCAAACTTTCGCATTTATAATATTAGTGGAATTGATATTAGTATTATATCGGACACAATATTATTTTAATATAATTCTTTGTTCTCTTATTTTTTTCTACATATTGCAAATACAACTCGTTTTGATCTGAAACGAATATACTAATATTATCAATGTTTGTGAGTCTAAAACGCATAAACGGCTAAACAGAGTCGGATGAATTCGGCGTACTTACTTACATGTAGAACATGTTCTGAATTCACACAACATAATAATAAATAAAAATAAAATAAAAAGCCTTTTATTTCCAGTTTACAAATTAAAAAAAAAAACAATTTATCTATATTTATACCTTATAACTAAAAAAGTAATGTCTTTTAATTTAATAAATTAATAAAAAAAAATATTTACATTATTAGGTATTTTGTTATTTCACTGGAACCCCTCTCAGGTAAAGGCCTCCTCCAAAGTTTTCCATTTCTCCCGGTCTTGGGCTATTTTTTGCCATTTTGCCACAACATACCTACCTTTAATACTGATCAATGTTTTCTCACAGTAAGTTGTATCGTAAGCGAAACTGCGGGCAAAGCTAGTAAAAAAATACTTAAAAATATCAAATTTGAATTGCTTTTTGAATATTATCAATTTTCGTCAATTTGCACCAGAGATTCCCAGTAGGCTGGTGGACCCTCGGATAAACGGATTATGTCATCCTCCATCAAGCGGGTAGCTATATTGCTGATATTTGTAAGCTATAGAAGATTAATTTTGAAATGCAACGTTTCAGTGACAGATGGCCGACAAAAGCACTTGAACGTCACTAATCTTGACTGACTGAAGTGGAAACATATCGATTTTACATATCAGTAACTAGTCCTTTAGTCAGAGATACCTATTAGATAGGTAGACCTGTGGTAAAGGTATAATTGCAAACGCTGACTCGAAATGACTTAAAAACTGAAATGAGGCAAAGTTTGCATTTATATTTTAATTCACTAACTTAAGTTTTTTTCCTGAGATATTTAACCGGTTAGACCCGTGATTTTTATTTTCAGTATAAAAAAAATCTTATGTGTAATCTAATCCCGAACACACACCATTTGTTTGGGTTCAAAGTGCGAACACGTGTTTGTTTGTACCGAACCTAACTCAAGTGTTTTAGTTAAAAATATTTTATAAGAATTTAAACGAGCAATAGGGTTTGGCTTTTGAAATTTACCTATGTACTTGAAATTGTTGTAAAAATGCGATTTAAAAAATATGCTGAGCAATGCTCGGTCGCCAAGGTACTATATTTTATAAACATAAATCATTAAAGACATTGCTCTTTTATAGTGTAACCTATTAGATATTTAGAATAACATTGCCCTTTTATATAGTAACCTATTAGATATGTAGCATAACATTGCTCTTTTATTGTGTAACCTATTAAATATTTAGCATAACATTGCTTTTTATAGTGTAACTTATTAGATATTTAGCATGACATTTTTGTTTTATAGTGTAACCTATTCGATATTTAGCATAATCATAAATAGAGGTCTGCGTATTATTGCTCATTTATATGGTAATAGTGTAGAGAAATAAAAGATAATGAAATATTATTATCTCGTGTGTATGTACTAGGTTAAATTTTTTGTTCAAAGAAATTTCAGCAGGTTTAAAAAATAAATTATATTATGCAAAAAAAAAAATATGGGCAACAAAATATATTAATACAAAAATCTAAAAATTAATATTGCCTATTTAATTCTTGTCTATGAAAAGTCCAATATGTATTGAAAAGTTCGAATGAAATTTCAGTGAATGGTAGCCAAAGTATCTACAGGGTACTTACACGTCACATAAAATGTATTTTAAATCTTCTTTATGGCTCTTAGATTCATTTCTTAATAGTGCACTGAGAAAAGGTGTTAGGAACGGATGGAAGGATGAAAGAGGATAAAATTAATGCATAGGATTTGAGTAAGAAATGCGTTGCTGAGAGGGAATGCATTTAATTAATTTTGAAATGCAATTTACAATTGCAATGTGTGTATAATATTTTTTTTATATCATAGTTTAAAGAAAATCATCAAATAAACGATGTCAAACTTTGAATTAATATTTAGGTAGGTATGAGTTTTTTCACATATTGGTGTTACATGTATGACTTTTGTTATAAGATACAGATACGAGGATTCCGGGTTCAATTCCAAGCTTAGATATGGTTATTTTTTTTTGTTTGTGCATTTGTTGTTTCTGGGCACTTTTAGGTACAGGATGTTTATTGTGTGAGTACTAATTTTTCACTTGGATAAGGACTATTTTGTTACACGAAATTTTAATCACAATAATTTAAAAGTAACCATTGATTTAAAAGTTAAGATATAGTCGAGTGAACGTCGATGTGTTCTATAGGTACTTGAAAAAATATTATAGGGCCTTAAGCTAAGTAAGTCTTTTTAGCACGCGTTGGGTGCCAATCAAGTAACTAAGACATTTTGGAGATATAACTATGTTTAAACTTTACACACAAATAATTAAAATTTAATTATTTTAAATATTTTACCTTCGTTTCAACTTCAGTTTCAAAGAAATAATTAATTAAGTAATAAAATACACAAAGTAGATAATTTATTATATTCTCTATAACATTAATATTTTGCTGAATGAAAAAGTAAGTAAGTAGATACTTATATACTTACACACATATATTGTATTTTTCATCACACTTAATCGTAAACAGTGTCATAACGAACAGGTGAAGCGGGCGCTAAGTCCTTAGTTACTCCCACGGGCTTTTTCTTTGTAAATTTTAATTTTTCATAACGCAAAGCTTGCCTTCATAGTAGTCACGGGCGGTAATGACGCGCCTTTCCTATTTTTATTTATTTACTCGCAAATATAATGAAAAACATTGTGTGTAACACAGGTGGAACGGAAATCACAAACTCGAGTCACAATAATAAATAGCATCTTGTTAGTAATTTTCTCCTTACTACCTTTAATACACAATTAACTATTTTTTCGGTATGATTAGGTATATTAGATTGAGAGTAATTATAATAACCTCACTTAAAATAACCCAAGGTTGAAGGCAAATTTACATTCGATTTTTTAAATTGAATTGGTAATGTATTCATAAACGCGTCCCATATGTTATGCATTGGTATCGCCGCGCGAATGTTCGGAGGCAACCAATTTTCCACATCGTGATTGGAATATTCCAAAATGATCATTAATATTTTTCGTATCAACGGAGGTCGTTATCCTTTTGTAAGTCGACTAGCAACCTATGTAGGTACTATGTATATTGTAGCCGGAAACTGTGATAAATGTGACTTTTGTACCTTATTTCAATTTATGCGAGCTCTGTTTTTTTCCATTTTTTATAGTTATTTATGGGCATGTCGAAAGGTAAAGTTTTAAAATGTCGTACACAAACAGTTAGCTTTAAAATGAGCTTTAAAATGAAATCTGCTGGTCGTTGTTTTGACAAAAAAATAATAATAATGAAATAGAATCATCAAATATTCAGAGTACAACTAGGCGGCCTAATCGCTATAAAGCGTTCTTCTACAGGCAACTTTAGGGTACAAGTAGGTAATTGGGATAGCAGAAAGAAAGTGTAAAGTTTAGAGGTAGTTTAGTTAGAGTAGATAATTAGCTGAAGAAAACTACTTTTTTTTCAATAATACAATGTAATTTAAATTTAAAATACTAATTAAAAATTACTGCTTATAGCTGATATTTCCAACCCCTAAAAACAAATAAAGTACCTAATATTATTTCAATACTACACAAGGTACTATAACTATTATCTTCAGACAGACGGATGGACGTATACCAAAACTTTTTGAAGCAAAGCATAAATATTTCTACTTACCCCTAACAGGAAACAGCTGTCATGTTATATAGTCTATGTATGATAATATAAAACTTAGGTCATAAACATTCTGCACGTAACTTTCACTTTATACACTAAGCTCCAAGTTTTTTCTCATAACATTACAGGCGGTATGCCTATACGCGTGTACCCGTAGACGCACCCTGACAAATGTGCCCCGTATTATTGCCTGCCTTATATTTGCTACGTAATTTATTGCCGCTTTATTTGCCATTGTCCACGGAATGTGATGAACTTGCTATGTCGTTCGCCTTTTCTTATGTACGTACATAATGATTTATAAACACGGATGTTTGTACAACGACTCTTTTTGCAAATAAAAAACGTATCAGTGATTAATATTTTTTCTTCTTTGTTCCAGGTAATTGATTTATTTGTACTGACAGAAGCCAGTGTCTACTAATGTGAGTTTCAAAAACGTAATGATATTTAGTTATCTGTACTTATATTACAGAGGTCAAATTTGTTTGTTTTTGTTGTTACTACTGAACACTACTACACCATCTCTGTATAACATAAACTATAAATTGATTTGATTAAAATAAGTTTTTAGTTTGAAATATAATTGTTTGTTTATCAAGTTGTTAGAAAAGAAGGCCTTAACGTTGCAACGAAGCAATCAGGTGATTTTATTTTTGATGCATGTCTAGTTGGAGGGACTTAAGAGAGAAGAGTATTTTTCGCACGTCGTAACTATGCATACAATTGGCTTTATTTTTGGCACCGAGATAGCTAGAGACGGAGAGAAACAAGGAATACTATTATCCCAATTGAAAGTTCGCACGGAAACAGGTTTTTCAAACCGCAGGGTTCACCTAGTGTAATAATATTTTGCTACTTTTTAATTAGAATTTTAAGCAATATTTTAAAGTTAAAAACTAATTGATCGTGAAGTTCCACAACAATGTAGTTGTTTCTTACTATCTACGACCGATAAAAGTGGCATTACGTTGAACTGCTATATGGGGTTTGATTCCCGGTAAGGATAACCTAATCGAATGTAAAAATACCCCGACTCTTAAAAATTGTAAATATTTTTAAACTCTGGCTATGGATTTTTTTGGCATCCATTTTTCACAAACAAATGTGTTGAGCTGAATGTCATATGGCATTCTCTACCAGCCAATCATAGGCTTAGCTAAATAGACAAAATCATTAGCGGTGCATGAAATTAATTTGAATTGAACCTGCACGTAGCAGTCAAAGCTGTCAGATTAGGAAGTTTAAATAAACATATACCATATATATATATATATATATATATATATATATATATATATATATATATATATATATATATATATATATATCTTAAAATATATAAATCTCGTGTCACAATGTTTGTCCTCAATGGACTCCTAAACTACTGAACCGATCAAACTTCGTGAATATTTGTTATTTGATCCAAATTAAAAGATAGGATAGTTTTTATCTCGATATGTCAAGTGCGAGCCGGACTCGGGCACTATAGGTAAAAACCAACTTTCGCCGGGTACAGAGGGACTGCAGCGGAACAACGTTCGCCGGGACAGCTAGTAAATATATATATATATATATATATCTATTCATATGTATTATATAATTAAATAAATTTATATACACACATACATTCAAACAGACACATAAACATTGTATAAGAATAAAAAATATTTAAAAAATTAAAAAAAATTACCTCTCCAGCACCTAAATAGGGAGAGAAATAATGGGAAGAACATATTCAAAACTGTTGATAATCATAGTTCTACTCACATTATCACACCCTGCACTTTGACTTGAGCGGTAAGACTATTTTTTTGACTTTATCGATGGTAACTGGCAAGAAGGAAAAGAGTATGTCGAGAGGTGTCAACGAATTAATAAAGGAAATAGAAAAGGATTCGGAGTCTTCATCCAGAGAAGACTAATAGTTAAGAAGCGATTAAGATTACCGGGAGAAAATTCAGAATTTATCGTGATGCCTTGATCCTAAAGGGTAGAAGAGGCGCGTGTATGATCAAAGAACAATGGCCATTCTCCATACACGACTGGACTAGTTTAGAGTTTTTTAGTGAAACATCGTGTGCATTTAGGAATGGAACGAAACTAGCTTAAAACTAAATAGTTTTAGCAAAAATTTATTTAAAAAAATTAAAACATGCAATGCCCCCCTACAGGGAATACAAAACTTGGTGTTATCTATGTCTTTGTAAATTTCAATCTTTTGATACTCATTTTCTAACACACATACCTATTCCATTCAACAATCATGTCAATCACCATTAGGAGTTTGTTATTTTTATGGTTATTTTTTCTTTTATATATGACTAGATTTTACCAGCGGCTCCGCCCGCCTTAAATTTCGTTATCGGCGTGGAACTTCTTAATTAACTCATTAATTATTATACTAATGACGTTTGCTATAGCAAGCTGTAGCTATCGCTATAGTTCGTTTAAGCTCGGTTATAGTTATTCCCGGAAACTTTTAATTTTTTCGGGATTAAAAGTATCCCGTGTGCTATTCCAGGACTTAATCTATAGGTGTGCCAAGTTCCATCCCGATCCGTCCAGTGGCTGAATCGTTATTGAGTTACAAACATCCATCAAGTCATTATTACAAACTTTCACATTTATAATATTAATAGGATAATTTACCCTTACTTTCTTAAATAATGTAATGGTACCGCACTATTATATAGCTTATGTAATTATAAGACTCGATCATCAGTTTTTACTAGTCCAGAATGGCCACTGTTCTTTAATGACACAAAACGGAACTTCCGTTTTAATAGTATGTATTCTCTATTTTATAATACATTATTAATAATGAAAAACCACAATTTTAAGTAGATTAGCACTATCTCTTGACAGAATATCCTTACAAAGTTGCATAGATTCCATCAGAACCGAGATCAAAGGCTAAACTATTGCAAGGTGTAAAACCAGTCAAATGGATAATCGCTTAAAGCTACCGACGGTGACGAAGCAAATTAATTGAAACGGAAAATTGAATAAAAAGGTAAAAATGGGAGAAATGTATACAGGGGCTTATCAAATAGCCCGTGAGAGAATTCCCTTGGGTATTTTTCTTTAATTACTGACTTCCCTATTGGAAGAGAAAACCGTGAACGAAAGTATTGGGTATCACCAATTACAGTCATTGCATCCTTTTACGCTTACTTCTATTTAATTTGTGATAAATCGATTGACTTTTTAAAAGGAAATAAAAATGGCTACGTTTACATAGATATTGTCGTCCAGTGTTATTTCTATAGGATTGCGATTGTATGGTGCGTACCGTTGAAAACGTTGATAATACGTAGATGTTTATTTTAAAAGATTACCTAAAATACATGTGTTATGCTTAGGGAACCTAAGTTAAAAGATATAATATTTTCAAAACCACCTTAAAATTCTTCTTTCTTCAATCATTGCAAATTTGATGACACATACTCATTTAATGTATATAATTATGTATTATATAGATATATATATACATATATTATGTATTTATGAGTACCTATATAAGTATGTATATGTAATAATGGTTTATGTATATATGTATGTGCATATACTTGAAATTATTTTATCTATGGTTTTCTTTTTTTTTTTCGTCGATTGGACTCTACCTACTTAAATTTAAATTAACCTTATTTCGGAAATACCCTAAGGTTGACTGAAAGAAATCGCATGATGCGATAAGACCACCTTAGTACATAAGTATCAATTTTTTTATTAAAACTATAAGAGTTAAATAAATAAATAAATAGACATTTTAATAAAGTATATTTTTTTACTTAACTATACCACCTGTATCTCACTGATTGCGTCAAAAGAAAACCTCTGCTTTAAGTTCATCATTGGTAACGTCAGAAAAATAGTTTCGTAAATTTTATTAACGGAGCAGATAAGCAGAGATTTTCGTTTGAGGCAATCAGTGAGACACAGGTGGTATACAGCAATGTCTGTCTGTTTGTAACGCTCATGCTCACGTTCGTGTAATTATATTTAAATAAATTATAACCGTATACGAATTACATGTAAACACAATTAACACACCTCCTTCTAAACAGTCGTTCTTATATGCCGTGTAAATCTATTTATAACGATACCTCACGTTTATGAAACTTGCCACTTTACATATATACACAGATGTATGTATGTAAAACATAATATTCAGAGTCCTAACTTAAGGCATTTTTTTTTCGATACAGGATGTTTTAGAAAGTACTTAGATTATTACAAAGAAAACCTGATAAAAAATAATTATACTGTAAACTAAAAAAGAAATGTTATTCAGTCTTTATCAACGGTATGACAATTTGTGATGCTTAGACTTGTTTACGCTTGTATTGATTAATAATATTATTTTATTTATGTAATACAAATACATAAATATTTAAACAAATATGTAATACACAAATATATAAACTGACACACAGACAGACAGTGTGTCGAAACAAACAAATAAGAGTAGGTATAACAATTCGTGATAATAAGACTTGTTTACGCCTGTATTGATTATTAATATTTTCTTATCAATTATGTAATACAAATACATAATTGCATCTTATCAATGACAAACATTTAAGTCGTGGGTTAAGTCAACGTCAAATATTTTAACATAGTAACAGTTTCTTGACAGAAATGCTATTAAAAAGTGTTACAAAGAAAAAAATATGTTAAATTGTTACTTTATTCTTATTTTATGTAAATATGTTAAATTGTTACTTTATTCTTAATTTACTCATCAGATAGTCATAGAACTTTCACTTCAATATAGCTTTCAGATTGCCATTGGCTAAACAGTATGTTCATACGTTCTAAATTTAATTAGTTCCGGTTCAAACAGCAGTAACACATTATTTAGTCATCTCAGCTGGAAGACGTTCATTGTTGCACATAGGTACTCCACAATACCCGGGCTAAAGTCAACTGCATCCAATTAAGAAAACTACCCGTATTTGAAACAGTTATTACGTAAAGGCAATTGTATTTAGATCTCAATATAGGTTTAGAAATCACACATAATTGTACCCAAGGGTGGTATTTTTTTTTTAAATTTGATATTTAAAAGTTTCCGCAGGAATAACTATTAAGGAATCCCAATATCTACAGCTAGAGTTTTCTGCAGAAAACTACTTTTACTATATATCTGCCTGCCTGCCTTAAATTCGGTTATCGGTGTAGGATTTCAACGGTAACTTCATTATTTAAAAAAAGACTCGCACTGGACGTTTTCAATTAGCTTATGTCCTTCCCTAGGACTAAAACTTTCTCCATGCGTAATTTCATCTTAATCAGTACAGCGGTTTAAGCGTGAAAAGGTAACAGACAGATAAACACACAGAGTTTACTTTCGCATTTATAATATTTATATGGATTTAAGAAGTTGAAACACCATGCTGATAACTGCAGAAAAATAGCAATCTTGTGATTTCTTCGAGTTCCGTATTTATTCCTAAGAAGATTTATTAACTTCTCTTTGAGATGAGAAGTTACTATAACCGTTCAAGATTCGAAATTACTGATTTTGTGTTTCTTTACATTTTGAAACCTGAGGAATCATTAACAATAGATTGTGTGTGACGTGCGCCATAAAGCCCGTGTCACACAATTTGCTGTTATGCACGTCTGCCATTAGTGCACCCCAGAGACGGAACGAGGCTCCAGGGTACACTTAATAGATACGTGATACGCATTTTCATTTCAACAAAACACGCAAGGCACAATTAAATTAAATTTTATTCAATAAGAGATTACTTGCATTACAATTGAATAGACAATTTTTTGATGATAAGCTTATTTGTTATATAAGTTTTTCATATCAGTTATCTACGTATCATTTACGATACTCTATCATTATAGTACTATCCGTAAAAAAACCGTGCTGTGAAATATTATATGTTATATTTTTCTCGGGAGTTACTTTCAATCCCGTCACAGAATAATTGAAGACTTTTAACGTATCATATGGTGCCCCCCCTATGCAATTTTAAAAACAATAGGCAATTGAAATATAATTTTTAATTGTTTTTTTTTTTAATCAAACTGTTTACAGTGCAAATCTTGTTTATTAAGTGTTTCAATACAAAACATGTATTTATTAGTTTATTCACAATAATATTATGTTTCGTTTGTGATTTTACAAAGTGTTACTATTGGACGCACGCAATAAAACAGTATTGTAATTAGTTTGTAAAGTTGGTTGTAGTTAATTCACTCGACGATTCGAAAGTGTTCTAAGTAACCCATTTGAATATAAAGATTTGAAAAAGATCTACTGATTGAAACAGGTTTCGTTCATACATTTCCAAAACAACAATTGCACATACATGGCTTTTTTGCAAATTAGTAACTAGTTCCAAAGTTATGATGACCTACATTGGTGCGTTGCAAAATACGCGTCTATTGTTAAGAAAGTAACAAAACTGCCAATGTACAAACATAATAATCACACAATCCATAAAAACAATAAAAAAGTGAATGCGGATCAAAGACTAAAGATTAAACTAATGAAGAGGTGTAAAACCACTCAAACGAAAAACCGCCAAAAGGCAGTGGTGGTGATGAAGCGGAACTTTTAAAATGGAAGAATTAATAAAAAGTAAAAAGTTTCAACAGCATAATCTTAGTTAAACTTCTATTCTAAAAAGATAAATTCGTACATTGCTAATAATGTAAAGCTATAATAAAGCTAAAAAGTTTGTTCGTTTAAACGCGCTACTCTCTGGAACTAGTTGATAGCTTAGTTAATGAGGATGGTTATAAGGCTATATATGGCATAAGGGTATTTAACATAAGCAAAGCAGTAAATAAACACGGGTAAAACTTTTGGAAACACCTAGTAAGTTTAAGAACTGTATTTATTGTTTGTTACTCAAAAGAAATGCAAAGTATTTGTGGTAAGTCTAGGGTTTATTGATGACTTCGAAACCACGGAATTATACTTTTCCAATGTTTCATTATTCCTAGGAATGAAGTAATATAACATAGCTGAGTTTTAAAACAGCTATTAAATTAATTTAAAAATAAAGTAGAAGAATGTATTCGTACTTAGGTGCCTACTAAATTTTAGTCAGTGATTAAATTTTTTTAGGATCCAAAAAGCTGGATCATAGTTTTACAAGACAAAAAAAGCTATGTGTTATTCTATTAATTTGAAATAGACGCTTGATTAATATATTAGTACTTTATAAGTCACTTGGAGTTGTAAGTGACGTTCGTAACAAACGTATTTCTAGAGCAAGGATGTAGTTGGGACTTTCATCAGCCAGACTTGTGCCTCGATAGCTCAATTGTTAGGGCACTTACACGGAATGTAAGGAGTTGCAGGTTCAAGTCCTGGTCCGAGATTAATCTTTTGACTGCATCTTTGCTATGAAAATATTTATCAACATTACATACATAATGATATTGCCATAGATATGCTTCAGGGAGTCATAAACGAAGAAATATTATTACTATGTATGTATATTTATATTGTATTACTAAATTCTATGACCATTTTGTGTTTGTAAAATGATGTACCTACCAGGACTTTTTAAGTCACTAGGAGTTGTACTAATCAATAATAACGAATAAACCGACTCCCAATTCATATTTATTCAAAATTTTCAAAAACATTTCCGATTTGTAAAGACATAATTTAGTTTAAATGTAAGTACCTACACTATGATAACGCGTGTAGCACACGTTTCGACACATTGTCTTTTCGAACGCGACAAGGGCCCGTTATCGCACCGAGAATTGTTCCCATAACTTATGTTAGTAGGCACAGGGACGCGGCGACGTAAATCTAAAGCGATATATAAATTTACAAGATTTATTGGTATCGAGGAATACTATGATTTGTAGTGTTTACTATATTACATACAAAGGATGAACTTGTTACCTACTATTTTGTGATTCACACAAGTTTTTTTTTCAAGTTTTGGTTCTTAGACTTTGATCTACATAACTGTAGTTGTAAAAACTAGACATTATCTAAGTTATTTAATATTGATGTAATTTAACATATTTATCTCTGCCTGTACACTAATTTCGGTTTCGAACCAAAAAGGTGCAGGAAACCCTTCCGATGTCATTTTAGTGTCTAACTGTCTAATTGTCATTGTGAATTATTTGGGTGGCCTTGAAGCTCGATTTAAACTTTTTTAAACAGTTAAAGTATTGCATTGCCAGTCTTTGACAAAGTAACAATTTTGTTTTACAAAGAAATTTGTGTTTGTAAATAATTTGTTAGATTTCACAAACTGTAAACGAACAAAACGGTCGATTACTATTTTAACAGTGCATTCACTGCTCTTCTTCCATAACATGTGTACCCAATGCGTTTAATGCATAAAGTACATTTATTTCTGGTCAATAGAACAACGGAATTCAGTAATTTCTAAAATTCAGCATAAAGTGCATTAAAATTAAAATTTGCGTTTCATGCGTGAACACAAAACTTTTGTAGTCTTAGCCTAAATATTCTAGTAGAAAGATACTTAATAATGATATCTATGCATTGTTAAAGGGGTTGATATAAAATCTATGTCGCTTCTGGCGCGTTTACTGTTCACCAAACTGAATACCGAATTGGTTAATATAGCACAGAAAGTGGTAATATTTTCACTCAACAATTTGTTCAAAAGCCATAACGCCTGACGGCTATTCGACCATCAGACACTTTGTCTCTTTTCAAGTACCTTGGCAAAGTGCCAGCATAAGGACTTGAAGCAGGTCATTTCAACAACCACCACATTATTAGGATATGACATATAAATTTTACCGTAATTCTCTGAAGTTGGTTACACAATTTTATAAAAGAGGTAATTAAATATCAACTGTTAACGTCTTACCTAATTTTATGTTAGTTTTTAGTTACTCAATGGAAAATATAACTGAGATCCCAGATGCTTCACTAGACCCAAAATCCTAGGATTTTCGAGGTTAATACAAAAATATGTTTAAAATAGAATAGTGGCTCGTGAATCCTAAATTGACTACAATATGCCGATCCGAGAGCGTTCAGTGTCACTCACATCCAGGTACATAGAAATCAGTTACCAGACACACACTTAATGTACATAGAAAGTAACATTAAAATCAAAAACCATTTTTATTTAAATTTACAAGTCACAAATCAGTAGCACAAATAATAAATCATACTTTCTCACATAGTAGCTTTAAAACAAACAATAACAAAGTTGAAACAAACAAGCAGATTCAGTTACGGCATCCCATGTAAATATGTACCAGCATAACATCTTATGTACAAACACTAGATATTCAAAAGGGGCACCTGCGTAGTCATCATATAACGATACACACCAAAAGCTCGACTTGCGGGCTTATTTTGCTTTTGCACCAGGCGTTCAGCCATATTCATATAGAATATTGGAAACACTATGGCGTCAGCAACACATTGAAATTCAAAACGTTTTACTTTGTTACAAAAATTGTATTGAAATGTACACCTTATCTGGTTTGCATAAGGTTGATTTTAGTAAATGAATTTTGGGTGGCAGGGTGTTGCTGGTAGAATGGGGACAATTTGTGAGCGGTACCTACATCCGACGCTGGATTGCTGGCTGTATGCCAACCAGCGATGTGGTATCCCCCAAGCTCACGGCTTCGGCTACACCATTTTATCTATACCGAATTGAAAGCAGTAATAATAAAATTGTCTGGCCACGTTTTATAAACCCTTTGGAAACACCTCGTTTTCTAAATGGAGGATTTCAATTGGCTTTAAAAGTCCCTATATAAGTACAATCACGTATAATAGTTCAGTTCATATTAAGCAAAACTGATTTCTCGTTTCTCTTTCTAATTTGTCTTAACAAACATAAACCGACAAAAGAAACTGCATGTTCGCTGTGTCTCTTTCTAAAGGATGATCAATTTTGTGAGGCTATTGTTACTGTTGTGAGTACACAGGACAGATTACAAAACTCGAAGTCTATGTGGCGTCGCGACAAAATGTATGACTGGCTTGACGGAAGTCAACCGTTGTGCCGCGCACCGCACCTTACGATTGCTCTGTCTAGACGCCTTCGATGGCTAACTGTATGAATGAAATGATTGTTAATGCTGTGATAATACTGAGATACTTGTGAAAAAAATATATTTCCAAGCTAAATTTTGTAACACTAACAATTTACACGTAAATATATTGTTGGATTCATAATAATTTTTAGGTTTTGTCGCGCTAAATATAATAATAAAAATAAACCTATCAAGACAAAAGTTAGTTCTGCAGCAAATATTTTTTTTATCCTTTAAATACCTTTGCAATATATTAAATACAAAACTCCACTTTAATGCAATCTTAAATCAGCTTAAGCTTCATTCAGAAATCCTGTGAGAAGGTGTCACTTTCGGATAAAGGGATGAACTAAGGATGAGTATAATGCACAAGATGAATTAAGGCGAAGCGTACAGATGCTGCCAACAGCTGCATAATAATGCATTGCAATGCAAAATTAAAATTAAAATAATTTTAATTAATTATGTACAATATTTGTTAAATCAATTTTAAGATTGTTTTTATTAGTGTTAAATTTAAAAGTTATTTTTTCTGGGACAAAAATACCTTTCAAAATGAAGGACAGCTTATAATAAAAGAGGAAATTAATTTATTATTCTATTACTTGCAGGAATCTGCTAGCTTTATGGTTATTTGACATTTTATGCAATAATTAACATTTCCGCTACTAATAGCTACGAGAGGGTCGTGACTTATTTTTTATGTGGTTATTTTACAGATGTGTAAAAAAAAAAATTGTAATTTTCCAGTCGAATAATGTGAAGAAACATGTTTTGTTTAAGTTTAAAGCTAACAATGTAGCAAAACAATCTATTTAAAAAACGAGCAGAAAACTGCACATTGAGGTAGAGTGCAGCCTAGATGAAGAGTCTAGAAACAGTAGATTTTTTTTATAACTAAAAATATATTTGACTGTTACATCTTATGTGGGCTTTAGCATAGGCAGATATGAAATTCTAATTTTTCCTGCAATTCTGTGTCATTTTTTTATACCACTAAGATGGCAAACAAGCTTACAGTCCGCCTAATGCTAACCGACCGTAGCCTGTGGTCGCACGTAGTATTTGTTACCTCTAATATGAAAGCTTGCAACACCGAAGGGCATAACTTGTGCGTTGCGGACCCTTTGCTAATCTAATCACCTCTTACTTTCTTGAAGAATCCCATGCTGTAGTCCTACTACCCTATCTCTGAGTTTAATGACAGTAAAATTACTATCATGGTAAATTCAGTAGATTTTGTTCCCATTCAATTTCAATATATTCCGTGAAGCACAGTTTTTTAATAGAAATCTTAAATTAATATTATTAAAACTATACTCAATATTTTATAAAAAATATTAGCTTTTTGCTATAAAAAATGCACAATGCAAAAGAAACGTAATATATATGTACCCAGTGGGTTTGTTGCTCCAATTTGTGGACAAAACAGAGAAGAATACGGAAAGTCTTACATTTGGCGCTGGAGCAGGCCGCAATAATGCAGCTTCCATTTGTCAGGATAAACTGGCTGTGGAAAGAAAAACTGGATTGTTTTTGTACAACAAATATTTTTTCCAAATTTGTTTTTCCTTAAGTAGCGCACATTACATTTGCAGATTGAATATTCTAATATTTCCAAGCAAATATGATTCTTCGTCAAAATGGCATGCAATAACATGGTAATACAAATTACTCATTTAATTTTAACTTTCTCTAAATTTTTGTATTCGAATATGGAAGCAATAGACCTATGTCGTTTAAATATTTTTTTTTGTTGCAAGTATAAATAAAGTACAACTATGTTGATATAATTTAAATTTTTATATAATGTTATTTGGTTCAATGGATCATTTATTAGTTCGCTTCATAATTGTATGCTCATAAGTATGAGACCTTCTTATGGTATAGAGTTCACATAACATTAGACACCTGCCTATAAAATTTCAGAAAAGATAGAGAGAATGAAAAGAACAGCCTCAAAACGACTGTATTCAAATGAATAGTCCTACAAAATCTTTGCAAAAGTTATTAAACGCCATGAATAAAAAAACATGCACTACAACAAGGAAAACTGCGATAAAGTTCTAGGTAGTTTTCGTGCAAGCATCGCATACACTGTAGCACGTTAAATAAATGACTATGTGAAAGTTTGACGTCATAACTATTCATCGCTTTAAAAGGAAAAGTACGGAACTCTTAGTTTTTTTAAAAAAAAACTGTTTGCGTCATCACATTAATTTATTCAAAGTGTAGTTTAAAACTTTTCCTTTGTTTTTCATCGTGTTCGTTTGCTTATTCAAATTCTACTAACCGACTGTTTGAAAACTGAAAGTAGAAAACTGCCTTTTAAGCTTAAAAAGCAAATTCTTATAGTCACCTCATATGTGTATGTTTTAGGAAAATGTGAACTTAGGTATTACTTGATATAAAAATTGTTAACAGGGGGTAAGTTTGGTGATAAAAACCGTGACACTATATAAACGAGTGTATACATACATACATATCTTACACATGAGACTTAGGGTCAGCTCAGACCGAGACGCGACGCGACGCGGTATTTATGAGAAAGCAACACATTATGGACCTTGTTTACCAGACAAAAGATACAAATTATAATGAAAGCGCAAAAGTGAGAGGTTACGTGTCGAGGTTCCCCAAGATGCGTCGCGCGAGGTTGGGATATGTTGCTTTCTCGCAAATGCCGCATCACGTCGCGTCTCGGTCTGAGCTGACCCTTAAAATCAAAGTCGCATTCAGATAATTTTACAGGAGCAACAGTTTTGTCTTAATGTATTGTTCTCGGCGTTAATGTGTTTTTTTTATTCACAAAAGATATATTTAAAAAATACCCAACTTAATAATAAAAAAATGAGCATAGTGCCTCCTCCTAGCCTTGTTGTCGAATGCCAATAAGCAATCTTTGCTGCTTTAAAAAGAAATACTAAGTCCAACTTTCTGTCCCACTGGCGCTTATTTTTTATATTCTTGTTGTTTTTTTTATTTGAACTCGGTTAAGATATCTTAGTATTTCATGCAAGAGTAATCAAACAAATCTAATAACAACATATTGTAAACTTACACTAGTTTGCCTAATTAAATTGTCACTAAATATAAATGGAACAACTCTGAAGGTAATTTTTTTATGGAATAAAGAAAAATCCTCAAAATGGTTTTACAACCAACGTTAAACAGTCAAACTAAAAGCCTTTAGCCTATTTTGAGGTCGGTGAACGAAGTGACTGAATTAACTTAAAGGAATTTACCCTGCAAAATATTGGAATCTGGAAATAGTTATAAGAGTTTTAATTATGTGTTAATTACAGTTTCTAAGTGCTAAGTGATTAAAATCAGTAGATTATCACAAAAGAAGCTACGAAAGCTGTAAAATTCTTTGTAAAACTTTGAGGCTAAAACTTTTCACTGATCGCTGCAGTTATACTACTTAAGCTTAGTAAAGATTCTGTTTTGGAAAATCTTAATTTTTAGTCTTAATAATTGAACAATTATTTTACAAAACAATATACACTGTACGCGGCGAAAGTGTACGTAGTGACCATAGTTATGATCCCTTTGATGCTACACAAATGGCTTCTATTTAGTAGCGTTCTTTGAGGCGCCGAAACAGGTTACGCGTTCGGTTTATTTTGTGCAGTGAATAAAAATGGTGGGTAAATTTAACTTAACCGATGGAAATAGAATAGAAATAGAAATTTATTTGCTTAGATATGGTAAAATACAGATGGAATTAATTTTATAGTTCCATATAAATATTGCCGTTTCCAGCGTGCGAACATCAATCAATTATTTAAAGAAATTTACGATCAGAAATTATAGTTTAAATTTTAAATTTTACATAGACACCATGCAATTCAAATGCTACATTCATATTATTCACAAGACTTCAATTAAGTACAGTAAAATCAAGAAATAAGGAGAGGAAGGAAATAAATGCACACTATCAGGCTACGTACCTTACTCGAAGTTGTCCAGGATTAAGTGTACCTTGGACAGAAAATCCAACTGGGCCAGAACAATTTTGAGAAGGGAGCCGATAGGAGAATCCAGCTAGGGTGGGCAGCATTTGGTAATATCGTCAAGTCTTCACGTCGCCTATACCGCAAAGTCTGAAACCTGAAGTCTTTGACCAGTGCGTCCTAATAGTCATGATGGCGCTGGTCCACAAGTTCAAGGTCGCACAGCGCGCAATAGAGCGAGCTATGCTCGGAGTGTCTCTAAGGGATCGAATCCGAAATGAGGACATCCGGAAGAGAACCAAAGTTACCGACATAGCTCGCAGAATTAGCAAGCTGAAGTGGCAGTGGGCAGGCCATGTCTGTCGTAGGACCGATTGCCGATGGAGCAGACGTGTCCTAAAGTGGAGACCGTGTATGGGAAGGCGAAGCGTGGGACGCCCTCCAGCCCGGTGGACCGACGATCTTAAAAAAGGTGACTGGATGCGGAAGGCAGAGAACCAGGAGAAATGGCTCAGAAATGGCTTATGTCCAGCAGTGGACCAATATGAGCTGATATGATAATCAGGCTAGGTAAAAATATTAACAGATTATTAATAATTATTACATACGTCATTATCAATGTAGAATATAAGTGTAGGATTTATCATTCTTATATTCATTAATGTCATAATAACATTGATTTGATAATATTTTTTATTTCTAAACATATTTAATCAATTATAACTTTACCATAAATAATATATAATAATAATTGGAATATTTTTTATTCGAATTGGGTTAAATTCAAATCTTTAATATTAATGGGTAGCTTATTGTACTAATAAGCTGCCATACAATAAACATTGTTTTGATAAAGTGATAGACTTTGTAGTGGCAAGTAGAGCTTGTGCCTGAAACGAGTTGGCTTTTGCTTTGTTTCTGAAGATCTGACAAATAGATGCATATGTTTATGAACAAAGAGACACATTTCATAAATATATAAAGACGGAAATGTCTGAAATTTTTTCTTGTCTTTAAATAAAGGCACAGCTATCGAGCGGTGCAATCATGAAAAAAGTGTGGTTCTTAGGTGCATTAAATCAAGCTTTTAAGTCAATGCAATTAAAAATATGCCTAAAATATGATCAGTTTTGTTGCATATTGTAACACAAATAAATCTAAACTTATGGGGTACTTCCCGTTGACCTAGAATCATAAAATTTGGCAAGAAGCAACATGTTACATCACAAACATAGGAAAAAGTCCAACTGATAATAAACCTGTGAGACTTGATCTCATGATGGAAGAACCAATCTACATATAATAAGTTTGTACAGAACTCTCGGTGCGCGAGCCAGAATCGCCCTTGGCCGGTTTTTTTAAATAATTTATGAAACAAGTTACTAAAATTAATTAGCCTTATAATTAAAAATAAATAATTGGGATAATTATGGCTTGTAAAACGTTTTTTTATTATTTTAATGCCAATCACATGAAAACCTAAAATATTTACATTTTGTGTTGTTGTACAGACTTAGCGTGGGCTGTTATTTACATCTGGACTAACCAACCTGGCAGGCGTTGTTCTGTCCTTTCCACTACATCCCCCATCGCATCGCTCGCCTACGTAATTTTACTTTCTGCTGTCTCCTCCTGAGTGTCGTAGCGTGATTTTAAAAAGCATATGATCTTTCTCAAGAATTGGGCTATCAAATGCTAACTATGTTTTTAAAATATGTTTACACACACATTGTATATTCAAACTAAATTATACGACTATGAGCTTCCCTGAATAAATAAGTTTCTATTTCTTGAAGCTGTAATTGAACATAAATTTTGATAAAATTGCTACGTTGAAACTTGTATAAAGTTTCATAAGATAATTCAATACAGAAAAGCTATAGCTTAATCCATCACAATGATTCTAAGATTATAATTTTAAATTTTATATTTAAATCTACTATCTTTATCAAATGAAATAGATGTTCCCATTTGAGTTTTAATCAATACAGAGTTCTCAACTGTTACTCGCGTAGTTATGTATATGTTGCAGCCATCTAGTTAAATTAGCCAGTTAATTGGGCGCCTAGGCAGATCGTTAAGTATGTGTAAGAAATTATCATATAACGGAACAGATAATTATATGAAACTTGGCTAGAACGCTTCGCTCGCTCCGCATATGCGTTGACAAAAGAGAAACTGAACTTAGCGCAACATACATAACTTAAACAGTGCTATTTGTATTTATTTATGTTCTTTTCCATACTTGATGCTCTGCCTCTAATTAACTAGCTATTTTAACCAGATGGCTGCGATATATATTTGTGCTGATACCATAAGTACACTAACTATTCTGTGTTATGGACTGCAGATAAAAGTATTTGTATGTCTGTCTTATGGATTGCATGATTTTGAATATGAATTTAATTAGTAATTCAAGTTTTGTGTTAATTTTCCCGTAAGTATTATTTATTACTTGCATCATTCAATCATTAAATTAAATCAAGTAATTCCAATATGTAAAAAAAAAAATTGGTTCGGCAGCAGGTACCGTACATGCAACTTCCATTGAGAAAAAATCTTTTACAAAAAAAAAATTACGTCATATTGGATCCGCCATTTTGAATTTTAAAAAACTGATAAAATATTCGAAATCAGCACCCTCGAAAACCCTTTACTACCCCTCGATACATGAAATTTATGTTGTTAAACAATCGCAGTATTTGTAACATAAACAATTAATATTTTATAGTTATTTACAGTTACCGATACCGCATACCAAACTAACGTTAACAAAATGAATTGTGTTAAATTAATCTAAAATTTCCTTCAGAATCCGATACTAAATTTGGCTGAAACAAATGAAATTCATCCAGGATAATGATTAACAAGGGTCAGTGAGGATAGTATTTTATGAGGCTGTAGCCGACGTCTTAGTTGTCGTAAGGATGTAACTATTCGTGTATTATGATACAGGGAATGCTTCTCGGAGCATAAGTTATTATAGAATCATGTGATTGGATTTTGAATTGATATTCAAATGAAATACTTCAATTTATACAATATATTTTACCCATGGTATACCTGAATAAAATTATGTAACTAAGAGTGTAATTACGTTCTCTAAACTATTATCGGTGAAGCGGTCATAGTACTCCGGTTACCATATTTTTTTAAAAGATTCTTATACTTTGAAAAATATATAATAACGTTCGTGCTGCGCTTTGTGAATTTGGAACAAATTTCATCGTAAATTTGTTCAGAATTCTATTAAAAGTATACAAAAATTGAGCAAGCTATACTGTTTAAACTATTTATATATTTATATACGATATTTCTATATATGTTAAACTATTTTAAGGCAGTACGTTCTTAAGTATCTGCCATGATGACACAGATGTTATTACGCTAGACTGGGAGCAAACATTGGTTTTTCCAACCGATTCTCTTCACGATTGAAGTTGTCTATAAAGTTTGAAGTGACAATTTAGTTTTGCCATTTCATACTTAACTCTGTAACTTTAACACCTACAGATGTGCATAAAAGTAAATACATACCTAAACCGATTAAAAGAATAGGTACCTTTTGAGTTCTCACGAAAACTTATTTTCCAATGAAGCACACGTTATACTCGTACTATACAAAATAAAAAAAACCGGCCAAGGGCGTGTCGGAATTTGTACATTTAGGGTTCCGTACCAAATGTTCGAACCGTTCGAAAAGCAGGATTATTCATAAGTAGTAGGTGAGTGAATCCCTTCTGTGATACGCATTTGACCGCAAAATGAAGTTTTTTTCATAGGAAAAATGAGGGAATTTCAAAGAAAAAACTGACCTATCATTATTTTTGTTTTTGTTAGTAAAATATATGACAATGAGAAGTTAAAAATTCTTCGGAATAAATTTTGTAAAAAAGATGACTTTGGTAGCTTCTCAATCCTTTTTTTTTATCAATATTTTTAAAAACCAAAAATACCGTATTTAACTACTTAATTCGATTTATTAGGTCAACATTTTTTTTCGAGCTACTTTTAAAATCATTTTACAATACTTTTTGACAATTTGTATGGCTTTGGGTCAAGAAGTTGCTTACACTGTAAAAAATTGAAGACTATAGCTCCATTCCATTGGCTGTAAAATCTGTGTGACAGACGTCGCACAGACAGACGGACACGTAAGTGACCACAATAGGGCTCTGCTTGGACCCTTCGGTCCAACATTAAATAGACTAATTTTATAGCATTTAGTTCATAAACATCGTCTTTCTTCACAACGTAGTTTTTGAATAAAATAAAATAGTGAAAAAAAAACTTTACAAGTGTTTTAAAACCAATCGATAACTTCAATAAATTGCATTTCAAAGTTTGCAAAAGTAAGTAATTGCTTGCAAGAAATCTAATGTTACTGCAGTTGGGTTGCCGAATCGAATACAAACGGTTACATGAACCAATTTGCCCGGCTATGAATAAATTTCGTGTACCAGCGTACCAGCTTGTGACATCTACTCCTCCCTACGTCGTCATCACCATGGTGTCTTTACGTCCTAGGAAATAAATCTCTGAACCTGACGTTATTTTAAGTACTAAAGCACACGCTCATGTAAACTGAAGTAACTTAGGTAATGTTATATTTTCTAGTAAATTAACAGCGTACTGCTGTTTTAGGTAAAATATTTGTGTGGATAATATTGTATTTGAATACGTGGCTAATTGTTGATATTTATATTAACTAAACTAAAACATCTTAATGCATGCTTCGAGGACTCACCTAAAAAAAAGGGTAAGCGACGTGCTTTAAATGTCATGAAAAACCGTTGGAAGCTAAACTATCCCTTTTAAGGGTAAAATAGGAGATAATATGAATAGGTGCATAGGAATTTCCACTTGTTTTCGTAAATAAAACCATTAAAAATTGGTGACAGATTTTTTTTTTAGCAAACATGGCAACATGCACAGTGACATGTTAAGTCATTTTCGAAAAGGTGGTAAAATAGGAGAAATGGAAGATGAGAATTTGCATAGGTTTCGCCGGTTATTACCTACGGCGGACGGGAAAATAAAATTTCGCGGGGAACGGAACCAGCTAAAAGTATATATAAAGAATTAGTTTCTGTAAATGATTTGGATGAAATTTTGGTATCGAATTTGTATAATGTTTTCCAACTTACTAAGTACTTTCTAAGTTTATCTAGATGGAGAAATTTGGACGCCTAGATATTGCTATGTACACAAAATTTGTAAGTAAATACAATTTATGCGGTCTTATCGCTACTAAGCCACTTTTCCCAGGCACATTCAGGTAGAGGAAATCTAATACAATAAAATTTGCAGTAGGTCCAATATATA
Organism: Apoda limacodes; assembly: GCA_946406115.1. NCBI lineage: Eukaryota > Metazoa > Arthropoda > Insecta > Lepidoptera > Limacodidae > Apoda > Apoda limacodes. Next base: position 10,045,936 of record OX291541.1, read on the forward strand.
GGTCAATATAAGTACAGATTAGTCTAAAAAATAATACTAACTTAGGTACCGATAGCAAAATTGTGTTAGGCGCGTCATTTCCGTTGTACTCAGTCATAAGGGCTGGCGGTCATTAAAGTCGTTGGGTCTAGCGAGTGTAAGGGTCGCCGCACACGACCGGGTATCATGAATATAATTACACGCCCCAACCGTTGCTGGGATTAAATTCTCTGGACCGATAAATTTCAAGTTCTGACGTCTGGAATACAATGCCTCACGAAAATAATGTTATATCATGAATTATTATCGTCAGATGTGGACGGTACAAAGGTAGGATTGGATGAATTGATAAATTACAATAATATATAATATAAATAATAAAATGGTAGTTTAGTTAAGGTATGTATATTTGAATTGAGACAACTTGCTGTAACATAATATTAATATGCATAATTGGAGTGTAGATTTGAAAAATATCTACAAAATTTAATATAAATAAAATAAATAATTTTGAAACAACGTTTTTATGTGTTTTAAAAAGAATAAAATAAATTTCGGGTGTCTTTATGACACAAAAGGACATACACACATAAGACGCACACTACCACTACATATATGCTTTCAGATGGACTCTAAAAACATGAGGGGCATCTTTCTACTACGATATTAAATCCAAAGTGTTCATGCTCATTTATTTAGTTTTATATTCCTTTAAACACATTTTATTTTTGCTCTCTCTAACGGAACGGAAAAATGGTAAAGGAACGGAAAAAAACGTAGCGGTAAAGTTCAGTCTGAAGGTTCAGCTTACCTACCTACTTAGTAAAGCATTTTAATGAATGTAGGGCTAAATTTTTAACCGACTTCAAAAAAGGAGGAGGTTCTCAATTCGTCGGAATCTTTTTTATATATGTTCCCCGATTACTCGAAGACGCCTGGACCGATTCGAGAAATTCTTTTTTTATTTAAAAGGGTATAATTCCCAGGTGGTCCCATATAAATGTAATGAATTTAAAAAATAAACTTTTAGAGAAAAATAATAATATATGTTTGTATTTTGAACTGGTGTTATGTTGATAATTGTTAGAAATTTTGTTACGAGTATGAATATTTTGAGCGTAAAAAAAAACTTTTATATTATATAATTTAAAAGACAGTGTCAAAATAACTTGTATTGTCGTGTACCAAGTGATAACTGCCGGGTACAGGTAACGTTCTAGTTGCATTTTGAAACAGCCTAGGGTGATTTTTACTTTCTGCCAAATGGGTTTTGGAATGCAACCTAGATACATATCTTTTTGCACTAGTTCACATTTTAAATCTTCTCTTTAGTGAACTTGAGTGATTTTTAGACGCAAATCAATTACAAAAATGTAAGTATCCGAGTTGCAATAGTAAAAAAATGTCAAAACTTTCAAATAAGTAGTCACTACATATTATAAAATTACAAATGAAGGAGCGTGGGTGTTTTAATAGTAATCAAATCTTTAGTCTATTTCCTTTCCATTTCAACCTATACAAAAGTCACCATGACTAAGATATTCAGGCATTGTGCCGGCTTCTTTGTTCTCCTGAAATCAAACATGGCCGCGCATTGTTAAGTAACATCCCCTAGTGGTTCTTAAAAGAGAAACTTTAGTATTTCGGTTATGCAAGTCTTTGTGTTTTTCGTCTACGCTGCGCGCATAAAATTACGGAATAATTAAAGTGGAGAACTTGGAAGTTCCACCGGTAAAGTGGGTTTCCTCTTCATCTATACATTCCTGGGATAACTCATTGAGAAAATGACTTTGTAATTTTATTTACTTTGTGAATTTTAGCACTTTGTTTTTGTCTGTTCTAGTTAAGTTTTTTTAAGGTACCTAACTTTATTTTTGGCCACTAGATGATGCCTGCGAGTTTGTCTGAGTATAATTTGTAATACGCCATGATATATCTATACATATAAAATGCTTTGTCCTGAATGACGGATGGATCAACGCACAGCCTAAACCGCTAATCGTAGAGACCTGAAACTTGGAGGGTGTGTTCTTTGTATGACGTAGGCATCCGATAAGAAAGGATTTTCCGAAACTCTAACCCTAGAGGGGTAAAAAAGGGGGGGCAAAGTTTGTATGGGACAACGTGATTCTTTAATCCAATCTCCTTCAAATTTTGCATAAACCTTTTTTAACAGAATTGGTGGAAGACTTGTTTCGTATTTTATTAAAATTCATCCCCTAACGAGGTGAAAAAGGGGTAGAAAGATATTTTGGCGGTCATTTGCTTCGAAGTTGATATCAATACTCCTTAGTGCTTTTGATTTAAATTACATTTTATTTTGACACATGTTTCACAACTCAATTCGATTTTATTCAAACTCACTCAAAAACATAAGCAAATGATTATATGTTATTATATTAATATTATAAAGCTGAGGTGTTTGTTTGTTTGTTTGAACGCGCTAATCTCAGGAACTACTGGTCCAATTTGAAAAAAATATTCCACTGTTAGTTATCCCGTTTATCGAGGAAGGCTATTAATCATAACGCTAAGACTAACAGGAGCGGAGCACCAATGAAGAATGTTTCAAAATTGGGGTTTTTTTTCCTTTTGAGAGCTTCCGCTGCGTGCGCTCCGTAAACGGTTAAAGTTTTGCAAAAATCATGTATGACAGAATTGTTCCCTTTAAATTTCTTAAAAAAAGTCCGCGACAGCATATGTCTATCTTCTAAGGTTGGCTCACTATAACCTTTTTTATGCTAACCAAATTTGTTCTAAAATAATGCATTATTTGCGACGGTGTTTTTATAAACATGATATTAATGCTTATCCTTAAAACTGCCCTTTACAACATTCGATTTTAATGAATATCTTAGATTTTACTGCCACACAGTTTTAAATTAACATCGCAGCAAAATAATGATCAAGTACTGCAGGCGCATTTATGATGTGCAAGGCCGGCGGACAGTCTTTAGGGGGAAAGGCGGTACGTATTATTTAAAATTTTTTTCACCTTCTTTTAGCCCAAAGTCACTATTACTGACTGATCTATCAACGCACAGCTCCAACCACTTGACGGATCGAGCTGAAATTTAGCACACATATAGCTATTATGATGTGAGCGTGCGCTAAGAAAGGATTTTCCAAAACTCACCCCCTGAACGGGTTCAAAGTTTGTATGATGCTCGCGAGGTTAATCCAATAGTTGATTAGTTTTTAGTAGTTAATTATTCATTATTTTTGAAAAAGAGAGAGAGAGAGTGTGTAAGTAGGTTGTTTTCTATAATTGAGGAGTTGCCGTAAGAATCCTACGCCGATAGCCAAATTTAGGGCAAGCGAAGCCGCTGGAAAAAGCTAGGACATACATAATAATCTCATTTCCTTGGATTCAATTTGGATTATGAAAATATTAGTAGCTACCTAACGAAAGACTTCTATTTGAAATTTAAAATATGATGCTTTAGGTGTTGCAAGTGTCCATAGGCTATTTGACCGCTTCCCATCAAGTGGACCGTAAGCTTGTTTATCAATAAGTTGTCATAAGTGGTAGAAAAAAAAATCCCAATGAAAAGTATGATATTTCCTTTTCTATGACTTAAACCATCGCTAACACGTAGTATTTGTCATTTTCGTGTCATTTTCATATCTCCCGAAAACCTCAACAGAGAAATAAAAGCAGAGGTTTATTACCGAGGACATAAATATAATTTCAGCTCTTCAAAAATGGTTGAGCCTTAAAAAGGGTAACAATCAAATTTAAAGACAGAATTACTTTCACATGTCAATGTTTCACATTTATTATATTTATAGCGTACAATGTAGAAATTGTTAATTCATAACGAACCCCATGTTGATATGACCTGAACCGTTTTTTCTTATAAATCATCAGTCTTTAAATATTTTTTTTACTTCGTATTCCCTATAAATTTTTAAATGTTTAATTTTTTTTTAATACAGTTGCTCAAAAAGTGGCGTATTGCAAGGACGTATAGCGTTCGGGATGTGGGCTATTACATACTCGAGCTTTTTTTTTACCTTTTCCGAAGTCGTGCGTTCTCTTTCCCAACTGTCAAAATAATGTCTATTACAAAGAAAAAACCAACCACGAAGTTTTTACTAAAAAAAATTCATAGAAGTTTTCATGATTCAGACAAATATTCCTAAAACGAAGCTACTTATTTGTTTTAATATCAGATTTAATGATTTGATTCAATGAGCTAGGTTAGGTTTCATTTCATTTCATCTCATTAAATTTCATTTTCATTTCATATCAGTAAAAAAAATCTACTGAAGACTTGGCTGTATGAGCAAAGTTCCCTTTGTCTACCCAGAATGGGTGAAGAAAACAAAAATAATCTCTGCTTATATTCTTTTACGGTTGGCGCCATTTCCCAAAACTTTCTTTGCGAGTTTAGTTGTTTGTTGCACAAAATGAGTAAAAGTAATTTTTTTTAATTTTTTCGCAACTATATTAAAAATAGTTGTTTAGTACACGCGCGGAACCGTCATTGCAACTTGTTTCTAATGTCAACCCTCACTTTCGGCTGTGCCTCGGCTCGGGTAGACGTTTGTCGGAACTCTTTGCAATGACACGCTTTCCGTACTCGTAACGAAATGTACTATTTAAGTGAACAAATAAGACTAGAAATATCTAAACATACCAATTCAAAACTAATTTTAAAAACATATATTTACTGATCGACTGTAATGTAACTCTTAAAACCGACTTAGATCTTCATTTACAACGATATACATAGGTACTAATTCTGATAGGCAATGTTTCGCCCCTGACCTCCCATCCCCTCCCCGGCCCCTTCCCGCTCCGAATCGACCCCGGCCCGTTGCGGACGTGATCCGGAAGCAAATACGTACGTTCGTAGGATACAGTAACTATTTGTTCGCGCTTACTCGACCATTGTTGCGTGTAGAATACGACGGGCAATGCTATTGTACGGAATATAGTTATTGTCTCAATATGGAGATAAAAAAACATGTTCTTGTGTTTTGAAATTTGTGAAGATGTCGAAATACGAGGAGGTGATAAAGGAATTTTATTTCTGCGAAATAATAACTTTCTGGGATATAACTTATCATTGAGCCGAAATAATGTAATTAAACAATTGAGTACAAAATAGTGTAAGTTAACATGAGGAAGTTTATAATGCTAACTGTCCATCTTTCACCGGTGGTTTCCACGACTAGAAACGTCCCCACTGTTGAGGCACGGCTTGCCCTCTCCGAGGGTGATTTGGGCCATAGACCACTGGGCCCAGTGTGAATTGTCTACTTCACACATGTTTTTTTTGACATATGCATTTCTCACGATGTTTTCCTGTACCACTAAGTAAGTGGTGTGATTAATCAATGTACTTTAGATAATAAGAAAAAGTCTCATTGGTAAACGCGGGGCTCAAACGTCCGCCACTCTGGAAACTCCTGGGCCACCACCGTCATCCACCAATAGGTTGAGAATATCGTCCCTGTGCATTTTCCACCAATACGTTGAGAATATACAATACAATAAAAATATCCTTTATTACACAAAACAAAACACAAACATATTGAATAAATAATATTAAAAACATGTACAACAGGGTATCTTATCACCAGATGGCGATTTCTACCAGATAACCTGTATTGGTATTGATATCCAATTTAAAATAATGGAATGGTAGGATGTGCAAAATTGATACAAAAATTGAAATAAAGATATAACATAGAATACGAATAAAAACTACATATAGTCACGTATAAATTACCAAAAAAAAATAACTTCAAAATAAATAAATACCCTTATACATAATATATAAAATACATAAACTACACATAAATAAAACAATCATAACATATATATTAAAGTGTCTACATTAGAAAAACAGAGGGACCAACACAACAAGGATTTTCGAGATTTAGAAAATGCTTTTTCACTTGTGCTTTGAAGGTTGTAAGTGATTGTGCTTTTCGGATATCTACTGGAAGAGAAATCCACAATCGCACTGCTTGTACGGTGAAGGAATCATCGTAAAATTTTGAGTTATGACTCGGTGCCTGTTAGGACATGTAATATCGGACGTTTTTCAATTCCGATACTGAGTTCCGATATTGGGTCACAACGGTATGGCGTATTACATAGGCGAGGACTGTTAACGAATACGCTTTGTTTAAAAACTCAAATGCAAACTTTAAATAATTCCGATGTTACGATATTGGACCACTTAGTATCGGAATTATAATATCGGACTTTACGTTCCGAGATCCCGGAATTACGATATTCCGAGATTCCGATATTCATGCCCTAGTGCCTGTGTATCTTCCACCAATAAGTTGAGAAAATGGTCCCTGTGTATCTTCCACCAATAGGTTGAGAATATTGTTCCTGTGTATCTTCCACCAATAGGTTGAGAATCGTGTATATTGTTTTATTTGTAACGAAGATATTTTCGGCATTATTTTGGTGAGAAAATCAGTCAGAAAATAAAATAGATACAATGAAACTTTATATCACAATTACAAGATACTGTTAATTAAGATAGAAGATAAAGTCGATATCCTACCCATATGGCATGGCACGGAAAGCGGATCTAATAACAGGGGTCCCTTCGCCCCATGGCCTTTCTGATATGGGATTTGAGGTAATATCGGTACCCAATAGCAATTATTGAATATATACACTATTGGAGAGTAGTAGTTCAAACTAGTTCGGCCTACCATCCTGATAATGGAATTTTAAAATTTCAATTATAGTTTTCATTGATTTTGGTTACCAAATAAACAGATTTCAAATTCATTTTCCAACAAAAAGTTTATCCTAAAAATGTCGGATGTCCCGTGTCCATCAGTGTGGCGAGTCAAGATAAGAATTACTCATTAACATGGTATTATATTTTCAAAAACGAACGCACTCTAGTGTAGAAATTTTTGAATATTATTTTTACGATAGCTTTAGACGCCTATGCCTTCGAAGCTGATACTAAGATATGTTAGGGTAACAATTAGGTACTTAATATCTACTTATAACATTCATTAGTTTCATTCGTCTTTTAAAACACAGAAAAGTTATATTTTTTTATAAAGAAGTACCAAATAGTACCACTTAGGCACTAAAATATTAGTGGTATCCCAATAAGAAATCCTCACGTTGATGCCTCGGATCTAGTCTACGCCACACCTTATATAGTAAAACCTGGACGGAAAACATGTCTACATAATACATACATAATCTAAAAAAAATCAAGACAGGCAGAAGTGTTACGTTATACAACATAAAAAATTAAACAGCTGGGGGATACTGGATACGCTGATACGCATCGTACTAAGGGAACATAAGAGTATAAGTATGTTCCTAATTACTTATGCATTATAATGTACATCCATATCCATACTAATATTATAAATGCAAAAGTAACTCTGTCTGTCTGTCTGTAAACTCTTTACGCTTAAACCGCTTTACTGATTAATATTTTTTGGCATGGAGATAGTTTGAGTCCCGAGAAAGGACATAGGCTACATGAAAATGTCAAATGTGAGTCGGTTTTTTTTTATAATTGAGGAGTTTAAACCGCGAACCGCGGGCAAAAGCTAGGTATAATGTATGTCTAAGACCAAACCCAATTTTTACACTTGGTCTTTAATTTATGGTCTGTGACACCTATATTATTTGTCATCTATTATTTTACTAAGATCCTGGTTTATAATTACTAATCACCAACTAATTACTATGGCATACACCTAATGCTGCTTCAAATGGTCGATATAAATATTTTAGCTTCATATAAGCTAAATAAAGAAGCGATGTAAATCAAGATCACCTCGAATTATGATTTTATTGACTTGAACCATGCGATTTTTTTATTTTACTCACATGAATAACAACATAATTATGATTGAACCTAAAATAAATTAGAAAACTACTTATAACAGGAAGATCAATAATCCAATTAATGTAATAGTTTCGAAATTTCTTCCAATGTAAGAGCTCATTTCATATCAACATTGAGTATCTAATTACGGCCGCCTCCATTGTTCGGTTAGAAACAGTAGGAAAACAAAGGGGCTAGTGAAATATGCGTTTACAACCTACCTTGGTCATCCAATTACGAGGTAATAACAACTTTATGGTATACAACTTACAAGTGTTAATTGCTTGTTTTGTAATTATGGCTTAGTAATTGAGCATAACATCCGACTAAATTTTACACGTTTCCAGCTATTATGATTTGTAATGTAAATTCTGACAGTTAACAACAAATTTGTTTCTAGATATTAATTTATATTTAAATGCGTGTTCCCACTGGAAATCATTTTTCAGCGAGTAAATATACCTACTCTTAAAGGTTACTTCATGTAAAAGACTAAAATACTAAATTTCATGGAGCCAAGAAATGTTTTGGTCGCATAAAATTTACTAGGGATGTGATAATGATATTCAGAGCTATTTTGGTTTATTCAGCATCGTCTTTTTTTAACAGTTGTTTTGTATGACTAAAGAACTAAAATTATTCTTTTCCAAACACACCAAAAATAACTATAAAAATTTGTACTGATTTTTTATTGCCTTAAAAAAACAAATTATGGTTAGTTTATTAAATCTGGTTCAGATTCTCAGATGATCCGATGTTCATATCTTTCTGAGAATTTATTTCGCAACTGCAAAGTGTATAATATAAAAATGTGATACATGTAGTTGTTAATTTTCCTAAAGAAATGTATTTGGGTCAAATTAGACTATAGTATAAAATTGATTCGTATATAATTGTGTTGAATAATCATATAATATTATAGGCAATTTTGATGCAATATTATAATACTTCTGAATTGTCAGATAATCTCGTTTCTTCTGTAAATCCTGATAGTTCAAATACAACTCCTAGTGACTTATAAAGTCCTAGTACATCAATCTTATAAACACACAATATCTTCATAGAAGTAAGAAATACAATATAAATACATACATAGAAATAATCTCTCTTCGTTTATGATACCCTGAAGGTATATTATACAATATTTACAGAAAATATAATTTACATGCCATATCCATAGCTATATCATCAATATAAAATACATACTTTTATAGCAAAGGTGCAGTCAAAAAGAGGTTAATCTTTCGACTGCATCTTTGCTATGAAAGTATGTATTTATAGTTCAAAGTAACATTTCTCATCCACTACGCTAAATCACGATTTTGTACACAAGTTCATGGCTGTAAAAGTTCAATTACCTAGAGACATGATCCTCCAATGTTTATAAGCATAGTAATGTAATGTGAGTAAATGATTCATAAAGTCATATGATCATATAAATAAATTATAACACCATTACCATTAATTTAATTTCGGGTCAAAACTGAAGCCCGTAAGAGTAAAAGTTTACATATAGAATTATATAAACGTTTTTGACAAACCCATTTCAATTATAAGAATATTGAAGCTACTACATAATAACAATTCTTAAAAAATCAAACTCTTAAACTCCCAAAATGGACCAGAATTGACCTATTCGGGTCAATATGAAGGTTGATATTTTTAGTTAATTTGTTAAATTGTAATAAAACCTTTATATATGCTCAATAACTAATATGTATGGAGACCCAAATACTCTTCATTAAACTCGCTTAATTAAAGACACGGTCTTCAAGTGTGTCCACAAATTCTATTGTAAGGGTACGGTAAGGTTATTGCCCCTATAAGGGAGGAAACATTACGTTTAGGTAGGGTCAGCAAAATAACTGAAACCCAATACGCGCTACTGAGAATTTATTGGTTGTATTTCAAAGTGCAAACAACATTTGTCAGAAGTTTCCCTTCTAGTAATTGAAAATGAATGTCTAGGATAACCTTTCCTTTACACGAAGGTATTTGCGTTTTGTTTTAGGGCCACTTCATCACTTTGAAGGCTGGAAATAACTTGCTGAAACAATATTACTGAACGTTGTGCTTAAAGAATTTACTTAGGATTGTTTTTAAGATTAGGATTTGGTCACTGACATCGACAATGAAATAGGTATGTTTTGATTTTCAAAGATTTGGTTAGTGGCCGCGTGATGAACTCATTTTATTTGGCTACTAACTACCCTATAAATGATTATCTATAGCGTCTCGATACACACCCACACCAAAATGTTTGAGACAGCCACTTTAGTCCTGCATGGCAATAGAGCTTTCTATGCAGTGTATATGGACTAAGGTGGCATTTTATGCGTCCCATATGTCGTTATCTACCAGCTTTAAAGTAATAGGTAACGAAATTAAGTCAAGGTTGGGCATATTGTCATTGCTTCTTACTTAGTTGCAAATAAATTATCCTACTAATATTATAAATGTGAAAGTTTGTTTGTCTGGATGGATGTTTGTTACTCAATCACGCTTCAACCACTGGACGGATCGCGATAAACTTAAATACGTATAGGTTAGGTCCTGGAATAGCATATAGGCTACTTTTTATCTCGAAAGATTCAAAAGTTTCCGCAGGAATAACTATAACGGAGCTTAAAGAGCAAAAGATGCAGCTATAGCTTGCTATAGCAAACTTCATTAGTATAATTAAGGAGATTCAGGGCGGGCGGATTCGCTGGCAAAGTCTAGTTTTCTCCATAAAATAACAGACAAACCGTTCCACTTATGTACATCTTTTAAACAACATTGCCTATTGTAAATTTAAAATACGTCATTAACTTTAAGATTTTAAAAGTTTAATTGTAGAAATGACTGTCTGAAGTCAAAAGATCTTAAATCACAAGACAGTTTGGTTTGCAATAATAGCAAGGAAGGATTGCACATCTTAACAAAACAGGCTACAGTCGGCTGCGTGGCTCAGAGGTTAATTATCCGACTGCTGAATCGAGGGGCATGGGTTCGATACCAACAAAATTTAGAACAAAATTTAACCAGTAACACTGGACCACGCCTAACCTATGTAAGTCTATCGTTATTATATTGACGACGTCATAGTTATGTTACTAATTATTATTTGTTATTACTACATTGTTATATTGTAGCTTACAGTTTCATATTTGCGGTCAAATAACTAGCATTAAGTTTAAAGTGAAGTTAGTATGTGAACCGTCTGGCAAGTTTGTTTTGTGTGTAGACAGGTACTCGAGCTGTCATTAAGATTATATCAAAGGAGAAGTTGTGTAAACAAACATGTTTGCCAAGAAATAGATTCAATTGAGGATTTAAATTAAATATATATGTTTGCTATACCTTTAACTAGCTCTTTAAGAAAAGTTAATATATTTTCACAGATATTTTAATTGAAAGCAATGCATTCTAGAGACCCCTTTTTGTAAGTCTTAAGAGCTGAATCACGCTGAATCCAACTGTATAATTATTAAAATAACGACGTCTTCCTGCCGCAAACGCTTGGGTTGTAGAATGACCTCCCTGACAAGGTATTCTCTAAGGACTACAGTATGGTGTTTTTCAAGAAAGAAGTTATTCGATTTCTGAAGGGTCGTCAACGCGCGAGTGATACCCCAAGTTTTGCAAGTGTCCATAGGCTACGGTGACCGCTTACCATCAGGCGGACCGTAAGCTTGTTTGTCACCTTAGGGGTATAAAAAACTCTCACTATAATGATTATGTTAGTCATTATTACTTACAGTGTTGTTATAGCAAGAACCCTATTGAAACTTAAAGTTCCACATTTGCGGTCAAATAATAAGCATTAAGTTTGAAGTGAAGTTAGTATGTGAACCGCCATGAACCGTTTGGCAAGTTTGTTTTGTGTGTAGACAGGTGAACGAGCTAACATTAAGATTATATCAAAGGAGAAGTTGTGGAAACAAACATGTTTGCCAAGAAATAGATTCATTTGAGGGTAAAAATTAAATATATATTTTTGCTGTACCATTACAACTAGCTCTCTAAGAAAATTTAATACGTTTTCACAGATATTTTTATTTACACCATGGCATTCTAGAGGCCCCTTTTTGTAGGTTTTAAGAGCTGAATCACGCTGGATCCAACTGCATAATAACTAAAATAACGACGTTGGAGTACTACTGCCATCTCTAGGCGGGTGTACCCAGATACCAGCTTGGCCCTTTTGACTCGGTTCAACGACAGGCAGTGAGAATTGTCGATGATCCGAAACTCTCTTGCCGTATCAAGCTCTTAAGTCTGAGCAGAGACTTTGCCTAACTGTGTGTGTTCTATCGCTTTCACAATGGGATGTGTTCGAAGTAATTGTTTGACATGATGCCCACGGCTACTTTCTACCATCGCACCGCTCGCCATCGGCAGGGAACTCGTTCGCACTCTTTAAAACCGAAATGGTCGCGTACAGTGCAGTTCCACAGAAACTTCTTCCCCCGAACGCTTGGATTGTGGAATGAGCTCCCTGCCAAGGTATCTTCAAGAAATAAGTTATTCGATTTCTGAAGAGACGGCAACGCGAGAATGATACCCCTCGTGTTGCATGCGTCTATAGGCTACGGTGACCGCTTATCATCAGGCGGACCGTAAGCTTGTTTTCGACCTTAGGTGGTATAAAAAAACTCAATAATGATTATGTTAGTCATTATTACTTACAGTGTTGTTATAGCAAGAATCCTATCGTAACTAAAAGTTTCACATTTGCGGTCAAATAACTAGCATTAAGTTTAAAGTGAAGTTAGTATGTGAACCGTCTATAAACCGTCTGGCAAGTTTGTTCTGTGTGTAGACAGGTAAACGAGCTATCATTAAGATTATATCTTAGGAGATGTTCTCTAAACACACATGTTTGGCTGACAAATAGATTTAATTGAGAATATAATTTAAATGGTTATGTTCGCTACATACATTTAACTATTCAGAATGCCTAATGTATAAAGATGTTCGTTGCCCCTAACAGCCTAGTTGGAAGTGTGGCCAGCTGCTGTGCAGAGGGTGTGGATTCGATTTCCGCACTGGATAAACATTTATGTCATACTATAAACCTTTGTGTTTATCTTGAGTCTGGATGTATTTATGTATGATATGTATGTATTTACAAAAAAAAGTCATATTGATTACCTATTTGTATCCGTTGCCTTGGTACCCATAACACAAGCTTTGCTTACTTTGAGGCCAGACGGCGCTGTGTGTAATGTCCAAAAAAAATATTATTATTATTGCTTTATTTTCTATAGTAAAAAAAGCTTTTTAAAGACTGAACGTCGCTTGAATGATTATTTTTATAAAAATTAAAATAGCTATTTTAATATTCGTTATGTACTCTTCTCCTTCTAATCTTAAATCTTTTTTGTTTTTATACAAACGCTAGTTAAGTTATCCTTTTTTACATATTAAAGTTTTTCGTTCAATACCAATACGCTGCAAAATTACGTAGGGTGGACCGAGGCGAATCGGATCAATTCGACTTTGAGGTTAAAAACACTGTTCAAAATTATACGTTACTTAAATTGCTACTTTGTACCAACTACTTTTCACAATACATTTAAAAATGATGAAATAATTAAAAATCTCATTATAACATTTTTATGAACAAACCTAAAAGATCAAACATCACATAGAGTTATTGACAATAAATAACAAGTGTATGGTTATGTGTCATTTGACAAAAAAAGTTAGTGGTGGTCGAGGAGTTTTGATTTTTACTTTGCGTCCTGAGTGGCGAAGGTTCGGGACCGGTCAATAAGTCTTTTCTTAATTTCTCAAGCACATTGATTTTATTCACACCACTGGCGTTTCGGTGAAGGAAATCATCGTGATGAAATCTGCATTTGTCAAAAAAAAATATGTGAAGTCCACAATCCACACTGGGCCCGCGTGTGGACTATGGCCCAATTCGCCCTCGGTGGGGACGTACGAGGTTGATAAGACTATGGTCATTTGTAGCCTCTTTTATCAGCGCAGTGTGCATAGCATTGTTTTTTACATAAACCGCACTGAATGCAGTCCTAATTGGTAGGTGTACAAATTTGTTCATCTATACTTTTCTTATATTTTAAATGTATGACCAAATCCTCTAAATTGATAAAAAAATAATATCAATAAGTAATAAACATTTTAAGTAGTGATTAATGTCGCCCTAAAAGACATGATTCTATTCGCTTCATTTTAAAGGTTTTTAGGAAACCGTGTTTAATCATAATATCAGTCACAATATCAATAATAAAGATATGAATTATTTTAAATTTATTAGACTTTTTTTGAGTAATGTTATCCTACTGGATAAATATAAATACTCGAAAAACATACAACTTAACATATTCCCGCTTTAAAACAACGAGTAATCATAAAAACATACCTTACAATAGGTGCCAAAACTGCCGTAACATATAGATAGCCCGTAACTTATAGGTAGCAATAAAACTGCCGTAGCCGCATAGGTAGCCATAAAAAAAATATAATAACAGATGTGTAAAGCAAGGACAAAGTGATAAGTTGCCATAGCTGTATTCAATGTAGTGCGGTTTTTTAAATTACCTTCGATTTTTAATTTGATTATATTTTAACGGTGATCCGATTCCCCTAAGTTTACCCTATCTGCGTATGGATTCAATTTCTGTATAAGTTGTTTATTTAGTTTTAAAGAAGTACTAAAATAAACTGAGTCAATTTCAATAACTTGGCAATAACTTAGTACATCTCATATGTTTTTGTGGTAGATTACCACCAACGCAATTTAGCTCTGTTATACAAATTAAAGTATTTAGTGGGGTTTAAAACCGTTTGCTAAGTGACGTAAATATGATTTCAATTTTTTTAGTAATATTTCCAAAATATTAATTTACGTAACGTATATAAACTTTTAAGTATAAATAAGTTAGAGTGCCAGTCGGTTACAAAGTATAAATAAATTTTAAATGTCATTTCTTATTACAACTTTGCCTCAGTTCAATATTATCATAAAACATGAGATAGTAGAAGGTAATTGATATCGACTTCAATTCTTTAGGCAACGAAATATAAAACTTTACTTTAGGGGTTAGGAATAAATATTTAAAATCGTTTAAGCACTTAAGTGCCTGACATGTTTAGAACTTTTCATTTTTTGTAGACTTTGTAGTATTTTCCTACTTATTGTGAAACGTTTCAAAAGATTGGTCGCCTTTATCGTATTGTATTTTCATGTTTTCTTCAAAGAAACCGTGTTTTGACTTAACGGATTTTTGATTATCAATTAAAAATTGACATTTGAAATACTGACAAAATGTTTGTAGATTTTAATGATATGTTATTATAATTAGCATAGAATAATAAATATAAAGTCATAAGTTCGTGTTCCAACTAGTAAGGTAGAAATGGATTATGTATTAAAAATAATTACTTATATTATTAAAAGGTATTTTTTTGCTTGCTTATATGTAGGGGGTAATCTCTGTAACTACTGAATTGACTTTAAAAAGTCTTTCAAGTAACATAGGCTTTTTTTATTAAAATAAGTTTTTCGTTCGAAATATCAGTGTTTGTAAATCAAGTCGGAAGAGAAAAGGCATTATTTCTTTTACGTTGCATCAAAGCAATGACAGCGATGAGCTTATTTTTGGCGCAGGAATAGCAGATGGAATTTCAAAAGATATAAAATATCTTTCATGTGAATCGATAGTTCCCACGGTAATATTTTTTTGTGGTTTACATATTCTCGCGTCGCAGCAGTTCATACAATTTTGCTTTGTTTGTGGCACCAAGATAGCTTTAGGGGCAGAAAAAGACAAATAATACTTTTATCCCAACCGAAAGTTCCCACGGTAGTATGTATTTCGGGTGTACCTGCGAGTTTCGGCTAGTTCAGTATACAAAGTTTTAATTTTGCAAAAGAACCGTTTTTTCTCCAATGCTAGAAAACACGTATGAGGGTAACAATTGACTTAACTTCTGCATTCCCAATTCGTTCCACGTTTTAACTAGGTAACTAGGTCATGTATTCTCTAGTGGGACTATTACCTCTGCTTTAGCGGGAACGTGTAGAATTTCTCTACAGTAACTTGAACTGTAACTATTGAGCTTAGTGCAAAAAGAGAAAAAAAAAAGGTTACGTTCGAAAACTGCTCCATACTTTATTCTTTTTTAATTCTCTGCAATTTCGGATGCATTCTCTCGTCTAATGAATGCGATTAACTTTTCCTGCTGTGCACTTTTATATGTATTTTTTATTTTCAGACTAACAATTAATATCGCGTTAGTTAGAAAGTAAAACTCTTTTTTGCTTTTATTTTTGTGTCTCTGAGGTATATTTGTGTTGTTTTAAGTGGGTTTCTCATTATCGTTTTTGTATTTAGTTATGTTTTCTTTCCATTTTCACAGATGTATTATTCTGCAATGTTATTTATGTACATTATATATTTTCCATTAAATAATAACATTTATTTAACAATTCACAATAATAACAATACGTAATTTATTTAAATTATTAAATTGCGTCCCCTTGTTATTAATTAACTTTTACTTTGTTACAGGTAAGTGTATTACGCAGTTTCGTAGAGAGTGCTACATGTATATCTACGCCACCCGGATGCTGTTCCGAATAAATGGTGGGTACTACGCAGTTTTGTCGATAGTGCTACGTATATACTTATGCCATACAGATGCTGTTCCGAAGAACGTGAAGAACTTGTGTCTCAAATCGAGATCGGTCTGTCCAAGGTCTCTGACTGGGGACGGGAAAACTTGGTCCGATTCAACCCTTCAAAGACACAAGTCTGCGCGTTCACCGCTAAGACAACTAGTTAGAAAGTTCCGAGATCACTTGCTAGACAAGGTAAAGCTGGCGTCCAAAAAACTTGGTGTACTCAACAGAGCGAAGCAGTACTTCACGTCGGGGCAAAGGTTGCTGCTTTACAAGTCGCAAGTTCGGCCCCATATGGAGTACTGCTGCCATCTCTGGGCGGGTGCACCCGGATACCAGCTTGGCCCTTTTGACTCGGTTCAACGACGGGCTGTGAGAATTGTCGACGATCCCAAACTCACTTGCGGTATCGAGCCCCTAAGTCTGAGGAGAGACTTTGCCTCCCTGTGTGTGTTCTACCGCTTGTACAATGGGTTGTGTTCTGAGGAATTGTTCGAAATGATGCCCACGGCTACTTTCTATCATCGCACCGCTCGCCATCGGCAGGGAATTCATCACCACACTTTAGAACCGAAATGGTCGCGTACAGTGCGGTTTCAGAGAAACTTCCTCCCGCGAACGCTTAGGTTGTAGAATGAGCTCCCTGTCAAGGTTTTCTCTAAGGACTACAGTATGGGGTTCTTCAAAAAAGAAGTTATTAGATTTCTGAAGGGTCGGCAACGCGCGAGTGATGCCCTTGGTGTTGCAAGCGTCCAAAGGCTACGGTGACCGCTTACCATCAGGCGGACCGTAGGCTTGTTTGCCATCTTAGTGGTATAAAAAAAAAAAGAAGACGGTAAGTGGGTACAACGCAGTTTTGTAGAGAGTGCTACGTGTATATTCATGCTACTAGGATGCTGTTCCGAAGAAATCGTAGTGGGTACTACGCACTTTTGTAGAGAGTGCTACGTGTATATTCATGCTACAAGGATGCTGTTTCGAAGAAATCGTAGTGGTTACTACGCAGCTTTGTAGAGAGTGCTACGTATAGATTCATGCCACTCGGAGTCTGTTCCGATGAACTTGTAGTGGGTACTACGCAGTTTTGTAGAGAGTGCTACGTGTATATTCATGCTACAAGGATGCTGATACGATGAAATCGTAGTGGGTACTACGCAGTTTTATAGAGAGTGCTACGTGTATGTTCATGCTACAAGGATGCTGATCCGATGAAATCGTAGTGGGTACTACGCAGTTTTGTAGAGAGTGCTACGTATATATTCATGCCACATGGATGCTGTTTCGAGGAAGTCGTATTGGGTACTACGCAATTTGTAGAGAGTGTTACGTATATATCCACGCCTTAAGGACGCTATTTCAAAGAAGTCATAGTAGTCACTACGAAGTTTCATAAGGAATACTACGTGTATATTCTCGCTAAACGAATGCTGTTTCGAAGAAGTCGTAGTAGGTAGGTACTACGCATTTTCGTAGAGAGTGCTATGTGAATATTATGATTGTATGCGGTTTCAAAGAAATCGTAATGCCACGTGGTCATTCATGCTACACTTCTTTCGCTTGTTGACTAAGATATAGTATTCATATCTAAGATGAATGAATTAATAATGAAAATATTGTACCCTGTTAAGTTAAGGTGTCTCCTCAAGCCTGGCTTGTGCCCTAAACGCAATTAGCTAATACCAACCTGACCTGTCACATAGACGTTACTTTTGCCACAACACTATTACTGACAAACGTTAGTCTGCCCACCCCTTTGAGATAACTATCGTATTGTATGGAAAATTTCTACCTAAAAAATATAAAAATTAGCCATTAAACTAATTATCATACTGTCCATTTACTCATTGATATTACTAACCACCTGACACAAGCATTTGTCACCTGCAGGTGCTTTCTAACAGAGTGTTTGTTAATGAGCCATTACACAAGTACAAACATCGCTAAATGTTAAATGAGTAAATAAAAGTTGCTTATTCTCTCAAACAATTTGCGGAGAACACTCGGCTCAAAGCAAATACTGAGAACACAAGTGTGAGTCGCGACACTTGTGACACAAGACACTTTGTTAAATCACTCGCACTTTCGTCTCAGACACTAATTAACGAAAGCTTGCAATTAGAAGCAGACACTCAGCAAAGCCTTCAGAGCTTTAGAGTTTAAGGGCTTCTTTTGTAATGAGATTTAATTTAAATTCAATTTCTTAATGTTATTTCTTATTTTGTAAAAATTATTTGAGAAGTTTATTGATGAATCATCAATTAATTAAAATGACAAAGAAAAGATTTGATTTTAGTTGCCGTTTGTCCAAAAAACGGAAATTGCGATTTTGCAGATAAAAGATACTCTACTTCACGATATTGTAAAAACATATATCTGTACTAATATAGTAAATACGAGAGTTTGGGTGATTGATAATCAATTCCGCCAGAACAGCTGAACGGATCTGGCACAAGATAATAGTCTGGAATAGCATATAGGCTACTTTTTATCCCAGAAAATGCAAATGTTTCAGCGCAAATAACTATAGCCAAATTCCACTAGAACAGACTATAATACCAAGCTGATAACCACATTTAGGGTGGGCGAAGTCGCTGGAAAAGCTAATATATTAATATATCTGACATATCTGTTTCTATAGGCGCAGAAAATGTATTCATACCTATCACGTATTTCACGATGCCGGTAACATAAAATACCTACAGGCAAAAATATAAATTTTTTATATAAAAAGTAGTTGGCTGATAACTCCAAACATAGCTTCGGCTATTTGTACATCAGATAGTCGCTAAAGTTTTCAAGGAAATGCTATTACTTTTGAGTTTTTCTCTTTTTTTTTCTCCAAGGCAAGGAAATCGTTTAAGTTGACTCGTTTACTTGTGAAACTTGCCTTGTGGCTGGATTACAAAGATAAAAACTTAGTTCGAGCCCTTCCGCCTGAAGTTAACATATTTTGTAAAAATTTGCATGTTTCAAAACATATTCTGCTATAAATGGGGGTGTTGACAAACTTTATAAGTGACTAATACAAACGACTATCTTGAAGGGCATTGTTGTGAAGATTTACACAGAAATATGTATATTTAATTTTCTAATTGAAATGGTACAAACATAAGGTAAGGACGTATGAGGCTATATAATATGGATGTAATTTCTAATATATCTCATATTACGAGGTTGCGTGCTTTCGATAGTTCATGAAATGTAAATTCACACTACTGCCACACATATAATACATTACTGTTAAGGCACTCGCCATCGCCCATTCGCTGGATACGTAGAGTTTAAAGGACGAACCGTTTTTTATTTTTTATAAACCACTCAGTTGGCAAACAAGCACACGATCCGCCTGATTGTAAGCGGTCACCGTAGCCTATGGAAGTTTGTAACACGAGGGGTATCACTCGCGCGTTGCCGACCCTTAAAAAATCCAATAACTTCTTTCTTGAAGAACCCCATAGTGTAGTCCTTAGAGAAAACCTTGGCAGGAAGCTCATTCCACAAAACAAGCGTTCGGTTCGTTCGGAACCATTTCGGTTCTAAAGTGTGAGAAGGCATCCCCTTCCGATGGCGAGCGGTGCGATGGTAGAAAGTAAACGTGGGCATTATTTCGAACAATTTCTCAGAACACATTCCTTTGTACACGTGGTAGAACACATACAGGGAGGCAAAGTCTCTCCTCAGACTAAAGGGTTCGATGAGGCAAGTGAGTTTGGGATCTTCGACAATTCTCACAGCTAGAGGTTGAACCGAGTCAAAAGGGCCAAGCTGGTATCCGGGTGCACCCGCCCAGAGATGGCAGCACCGTGAGGTGAGTCTGTCAATAATACGAATCCAGCAATAGCCTCACGGCTGAGACTTGTATAGAGCTTTACTCAAAAAACGCAAATCACGAAACAAAAATTTAATCACAGAATTAAATTGAAAATAAAGATTTGTAAAACATTATTTCCCAACTTTTATTTTTTGAAATCCAGCGCGGTAGTGGTAGTCACTGAATATTTCAATATTGGAAAAAAAAGAATTATTTTTTACTATTTGCGTGTTGATCTTTATTTTAAATTCAATTCAAGCCATTAAAAAAAATAATAATATAGCAATTCACTGTCACCATTTCCGTCCCAAAAAGTGTGTTTTGTAGAGTTATCATTAGCCATCCAGATTAGATGCTCTTCCTGTGTTCTTTGTGATTTGAACTTTTTATAACGTTTTTAAGTAAAGTATTATGTACACTGTATATTATGTAGTAAAACAGGATCACACAGTAGGTAATAATGGCACTTTGTGCAGTATAGCTACTGTAAGGTCGACCACACCTCCTCTCAATTACGATCCTAATACCGCTTGTATGGACACATTTTCACGTATATACACTTCACTTAATTTCGTAGTGGTTCTAGTCCAATAAACGCTGACAATATCTAGTACCTTTAAACGAGCAAATCTTTTATATAGATATATATATATATAAATATATAATCTGAATCTCGGAAAAGGCTCTCAAGATTTTCATGAAATGCAGGGGATTTCGGGGGCGATTAATCGATCTAATTAGTTTTCCTTTTTAGAAAACGTCGTTTTATCCGTGTTTTCAGGCAATGATAAACTGAAAATATGACTCTTCCTGACATCTATTGGCAAGTAGTAATACTATTGTTTATACCGATACGGCAACACTAAAGCTACTCGACAATAGATGGCGTTGTTAAGAAAAACTAAAGCTACTTGACAATAGATGGCTTTGTTAAAAAAAACCAACAAAGCTCGGTCGTCCAGGTACTTTTTTTATAAAGTGTCCAAGGTATCGCAAAAGATTATTCTTTAAATAGTGCCGGTTACTTGTTCAGAGCAAAGTTTAGCCGGATGCTTAAAATAAAGTTAGTCAAATAACCTCTTTAGTTACCGCACTGGTTGAATTAAACGACAGTAACTCAACAACTTCATTACTGAAATCAATTTAAGAGGGATCCTTCAAGTAACTTTACTAATCGTTTCCTTTTGAAGCAACTTTGAAAGGGTTTATATTTATTTACACTCGTTTGAGGAAACGAAAGTCATAAGGCGAGAAATATTTTACTGTTTTACTTAAGGAAAGTTAAGCAAATGAATTTTGAAGATTAATATGAATAGAAAATTGAAGGTTTTGAATATTACCAATGATGATCAACTTGATCAAATTGTAAAATTATTTTTGGTAATACGGAATTTGATTACGTTTTTGCAGCCTTCACGATTTTTATCACAAGAAGCGGGTAACCTAAGGAGGGGGAGGGGGGTTAGGTTTAACGCACATTCACAAAATGTGGTCGACTCGTTGTACCAACTAATAATATATATAAATAAATAAATAATAAGATACTTTATATGTGTATACAATCTCTACTTTTCAAGTCCACGAATGAATCTTAAAATCAATTCATCTAAATGAATTTAATTTATATAACAAAAATCTATATATTAGTACCTGATACTTATTGTGTTTGTAATTCAAAGGTTTGTGCAAAACAGTGAAAGTTTTAGAGTTAGTGAATTTTTTTGTTTTTTTTATACCACTAAGGTGGGAAACAAGCCTACGGTCCGCCTGATGGTAAGCGGTCACCGTAGCCTATGGACGCTTGCAACACCAGCGGCATCACTCGCGCGTTGCCGACCCTTCAGAAATCTAATAACTTCTTTTTTGAAGAACCCCAACGACGTTGAACCGAGTCAAAAGGACCAAGCTGGTATCCGGGTGCACTCGTAGTTTCGCTCGTTGGACAGAAGGACGATCTAGTCACACATTGTATAAACTTCCTCCCTCGAACGCTTGGGTTGTGAAATGAGCTCCCTGCCAAAGTTTTCTCTAAGGACTACAGTATGAGGTTCATCAAGAAAGAAGTTATTAGATTTTTGAAGGGTCGTCAAAGTGCGAGTGATAGATACCCTTGGTGTTACAAGCGTCCATAGTACAGTGACCGCTTACCATCAGGCGGACCGTAGGCTTGTTTACCACCTTAATGGTATTAAAAAAATACTGATTATTGATCTTGAAAGTGCTTCACGAGCTTGATCCAATGATATCAATAATGGTTTATAAAATAAACTGGATCTATCCGAAAATATGATGTTTTCAGCTACCATACATTTAGTATGGCGACATGAAATAAGATATTTTGTCATGGAGGTCCGTACCTAAAAATATATTTTGCAATAATTAATATTTGTATCAGTGATTGTAACAGGCAGAAGATACACGTGTCTCCATTCTCTGTGTTTACACTCTACTCCGCTATTATAAAAAATCATCTAAATAAACTTAACTTGCCGTATGAATTTAATTTTTTTATTCATACGGCCAGTTCATTCATGAGGTATTCAAATTATTTCATTTTTTTAATGTAATCAATCAGCCAGTGTTTTTTTTTTTACTTTTTTGGTTCCAAAGAGTTTCCATCTCTCTCATTCTCACTATTTATTGAACGCCCCTCGTATATATATCCATATATATGCTATATGCCCTAATTGATTTGCTATTCATGAAAATTACACATATACCTACTTACGAGTATGTATGATACACAATAGCACACACAATGAGAACCACTTACAATATTATTCGCATAACTGACGCGTGCCTTTTAGAATAAATCGGAATGTGATCGGAGTGACGAGCGACTGATTTATATTCAGAGGCAATTTGGCGGAGCTCGGCTTTTTATAGCGGGCGCTGGCACAGCTGTGCCCAACGCATCGACGTCCTACAAAGTGTACGTACCGACCGACATACATTATATGATTGTTCTGTTTTATATAAAACTAATATATTTTTCTTCATACAGAATTTTCCTTTTCTAAATTTAAACATTTTCAACATAGAAGAGAAGGCAGTGAGGTTACAGAGGAACTTCCTTCCGCGAACGCTTAGGTTGTGGAATGAGCTCCCTGCCAAGGTTTTCTCTAAGGACTACAATATGGGGTTCTTCAAGTTAGAAGTTATTAGATTTTGGAAGGGTTGGTAACGCGCGAGTAACTCACTACTACCAGGACGACCGTAAGCTTGTTTGCCACCTTAGCGGTATATTAAAAAAAGATCTATAAAAAAGGCTACAACCATAGCAGCGCTTTAAACTATTTTTAGGCAATGTTCATGCATTCAAACTATTACCTACTCGTGATTTTAATATTTTCATTCATTTCTTATTAAAATTTGATGTTTCATAGTTATTAATTAAGTTTTATATATGATTTTATACTGTATAATGAGGCCAAAAAGCTAATTCCTGTAATACTAACGATTTGCAGAGGATTTACTAATGATTAATTATCAATGTCATATACATTATAGTTAGATTAGGTACTTTAAATCAATTTAACAAATCTATAATTATAGTAAGCGCGAAACATATAAAGAAATTAAAAACAATCGCGGGAGTTTAAAAGCTTTTTAAGGCTGTGCCCTGCTTTAATGTGCTGTTTTCTGCTCATTTTTAAAATCGATTCCACTGTCATAAAGCAAGTTTCAGACTAGAAAAAAAAACATGGCTTACTATATTCTTTAACTAGCAAATTGCTGTATTTGTTTTAAGATATCTGTTAAAACATCGCTTTAAAAAAATAAGTAGTGGCGGGAACATAATTTATTTCATGAAATGTTAAAAAACAATAAAGCTAGAAAATCACTGTAATAGAATTTGTATATATTATGTGATATAACTGTTATTAATTATTTTACACTTTTTACGCTAAGCTGTACGCGTATCTATATATAATATATTTTTGCAACTGAAAAAGGGGCTCTATTCGCGATCCACATTGTCGATTTTAGCTTAACGCCCATAAAGCTTATGTATATGCTTGTACGGGGCCCTCTTTAATGTAATTTATATCACAATCACATCTTGAAATTTGGAATTTTACGTTTTTATCGTTTAGAAGCCACATATTTTGATACAACTACAAATTTTACTGATTTACATAACAACCGAATGCAATATGGTGAGTTTTCCATTCTATTGGCCTAACTAGACGCATGCGTCATTTGACCTCCCGTCCTCTGTACAACAGTACAATCCCATAGTTGCTAGACAATCATGGCTATTTTTATGTACATAAATGCTTACTCTAAGCTCGTACTTTAAAGTCATAAAATACTAAAATCCAATATATTTCACGACTGCCCAACCTCTAAGGAATTAAAGGTCAAAGTTTAGGGGTGACACTCAATGGTTGACTGAACTTCAAAGATCACCCAGAGGTTCCTAAACAAAGCAGCCTTTGTTCCACAAAACCTTTTATCCCTGAAAGTAGTTAATTTCACTAACAAGATTATCCTATTTCCTTATCGTAAATTACGTATTCCAAATTTTGTGTCAAGCTATAGCTCTACGTAAAAGTTCTTCTATAAGCTTCGTAGTATTTGTTTTCTCTGTGGCCACACAGTTTTTATTTTTGAGATACAAAGAGTCGTTAGTAAGATATAAAGTTGTTAGGGGAGCGCCTCGCCCTTTTCTATCCGAAAAGAAATTATATATCTAACATGTATAATTTTAAGAATGTTGCCATTATATATGTATTTTAGTCTAAACTACTTCTAGTGACAAGCTTACGGTCCGCCTGATGGTAAGCGGTCACCAAAGCCTATGGACGCATGCATCACCTAGGGCATCACTCGTAAAAATCTAATAACTTCTTGAAGAACCCCATACTGCAGTCCTTGGAGGAATCCTTGGCAGGGAGCTTATTCCACAACCTAAGCGTTCGCGAAAGAAAGTTTCTCCGAAACCGCGCTGTACGTGAACATTTAGGTTCTAAGGTGTGAGGATGAATTCCTTGCCCATGGCGAGTGGTGCGATAGTACAAAGTAGCCGTGGATAGCTTATAAAGTCCTAGCATTAAACAAAGATTGTTTCTATGTATGTATATTTGTACTGTATTTCTACAAGTCTAAACGTCTAATCATACAACGTATCTATATATTTAATAAATGTTTCCTAGCGTTAAATGTTTACTTTATAAAGCTTATTTATCGTATGCAAAAATTGGTTTGAAATTTTACGCTTGAATAATTTGTTGACCCCTCTTGCTTAGGTGCAAATTATTATTCGATATTTAAAACGCAGGGTTTCTTTTTTCACGCAATTAACCTCTGAATTCGCAGCGCCAGACTTCCGGTCGGGTACTTCCGTTCTCTCCCCTTCCACTCAAGTCTTGTTCTGTGATATTGATTTGTGTTAAAAAAGTAGCGCATTTATTAAATTTTTGGTGTCATTAAAAATATGAGTAGGTTCGATCCCAGCACAAGATATATATTTGTGTTCGTCTTCAGTCTGGGCGTTTTCTATGTATAATGCCTAAGTATTTACGAAAAAGTATAAAAATCTTTGTTTCCGTTTTCTGGTATCCCTAGTGCAAACATTGCTTAGTTTGGTACCGGACTGCGCTGTGTATCTAAAAATAATTATTCAGCCCCTGCATACCGTGTTCAGGTGTTTTAAACCATGACGGTATACATAACTTGCTTTAAAGTGATCTAAATCTAAGTCAAATAAAATGTTTCTTTGCGAGGTCATAATAATTTCAAATCTACATTTAGAAATCTACTTCCTAACTTATCTTTTGCGAAGATTCAAAATAGTAATTTTGTAATAAATAAATATTAGGTTCTGCTTGTATCCACAACAAGGTAATCAACTACTGTTTCAGCCGTAAAATATTGGTTGTTTCAGTGCCTCTACCACGATAAAAAATGATTTTTATTCCTACGCAAGTAACCCTTATCCTGTTGTACTAGATTTTAGCCTATTTATGGTTAAAAATGAATGAACCCACTTATTTTATTCTAAAACTTGGTGCTTGCTCCGTATAAAAGCTTGCTGGAATATACGTATAGACATCCAAATAAGGGATCGCGCACACTCTATGGTACTTTTCAATTAACGGCTATGTTAATTAAGCATATAGTGCAACAAAATTGACTCGCCTAAATCATTTCGCACGGGCAAGACCTTTTTTCATAGTCCTGCCTTCTATTGTTCGATGCTTATAACACTAAAATATGCAATATTTCTTAAGAGCAGATTTTTGAGCAACACATGATAAGGTTTTCTATATGATTAAGCTATTTTAGTGGCCAACATAAGTTGAAGTGTAGAGCGACCAGCCTAATACGCACGCGAAACAGCGAAGCGACGTGACCTCTGTTTCAGAATGCGCTGTGTGCACTGAAGTGTTATTGACACTATTAATATGAGAAAATTAGGTTGTATTTAATTTTTATGACAGTATATTAAGATATGGTCTGTCTACCGACTTCAATTGTCTTTGTAGCAGTTGTGGTTATTTTTTTTAAACTACTTATTATTTAAATATATTTTTTATAAACACAAATATATGATTTTATTGCAGAAATCAATAACAAAATTATTCAAATTATTAATTTGTATTATTCTAAGAAATTTTTAATTAATGACTACTGACACTGACTACTACTGACTGGACAGAACATGTCTTCTATTTATTTAATCGTATGAGATATTAATACACAATGGCACAAATGATAATTAACATAAAAATATGTATAAAAAATTCGAATGTTTCACTAGTTTTTATTTTATACCTACATCGCATAAAAAAACTGTTATTTAACATCTTTAAAAATAATAAAGATAGATTAACATTAGTACAAACATGACATTAAAACACAAACTTCTATTTATTTGAAAATAAAGTACACATACTTATATAGGTAGTAATGAAAATGATGATTATTTTATACATTTTTAAAATGAAAATTCATTTTTTATAATTAAAATTTTTATTGTTTAAAAACACTTGAGACGGGTCGCACGACTCCGGAAGACGATAATGAGCGCGCACTTTTTCCTTCCCACCCTCGCTAACAGTGAATGAGGGCGAATTACAGATTGCATTTTTTGCAAAAAAAAAACTTTTATTGTTTGTGCAAAGGCAGTGCTTTTGCCCGCGGCTCCGTCGGCTCTAAATTGGGTTATGGTATCGGTCAGGATGTTAAGCTATAGTGATTCTCTTATAGTTATTTCTGCGGGGAAATTCGGATTGTTAACTTTTGTTCCTCCTCTGTCCGTTCCAAATTTCCGTTTTGTTTTCGAAGTCATTGTTTAGACAAAAAAAAAAAACCTGGCATCTATAATTGGTAAATGAAACAACGAGGCAAATGTTCAATCACTTTTTTATACCACTTAGTTGGCAAACAAGCTTACGGTCCGTCTGATGGTAAGCGGTCACTGCAGCCACTGTTTTCGTGCATGAAATAAAGGGCGGTCCGATTTACTCTTTATATTGACATGATAGTTAGCTTTACGGTGTTAATAATTTTATTTTACTTTAATTACTTCTAATAAAAGCAATTAATAAATGTTGTTTTATTTCAATGAATTTGGTTTATGGTAGATGTATGTACCTAGTACATGTGGCGTCTTGCTTTAGTTTATCGTTTGGTCTGGGAACCCATTGAAGTTCAAAATGGTTCAAAGGGTAAACTTTGGCATGTAGTTGTGTTTAGCTATTAACTGAATACGTAAAATTAACTAGTTATATACGTGTGTGTTTTACAGTAACGTCATCATTCTTACCTAGATTCGTCTATTTCCTAGTAATTATTGCAGTCTTTGGTTTAGATGTTGTAGCGTGAATAAGTAACAAACTACCACACTTACAAATGCAATAATATTGATAGGATTACTGTGTGTAAAAAAACTCTTTATAATCTATATATTTTGTTAGTTTCGAATACATTGGTAAAAAGAAATAAATAGGAGATCTCCTGCCAGGTGAGGTGCCTGGTGACGGCCGTGGTCCACATTACTTGCGCATAGGTTTCTATATATGCTGAACTGCCGACGAAATTTTGGTAGCGCGATGTAGGATAGAAAATAAACTTCTATGTTGAACAGAATATTTTGATACTAAAATATTCGAACTCCGTCAAAGTTTATTTAACTCTAGGAATTCCGAGAAAAGACTTATATATCACTTACTTCTATGCCATATGTTAAATTGGTACATTAGTAATTACATAAAGCAAGGTTTTTAAAAGAACTTCTGCTTTTAATTAAATTATATAGTCACGTAAAGTACCTCCCATGAGATGGGGCCCTAATTTAAGTAGGGCCTAGTGTAACGTCTCTAAAAGCACGGCCCGAAAATTAGTAACATTAAACTGAAAGTGACGCTTTTCACTTACGAAGTGGGAAGTGATGTTTGTGTTTCGGACGCATTTGCAACGCGTCATACGAGGAAGTATATCTGTACATATATTTTATTTTAAAACCTATTCTGTAGGAATAGAGTGCATATTTCAAGAGTTAATATTTAGTTATAGTTAGCTTGTGGCTGTGGGACTCTAAAGTTATTAAAACAAAACTAATAATAATATTCTTGATAGGAGTTATTTTGTGTAAGTATAACTAGTGAGAGTAAATGTAGATCCACAACGATTAGCTTTTCAACTGATGTTTAACTTGAATTTGTGTCAGTGTTTTGTATTAGGTGCGTCTTACCTTGACAAAAAAACAAATAGATGTTTCACTGACCTATTATTCTTTAGTCTGGAGAAAACAACAATGAATAAACGTTCCATCATAAATGAAATACCAGTTACTACGTTTAAAAGGTTTATAGCTCAGGAAGTGAGTTTTAGATTGTATTTGGCATCGACAGATGAATCAATTTACAGATCTGCGAAGGGTTTTACATGTTTAATAAGAATCCAAACATTAAACTCTTTCATCAGATACACTTTTTAAAGAAAATTAATTGAAATTGTGCATACGATTTCAGTGATAAATATTACTAAAAGGTTTATAGCTCAGGAAGTGAGTTTTAGATTGTCTTTGGCATCGACAGATGAATCAATTTACAGATCTGCGAAGGGTTTTACATGTTCAATAAGAATCCATTTATTAAACTTTTTCATCAGATACACTTTTCAAAGAAAATTAATTGAAATTGTGCATACGATTTCAGTGATTTATTTACTAAACTCATATTCATCAAAACCCTTTTTTTACTTAAACCTACCTTTCAATCACTTTTCATAGCGAAGTAATAAGCGTTTAATTTTTCCTACTCGCTTTTAGTACTATGTGCTTAAAGTTTTTTGTATGGGAAATATATTTTGGAAAAAATTAATATCTTTCGACAAATAAAAAAACTTTATCAATTTCATATTTAGAAATAAAAGGGTTAAACTTTATAACGTGAAAAAACCATTCTTGATCTGTATCGTATTGTATGGACAACGATACATGCAAACTAAAGCATATTTTAAAAGAAACAAATGCACAGATTAACAAGAGCAGTTTTTTTGTTTGAAGAATGTTCTAATAGAGTAGAATAGTATGGAAATTTATAATTAAATTTAAATAAATATAAATATGGTTAAATATAGATGGAATTAATTTACTAGTTCTACATATCAGTACAGTTTTATAGTTTCCAGCGTCGTGGTCATCGACAAATATCAATAAATATTTAAAGAATTTTACAATCATAAATAACAGATTTACAATTAAAATTAATTTTATACAGACGCCATGCAGTTCACAAGGTAAGCTACATTCATATTGTACACAACAATTGACTGTACCTTCTTCAAGTAGGTAAAGTCAAATTAGAAAATAGGGAGGGGAAGTAAATAAATACAAACTATCCATACCTATGTAAAAATGTTAACAGATTATTAATTATTATTTCATATGACAACTTTAATGATTATATGGTTCAATGTCTAGAATTTATTATTCGTATATTAATTATTATCATAATAACATTTATTCAATAATAATTGGAATAATTCAAATGTTTTACGACGATGATTATTTTCAAAATTGTGATTTAATTATGATTATGATTAAAAATCTAAAGAGGATAACGATTAATTACTTCAAATTGGTACTGCTGTGGCACTTACATGGACCATGTCTGTCTGTCTTAATGTCCTCTAAGGAGACGAAAGGAAGTTCTAATACAGTTATTAGGTATAAGAAGAACCATAAAAACTTTTGTATAACAAAGATACAAACTATGGTGGTTCGTCCAAGTTTTTACGGCGCTTCGATATCACTAGCTTTTTTTAGCTCAGAACCAGACAGCGCTGTGTGTTAATGTCCATAAATATTAATTTATTCGTCTTGTTCGGGGAGCGAACCCGCACCCCTTCACTAAGTAGTCTAAAGCAATAACCGGAAAGTAGATATTTTTAATTTAAATTGAATTAATTTTGTATACACATACAAGTATATTTAAAGTCAGTAAACCTAAAAAATGCCTGCGTAACGTAGATTCTCTGGCAATTTCTCTCACCTTCTCATCCGTTTTGGATTTAAATTATAAAAAAGAACCCGCCGACAGAGCAGCTTTATGTGCAAATAAAAAATTTATAGCAGTCCCTACAGAGGGCAAATTGAATATCAAATCAGAGCCACGAAGTTTTAGGTAAAATTTAATGAAGCGGACGTGTTACACTGAACCGATGCCTACCTGCTCCGAACTCGACGGAAATGGATAAAACTTAAATTTTATTTGCGTTAAGGTGAAGCCAAAGTTTTATTTGTTTATTAATCTGTGTAAAACCCATGAGGTTTCTGTTTAAATATTTTTCAGTGAGTATGTATATAATAAGTCGGTGGTGGCCTAGGGGTTTCGGTGTCTGCCTTACAGTCTGAGGGGCAGAGATTCGAGCCCAGCATGTATAAATGAGTTGTTCTTAGAGGGAAGTGATATTAATTTCACACTAGCTTCTCGGTGAAAGAAAACATCGTGAAAAACCTGGATTCTTTAAAAACGTAAGTGGAGTCTGTAATTGAGACTATGTGTGGACTATGATTCAAAGGTAAGCTGTGTTGGGGACTGGGGACGTATAAGAAAAAAATTAACTTTTTAGGTATACGTCGAAAAATAAAACAATAAAAGACGTACATACTGCTGTCAAGTACTCGAAATATCAGTTTTTATAACGGAATAGACTTGTAGTCTTAATAAAAAAAATCCTTAATCGAACACACAAAGTAGATTGTATCAAGGTAGCAAATAATAATCTTACGCTGAAAGCGGTTTTTTGAATCCAGAACTTAGAGAAGGACTCTAAAGTAGAATCCTGAGTGGAGTAAGGGATTTAATATACGTGGCCCAAACTAAAAATATTGTGTGACCGAGTGATATACTCTACTTACTAACTCTACTTACTCTACTAAAAAAGAAAAATGTATAAAACGACAAGCAAAAACAAACTGTCAGTGGTATCCTTTTGGACACATGGATATACAATGAGATGCATGCAGAAAATGTTAGTATATAAGGTATAGTAAAAAATATCTAAGAAATCAGTTGTACAGTGTCGTTGATTGTTAAAATCAGTTGTTGCTAACAGCGATTAAATAATTTTTAAGAAATTACAAGTAATAAAAGCTTTTCAACAATTTAAATTTGCCTTATCCGGAGGTAAATTATACTTATTTCATTTTTAGGGTTCCGTACCCAAAGGGTAATTAGCGGAACCCTATTACTAAGACTCCGCTGTCTGTCCGTCCGTCTGTCACCAGGCTGTATCTCATGAACCGTGATAGTTAGATATTTGAAATTATTACAGATGTATTTCTGTTGCCGCTTTAACAACAAATACTAAAAAACAGAATGAACTAAATATTTAAGGGGGATCCCATACAACAAACGTGATTTTTTTGCTCGATTTTGCTCAATATTGATATAACGGCAACAGGTAGACGGTTAAAATATTCAAAAAATATTTAGTTATATAGTCACTTTAAAAATAAATAATTAAATTAAAATAAACCAAATATTTAATAATGTAAATATTAAATGTATGGAAATACAACAAACGTGATTTTTTTGCCGTTTTATAGATAATGGCACGGAACCGTTCGTGCGCGAGTCCGACTCACACTTGGCCGATTTTTTTAAAATCTATCGTTATAATATACTAAGGTTGAATAGATATTAAAAAAATTATTCGACTTTAAGTAGTGTCCGCTATCTATAATAATAATAAAAAAAAAACTATATCTTGTACATGTAATTACATGTTAAGTCACTCACGTAATAGAAAAAGTATGAAAATATTTTTTTGTTCTGCATATTTAAAGTTTAATTAAATGTAACTTTCAGATAAAATGTCAGAAAAAGTTTCGCAACTTTCCCCAGGAGTAGAAAAATGGAAACTTTATTTCAAGTTGTAACTAAGAGACGGAAGATAAAAAATTGTAAACTAAAAGCAAGTTTAATGAATCTTAATATCAGTTAAGGGAATATTTCAAGAAGCTTCGCAGTTAATGTAGCGGCGAAGATGAACGGTGCGATTATGGTGGTGAGATACCGAGATACGCGATTATTTATGAGCTTTTAACCCTTCAAAAGTTATGGGCAAAAATTTATATTTTCATCGCAATTTGCCAGTGTCGGGTTTTTTTAATCGCTTTTTTTGATATTAAATTTTATACACATATATATATAATTTACATTAAATATATAATTATTAATATATATATATATAATATATATAATAATAATAATGATGGTGACTGACTCATTTACGAATATTTTCAAATCAAAGGTGAAAATTTTCAAAAAATATAGGTAGTAAGTTTGTATCAAAATCCGTTGTATAATCCTTGAATATTAGTGTTTGGCTTTTGGGTTTTTAGAAAATCATTGCCAAGTCTAGGGGGTAAAATATGAGATAGAACTTTGTATGTGATTTCGGTTTCGTTAACAAAACCATAAAAAAAATTTGTGTAAAGGCTCTTAGGTGCAAGCAACAAATGATGTCTTTCAGCATTTTTGGAAAAACGTACCCTGAGGAAATAGAAGAAAGAAGTTTGTAAAGGTTCCACCGCTTGATACGCTAGGAAAAGTGAAACCGTGCGGGTAACATTAGTCAATATAAAGTGTATTCGGATCTATTCTAATTAATATATAAGTGTGTTCGTTTCTTATTCTTTCCTTTTTCAAGTGGTTCAGGAGCAAGAAAGAGCATTTTGATAAGAGATAGTTTAAGGAACGAAAATTAACATGTGATATTATTTTATCCCAATCAAACATATGATTTCCAAGAGTTAATTAGTATGGATAGATGATCCCTGAATTGGCGGGCACTAATGACTTTGTCGTCGTCGACACCCCCCCCCCCCCCCCCGTAGCACTTCGTGGGATGATGAGCTGCCTACTGTTTGAATATCAGAATAAGTGAGGTTTAGAATCGTATTTTTTAAAGAGATTAAAGATAGTTATTATGTGTAGATAGTCATAAGTGGAATTAGTTTTGCATATGCAGTACATTTATATTCAACAGAACAAAAATATCCGGGTAGCGGAATGTAAGAGGTCTATTAAGCCCATATTGTAGGGCTCTGTGAAAAATGTGTTTGCAAGAAAATTATTTTTGGGTTAATTTAGTTATACAATATTTTATATATCTAAGTGAATCTATAAAAAATAACAATATCTAATACGATGTACCCTTACCTCTCCCAAAAAGATTTATCAAAGTCTTTAATGACGTACACTGTTTTAATTAATCTTACCCACGACTTGTTCTTAAACGGTTTGAAAATGGTCTAGTCGGTAATAAATACCCACTTTGTATCAGTTTAAATTTTAGTTTTTAGGTTTGTTTAAGGTTTTGCTGAAAATTAACATATTGAGGCCATGAATGAAGCCTTTGCTGGATGAGCATCTGACGGCAGATAGGCAGGAAGGCGAGGTCAATAATAATACGAATACAGTAATAGCCTTATAGCCGAGACTTGTATAGAGCTTATCTCAAAAAGGCAGTAAAATGAAAATATAATTTTAATAAAAGACTAACTGACTGACAGACTCCCTCACAGCTTAGTTGGTAGTGTGGCCGGCTGCCGTGCAGAAGGTATGGGTTCGATTCCCGCACAGGACAAACATTTATGTAATAAACATTTGTGTTTGCCTCGAGTTTGGGTGTAAAAATATATGTATTTGTATACGTTGTCTGAATTCCATAACACAAGCTTTGCTAACTTTGGGGCCAGACATCGCTGTGTATCCAAAAATATTTATTAAAAATAAAATAAAAGTAACTAAATATATAAAGTATATTTTATTTTTAATATACTAATATTATTATACTCACTCACTCACTCACTGTCCAGAAAACTATTTTAGCAGCAATTCAGAATTCATCGAATCGATATCCTTCCTGTATTCTTTTAAAATGTAATCTTAACTTTTAAAATAGTTTTTGGGTAAATTAAAGTTGTAAAAATATAGTATAGTTCGCGGCACGTAAGTTGAACTAAAATGGCGGCTGTCTGCGCAGTTACGATACGGACAAATGTACTAACGAACCAAAAATGTGTTACTGCGCAGGTTCAACTTACGAGGCGCGATTTATACATGGCTAGATAAAAGATTAAAAACAGTGGTCTTAAATATTTTGTATATTCAGCTGTTTGTAGTTATACTTATACACGAATGACGCAAATACAACAAAAATAGATTTAGAATATCAGTTAAGCGCCGCAGCTAATATGACCAGTTTTTTTTTCATTTCTAATACAATTCTTGCATTTACAACTCAAAAACAAACTTGTTTATTTATATAAACTCTCAACGGCACCATCGCACCGTAAATACTATTTTTTTACTATAATTTGACATTATATTACAGACAACAAACGACGCAAATGAATTTTCCTTTAAAAGGGCAAACTATACCTACATTCTTTAAATACCTTTAAAGAGTTTGTATGCCCTAAAGCTAAAAGCTTAGCTAAGCTTAACTCAAACAAAAATGCTGCACAGTACTCCCATGTCGCTTCAGACCCCTACTAGCCGTTCTCGCCGCGGGCACTACACCACGGCACGACGACACTCACACTTTTGTCGCCTTCCACTTGACCCATATCCACATGTCTCATGTAACAGGAAGCAGCTTTCACCACCCAACCCTGCTAAAACCATTTAAACGAAAACTGCCCTTTACAAATCACTATAAAGTCCATTTTCCTATACAACTAACCGACTCAAAGGTGACTCCCCACGCAATTTAACACTTTGTTTTTCCTTCAAACATGGCAGAATATTCAATGTCGAAGGAAAATGAGTCAAGTTTTACTTGTGAGCGATTTAAAACACTCACCTTTATGTAATAAGTTTCATATTTGGGTGGCAATGTGAGCCTTTATAATGAATTTTTTATCCGTTTTCGGCCTACACTACCGGCAATAATACGTGTAATCTAAGCCGAATACGCGACTCGATGTATACAGAAGCGAAATATTTTAAAAATTTATAAAAGGGTTATGATCAAACCAACCTACTTATAAATTTATTAATTCAGTCATTTGTATTTCGCATAAATAAAATCCAAATATCTTACACCGTACTTGTACGCAAAAGCTATCTGACAGCTTTAAAACAACAATAATAAAAGGAGTGGTATTAAAATAATTTGGGAGTTCAGGAACGATTTAAAATTATCTTATACCGTTATTGAATTTTGAAACGATTCCAGGTTTCAAGATTTCAGATACGTACATCGCTGTTGTACGTTCTTTTTTACTTTGGTGTTAAGACGAGGCATAAAGACAGGCAATTTTTTCATACAACGCAGATTTTGAACGTAGTATGGGCGAAAATCATTAAATATTAATAACTCGAACATTATTATTTGTATTAAAATTGTGTTAATAACAGCCCTAGGTTTTGTATTAAGCAATATCATAATGAAATTTTAGCTAAATTATATGAACTAGGGTTGTATGGGAAACTGACTGGTGAGGAAGCTCTTAAGATGTCTTTGTGTAAATAAACTTATTCGCAGTACTTATTATTTAATTTAATAAGATCTGTACTTAAATCTAAAGTAGACAAAGTCGTTCTTGAAAATGCTTTTATAAAGTTTTACCTATAAAAAATTTAAATTATTTGAACTTGAGTTGATAGTAGTGAAGTTAAAATTTGAACAAATAAAATATGCGTGTGTTTGTGTGAGTTGTGTATGTGTGGGCCGGGCCTGTTTTCCTCAATAAATCAATCAAATATATTTTATTGAAGTAAGTTTCTAAGACCGCTAGTGTCTAACAATTTATTTAACCTTGTTTATTTCTGCCGAAACAGCCAGCAAGGAACTCAAGTATTTAAAATATTACAATACTTTTTTCATCAACTAACAAGTATACAATTAGTTGAAACAAATAAGTTGTTATAGCACGGACGCGAAGCAGGAAGAATTTCGTTCAATGGCCGGTCACTATTTGTCTCTGTTGCGCGCGCGTAATAATTTGCCGTCGCGCTGTCATCAGAAATTACTACTATTTTGACCATTGAACACAGGCTAAGAGGTCATTGTACAAATTTCTACGCATCCGTGCTATAGTAATGCTATTAAAAACAAAATGTCAATGATTTTTTTTTTTTTGTTTTTATGTAAAGCATCAAATATAAATTCCGATATTTAAGAGCACTTAAATATTTAATAGCATTAGTTGGATTTGTGACCGTTTTCAATGGTTCGCATTTACAAATTACGTAACAGACGTCACAACAGACTTATTAAAAAGACTTACAGTGAAGTGTGTTAAAGTACTTACTTGTATGTTATTACTTTAAATTAATGAATAAATAAAGCATCAAAGATAACAGAATCGCGGCTGAGAGGGCAACACTGAAACTTTAAAGGGAATTTATTGTGCGTTGATTCAGTTAATGTTTCTAACTTTTAATTGGTTTCATAATTCGCCTTTTCTGATCTCTGTGTATAAAGCGTTAACTTTTTCAATTAGTTATCGTCAATAAACTTTTGTATCTTTGTTGTTTCAAAATTAAATTTGCCATTTTTTTTTCTCAAAGATTTTTGGACATTTTAAATTATCACAACAGATTTTAATCGTAAAGATATACAAACATACATACGTCAAAAACATCTATAAAACTTTAACAAACTACACAACTTGCTTAAAAATATATAAATCCCTTCCTTCCATACCCCACACGTGTTGTAAATTTATGGAGCAACTTTTCTGGGTTCTCTCTAGTTCTTTGTTTTCTCTAAATTAATCTGTAATTAGTCAGGGGCCGGCGCTCTCGAGATTTATGCGTGTTTTTACGGAAACTAGCGCCACACTAATGTAATCGACCACGGAACTTACGACTAACACTTTGTGCTAATTTAACTAAAGCTGTGTTGTCAGAATCTTGAGGTTAAATAAAGTAAAAGTTTCGGCAAATTTTTTTTGAGATAAGTACCGCATTATGTGATTGATAAAATAGTAGGTAGTAGATATATGTAGCAGTGATAACAACAATCTACCATTACGACACTTATTACAAAAAGGGGCGGTTAAATATTTAGAACGTCAGCTATAATCATTAGGGCGGCTCCGTAGCTCAATGAGTAATGGCCTGCGTGCTAATCCGAGGGGCGTGGGTTTGATTCCCGCACAGTACAAAAATTCATGTGATAGACATTTGTGTTTGTCTCGAGTCTAGTTGCTTTATATGTCCAATATGTATGTATTTACAAAAAAAATCTTATATGTATTTTTATCCGTTGTCTGGTATGCATCTTACAAGCCTTGCTTTGTTTGGGGCCAGACAATCGAGTGCTGTGTGATTTGTCCAAAAAAAATTATTATTATACTCTTTATTTATTTCTATTCTTAAGTTAGGTTTCTTATATAATGAATATAAAAGTAAAATAAAAATACAAAAATTATTATTATTATTATTATTATTATTACTATATTAGCTACAAAAGCCCGACACATCTAAATCTGTTTTTTCTTAAAAACTATTTTATTTTACATACAACTCCTAGTGACTTATAAAGTCCTATTACATCCATTTATAAACACACAAAATGTCCATAAAAGTTAGAAATACAATATAAATACATAACATAGAAGTAATTTTTCTTCGTTTATGACTCCCTGAAGGTTAGTCTTAGTCGAAAATATATGATACATGCCATATTTATGGC
This sequence comes from Apoda limacodes, assembly GCA_946406115.1. NCBI lineage: Eukaryota > Metazoa > Arthropoda > Insecta > Lepidoptera > Limacodidae > Apoda > Apoda limacodes. The sequence goes on from OX291541.1 coordinate 10,084,373, forward strand.
TATATCATCAATATAAATAAATACTTTCATAGTAAAGATGCAGTCAAAAGATTAACCTCGAGCCAGGACTTGAACCTGCGAATCTAACAACGTGTAAGTGCTCTACCACTGAGCTGTCGAGGCACATCTGGCTGATGAAAATCCCAATTACATCTTTGCTCTGGAAATACGCTCGTAAGATAGAACTCCTAGTGACTTATAAAGTCCTAGTATATTATATATATTATTTTATATGTATAAACATCAAACAGATTTTTCAACCATAAAGCCACATCGACTATTGTTGGCCCGATCTCTACGAAGTAATACGTCATGTTTCTCCTCGGAATAATTTAAATCAAAAGCACTTTCCACATGGTTGTATGATCTGACCGAAATAGAGCTTCTTATTCTGTTATTCTGTTAAACACAACACATAATAATATGCATTTTGCTACCAGTACATAATAAACAACTTGTTTTCTGACGCACATACCAATTGATCAAACGTCAACGGGTCATTAACCCCGTCGTGGTTGACCGATGACGTCGACATTACTGTGTAGAACAAATCAGTCGCGAAATTGAACTGCCAACGCTGAATATTGTTTGTTTAGCCATTTACCTAAATATCGAGCAGAACATAATGCTAGTATTGCTAGTAACATAATGCTAGTACAACAAAGCTTCGAGCATTAACGTATGAGTGAGCACTTTGTTAGCTAGTTTGGAATATAGCAGGAAAACGTTGTTACTAAAAGTAATCACCGTTAGTTTTTCTGGGTCCACTGCTAGACATAGGCCCGCTATTACGCCTTTTTTCTCCTTTCTCATCCCGCTGAATGAATTGATTTCACGAATTTGGTTGTCAAACATTACTGTTTCAGTTTCGTTTTTATTTTAGGTATTTAAAAATAATTTAATTATTACAAAGAGAAGTGTAAATATATTAAGTGGCGGCCTTAGTTTGCTGATATTATCTGGTGGTACTGAAGCGGTTTATACATTTAAATAGTTAAAAAGAAAAAGCAAAGACAAACACTTGAATATAATAGAAGCATAAATTATATTAATATTTAAATAAAAAGAAAACTATTGAGTCTATGACTTTCTACACAATAATGGAAAAATGTTTGAATACAAAAGCTTGAAAAGTGTGGTAACAGGGTCTTTTAAATGTCACACAGAAAAACCCCAATTTTTAGTACCTACATAAAGGGAAAAAGACCTTTACTAGAAACTTTAGTAATATTTATTATCTGCTATTACAAATGGATAATAAATATTAGTATCGGGTAGTATATTTATTATCGCGTGTGTAGGTGTCCACAACGTAGAAGTGTAAATCACGGCACAATAAGATACTACGCCTGTACGTCACCACCGCAAAAACATGGCGGATATGGTTCATGCATACGTCACATTGCATATTCTATGTTCTCAAACTTTTGTGCAACATGCTTTATTTTGTTTGGTATGGCGCATATCAAAAACACAGCCATAACGTTTTTAACAAATCTATGGATTTTTTTTGTCCCGGTATGCTCGGGTCAAAAATCGGGCTAAAAAAAATTGATCTATTTCAAATTGCTGGTCGGTTGAGTAAAATTTCTATAAGGCAGTTTTTTACATTTTTTGTAAAATTGATTTAAAATGTAATTTATGCACGAGGTCACTTACCACAACTGCTTAACGAGTTTAAAGTTTAAAAGAATATCAAAAATTTTATTTATATATATATATATATTATATAAAAGATTTCTTAATAGTTACCTGGAGTCTTATCGATTTCAATATACATATTTTTTAGTACAAAAAAAAACTCTATATCATTACATTAAACTATAAAGACACAACGTTAAATTTATTTTGGCCTCCTGTTTAGTCGACTAATCATTTCTTATAACACAAACCTGGACTAAATAATTTAGCTGTTTATACATTCCTCGCTCTACATAATGTCAAGGCTCGCCTGTGATACAACCAGGTACAATGCACTGTGTACAAAGCGATACAATCTCGGTATCCTCATGAATATTCATCGGACGCGTCGCTCATGTGTCGTTAGCTTATAATATCGTGTCCTCTGTACACACAATTATGTCAGCATAGTTCGCACCATATAATTTTTAAGGTATTAAAGGACTTTTTAGGTTGGATTCATGTATGTAACTATGTCTTTTCAGTATTAATTCCTCAGTAGAAGGTAACCGGCATCAACATCATGACAGGTGGTATTCCGTGGCCGTGCGGTGCGGCGGCAAAGAGGAGATCTCCTGCCAGGCGAGGTGTTATGCCTCGGGACCGCCGTGGTCCACTTAATTTGCGCTTCGGTTTCTATATACGCTGAACTGCCTAAGAAATTTTGATAGCGCGATGTAGAACGCGTGACGTCAGCCTTGCTTGTAGCCGTTCGATATGATCCGCTACAGCCGCATTAGACTGCCTCTGATATACTTTATCTAGGTGGTATCAGTTTTGGAGTAATAAATGGTAAAATCAAAGATTAGGGGCAGAATGACTTTGCCTGTTTCTGACAAACAATAGAAAGCAAATCTGAATGTGTAGAAGTGAGCTTCTTACGGTGCGGAGTTGCTTATGATCAAACTATCATTGTTAACTTCAACATTAAATTTGCATTATTTTCTGCCGCCACTACAGGAACTAAGGCGTCGTCTACAATGTGGATTATTGTTTTCACATTGACCCAGTGACAGGTTAGACAAGGCATCGAATTCGAGCTCTCAGTATCATAGATGTCTGACATCTAAAGCTATCACACTTTTTAGGTTGAACAAACTTCATCATCAAGTTTTTGAAGGCGCATATTAGCTAAGATGCACTTTACAAAGCGGGTTTTGCTTATAGTGGTATACACGCAAGATATATACCAAGAAAACCTTTAAATCGACACCACGCGAAAAAAGTCGCTGCCAACCGACTTGTATTAGATAAATCTAATTAATTAATTTGGTTAATATAATTGCTTAGCTGGCTTACATTCCTTATGACTGCTATGGCGAACTGCAACACATTTCATTTCTTTTATTGTATTACTTAACTTAATAGTAACTATTTATAACATGAAGTATGACATTTATCGTAGTGATGATACAAACAGTAATATGCTGTCTTTGTCTATGTCGTTTGATGTAAAAGAGACAGATGTTGTGTAATGTTTTCGACACTGTTAGAGCAGTGACGGAAACAGACGAAGGTAATAAATTACACTTTTTCCTTCCCCTCTTATTTTGTTTTTGCCTAATCACGCATAATGTTGAGTGTTATCTGACAAAGTTTGTGTCTAGTGAAGGAAGATAAGTATCACATTTAAAATTATACTAAATATTGTTACTTTTGATAATTACTAAAGATAGTTACTTAGATTGTTTTATCTCGAAAGTAGTGTTTAAGTTTAGTAAGCTTAAATATATATTATGAATATATATATGTCGCAGCCATCTGGTTAAATTAGCCACTTAATTGGGTGCCCAGGCAGATCGTTAAGTATGAAAAAAAATTATCATGTAACTGAACAAATTATTATTTAATAAAACTTGACTGTTGGTGTCTACGTTTACGAAAGAGAAACTGAACCTAACCAAACACACATGACTTATAGATTGCAATTTCTGTTTATTTCTTTTCCATACTTGACGATCTGCCTAGGCGTCCAAATAACTAGCTAATTTGACCAGATAGATGCGACATATACATCACTAAATATTAGTTGTAGTCGAATGGCACATTGCATTAGGACACGAATTAATCTGAGGCTCTACATAACCTACCTATTTATAATTATTGTATTTATTTATAGCATACATAAAAAAATATTGTTAAGTTAACAAATCTTAGGGCAAGGTGGCACACGACCACGGCTATAATTATAGGTAGATAAGAATTTCGGACAAGTATATTTTCTTGTTTCGTACCTTTCAGAGCGCGATTTTTTCCGTTGTCGGATTTAAGCTTTTAAACTTATTTTTTTACATATTCCGTTTGCTTATAAAACTGAATCTTGACAGATATCTCCCGAAGTCAAAGTTAAAAAAAACACAATGTTTTTTTTTTGCTGTAAATATAAACAAATCTCGTGTCTATACTCACTGATACGACTAAGCGTGACAAACAAACAGACAGGCATTGAAATAAGTTTTGCTTTTCTTCCCTTTTTAGTACAGAACGTTTATTTTTTTTAACGCTGTTCTGAAGTTTGTTCAATGTATTTTGTGGTCAGTAAATAACCTATGGGATGCGTTATCGCAAGGCAACACCACCGGACGCTGTGAGCCGTTTTAAAATATGGCCACCCGTTTGCTCTGGGCACAAATAGACTCGCTTTATCTACTGTTATAAAGGTTAATGACCAGGGGTTGTATGACTTAAGGGAATAAAATATCTACCCATACTATTAAAGCTCCGGATGTTAAAAAACTAATTATTAAATATCAAAACTGTAAATGCCTAAAAAGACATTTTCTAAATACTAAGTTCGAAAATTACTGAAAATAATTGGCTTAGTATTTTTGACTTCTAACTTTTTCCTCACCTTTAGCTCTGTTTTTGACTAGTTGGACTTTTATATGAAAATAGATAGAAGTTTATTTCATGTAACTTATCATATGACATTAACTATCTCAAAATAATTTAAGTCAGTTTCTAATGAATTTAGGCAATAAAGAAACTTACGAGTCTACGTTATATTAATTAAAGCATAACAAGAAACTAACAAATCTATTTTTAATTAATTACGGCATAATGTAGTTGATAGAAATCAATTTGGCCCCATTTGAGATTATCTAAAGGTAACAAACCATATAATAATATTAGGTACGCTAATTTAAATGTAACATATAGGTATCTATTGCTCTGGCATTAAATAAAAATGCCCGATATGATGGTGATCAAAAATAACAAATTCATTTAAAAAAAACTGCCATGCTTGCCACTGAGCAAAATATTTAAACTCGACTCCAACGATCAGCTTGATTCGCTCGATACTTTGTGTTATTTTTCAAATCCAGTTTAGGCAGGTAAGTACACTGCATCGAAACATTGTCCCCATAATGAGTTCTAAGCAATTTCAAATTGATAAGCTCGTTCCGTTCAGTATTACGTGATACGTATTGTTCCTCGCTGTAGGTACAATCACTGCTTGGATTGGCTAATCGAATCTGCATCGCAACTACGTTCTGGCTCCTTCAATTTAGGTAAGTGGGGCAGTACAGTCTGCAAATAAGGTATTTACTACCGGAATAATATGTACTGGTGTTGTTAAATTGTCTTAATATAATTTCAATGATTATATTTTGCAGCACTTGTGTGAAAACAATAAAATGTAGTTCTTTCTGAGTATTACAATTTTCAAGGTTAAAATAAAAGGACCAGTGTAACATAAGGTATGTTACATTAATAAACTAATTTTGTCAAACGTTTTTTATAAAAAAATATCAGATAATAAAATAAAATAAATAAAAATCGGCCAAGTGGTTTCGTACCATTATCTATAAAAATGGCAAAAAAATCACGTTTGTTTCATGGGAGCCCTCTTAAATATTTGTTTTATTTTAATTTAATTATTTATTTTTAAACTGACTGTATGAATAAATATTCTGTGCATATTTTAAGCGTCTACCTGTTGCCGTTATCAATATCGAGCAAAATATCACGTTTTTTGTATGGGAGACCCCTTAAATATTTATTTTATTCTTTTTATTGGCAACAGAAATCCATCTTCTGTGAAAATTTCAACTGTATAACTATCACGGTTCATGAGATACATCCTGGTGACAGACGGACGGACGGACGGACAGCGGAGCATTAGTAATAGGGTACCGCTAATTACCCTTCGGGTACGGAACCCTAAAAAATTAAACATTTTAGCCTTACGGATTTACTTCATATCCTTTTGAGACATTAGACAATTTTGCTGGAGTAATGCTTTTAATAATCTTAGTAGCTGGAAGACCGAGCTTTGCTCGTTTTTTAAGACAATGCCATCTATTGTCAAGTAGCTAAAGTGTTGCTGTGTCGGTAAAAATAATAGTATTATTACTCGCCTATAGATGTCAGGAAGAGTCATATTTTTCAGTTTACCATTGCCTGAAAACACGGATAAAACGATGTTTTTAAAAAAGGAAACCAAGCGAGATCGATTTTTTGCCCCCGAAACCCTCCACATTCTAAATTTCATGAAAATCGTTGGAACCGTTTCCGAGATTAGGATTATATATATAATATATTTGTTATATATTATATATATATAACAAACATATATACAAGAATTGCTCGTTTAAAGGTATTAGATTACTAATGTGTTTGCTGACGACACCTAGTATTATGAATTAAGGAGGCTGTCCACGGCGACTTTTCCAACGATACAGTTGCACGTTTCGTTAACGCGCTATTGTAGCACTACGAAATCAGGGTGTTTTTATTGCAATTTATCGCTTAAAAAGGTTGCCGTGTGCTATCGCCCTTGATGCACTGAAATAAATTAAAGTAGTTGGTGCTGACGACTCAGCTAACGTCAATATCAAAACAAAACTAGTTTGACAAAAAATTACTGCCGGAACCATTAATATAACATAATATGCTGACGTAATAACGATAAGCTGCCAAACAAGCTAACGGTCCGCCTGACGGTAAGCGGTCACCACAGTCTATGGACGCTGACAACACCAACACAATACACGCGTTGCCGATGCTTTAAAAACCAAATCACTTGTGGTTTGAAGAAGCCCACGCAGCCCAGTTTCATGTTTGACTGACAAACATCTAATAATGATCCGTGAAATTAATTACAAGGGACTGGCAGGAGTCTTTTGATTGCGCTTTCGACATTAACACAAAAGAAGTACGTACTATAACGCCCACTCATGACGTATTCGGTTTGAAATTCCTTTGCTGCTAGAAATAAACACCGCTTATATGCCAGTGAATAATGCCGGTGCTGGAGATAAGGCCTCCATTTTTATTCGTGGTGGTCCCTTTTACCCCGCATATTTAACCAAATAAAGGATTTTGCACAAATCACCACGCTGAGAGTTCAACAATAACAGGTTTCCGGGAAAATATTCATCAGGGATAATTTGAACAACTCATACCTCTGCTTTATATGAAAGCTTACATTTAACTATTCCCACTAATGTCATATCTGCCCACGCAGCATTTGTTTGTAAGAGCTTACCTTGAGTTTCCACTTGGCGGGCTTTCAATCATTCTTGATTACAACTTCGTGAAAAAGCTATGTAGGTAGGTACTGAATTACGAGGAAACATCTAAACAACAAGAACTTTTGATAATGTAAAACCAGGGAAAGAGAATGTTGGACTTCATTTTTATTTGGTTCCGTAGTTAATTAATTGGTATCTTTCTATTCATAATCTAAACTAACATATAAATGTGAAAGTATGTTTGTTAACTTCTCTTTGTCATGAAATGTTATTTAAATTGGTTCGAAAATTGAAATTGAAATTGCTGCCGGACCAATTTTTGTTTTGCTGAACGTCGTGCGACAGAGCATTTAACTGACCTAAATTTTAGCACACATGTATGATGTTAGAGAGATGGAGAAGGACATGGAAACCCTTCATCACAATCGAGAGTCCCTACAGGAATATATTTTTCTGCGGGTGATTTACAACTGCATGTTATAACGCCATCACCAGTCATAATTTTCCTATGATACCTAACTGAATACTTGCATATACTGATCAAATACAGTTATTTCCGATTAATTGTACCTTTATTTTCCAAGTACAAATTGACAATTTCTTTGTTTTATATAGGTTCAAAACGTTAAATTCTTTGTGAAAAGTCGCTACCAACATGGCTGCCGATTCCCATTTACTCAACTGTGAATAATCATCTAATAGCTCCAATTTTCCTCGCTCCACTTCTTCAAACTCGTATCCGCAAAACAATTTCACTGTGTCCCTTTCTCCTGGGCTATACTATTATTTCTAAAGCCCATCACGTACTGAACCGCACTTCAGATGGATTTTATTCCCTTTGTTGGAAATTTTACGGCTAAAAATAGGTACCTTAAGTATTAGAGTCACTTGAAACACGCTTAGTAATCAAAATCGTTGTGGTAGCACCCCGCCCGTAATTTACTATGTACCCAGTTGTTTGTGTACCACAATTGAATTTTCGATTAACTTCAGATGAAATTCAGTTTGCAATTCCAGAGTTGTATTTGTTGTAGCATAATATTCATTGGGAAAACCAATATGGGCATCGTTTCTAAATAACAATTATACTCTTATATCGTGCAAGGCTTTGATTTTATATTTTATAGAGTGTTGGACATTTATATTTTAGACTAACATATAAATCTTGTTTTCCCTAGGAGCCAATGATTTAAGGTTCAAAATCCTATCTCATTCATCTTCGAAGAAAATAGAAATTTTAAATATATTTACTTAATTTTATTACAATACTGTGATGGTGATTTGGGTGTTCTACTTTACCAGTTAGGACAGTTCCAAATTAAATGCTTAGATGGCGCTTCATAACTTTTGAATAACGTTATGGTTTGGATACACACTATCCATTATGGCGTTTTAGCATATGCCAAGATTTTGGGTTTCTACTTTTGATGTTTGTGTTTGTAATGTGTAATATGCAATATCAATATACAAAATATTATAAATGCGAAAGTAACTCTGTCTGTCTGTTACCTCTTTACTGTACCGATTTAGATGAAATTTGGCATAGCGATAGTTTGAGTCCCGGGGAAGGACATAGGCTACTTGAAAACATCAAGTGTGTTCGTTTTTTTCTATAATTGAGGACAATACCGTTGAAATCCTACACTGATAACCAAATTTAGAATGGGTAGAACCGCGGACAAGCCAGTGAATAATAATCGAAAGTGCCATACATTACGGGAGCTTTACCTTTAGAAATAAAAAGAGCAAAATCGAAGGCAATATTTAAAAATCTTATAATTGCTCATTACTTGAAGAACTAAAATAACATCACTACCTATATTTGTTTATATATATTTACTTATACGTAGTACTATTATAATTATATTTATTATACATGTGTATTTATATATGTACTTCTATTTATGTATATTTATACATACATTATTCATATATGTTATTTATGTGTAATTATTCATTTTATATGCATTATTGTATTATATATATACTTCTTAATAACTGTATCGAAACACACCTACTATACTTTGTTTAACTTTATTATTTCCTCTGACCAAAGGTTGTCTAGAAGAGATCGCTTTAAAGCGATAAGACCGCCTTTTGTTTTTCTCTATTTGTAAATATGTTTTGTTTGTAAATTTTTTTTATGTTGATGCAATTAAGTATAATAATAATAATAATAATAATAATAAAAGTATGACAATTATTTTGCAAATCCATTTAGGTACTAAGGTCTGCCTATTCAGATTTGTTTTCTTTAAAAACTGATCTACTAATTTATTGAATACTTCTTAGACTGACGTATTATGAATTAAGGGTCTTTCAGGAGAATCTAAAAGGACATATCCGTTCAGTTACGTTCCTTAAAATAAAAAGGGTACAAAAGTCTGGGATTTCGGTAAAAAACCCATTTCAGTAGATCTAAATAGCGTTGTTTAATACGGTACGGTATACAGTAGAAAATTACCTCAATGAGGTCGCGGAGATTTGGACTATGAAGTGTGTAACCTTTTGTGTATTTTTTATTCACTAAGTTCATAGCAATTCAATGCGTGGGATATAAAAAAAGTTCGGAAAACTCAACAAACTCATATCAGAAATAAAAGCGTTACTGAGGTTATCTATATACTAATGTTATTTATATATCTATATTTAAGTCCCGGTACTTTACACATAGGTATCTACTTATTCGATATGTCTTTTGTCTTAACCAATTATTCGCTTCTTCAGGTTTTTCTGACCTGGTAGACATACGAGCCCATTACGGAGCATCCAGGAAAAGACAAATCAAATGACATTGCATTATACACATACTTTTATTTAGAAATTGTTGATAATGCTTTTTAAACTATCGCGCTTTAAACACATTATTTTTATATATTTCAGGTCACTCACGAACAAAAATTTACCTTTTTTGGTTCTCGACGTTGCGACCAGGTTGCACTGGTCGTGGTCACGAGTAAACTGTTAAACTGTTACTTGTGACCACGGCCAGTGTAACCTGGCCGCAACATCGAGAACCAAAAAAGGTAAATGTTTGTTCGCGTGTGAGACCTGATTTTTTTTTTTAAATAATAAATTGTTAAAATTAAATAACTAGCAAACAGACCAAAAATATTTCTACACTAAATAGTTTTTGTTATTTTCTATGCTTTATGTAAAGATACACACTAATTTGCTTAGGCGGTGGGTTTTATTGTATGGTATTACGAACGCAGCAAGCGCCGGCCGATCAACGCTTGTACGCCACCGGCTGCGGCCGAGTCATTAGTTCGGGATTTTGTTTTTTTGAAGTGAAAACTTCTTTAGCGGCTTTGTGTACTTTTTTTGGTATGGGTAAAAAATGTTAATCTCGCGTCAGGTCACGTGTCCTGATCGTGAAAATTCGTAAGACGGATGGAGAGTAGACAGCTGGCGCGGCGTAGGAGAGGGAGTATCCCCCTCTCTTTCTACGGCGCGGCGAAAATGTATGCCTGCGCCTGCTGTTTCGTTTAGGCGGCGCAGGGCGCTTGCGCGAATGGTCGTGTGTTTATGTTACAGCGTGCTACGCGCATCCATGGATGGAGACTGCTGATGGCTCGACCGTCTGTGTAGTGGCCATACTGCTGTGTATTCGTAAAATTCGTGTATATAAAGTGTTTAAAATATGGAAATTGAACAAAGTGCATCTTTGTCTTTGTAAAATACGGAAACGGTAATGCCTCGCCTATTATAATTTTTATTTTTAGTATTCGCGATTATGAGTAGTACAGGGAGGTTGGATATGGAATTTTAATTCTGCGATGTCAAATATACTACGTCAAAAAAGTAAATAAACAAACATTATTATTTCTTGACAATGTCAAAGACATGTCTTGTGACATATTTGAGTGTTAAGCGCGAATCGTGTGTAAAGGTTTTCACTTCTGCCGGCACTCCCGGAGTGCAACTCGTTTTTTTTTTCTGTATGACTACTGCAGTTGTCTAATGCAGTCATTACCTGCTTCACCGGGCTTTTGGGCGAGACTCTGAAGGAGACGTCTCATACAACGATGAGTTTATGTAATAAGTGATGATTTTTTTAATACAAATAATTAAGTGTTACTTACATGATAAGGTGAGGTAGTAAACAAACATTGCGGAGTTAGAACAATGTGTCACATTTTTTTTTTCTGGTAGGTAGGTAATAAATAATCCTTATCAAAATCTCACATTAGCAAAAACTGACACAATCTTTTATTCATATTTTTGTGAAAACATGTCACAAAAGTATCCTGGCGTTTCTGACGGAGGGCCCGCGACTCGTTGCCTTTGACCGATGAGAGAACCCACGCTGCCGCAGCCGACGACGGGCGGACGAGCCTTAGGTTGGCGTTGCTGATCGTGGCTGGGCGCACTAATTTGCGCTCAGAAAAGTTACTGTAAGGGTTTTCATATCACCGATTCATTTACAAAAGAAAAGGTGTAAATGCTTAGCTCCACATTTGTTCTATACATTTCAAAAAGAGTTCAAAATGTTTTATTTTGTTTCAGGTACCTGTCACTACTACATACAATATCGAGAATAAATGACACGTTTTGTACGTCGACTTCAACTCACAAGCACACTGATCTGTGACACTCCCCAATAAAGTTAAGTGATAGTTTGACTACCGGCTAAATTCAGGGAGCATGCGAGGAAACAATGCACGGGCGGCGGCCACCACGGTGCATCTTATATGTCGTAGGATTTACTGTATGCAGCTCAGAAGCAATAATTACTTTTCGTCCATTTATGGACTCACTCGCGACTGTGGTACCATTTACATTTTCGGACATGTTCGACACTACTTGACGTAAATTGCGTGCGACGCTACAAGACCCAGCTTTGTGCGGTTTACAGTTTTATTTTTTTAAGCCGAATAAAATAACATAATATATGTGTAGAAAGTTAAAAAACACATTGTTTTTAAAATCTTGCTAAATATTCTAGGAAAGATAATGTTAAATAAACATAGTGTAAAGTCAGCAAAAATTGCTAAAAGGCTACAAATGCCCGGCAGAATTGAGACAAATCTAACGTCGACTCTCAAGCTAAAGTCACAAATCTAACGACGACTCTCAAGCTAAAGTCCATCAAGCCGTTTAGGCTGCAGAGCATGCCAAAGAAATATAAATACACACTCGAAAAACATAACCCTCCTTCTGGCGCAGTCGGGTAAAAAAAGAATAGGTACGTCAAACATTTTGTGACTTAAATGACTACATTAGACAAAGCACATGTATTTTCCAAAGAGTTTCTAAGTTATATCATAAGGACTCTGTTTTCCAATTAAATATGAAGCTACTAGCTTTTACCGGCGGTTTTGTTCGCCTCAGATACAAACATCGCTGTAGGATTCCTTCCCATTGATTAACTAGGATAAAAAGTAGTATTTTATGTTATTTTTCGGCCCTTAAATTATTACTATGCTTAAAATCTGGTCATCCAATAGCTCAAATGCGACATCATTTGATAGTGCACCGCGGTCACCAGCAGAAAAAAAATATTCCTTGGGAACTCTCGTTCGGTATAAAAAGTACCCTATGTCCTTCTGCATTCCTCATACTATCCCAGTGCTAAAAATCAAGTCAATTGGACGCTTAATGGTTACATTAAATAACGAACAAATAGACCTTAGTTTAGGACTCAACTCTAAATTAAATAATTTTTTACTACTTTAAATAAATTACACACTACGTAATATCAAAACGAATGAAGGTTCCTTCATTTTCTGACCCTTTCCTTTGTGTTTCATATTTAATGAATCCCAGAAATCCGATGCAATAACGTAACTCAAAAGCAAGCCAGCAGTAGTGCTAGCCACTGGTAATAAATTGTAGTACGTTGGTACGTCCGTTTGACGGGTACAGCCCCTAAATAATGGGCGGAATTTTGCACCATAGACCAGAACATAAACTATTAAAGAGACGGCAACGTCCGCTCATGATGCAATTTTATGTTCTGTTTTTGAATACTGAAACTGCTACCCAACCTTTAGTTTAACAAATGACTGCTTCAAATCGTACGCATTTACAAAGTTACTGATTTATTACGCATTTACAAAGTTACTGATTCTTTTTAAAATTATTTAGTCGTCTGCGGCTTGCGAATTAAAATGTTCTAGTAATAGAAATAAATAAATATAATAAAATAATAGATGATCCACCATATACTGGCCCAAAGGGAATTGGTGAATGTGTTCGAACAAGTGGTCACTTTAATGTCAGTTTTCAAGTCGACAATGAAACCTTTCGCTAGAATTAACGACTACTGTCATATAACATCAGCCAAAACCTTGCCTACAGAAATACGATGGAGTTCGGAAAAATATGTTAATGTGCCGTCCAATGATCTTCGATAGAATAATGTTACTGGGCCACAAGCATCTCACTGAACTGAGTCACGAGTTACTGAATGTTAGAATTGAAGATAGCAAATTGGTTAAACAAAGAAAAAAGATAGAATCCCACAGAAAAATGGCAAAAAGGTTTTGAGGGTTCCGCCATCTGTCCGTTTGTATGTCACAGACTTATAATTTGGGTAGATTCTAATGTCTAAATCTATTTTACGGAGATGTGTCTTTAGTGAACCGCCGAACATATATGTATATCCATACTAGTATTATAATCGCTTAATGTCGCGTCTGTCTGTTTGCATGTCTGTCCGTTACCTCTTCATGTTAAACCGCTATACTGATTAAGTTGAAATTTGCCATGGAGATAGCTTCAAGTCCCGGAGAAGGACATTAAGTGTGAGATGGTTTTTTTTCTATAACTGAAGAGTTGCTATTGAAATCCTACATCGATAAACGAATTTAGGGCGGGTGAAACCGCGAGCAAAAGCTAGTAATATATATGATAAGTAAGATTCTTATCTTCCGTATGTCTACGAGCCGAAGCGCCTGACTTTTTTGACATTTTTCTCATTTGGGAAATAGCAAACACTGAAGTGACAATTTAACGTGATTTACCCTCAGAGCTTAACCGAATAAAACATGGCCTGCTACTCTCGCCAATTACTCTAAGCATACGTCACATAACCATACCTATCAGGGCAAAAAATGCACATCTCAGTTGTAGTTGTATTCGAGATATACCCTACAACAACCCATTTCCTATCAGTCACAGTCTTCAGTTTGCACAATTTTAAAATTTGAGAACATAGAATGTGCAACCGTGACATAGTAAGAGCCGCGACGGCCATATTTTTGTGGGTGTGACAAATCAAGCATAGTATCTGATTGAGCTACGATTTACAGCATAAGCTGTAGATTTTAAAAAATCATTAAAGTATCTAACACTGCTTACGACGAAAACCAGACTTAATTGACCCATTTATTCATGGCCTGTAGTCGACTAAATTTCTGGCAGTAATTGTAGCAATTTCGATGATTTCTCATATAATGTACATCATAATCGTTATAATACGGAGGACGGCCACTGCTGGACATAGGCCTTCTTCATAAATTTTCAAAGCCAAATTCTCTGAGAAGTTAATTTTTTTTATTATTATTTTATGGTAATCGTCTTATTTGGTTCCATCGGACGTGCTTAACATTAAACCATAATATTAAACTTTAATTTAATAAGGACTCCGAACTAAATAAAATTATTAAGTAGTCTGGTGTAGAAATAAAGCGTCCGTTTCAGGTTAGTAAAATTATTGCACATAAAAAATATTAATTACACATAATAAAGTAGATTATATATAAAAACCTTTATGAAAATTCATTTATTCCGTTTCTTGCACCGGTTCTTCTCCAGTAGCTTCAAGTTGCTGTTCCTGTGGAGCAACTTCAGTGGGTGTTTCATGTGCAACTTCCTCAATCTTCGTTTCCTGCTGAGCATCCTCAACTGGTGTTTGTGGTTCTGTACCGGGTGCTTCAGAAGCTTTTGACTCGACTTCATCTGGAGCAACAGATTCCCCTTCTGCTCTAACACCTTCTACTTCTAAACCTGAAACGGTTTCTTCTTTTTCTGTTTCTAAATCTCCAGCCTTATCTTCAATTAGTCCTTCGCCTTGAGATGTTTCAACTATTTCACCTGGTGCCTGATCTATTTTGGGCTCTGTTACGCCTATAACGCTTCCTGCATTAGAGCGACTTTTTGCTGGTGTCACTGATGACGATGATACTTTTGTCTTAGAGGCTTCTTGTTTCTTTGTTTCTTTAACTTTCTTCTTCTTACTATCCAACGGCATGAAAAGTTTATATTCCTGAGGTAAATCGTCATCAGCATATAGATGGTCACAAAAATATATTCTTCGCAATCGAGCATTGGCATGTATTTGAACACGAAGCGTTTCTATAAACTGGCTCCCGTACGCTCTTCTAGTAAAATCTGCTAAATTAAATTGGATTTGATTCCAACCTGCTGACAAACCGATAGGCATTGTTGTACAAAATGGCTTTATTTTTGTGGTAGATTGAAAATTGGAAATTCTGAACCTTCTTCTCATGTGTTTGTCGTCCAAAATTGTGATCTCGAAAGAAAAGTATCTTTTTAGATTTTTCACTATCATCACCATAAAAGGGAGCCTGATCCCTAAAGTCTGACTGTTCTTAGGACATGATATGTATGTCATTGCAACATTGGTACTTACAATTTCGAGGACTACTGTACCTATTTCGTTGTCAGTGAGCCTTTTTATATGGCCATTTTTAACTTCCATATCCCATATTCCTAAAGGATTTGATCCACCGCTGAAAAATACTGTCAATAAACCGCTTTGATACGCGTTCTTGAACATAATTAAGCATACACTTTAAAACTATTAATTTATTATATTCGGAGCTATACAATTTGAGTGACGTAAAAAGATTATGAGTTATGAAATAATTAATGTCAACTATAAAAAAAATATTGGTAGCCAGCATTAATTTAAAACAAGGTTTTTTAACACTCGATGCATAAGTGTGTTGCACCGAATTATTTTCGTTTAATCCGCACGGGCCAACTGAACGGCACAACTATTTTTTTACCATTTTCTAAATTTTAAGCACATCTGTATATATTACTAATTTGAGTGACTTGACTCGGTTCAAAGACGGGCTGTGAGAATTGACGATTCCAAACTCACTTGTCATGGATGCCACAATAGTTGGACGAACGGAACAAAAACCCGTATCGAGCCTTTAAGTCTGAGGAGAGAATTTGCCTGGGGAATTGTTCGAAATGATGCTCACGGCTACCTACCATCGCACCGCTTGCCATAGGCAGGGAATTTATTCTAACACTTTAGAACCGAAATGGTTCAATACAATATTATGGTACAGTGCGGTTTCGGAGAAAACGTCCTCCCGCGAACGCTGGGGTTATAGAATGAGCTCTCTGCCAAGGTTTTCTCTAAGGACTACAGAATGGGGTTCTTCAAGAAAGGAGTTATTAGATTTTTGGAGGGTCGGCAAAGCGCGAGTGATCCTGTTGTTCCAAGCATCCATAGGCTACGGTCACCGCTTACCATCAGGCGGACCGTAGGCTTGTTTGCCATCTTAGTGGTATTAAAAAAAAGTTTTTTCCTGTAGTCAATTTTGCAAATTTCTGTCATATAAGGATTATGTTTCTAGACCCAGTGGTTCGGGCTGCGCCATGATATGGTAAGTTAGATTATTAGGGCCATGCTACACGGACGGTTTACCCGCCACGGGGGAAACTGTTACACAATCCAACTATACGGCAAGCAGTTTTCCTGCACATAATGTGTATTTTAAACAGTTTTAAGGCCATCTTTGTTGTCCACTATCGCCGCCATTGAATATTTTTATTTACTGTTCGTAGAAAGCGTATTTCAAAAATTTAATTGCACGAAAAATAAAACTACAGAACAATTTTTGATGTTTTTGCATATTATTATCATATTATATATAGAGATATATTATAGAAACAATACAAAACGTTCTAAAAATATCTTACAATTACATTTACATGTCACTAGCTTTTGCCAGCGGCTTCGCCCGCCCTAAATTTGGTTATCGGCATAGGATTCTTACGGCAACTCGTCAATTATAAACATAAACACAGAAGGTAAAATATTATTAAATAATACGTACCGCCCTTCCCCCTCATGACTGCCCGCCGGCCTCGCACATTATAAATGCGCGCGCAATACTTGATAATTATTTTGCAGCAACGTTATTTTAAAACTGCGATATCTCCTAAGATATTCATTGAAATCGAATGATGAACAGGGCAATTTTGTTTTAAATTAAATGCTTGTGATGAATAACGTATTTATTTGGATAAAGATTAATATCATGTTTATAAAAACACCTTCACAAATAATGCATTATTTTAGAACAAATATGGTAAGCATAAAAAAGGTTATAGTGAGCCAACCTTAAAATATAGACATATGCTGTCGCAGACTTTTTTTTAGAACTTTTCTGTAATACATGATTTTTGCGAAACTTTAACCGTTTACGCAGCGCACGCAGCAGAAGCTCTCAAAAGGATAAAAAAACCCCGATTTTGAAATATTTTTCATTAGTGCTCCGCTCCTATTTGTGTTAGCGTGATGATATATAGCCTATATATATATAGCCTTCCTTGATAAATGGGCTATCCAACACTGAAAGAATTTTTAAATCCAACCAGTAGTTCCTGAGATTAGCGCGTTCAAACAAACTCTTCAGCTTTATATATTAGTATAGATTCAATCAAATTTATGAAATATACGCTTTCTACGAACAGTAAATAAAAAATATCCAATGGCGGCGCTAGTGCGGACCGCAGGGATGGTCTTTACGGGCCTATGCTCATTCAAGTTTCTTTAAATCTCTACAATAGATCTCAGCACTCAAGTACGCTATAAAATTTATCAGCCTATAGCATATCACTGCTGGATATAAGCTTATCATAATGAACACTTTAACACCCGGTTCTCCACTTTTCAAAAAGACCTTATGATAATTTTCTTTCACTACGATTCGTTTTGGTCATGTTTTCCGTTAGATCATTAAAACGAAAGGCTATTTCAAAATGTTTTTCTTTAAATAGGTAGTAAAAATATCTTATTTTACAGAAGATTTAAGGCGAGAATCCTAATCGTATTTGTGTCATTATACAAAACTGGTAAACGATTCCGCACAAATAAACCCTTCATATAGAAAACCACAAAATTTTTTTTATATAGGTTTTTAGAATAGGATATGAAATTTCTAAGTTGACCTCTTTTTTTCTTTTAGATATAATACTGGGAACGAAGGACCTTCTCGAGCTATAAGCATCTAAAGTTGAAAATTTTATATATTTTCAGATATCTAATCTAATTGGATTAATAAAAATACATTTTCTTTTAGTCAACAAACTTTATTTTATAGTTAATTTGTGTTTAATATGTATGAGTAAAGTTGTATGAAATTTTGTTGTTATAATATAATAAAATAGTGAACTGATTCACTGAAGCTCTCGTTAAAGCTCAAGGTTGAACCGACTAAGATTTTTCCTATTTAAATTTCGCTACGCTAATTTTGACTATATACATTTCGCTATCTAAAATGTGTTATTACCAATTATATTGCTATATTTAGCATATTTACAAAAAGCATATACATTTATGAATATACTTTTAAATAACCAGAGTTTTTGTTAAATTTATACATTTTATTAATATAATAAAATCTTTAGTTATTTAACTTGCACTTGCATTTTATGGATAAATATGCTTTTTACGACTGCGATAAATAGTGATTTATATGGTTACAACGTGTTTTGAGTTGAAAAAATGTTTAAGGAGTAACGCAGTTTGTATAAAAAAAATTGGTCGGGTTCACCTTAAATGCTATTCAGATTTGGCAAAAAATGTAATTTGATTACCTACAGCTTAAGGTTTACAATTACATACTAACTGTTAATGCAATCAAAGAAATATTCAAAGTAATTCGAAAAAAAAAATTCGTCTATTGTATTGTTTATTACAATATTGTTTGTGTGCGTGTGTGCGTGTAATTACTTCAGTGAATTATTTTATTTATTTAGCCATTGATACTTCATCATTTTTGGTTTCATATAAAGGTATTTAAATAATAAATTTAGGAGCTACGGATACAAGTAGCTCTATAAATAACAGGAGCTCAGTATAATGATATTTATGTATAAATATATGTATAGGTACATCTGTGAGAAAGCGTGTGTTTAAGGTGCATATATGTCTTGTAAAAAGGGTGTAATTTAAAATATGGGTGTGTATGTCTAAGGGAGTGTGTGTGTGTGTTTTGTAAAACGTTGTAACTTACAAAAATAAGAGATATGTTTAAATAATTAAAATACTTAATATTAACGCTATTATTCTCTCAGTAGATAATAAATACCGAAGAAGAAAAGTACAATTTGCGAATTTAATTGTGTAAGTTGCATTTGTATAAGTCTTATTTCTGGACTACAACAAACCATACATAAATATAAACAGCAGATTACAAGATATAAGTCACTGTACATTAAACAGCCCTGTTTGCACTCTATCTAATTCCGCACTTTCATAAATTGTAATTGATTACATCGATTAATCGAATTAGAGTTCCTTTTAATATAAATTAAACAGCAAATCTCAAATATTTTAAATAAAATATTATTAAGTATCAATGAATTAGTTTTGTTAAATACGGAATATATATTTCGGTACTTTTTCTACCCCTACAGCGGTGTTTGGCAGAATCTTTGTTGGGCAGAAACCGGTTTGGGCAGAAACCGGTTTAGGCAGAAACTGAATTAGAAACAATCGTATTGTGGCAGAAATTGTAAAGTCGAAGACAAAACCTACCAGACTGAAACCCAAATTTTTAACTAATGGGTCTTTATAAAAAAAATTACTATGATAATATAGCAAAATTAACAAACGAAAAACACAGACAAGTTAGTCAAAATTATAGTCTAAAGATTAAATATTTGATTTTTACAGTAATATTTAAATAAGATGTATGAAAATGTATGCGAACGGTAGTCTTAAGCGATACGGGTAAGTTTTCATTCAGATTTTCATTCCTTACACGGTACAGTACTTACAGTCAAGAGAACTCTATCCAAACGCAATTTTTATCGCATTTACTGTTTGAGAAACTATTTAGTCACTATATTACCTGCAAGTCTTTGATTAGGAATACTGATTCTTGTCGAAGAAAGCGATTACTTTATTTGACTCTAAATTATTATCCTGGAGCTGGTTCTGTTGAAGCTACCACTTCTGCAGTATTAGATTCACCAGCATTTTCAGTTGATGTCTCTTTCGGTTTCTCTTCTGCTCCTGCAACGGCTGGTATACTCTCAGCTGCCTGTACCTCTGCTTCAGCAGTAACCACCTGTTGTTCTGGTGTATTTTCGTCCACTGCAGCTGTTTTCTGTTGTTCAGTTGGAATTTGTTCAGTTGGACCTTGCTCAGTTGAACCTTGTTGAGTTACAGCTTCACTGATGGTAGCTTGTTCTTCAATGACAGTTTCTTTTTCTGTTTGTGGACCTTCTGTTGCAGTTACACCTTCGGATTTTGTATCTATATCCGAATCTTCTACCTTTTCTGTAGACTTTGTTTTTGATGTAACTTCTGATGCTATTTGTTTCGATGGTGCTTTGAGAAATTCTACTTTACTTCTATTTGCTTCTGGGGTGCCTTCTTTTGTTTCAGAAGCTTCAGGTGTTTGAGGAACTTGAGCTGCTTCATTTGCTTTCGATGTGGCTTTAGATTTAGCTGCTTTACTACTTATAGGAAAATAAAGCTTATACTCAGGAGGTAATTGATCTTCAGGGATTAAAGTAGCGCTAAAATATATTCTTCTTAAGCGTATATTAGCATTAATTTTTACTTTTTGTACTTCAACAAACTGCTTTTTGTAGGCACGTTGTGTGAACTCACTCAAGTTGAACTGAATTTGATTCCATCCATCAGAAAGACAGATGGGCATAGCCGTACACAATGGTTGTATGCTCGTGGAGCTCTGGAAATTTGATACTCTAAACCTCCTTCTAGTTCCAGTATCATCAAGAATAGTTACTTCAAAAGTAAAATACTTTTTGAGATTTTTGACGATCATAACTAGAAAAGGCATAGTTATACCAAGAACAGTTTTACCTTTTGGACAAATCATATACGTTGTGCTTACATTAGTGCCACCTATTTCTAATACCATGGATCTTAAATCAGGATCTAAGGATCGTGTTATGTATCCATTTTCTGTATGTGTTTCCCAAATCGCCAAAGGCTTTGATCCAACACTATAGAATATCGAAACGATTTTTCCTTGATATGCATTTCTGTACATTTTCTTTTTTCTATGAATGCATAGCTCAAAAATTTATCGACATGCCTAATAAAATTCTTCTATACTTTATTTGACATCTGTATAAACATGAAGTTTGTTACTGAAATTTATTGGTTGTGTCTAAAATATGACTTTTATGCATAAACCACTGATAGATTACCAAACTGCTTTGTCTATATGTCTGTAATCACAGCCACTCGCTAAGAAATTCAGTTGTGACGAATAAAGAATTAAACCGAAAATCAATCCACTTTTTCATGCGTAAAAAACATGATCCCATAGGTATTATACGAAAATCGATAAAAAAGCACCACCAACGAATAACGGTAGCGCCTTCTACATAACAAAGTATTTTTGCAAAAGGTTATATAAAGTATCTGCATTCCATGGCTTTTTGTTTCTTTTGGAATGTAAAATAAAAATTAAATGTTACCAATGAACAAGTCCATATTTATATCTGTACCTACAAATATAACATACAGCGTGTAAGTTTGTATGTTCGAATGCACAACCACATTAAAAATTTTATAAGTTTTATAAAAAAAAGTTTCATACACAATATCTATATAGTCAAAGTAATAATTATTTTTTGTCTGTGTGTATGTTTGTTTGTTACCTCATTACGTAAAAACTATTTAACAAAAATAAACGTGGTTTTTATACTTGCATTGTTTTATATTTATATTATTAAATCGTGTATGATTTATTATTGACCAAGTTCTAGGCTGAGTTCCTTAAAAATTAAAACATCCCTTACATAACAGGCTCAATTTCCAAAGCCTTAAAATGAAAAGTTGCGAGCAACACCTAATATAAAATGTATTGTTTATATTAACATATATATATTCACATGGTAAAATAATTTAATACGATTGTTCTAATAGTATTCATATCTTGAATGCTAGGTGACCGCGTTTTCAGCAACAAACTTTTGGTTTTCCTAATAAAAGTTTTTATTTCACCAACCGTTTATAAAAGGCAATAAATCAATCACAATGTGTTATACTTATAGTATTTATATTCTGTGTTAGTCTTAGCTGATCGTACAAAGGGAAACTTATACGAATATGTAATAAAACCTTTAAAAGAAAAGCTCGCTTTTGCTGTGATTTATCTACCCATTTGTCATCCTCGACACTAAGAAAATATGTCACGCAAACCCACAAGTATCGCTCACACAAGCTTCGTAACGAAAATAACATTTTTGCCGTCTCTAAATCACATGACTTTTCCACTGTGTACCCTTAGAGACAGAAGCGAGCACACTGGCAAAAACCTAGAGATCGAGGACAAAGGAAAAATGAAAAAATGCCTTTTGAGTGTCGTGATAAGAACTGTACGGACGAATTTAAGACGTTGTCAGAGTACAAACACCAGGCGACGCTTTTTTAACTTTTGCTATAGATATCCGCGTCTTGCTTTTTTGTTCCGGATAAGGCATGTTTTTATACTTTAGGGGAGAGCCCCCACATGGCACGTAGTTAAGTTATCATCGCCATTTTTTGGAATTAATGACGTAGAAAACGTGTAGCCGATAACTAACGGTTGCCGGAAGAGACAATGTGATATATGATTGTGATATTTATTTTTCTCGTAAAACGGATAACTTTTACCGAAAGATAAAAAAAAAACTGATTTATCGGAGTGCTATGTTGCGTGTTTATCTAACGAGGAATAACCTTGTATCCGATACTTCTTTAGCCTCATACTTATGAGGTAAAATGAGATCCTTATGGCAACGGCCAATTATCTCGAGATCAAGTGAGATACTTTGGATCACGCACATTTATTGTATTTATTTTTTTAATATATGGTACTAAATGATTTATGTAAATTATATTACAACTGGTATAATAGACATGACAAATGCAATTAGGACAACTCACTTGCTAGTGTTATAACACAAATTCGAGTCACAGTCGAATAACAAAATACTAACCGATTTAACGACCAAGTGTAGTGGTTGGTAGTACGTTAGAGTACCGAGTTGAAAGTCCTTGGTTCTATTCCTGGTAGTTGAAATTTTGTCCTAAGACTGTTTGAGACCAAAGAGAGGCGATAGGATTAATTTCCTATCACTTTGTTAAAGAAAAAAGGAAACAAGTAAAAGGTAGACAATTCGAGCATAATTAACTGTTCGCCGCAAAAGTTAACGAACGTATGACATATTTTGTCAAACCCTCTGGGGTAAAGTGTATTGTTAGAATTATTTTATGTGTACATTACGTTATCTTAACTGCCACATGTGTTAAAATTGAATCTCAAGGATTAAGCAATTATCAGGCCACAATATTGTCATCAAAATCAAATACGTACGGCGGCAACTTTAACCAGAGACCAGCAACAAATCAGTGGTAAAGGTAAAAGCTCACTTGCTTGCTTGCTACGCTCGCTGTATTTACAAAGCTCATTGGCCGACGCACCAAGCTGCTTGCATAATATACGAACGGGTTTCGCAAGCTTTGTCGGCGTTATTTAGTACCGTCCCGTGTATTCACGCGGAAATTGGATTTGTAAAATAAGATTTTATGTAAATATTATTTATTATAAACATATAGAGCAACAAAATTATATGTACCTCTAGTAGAGTTAGATGCCAAATTTTACGCAGGACAAGGAAAGTACTCCTCTCCAAAGACTTAGGTACACTGACGAGCAAAGATAATCAGTCCTTTACATAAACGACGATATTTCATAAACTAGTAAAGATAAATAATTAAAATTAAATTTTTAAATAAATATTTATGATTAAATTCATGATTAAATACACTCCAATTTTCTTAAATATTATTTATTGTAAACATATAACGCAACAAAATTATATGCGCCTCAAGTGGAGTTAGGTACCAATTTTAACGCAGGACAAGGAAAGTACTTCTCTTCAAAGACTTAGGTACACTGACGAGTAAAAATAACTAATCCTTTACATAAACGACGATATAAACAAGGAAAAATAGTTTAGTAAAAAAGATATTGAAAAGACATTTATTGTATACATTAATAATTTAAATTTAATTAAATTAAATAAGTTGTTTAGGAAATATTATTAAGCGACTAGTTATTTCTGCTCGTCATTGTATTAAAAACACCTTGAAAATTTTTGCCTTTGACATTTTGAACTAAACCAAACAACTAACTGGACCCTAATTGAACCCGCTCTTAGGATTGGAGAGCACTGCAGTTATTTTGTTTTTCGAATAACGCAGTGTTTCATATTTTATACAGAAAGTGTTAGACTCCCGCTGGCTTGACATAGTTGTTCTAAATGCCCCTAGCAAATGTGACCGGCTGTCGTTGAGATATTGTTGACCATACTTCTGAAAATAAATAGTGTGTAGCAATATGGTCGGTTAACACGATACCAGTAAGTGATTCAAGAGCATAAAGTCGGTATAGTCTGATAAAAAAACATTGTACTGGTTGCAGTACGACAGCAAGACCAACTTGGTTCAAATCATCATAGTATGATGCTATTTATCCTACCCAGTGATACGAAAATACATTTTTTTTTTAATTAAACCAAAAATCGTCTCTGGGTTCACTTACTGGCATCCATTATCCATTATTATATTGGTATACATGTTAACCCCGTCACAATATCAAGAATTGATACTTGAATATTGATTTATATATATATACTAATTTTATTACCCTGGAGTCACGCTTGGGGCTCAACCAAGTGATATATTGTGGCCACAGCCGCTTTGTTCTTATATGATACAGTTCGCGTTTTTAGCGAGTCTAAAGGCAATTTGGTACAAAAATTAATATCAGTGTCAAATACATAAATCGAGAAAATCTAATAAATATAAAAATAAATAAAAGGACATTATTCTAAGAAATGCAGAGAAAATCGAACGATACAATGTATTTGCCTCATATTTTTCAACTCAGTGACCAGCTTAAGTCATCCAGGAAGTTTTCCTGAAAGTAATCGCTAAAGAACGAACATTGGGACAATGTATCGAAATTAATATCCGAGTCCAGGGCCGTAACAATTCGTCCGATCCGGAATTTGGATAATTAAAACGGCCCCTCAGTCGCTCGCTTACTCCACGGAGACAAGTTATTTCCGGTAAAAACTTGCATCTTTTTTCTTAGTCCTGTAGAACAGATATTATAATTAAATATTTTGAATCTAACATTTTATTTAATACCCTTGTTGATATATTTTTTTTTAATCCTAATGTAAGTCATCAAATTTGGCGGCACCGTCGCCTTTTGTATAATTTTCAAATGAATAGTGTGTAGTTGAAAATTGATCTTTTGCCACCCTCTTCAGTTGTCCGATTGCTCTAAACAATCGGTGTATAATTTTTAAGTCATAAAACGGAAAACAGAGACATAAACATACTACCCCTTTTTTGTATTAATAAGTTAACAATCAAGTGGGGATTTCCGAATTCTCAAATCCAATGCTATTCAAAGTAGTTTTCTTCTTTGGTATTCTGCAAGTTTAGTTTCTATCTTCATATCACCCACTGCGATAGAATAAAGACACAATAGAAACTCTGTCCTTATTTTTTGTTAACTTTGCTCCGCTGCCGTTGTCGTAAATAACACCGATTAGAGGGGCACTGTTGTGTATGTCGACATCGAATAAATTGTAATATATGTTTCTTTCCTGCGATCCCTACAGCAAAATCGATAGGTAGCATGGAAAGCTTCCGTTTGAAAGAAACACTTGCATCGTAACTAAACAAAAACAATTTATTTTCACAATGGACATCATTGTTGTGAAATTAAATAAAGGAGTTAATTTTTATGTAAAACTAGATGGATTCCCGCGGTTTTACACGCGCTATTTAAATTTTTCCGTCCCGCATACAAGTTTACGTCCCAATGTATAATGTATGCAGGTATGTTAAAGCGGTGATTATCTGTAGAGATAAAATATTCCTTGTTTGTAACTAAATCCCTTTATCCCTATTTCAAAAAAGTTGCATCCCATGACTTTATAGGCGATGATTTTCCTGATACGGTAAAAAACACTTTCTTTATTTTTAACCATAAGACCAAAAAGTAATATTCATGAATTTAACTTTTAATATATCAGATTTACAAGGAGCCTTAGGTACGTTATATAGGAATCCATTTTCGAAGCCCCTAACTAAAAATCAATCTTAAGATATTTCAGTTTTTTTTCTTGTAAACTTGCATTGTAGTTTAGTTGATAAAGAACAGTTCCCAAACATAGGATACTTACAACGTAGTAAAGCTTGCCAAATATAGTTCGCTTTACATTTATTTTGCGCATAGAACATGAAATTGGGTTTCTGTATTACATTTATATACATAACAATTTCCTGCCAAGAAATCCTGGCACACTCGACTACAATGTACTGTCTTGGCAATACTAAAAACATAAATATTGTTAAATTTTCACATTTTATGATACTTGTGAAGTAAGTTTTATGATGTATGTGCATACGAAGCAAACGATTTTTGACAAAGAAAAATAATCGACCGAAATATTCATAACGCTTTAAACTTCATTCAAAAAATTTTATTTACCCTAAACCTAACATTAGGGAATCAAAAATGGGCAAAGTAAATTTTCGGTTCAAAGGGGCACCATATATTTATTTCATAGACTAATAAAAAAAATAAAACAGCTTAAACTATGTAACAAATATAACCTTATTAAGTTATACCTCTTATACTCAAATTTATTATATTAAATTTTTAATTTTATAACATTTTAGATTGGCCGTTGTTTTTTTAGTCAGTTTTAGCTGAATTTGTGGTAGGAGCAGTACCTATTAACACTTATTCTTATCAATATTAAATATATCCTCATTTTCAATTTCAATAGTTTTAAGAAGAGAAAATAAAACACAAAATTATCAGTGAAGAAAAACTTTTTATTTGGTCAAACTTATTTTCGAACTCCATTGAGTTGTAATGTTTCCAAATCCCTAGAACCAGCACGAAACATATAAACAGGGGGAGCATCACAACTACCCCGAATACAAATGCTATTTTTGCATTTCAAGAGGGTTGGACACTATTTCAGGAGGAGGGAATCGGAAATCTTGTTCTGAATCATTAAGAACATTTTTCCATAGGTCGGTAAGCTCCTGACTTCACTATATGAATACCTAGTCTGTTCATTTACCTAGGATTTCAAAAGTTTAGGTCTATATTTACAGTTCACTGCCTTACTCAAAAGATTTACTATGACATTAAACAAAGACTAGTAATTTAATCATTTAGACAGTATAAATAAAGGGCGCGTCACACTGTAAAAAGTTAATGATATGTGAAGAGCTAGCAAATCCTTACTTTAATCTGTTAATAAATTTAATGACCCGAGTGTACAATTAGATAAGGGGACACATTTATTCATTCGACTTGGGTCTACAGAAAGGACTTTTCGAACTTGTAGCGTTGCGCAACATACACTAATATGTTTTTAAACTTTAAGGTTTCTTCAATGCTATTTTTTTATTAAAATATATTTTAGAATTTATAAAATTTTTGATAATAATATTGAATTTCCTCCCGCATACACTTAGATTGTGGAATGAGCTACCTGCCAAGAACTTTTCTGAGGACTATTGTATGAGGTTCTTCAAGAAAGAAGTTATTAGTTTTTTGAAGGGTCGGTAACGCACGAGCTATGCATCAGGTGTGCCCCATAGACTGCGACGAACGCTTATTATCAGACTGACTGCAAGCTAGTTTGTCACCTTAGTGGTATTTATTCAATTGTATTTCTTGGTATAGCGCTGAAATCCAAATGAGATCCCACTGGTCTGTATATTCATAATTTAAGTAAAAGTCTCAGTTCTGCTGTGTGTAACATACAATCAAGAAAATCAGACAATTCACCTATTTTGTTACTGTATTTCAGTATTTACAGCGTATTTCAGTTACTTTCATAGCTTTATGACATGGTATCCTATGCAGGGGTAATGCTGAAGATATAGACATAATATTTGTGTTAAAGGGGCAATTCATGCTATTTACAGATTGGATCTTAGGGTACATCTGAAATATAAATTTAAGGAGATAAATATTTCAACTGTCAATTCACAATACTTTTATGAAAACCTTTTGTGCTTCTATAAATATGTATATGATGTGATGAATATACTATCTATTATATTGAAAAAATATGAAAAGTAATGTTTTTTTTTTTAATAAAACACAAAAATTGTAACCGAGGCAAATTATTAGAAACTTGTAATGTTTTTGATAAGAACTGCTGAGTTTTTTTGTTGAAAACAATATCGCTAACCAATATGACTATGATAATATTTGACGATGCAAAAGAGCTACCAATATCAAAAGGGCTATTCGATTAAAGACTATTTCATTTCTTTTTTTTTTTTCATTTCAAAACCCTTCTTGAAATAATTATAACAAAAAACTATATGACAGTTTAAATAATACACTTTCTTGTCTTGGAATCAATATAAAGATTGTTAAGAAGAATGTATAAAATATAAATATGAAACATGCAAAGGTTTTTTTTTCATTTGACTACGAATTCTAAAAGTAAGTACAAAATTGAATACTTATTAAATTGAATTTCTTCATTATTATTATTGAAGTTTTGAAATTTAGTTGATAATCTTAAAAAGTCTATACTCTAGAGTCTGTAACATATGACTTATTTTTGGATCTGTTTGAAACGGTTATTACTTTTTTTAGTTTTGTTTAAAACACTAACCAATGTTTCCATTTTTTTTAATACCACTAAGGTGGCAAACAAGCCTTCGATCCGCCTCATGGTAAGTGGTCACCGTGGCCTGTGGACGCTTGCAACGGTAACTCCTCAATAATAGAAAAAAAACCTTTTCCGAGTATTGAACTATGTCAAATTTCATATTCATCGGTACAGCGGGTTAAGAGTAAAGAGGTAACAATACAGACAGACAGTAATTCTTACTTTCGCATTTATAATATTATTATCATGGATCATGAAGTTATTTCTAAGTGTTTTCTATTTCACGATTAAGCTATTAAATTAGTAGTGACTTTCAACTGCACATTGTTAGTAAAACTAAGTGTATGTATAAAAGTGCGGTAATAGCCCCAGGAGGGGCTATTACCGCCTCCACTTAATGTCCTTAATGGACCACGTGCACTTTATTGGTGAAAATTGCATTTTATGTAAAAACTAGCTTTTGCCACCGGCTCCACCCGCTTTTGGTTATCGGCGTGAGATTCTTACGTTAACTCCTTAATTGTTATACTGCTAAAGTTTACTAAAGCAAGCTATAGATCATTTAAGCTCGGTTATAGTTATTTCTGCGGGAAATTTTAAATTTTTCGGCATAAAGTCCTATACCATAAGGTCCTTCTCGGGGACTCAAACTATCTCCCAACCAAATTTCATCTAAATTGGTTTAGCGGTTTTAGAGTTGCCTTCGCATTTATATTATATTATAGCTTTTGCCCACGGTTTCACCCGCCCTAATTTCAGTTATCGGTGTAGGATTTCAATTTAATAGAAAAAATATAAATTAAGGATCACAGAAAAAAAAACCGACTCCAACTTGACGTTTTCAAGTTGCCCATGTCCTTTTCCGGGACTCAAACTATCTCTATGCTAAATTTACCCGCAGCTACACCTGCCCTAACTTCGATTATTGTCGAAAGATTTCAACGCCAACTCCTCAACTTCAAAAATAACACCGACTCACGCTTGACGTTTTAATATGCCTATGTTCTTTCTCCATGAAAAATTTCATCCTAAATGGATTGAGCGTGACAGACAGACAAACAGAGTTACTTTCGCATTCATAATAATAGTATGGATTCCAAGACCATTATGCAGTTTTTATGAGTTATTAACATTGTTTACAAAGTTACTCACTAACAAGGTAAACGCCATTTATATTAAGTAATGCGGATAATGAATACAATACATGAGGACTGTCTAGTCCATAGATATAGGATGTAAGCGTAGCGAAAAAATCATAGGTCTGTGGTCTAGACAAAAGACAATGATTCCATGATAAACTGTTTTACAGATATTGCAAAAAACTTACTACAAGAAAACACGTTGAATACATTTATTTCTTTAAATGTAATAACATAGACATATTAATTTTTTCAAAAGCACGTATTTTATTGATATTCTTAGTATATTCATTAATTTATTAGCATCTTAAGTTAAGAAATAGTGGTTTCTGATTCGCAGCGCTCGCCATCGGCAGGGAATTTATTTTTACACTTAAGAACCGAAAAGGTTGCGTACAGTACGATTTTAAAGAAACTGCCTCCCGCCAACGCTTGGGTTTTGAAATTAGTTCCCTTCCAAGAAAAGAATTTATTACATTTTTAAAGGGTTAACAACGCGCGAGTGATGGACCATATGTTGCACCGCTTACTATCACGCAGACCGCAAGCTTGTTTGCCACCTTAGTACAATTTTTTTTTTAAATATTTTTTTCGGCAAAATATGTGATGTACCGTATGTTTATAGCTTCTCCTCTGAAGAGGAGAAGAGGAGGAAGAGGAATCTGTATGGTAATGATACCAAATACATTTTCGAAGTCAAATTACGTGGCCTTAGCAATCATTATTTTAAATAAATATATATTTCCTTGGCTTCCCCAAAATGGTTCCCAAAGCCACCCTATATATTCCGAAGCGTGCAACGACACGTATTAGTAGAGTTGTCTGTAGCAGCCCGCTAGGTTTTCATCACACTTATCCCGGATTATCCCTAGTAATGGGCACATCGTGTATTTTACTTACTTTAACGAATCTTTCGACCGTCCATTGACACCGAAAAGACCGGCTTATATCCGGATTACGATTAAGAAAATTTAGGCAAATTTGTTGGAAAATTTCCTTATTTGTAGGCCTTTGCTAATTTTATGTATATCTATATACATTCAAATTTAAGAGCGCCTCTATTGAAGCAAGTATTAGATTATTTTCACAAAATTCCTCAGGTTTTTTCCACATTCTTACTACAACTACAACATACTTAGAGCGCGCATAACATTATATGAAAAAAAAAAGCGTTTTTCAAAATTATGCAATATTTTTTTATACTCATGTAGCAAACAAGCTGACGGTCCATTTGATGCCTAGGATCGCTTGCTACACCAGAATTAAAAAAAAAATGATATAGAATTAATTGTAAGTACCTACGTTTATGTTATGAAAACCTACGTTATGTATGTGTTATAACTATTTATTGTAATTTTATGGCGTTTTTACGAAATAAAAAATGCAGTCAATTGTATCACCCACTATAATGTCCGGAGAAAGCCATAATGGTAATAAATAAAAACAAAGAGCTGACTCCTCGCAGCGGGCGATCGAAAACTCAACGAGCAAGAAAGAAAAATGAAAAATGGCTTTATAATTTTTGCAATATTTTGTTGGATCGGACCACTTGAGTCACTAAATGTGCATATAGCCATAGATAATGTGCAAAGATAGTTTATACAAAGTTTGCACGGTTCTAAACAAAAAAAAAAATAAGAAAGCATTAAAACAACTTGCGTGACTAGGAAACGAACTTGGCAAAAATTTCGCATAAAATTCTTCTCTTTTTGTTCTACAATTTCAGTACGGTCATAATTTCACTATACATACATAAGCTAATAATATATAATAGGTATAACCAATTTCTTAAAAGAAGTTATTTAGTATAATTTAATTTATATTTATATCACTTATATTTATGTATAATATATAATTAGGGTTTCATACATCACCGAAAAAACGGAACCATTTTAGGATCACTTTATTGTCCGCCCGTCTGTCCGTCTCTCAAGACCCTTTTTCTCAGGAACACGAGGAGGTATCAAACTAAAATTTATATCAAATACTCAGGTCTACTGTCCCTTGAAGCCGTGTAAAAATCAAACTTCTAAGCCAACTCAATCAAAAGATACAGCCATTTATGCCGCAAATTTTCGAAACTCGCAAGGGAATCAAAACCTACTGGGTACTTCCCGTGAACTCAGAATCTTGAAATTTAGTACGGAGCAACGTCTCACAGATAAAGGAAAAATTGCGAAAACCGTAAATTTTTAGATAAATCATCAATTAATATACAACAACGTATAATAAGTTTGCACGGAACCCTCGGTGCGCGAGCCAGACTCAAAGTTGGCCGCTTGTTTTTTTTTTATTTTAGTATAAATACACATTTATTTGACATTTCCTGCTTGTTTTATAAGAGTCATTTGTAATCTGTCATATAAAAATGTTATTATAAGCACGGACGCGAAGCAGGAAGAATTTCGTTCAATGACCGGTCACTATTTATCTCTGTTGCACGCGCATAATTATTTGCCGTCGCGCTCGCATAGATGCGATGACCGACCGCTGTCATCAGAAATTACTACTATTTTGACAACAGACACAGGCTGAAAAGTAAAATGTGTGTGAAAATAAAAAGTCAATGTACGAAATTCTTTGTGCTTCGCGGCCGTGCTATATTAATAATATAAATAGACTATAGCTTAGAATCTTAAATAAGAAAATACAAAAATAGTAATTGCAAACCAGTGTCGGTAATGTTCATTTGTGGTTTTTGTTAATGTAAAGTTTTAAAGCCACGAAAAAAAGCCCAGCAAACCTGGGCCTGTATTTACTGTAAATTATAGTAATATGTGCTGTACTATTTATAATAGATTTGCAGTATTTAGGACTTCTACGCATGTGTACGTAAGAGTCTTCAAAAATTGTAAAAACATTACAAATTTATTATAAAAAAATATTTATTAATAGCAATGTCATTATAACTGAGAATTGTGTTGTCAGCTTGTACCTATCAAACTCTAGATACCTACTGTTGTAGGAATATTAGGAACAGACTTTAGTTTCCAACAAATGATGAGAATTCGTGAATACAAGGTACCGTAATACCGTAACACCAACACCACTAATGGCTTGCAAATAGCTCTGCCAATCGTCTTATACTCTTATATCATTCTGGAGTTGTTCTCTGCATAATTCAATACTTTGCTTTTTAATATTCAAGCGACATATTTGAGTCTCCTTTCAATTTTTTCCTTCAGCCTCTAGCGTACTCCTGTGTTCAGAATTTTAAAATCCTCCATTGATGTTCACTTCCTAATCCCAACATATCACCTATTTGAATTTTCTTTTTCACAAACGCCAGTGAGAAAATGTTGCCATCGATAACCTAGAGTCTCTATTCGAACGCGGCGCCAGACGATTGATTCATAGTGCAGGAGATTAAAGAAAAAAAAGAAAAAGCCAAGCTAAAAATATGTGTGTTTCGATCGAGTGTTCGAAAATAGAGCTGCAGGTTCGTTTAATATCGACATTCCTGCAACGAGGTTCGACAAATTCTGCTTGTCGCACGTACACCATTCGCGTGATATTTCATTATTGTAGCCGAGATATTGAGGCACCGATATGACAACACGTATTTGCGAGTATTTATGACCAGCAATGAATTATGATTCACGGTGATTATAAAATTTATGCCGGTGCTTTATTGGTTCTTCGTAAACTTTATTTATGTAAATTTGTTGAAACAAATTCGTTTGAATACAGCGCAATATTTCACTTAACCCAAAGTTATTTATGAAATAGATATAAATAGTGTATATATAAAATAGTGTATATAGAAAAACAGTAAAATTTAAGACAAAAGACTAATTGTGATCTATTTTTTTTTTTTCATACCACAAACAAGCTAACGATCCGCCTGATGGTAAGCGGCCACCGAAGCCTATCGAATGAAAAAGCCTCAAATGATTCGCTATAGTAAATAAATCATTAGGTTATTATATACATACATATAGTGAGTATATTTGAAGTTGGATACCAGCAAAACATATTGATCATATTAATATGTCTGCCTGCAAATTTTTGCTATCCGATTTCAAGGAGAACGGTTCGCTCAATATTCTTTAGCTTTTTTTATTATAGTCCAATCATAACATAAATTTGCTGCTGAAAAAGCTGTCATAGCCATTTTTTACTAACTATTTTTTGTGGTTTTAGGATGTATTGGCACCTCTTCCAAAAGCTTATTTAGAAAAATTACTAATAAAGGTTTTTAGGAGCGCTTACCTTTGTAACCAAATTTATTTCGACCTTTATCGACTGGACTATAAGCTAAATGCACGCCAATAAAACATCACAGTTTTGCCTTCATTATGCTAGCTAATAGGTAACTAGCTTTTGTCTGCTACTTTGCCTGAAATAAAGTAAAACAATAGTCGAATATATAATTTTATTTAATTATCACTTATTTTATTTTCATTAGACTATAAAGCATCCCTTATGTTGAAGTTTGATTTTACCCTTTTAATTGACAACAACCACACAAGTATAATTTTGCGTTTCGTTGTAATAAAGCAGAATGTAGGAAAGTCTATTTTTACCTAATTTTGATTAACATAACTATGAATTAATGGAATTTTAATAATTTAATTTAAAACAAGATATAAAAAAATCTGGGTTTTTGTGCAAGTAAAAACAGCTAATTATTTGGTCACAAGTCATTATATACCTGTATTATAAATAAAAGAAGTTGGTTAATTCCAACAGATTGTTTGCAGTTATCACTGCACTTATTGACGATTCCACTACTCTAATCTTAACCCCCTTAAGACCATGCAGCCACGATTATTTTTTTCTAAAAGATTGCTTTTGTTTTAATAGGTGTCTGTTGATAAAGATGATAAAAAAATAAAATATTATTACACATAGTATTATAGGACTAAGCATTAATCAAAGTAATAAATGACTCAATACATGGTTAAATTAAGAAGAAGTAAAATTTTAACTAATCAATAACTTTTATAGCGAAAAAACATTTTCATTCAAGAAAAGCTCTTGCAATTCATTAGCTACGAGACAAGTACACTCAGTTGTAAAAATGCGTTTATAGCTCGAAGGGTAAACTCACATGCAGGCAATTTTGTGATTCAGTGACTCACACATTTACATTATCATAAACTGTCAATATCAACCTTAAGCCAAGAACATTGGCCTTCTTCTTCTTTCTTTCTTCTTTTTGTTCTTCTTGATGTTAATTATTACAACATATGCGTCTTATTGGTACCTGTAATACAAACATTCAATTTTTAAATGAATAGACGCCATATTAGACTCGCCATTTTTAATTTAAAAAAACTGATAAAATATTTTATTATTGCCCCCTCATAAACCCAACGGAAATAAGTTTTATTTAAACCAAAAAAAAAGACGCCATATTGAATTCGCATTCTTAAATTAAAAAAAAAAACAATCAATAAACTGATGAGACATATAATAAAAGCACCGTCGGAAAACCAATAAGTTTTTGCCAAAAAGTGGACGCCATATTGTACTTGCCATCTTAAATTTTTAAAATCAAATAAAGATTTGAATTTAGCGCCTTTCGGAGCCTAAAAAGCTTAGTTTCATTAAAATCGAATATTTTGTTAAAAAAAAAATTGTACTAACGTTTGTTTTCAATACGATTTGTTCGACTTTTTGACTTATTTAAAGGTCGTAATTGCACATTAGAATTTATCGTTGTGTTTTTAATTAAAAAGTTTCATATTAATACATACATGGTTTCGATACTAATTAAGAAGTGTAAATAACAAATATTTTACAAAGAGATTCCATTGGTACTTAACTTCTTGACGGTAGAACGTATCAAGTATTTGGTGTCTGCCGACCCCTCTGTAAAACAAGCGTGATTTTATCTTTCAGTGTGTGTAAGATTGTATAGGATTTTTTATATACCATTAAAGTGACATTAAACGGTCCGCCTGATGGTAAGCGGTCACTAAAACCTATGGACGCTTGTTACACCTGGGGCATTATTCAAAAATCTAATAAGTTATTTAACTTCTTTCTTGAAGAACCTTATACTATAGTCCTTAGAGATAAACTAAACAGGGAGCTCATTCTACAACATAAGCGTTCGCAGAAGGAAGTTTCCCTGAAACCGCACTGTACGCGACCATTTAGGTTCTAAAGTGTGAGAATGAATTCACTGCCGATGGCGAGCGGTGCAATGGTAGAAATTGCCGTGGGCATAATTTCAAATAATTCCCCACAACACATCCCATTGTACAACAGATGCGGTAGAACACACACAGGGAGGCAAAGTCTTTACAAAAGTTAAGAAAATGGCACCGTTAATTTTGACAGGGTTTCTACATGGTGCACCCTGATTTGTTTAGTTTAGATTTGTAGACTTCTGTAAGATTCCTATATATTTTATTTATTTGTCACTTAATATTGTATAAAGGTGTTACTGTAAAGGTTTGTAAGTTTTCCTCTTTGCAATTCAAAAATCATTACTAATTGGCCTCGTTTTACGACTTTTTGAGACGCAACAGAAAAAGTTTTCTGCGAAACCATCATTAGAAAAACACTTTTCACACCAAAAAAAGAACGATCTTTCCTTCAAATCACAGGCAAAACGAGTCTTTAACCTGAGATTGGCACCCACTTACTCAATTAAATGTCTACCAGGTAACGTGAAATTTTCTACGGTAATTGGCCAAATTTTTCCGCTCGCTAGTCGGCAGAATCTGGGCCGTAAATATGAGGCAATTACCGCTCTCATTTCACGCCTCTCAAATTCACTGATAACTAAAAATCTAACCTGAGGTAGGTATTCCTTTATCACATCACTCTATATTTTTCGTAAATTATGCCTATATAATTTATTCATTAGTTTATTAACCAAATGAATATTTTAATAATTTTAACATAAATTACCAAGAGATAAATTTTAGTTTTTCGAATTTATTTACTGTTAAACAATGTTTTTTTCTGAAATGCATCTATGTGAATTTTCAGACTAAGACATTTTAATTGGCCCTCATCTTAACGCTTCGGAAATTTTATATAATACATAGTTATATACGTAGTTTCGACCGATACTTTTCTTACTTTCAGGCATTGCAGAACTAAAAAAACGAAAAACTTTCATTCTATCAGTTTTAAAATTGAACTGACACGGTCTTTTAAAGCTAAAATTTGTTGCATCGAAAATATAGAAGTGATTACTAAAAAGATTTTTTGAAAATTTAATTTTCACGTTATGAAAAAAAATCTCTAATTCAATCCGAATTAGTCACAAAACCTTCAGACGTAACATCTGCACGTCCGACACGTTTTGACATAAAAAAATAATTACATTATCATTATATTCGGAGCAGTGAACCGACCCCAGTTTTATGAACAGAGCCGAGCTTTTCGGCCAGCTTTTCGGCTACGTTGTGAAAGCTTTTCGTTGGCGAGAGTCAGTTATGAATTTCAGATTTACGGAGCTCTCTGATTATATTACTTTCTACTGGAATCATAGCAGAGTTGTTGCTAAAAGAATTGTTGCTTTAAACTAAAAATATTATTATGGCAAATGAAGAATAAACAAACATGGATATTATGATTGTGATTATCACATTTAACTTTCTATATATTAACTAGCTGTCCCGGCGAACGTTGTTCCGCTGCCGTCCCTCTGTACCCGGCGAAAGTTGGTTTTTACCTATAGTGCCCGAGTCCGGCTCGCACTTGACATATCGAGATAAAAACTATCCTATCTTTTAAGTTGGATCAAATAACAGATATTTACGAAGTTTGATCAAAATCGGTTCAGTAGTTTAGGAGTCCATTGAGGACAAACATTGTGACACGAGATTTATATATATTAAGATAAGATTATACGTAAACAATATCAACTGTTATAGTCGGTAACAATAATATAAATTAAACTAGCTTATTTTCTCATATTAAAAATAATAGAGATGCTACTAAAAAAAAAAAGCTTGCTTGCTTGTCCAAAGAACCGTAAACCTATCTAAGTATTCATATCATGTTTAACTTGATAACTAATAACGGACACCAAATTATCCTATAAGTTGTCGGTTTTTTTTTCCTTTTAAGGTATAAAATCTAAAAAGGGGACAAAGTAGGCAGGCATCGAGCCATATAGTATAGTCCAAACAAAAGCCGACTAGGATTTAATGTTGAAAAACTAAGCATTTATTTAAGTAAAACTTCTCTAGCCGTCTCTAAGTAAACAATGTTCGGTGCAGTCTGAAGTTTTGCAGCATTTTGTGACGCATTTTTTACAGAAATTTGGATGGAGGTTGTTTACTTTGAATTTAGAACCATGTCCCATTTTACTATTTGAATTTAAACTCAAAATATTTTTTAATTAGACGTTTACGGCCTTGGCATGAATTTTGTCACGAGAAAAGACACACTCAACCAATACTTCCTGCCAAATTCAGTGTACCTTATACTTCAAGTGGTCCAGGATTATGTCTACCGTTGGACATACAATCCAATCCAACTCAGCTGGGCCGGAACATATTCTATAAGGAAGCCAAAAGGAGGGTCGTGTCGGAGTTGGCAGCGTTTGGTGGCAAGCATCGTTCAGCCTTCTTGTCTCCTATACCTCAGAGTCTGAGGACTTTGACCAGTTCGGCCTACTTGGATGACCTATACTGCCAGGGGGCACTTCCAACAGGGCCAGTCCACAAGCGCGCGCAAGGGCTTGAATCTTAAACGAAAAAATCTGGATGAGAACCAAAGACACTGACATAGCGTCGAGAATCAGCAAGGTAAAGAGCAGTCGCGTCTTGGAGTGGAGACTGCGTATTGGAAGGCGAAGCGTGGTATACCCTACAGCTGGACTGATGACATTAGGCCGGTAGCTGGTAGTAGGGGAAGCTGGCTGCGTAAGACCGTGAGCGTGTGATGATTATACTTGAATGCATGTGAGTGAACAATAGACATAGAGAATTTGACAAAAGATTTCCTAGCTAGCTGTGCGAACCCGTGGTTTCTTGTCTCATTCTATCATGTTTTAATAAAGATAAACAACTAAATGGCAGACGTTGATTGCAAGAGATAAGGGACCACAAGTTTGCTTTGTCTCTTTCTAAAGGATGGCCAATTTTGTGCAGCTTTTGTGAAGTCCATAGGACAGGTAACAAATATGATGTGAACACAACAAACTGTATTTTTAAGAAATATTTATAAGCGACTTAAAGAAATCTATAACATCGCTAGATACGATTCTTGATTAAAACACTAAGGTACATAAAATAGTCGTTTCTCAGTCAAAATAAAGCACTGACTTTACCTTTCAGTCTTTAAATTGTTCGTGCAAGACTAAATTCCGTCAGGGCATGTAAACCTGGCACCGATGGCGGGACGCACAGCAATTTCCGCGACCAATCGACTGTGAACAAGCAACCGCCATTTTTAAACCACAGCTTTACCACTGTTTTTCCAACACACATACAAATTCAATACACACATACGCATAGCTATCGGCAGCGAAGCGATTGTTGAGGAATTGAAAACTGGGGTGGAGCGAGGGAGTCCGGCTTGCCTTCACATGTCTGTTTTGATTTTATTGAATCGTGATTTTAAAAATAAGAGTTTTATATCGGAATATAGATCACCATTTTAATATTAAATTATATGAATATTTTGTAAGCAGTTAACTAAGTTCAGTAGTTACAAAGATGAACATTCATATTGAATGTAATGTAAATTTAGTCTTTTAAACCATAAAAATTTTTAGACTCATTATAAATCTTATCGACTGACTTTTCCACTAACGTTTGCACGGCCTAACGAAATAATTTATAAATAGTAAATTGTGTATTAAGGGCGGTAAGAAGAAGACTAATAACGAGAGACTATTTAGAAGCCTTAGGCCGAAGGTCGACGGCTTTAATGACTCGAGTTTGTAATTTCCGTACCGCCCTCTCCCGTGTTACACACCATGTTTTTCATTACATTTGCGAGTAAACAAATAAAAATATAAGATAAATAAATAAACTCACTAAAACACAATTAAAGTGGCGCGTGATTGAAGTAAAGAAAACATTGCCACCGTCAGATGTTGCTAGATATCTAGAGAATTTACGAATGAAAATTTTTGGCCGAAGTTAAAACATACTTTAACATACAAAACGTATTTTAAACAACAGTACAGGCTTTATACATACAATAGAATAGGCGACATTATCGACCAAGGGTTGTATTAACGTGCGCTTTGCTTAGAAAAAGTAAAATTTTACAAAGATAAAGTCCATGGGAGAAATCAGGGTCTTAGCACCCGTGAATGATATGAAAAATGAATTGCAATTATAATTACTTTCTTTTTTTGAAAAATGAATTGTTACATTAATAATTATTAATGTAACAATTTTAGTATCATTATTATATGGTAGTACTTATGCTTAGTTAAAAATGACATGCAAGTTAACTTTGACAAATTAAATACATATTAATATAAGTATGTGTATATATAAATATCTATTATAATGTTAAGTCAACAAATTGTTTAG
Organism: Apoda limacodes; assembly: GCA_946406115.1. Taxonomy (NCBI): domain Eukaryota; kingdom Metazoa; phylum Arthropoda; class Insecta; order Lepidoptera; family Limacodidae; genus Apoda; species Apoda limacodes. The sequence continues at coordinate 10,125,050 of OX291541.1, forward strand.
CAGTGTAATAATCCTGCTTATAATAAATAGCATACAGTTTTGAAATAGGTCAGGTTTTTTCCTAACAAAATAATTTTCTAACATTAAAATTTAGCTCCCCAAATTCAGAACAGTATTTGAAGGACGAATGTAGGCGTGTATTATACTTCGTTGATTACTATCTCCATCTTGGAAAATTACAAGAAAGGTTCCTCTTTATACAACCAAGCTTTTTCATCTTAACGTAATCAGCTAAAACCCATATCTTTTTACCATTGTAAAGAAATATTGCGAAATATATTAAACAAATAAATTGAAAAACGTATTTCGAATCAAATATGCGTTGAAAACAAAACCATTTGAAAAGAAGCTTCCGAAAATATCCGGCGGCGACTGGGGGTTAAAAGGCAAGTGGGTCGAAGACACGATAACGCCGACGGCTGTGGGGTTGAAAATCTAATTTGCAAATGCATTTCCTGCCTTTCAGGTCTTAGTGACGTGTACTCTGTTTTGCATTTTTAAACAACGTACACCGAGATTTGGAAGTGGTGTTGTCTATTTTTAAGGTTGACGAAGCAATTTGAAAAGGGTCTTTGGACCCATGACACGTAAAAAAGAAATAAAAGTAAACCTTTTTAGAGATTAAGGATACATTTTTAAGAAAAAAAACTTCTATTAAATAGGATGTTGCTTTTGAAAACCAATGTTTAGTGAGCTTTATAGCAAAAACATGTTGCTAAAAATATACTTACATAGGTACTAACTCAAATTGGAAAATATAATGGGTAACTATTTCAAATTACGTTAAAAGCAATTTAGTCGTTAAGGGTATAGTTAGATCTTTTTAGGGTTCCGTAGTCAACTGGAAACCTCTCTAGTTTTGGTATGCTCGTTTATTCTTAGTCTGTAGTTATATCACAGTCTTCGCACTTATTTTTATCAATCGAGATTAAGATATGAAAAAAATAACTCACAAAACCCATAAAAATAGCAAATACCCCTTTAAACGTATCAAAAGGCCATTAAAACTTTCTTGATTTTAACCCTTCAATTGGGAGTCATTGCTTTAAAAGTTCTGGTCTATTTTCTAATCCTTAGATCTAGAAATCTATACAGAACTACATCGTTACATTCTAAGTTACTGTTATTATCTATGAAATTAAAAGTGATTTTGTATTATAATAAAATAGAGTTATTATTATAAATCAGCCGTTTCGGTTCCTGTCTCGCGCTTTGAAGGGCGGAGTCAAGAAGTCTTTTTTTAATTTCTCAAGTAGATTGTTCGTTCACACCACAGGCTTTTTGGTGAAAGAGAACATCGTAAGAAAACCTTCATACTTTAAAAAGACGTATGTGAAATCCATAATCCTCTCTTTTCTTCGATAGGAGGTCACAGTAAGCCAGAGATTGAAAAAAACATTTTTAACCCCTTTTCACCCCACCATTTCTCGGTCTTTCTTTCCTATAATGTACCTGTTAACCTTTTAAAATTATAAATTTATTTTTATATTTATAATGGCTAGCTTTTTGTCCGGCAGACGCATACGAACCGTAGTTGACGGTAGTTGCTCTGATAGCATGGACATTAATGCTGGTGTCCCGCAAGGCTCTGTGCTGTCCCCTACGGTCTTTCTACTGCATATCAATGACATTTTATCCATCAACAACATTAATTGCTATGCAGATGACAGTACTGGAGACGCTTATTACACGGGTCATGCAAACATCCCTCGTTCCGTTGTGGGAGAAAACCGCGGAGAACTTGTGTCTCAAATCGATACCACACTGTCCAAGGTCTCTGACTGCGGAGGGGCAAACTTGGTCCGATTCAACCCTACAAAGACACAAGTCTGCGCGTTCACCGCTAAGAAAACCCCTGCTAAGAAAAACTGTAGTCCCACAATTCCTGAACACTCCCCTCTCCATCTCCAAGAGCATTGGGATCCTTGGTGTCGACATCTCCAGCGATGTTCAGTTACGAGATCATTTACCAGGTAAGGTGAAGCTGGCGGCCAAAAAACTAGGTGTACTCAACAGAGCGAGGTAGTACTTCACGTCGGGGCAGAGGTTGCTGCTTTACAAGTCGCAGGATCGGCCCCATATGGAGTACTGCTGCCATCTCTGGGTGGGTGCACCTGGATACCAGCTTGGACCTTTTGACTTGGTTCAACGACGGGCTGTGAGAATTGTCAATGATCCCAAACTTACATGCCGTATCGAACCCTTAAGTCTGATGAGGGACTTTGCCTCCCTGTGTGTGTTCTACCGCTTGTACAATGGGATGTGTTCTGAGGAATTGTTTAAAATGATGCCCACGGCTACTTTCTACCATCGCACCGCTCGCCATAGGCAGGGAATTTATTCTCATACTTTAGAAATACTTTAAAACCATTTCGGACGCGTACAGTGCGGTTTCAGAGAAACTTTCTCCCGCGAACGCTTGGGTTGTGGAATGAGCTCCCTGCCAAGGTTTTCTCTAAGGACTACAGTATTGGGTTCTTTAAAAAAGAAGATATTGGATTTTTTAAGGGTCGGCAACGCGCGAGTGATACCCTTGGTGTAGCAAGCGTCCATAGGCCACGGTGATCGATTACCATCAGGCGGTTTGTTCCCAAATCGGATTCCGAGTGAACTACTTGGAGATCCGAACTGATGTAAAAGTTTCGTGGTGAATATTTTGCAAATTCTACGGAGCAGAGGCTTACCAGTAAGCCTAAAACACATTCTTAGTATTGCTGTTAGAACATAGGCTTAAGCACAGAAAGGTTAGGGCCGTACCTCACAATATTTTGTCTTTTTGAGAACAAGCTAGTTTGTCACGGTGAAACAGTTTTAATCCTATCATCTGCATATGTATATGCTCTTGGCCAGTTTTTTGTTACAGAACTGGAAATTTGTTGTACCTACTACATATTTTTATCACACGCCACAAAGTAAAATTAGTAAAAAAATATCATATCCACTGCTAGACATAGGCTTCATCAGACTTTCTCTACGGCGTACGGCTGCTTCCGGCAACCTTCACAACATCATCAACCCATCTGGCGGAGGGCATAATACGCTGCGCTTTTTGGTGCGCGGCCGCTCTTTGAGAAAACTCAACCTCCATCGCCCATCGGTTTATTTAATTATGTTCCCTATACACTGCCGCTTCAGTTTTGCTTCATTTATTAAGCCACATTGTTAACTGTACTGAGGGACTGAGACCGTTCTCCCTCCGATATCCTCATTTCTGATTCAATCATCATCAATTGATTCTGCTAGTGTCTTCAATTAATATTAAGTACCTGGAGGACCGAGCTTTGCTCGTTTCTTTTTAAACAACGCCAGCGTAACCTAGCTAGATCAATTTATCATCCCCGAAACCCCCTGCATACTAAATTTCAAGAAAATCGTTTCCGAGATTTTGATTATTTATATATATATACATATATACAAGAATTGATCGTTTAAAGGTATTAGATTATTGTTTATTTATTGAAAGCGTAAATAAGTACTTTTAAAATGTGAAAACTTTGTTACTTACACGTTTTAAAAAAATTCAGTCGTTGTCACGTACATTTACGAATATTTTTCACATAAAATAAATTGCTCTTTTTTAAAGCTGAACGTAAATGATAAGCTATTATAATAATAATAAGTATCAAAAAAATCTTCGAAGTAAAATCATAAAACAGGTGCAATCTAGGCATTTAAGACTTGAGTTAACTTCTCAATTTGATAAAAAATATTTTACATATACGTTAGGAATTTCAGTGAAAGTTGTTTTTCCTCCGATAAATGACTTTTTGTGATATAATATTTAAAAGTAGCGTTTAAACCTTAAAGCCAAACTAGAACTTTGGTGAAAATACGTGGCAAAGCAGTCATTATCATTGGTAGGTATACATATACTGCTAAACATATACCTCCTTTATATGTTTCCATGATGATTTCCTGCGGCTCTGCCTAAACCCCCAAGACAGAACACCGAACAGACATAACTAACTAAATTATAGTCTGTTTAGAATTGAAATTTAATAATCGTATCGTATAATAAACCAACATTATCTTGTTGACGACTTTGAAAACGATCTAAAATTTGTAAATTGTAAATTGTGAAAACCATATCTTTTGTCTGTCACTTGATTCACTTCACTTCACTCAATAATTTGTGCTTGTATTTCAAAAACACTAGATATTTTTGTTTCGGGTCCCCTTTTTTGAAAATTTGACTTTTGTAACAAGTGTTTGAAGTGAAGACCTGATGTGGTTTGGGAACACTTGAATAGCCAATACAAAACTTACTTACCACACTAACTCTTATACAATCATTTATATAAGTAGTTCATCCATACTTACAGAATGTCAACCCATAGTTAAGGTTACTATTTATCCATTTATCCATATCTACACAATGTCAACCTAATTTAACTTAATACAATACTTACATTTTCATTTATAAATGCTGTACTAGTAACCTAAACCCATTAACTTGTTTGATAAGAAAACATATTATGCTAATCATATTTTTGTAATATGAACATATTTTCAGTTACATTCGTCTATCGAAAACGATAAGTAAGTTTAGTAAGTACTAAGATTAGTGTAGGAAGTCGGTCGTGGTCAGTCATTGGGTAGGTGGGTTTTTTATAGCTCCTCTGTACTCCAGAGGGCACGTAAAACCGCGTCGGTCATATGACAGCAATATTCCATCCAAGTCAGACCTAAGGCTAGAAATAATCTAACAGTCAATCCATATTGAGCCCGCGTGATAGACTATGGCCTAAGTCTATATTGTCGAAGCCGAAAACAAAACTTGTACCCCTATATAGAAATATAGAATGTTTGAGGAAACATCAACAAATTTCATCAAAATAAGACTTTCTCAAATACTTATTATAGGGAATCAGAATATCTCAATTCACAAATATCAGTGTTTATGAAAAGATGTTGAAAATATAAAATTGTCAGAAAGCCATGAGGGTATCGATCAGCTTCACATTATCAAGGGAGTACATCATGTAACAAAACGTGCGTCTTCCGCAGTCCGCTTAATATCACCGATTGGCGGAATTTCGCCGAAATTCGGCAGTATTCACGCGCCATTGCCGCCGGAAATTACGTTGATGTGGAAACGGCCTTTTGTGTATCACTTGTACATTTTATCGATTTGATCGTTAATAGAACATCTCATGTTTTAAAAAAAAACCGGCTTCGTTATTACGAAATACACTTTTGTATATTCACAAAGAATTGACATAAAACTTAATACCAATATCTTTAATTCTGAAACATACTGTTTAGAAAAAAAAAAATCTTTTATACGTCGATATAATCACGTAAACCTAATCTTTAAAATTAAAATTCAACTTTGATACATTTACGTTAGTAATTGATCTACTTCGTTTATGACTTTTTTTTGTACATTGCGTAATTTGAACTTTTAAATTATCCAAAACGTTTTTTAAAAACTTCTGTAAAAAGAGAAAAACGTTTCGAAAAGCGTAAAACAGAATTTATGTTCGTAATCGTCAGAAAAGAATTTTCTCCCATCCACTGCCATTATTATTTACAAAAACCCTAATGGATTTCACATGTTCGGATCAACTCGATATAGCAAAAAAAGTCGCGTGTCCTTCTTTGAGTCACGCAGACATTTCACAAGTGTCAGTGTATTGTCACATTTCCGAGACGTGTCACAAATAATAGAATTAATGTCACGTTGAATTATTCGGTAAGCTTAAGCAGTCATCTGAGATGGCACGGGTGTCTTTCGAAAGCTCCAGGATTACTTACTTACGTCTGAAACAGATGCTGTGACCGAAATGTATCAGGTGGAAACAGTATTGATAAAACCAATTTTACGAACATGAATATTGCGTGTTAGCTTTTGTTGTAAGTTTTGAGGATAATTAAGATCCTAAACTTTGTTCATTAAGTCAAAATATCAAAGAAACTTCTACTGACATCCGTTTATAAATATATAAAACATTTAAAATTTACAAACATGTAAATTTCCAGCTTAGTTAACATTTTTCGTCGTCGCCTCAGTTGTTAAAAACCCCACTGGAGGAGCACAGGCTCCTTGAAAGAGGCTTGGGCCATAGTTTACCAGGCTGGCCATGGGCTGGCCTGGAGGCCTACAACTGATATCAGTTTCAATCCTAATCCAGTTTCAATACAATTTCGTGACAAGCTTAATAATTGGATTGAAATTGGGATTGCACACATTTCGGAATCACAAATCACAAAATAAAAAAATAATACTAAAACTAATAAAAATTTTAGTGAAAGTAAAATCTTCGTACCGTTTTTTTTTTTTTTTTTTTTATATTATAATGGGCTCGCACGGTCTTAGCAGACCATTTATGCATTTGCCAGAGTCAAAGTAAATTATATTATATCGTATCGTGGCGCGGGTGTCCTCGTTTTCAAGTCCCAAGATTGGGCGGGAGACTTGGTGTGGATCCTCAGACATTGCACGTCATGTTTTCTTCTTATTTCTTTATAATTCACTATTCATGAGCCTTCGCTGCACAATTGTTAACACGCTTTCGTAAAACTTTGCTAAAATATATACATCGAAAGTCACTAAATGAATTTAGAAAAATTAACAGAAAAAAACACCACTCCTTCTTAAGATTCGCGCCAAAACTCCTAGCGATATTTTTGTTTTGTTGATTTAGAATTTTGACATTTCTTTTCACAGATCTTCGAACCTAATTTCACTCTCGATTCGATGGCTCAAAGAGTACTGATTCTTAATATTTGTATCGGATTTTAGTCCCGAAATTGGCCACCAACGTTCAAAAGTACCAATTTAGTAGATTTCTCGACCGCCGTAGAATTTTACGATTAAAACTGATATCAGTTGTAAGCCTGCTGATGCGGGTTGGTTGTCGAGCTAGTGGCTACTAGACGGTAAGTTTTCAAGCCCATGCAGCTTTTGACTTGGCTTAACGACTGCTGTCATAACAAACAGCAGAACCGACGGTTTTACGTGTCCCTGAAACACGAAGAAGCACAGGAAAAAGTACCTCTAAGCGGTCACCAATCCAAATAGTGACCAAGCCCGTAGTTGCTTAACTTCGCATATCATTTCCGTTAGACAAATGTTACCACTTCTTGAATGAATGCCTAAGTGGCGGAGGTTCAAGCCCAGCGTGTACCAATGAGTCTTTTTCTTAATTTCCAAAGTATATTGATTATTCACACCACTGACTTTTCGGTGAAGGAAAACATCGTGAGGAAACATGCATATAGTCGTAGCCGCACTGGGCCCGCTTGTGTACTTTAGTCCAAATCACCCTTGCTGAAGATAGGCTGTGCTCCAACAGTGGGGACGTATAAGGCTAATAAGGTATATTTGTTTTCTGATAACGCTTTCTTGTAGGTATAAAAAACCATAAGGGGAATACTTATCTAACTGATTCTATGATAATTACTAAAATATTCTTTAAGACGGTATTCTACTGTATACTTAATATTATCCTGCCCCTTTCCTATAATACTCCGAGCTCTTTTTTCGATTGTAAAGCCCTTATAAATATAGGATAAATTTATTGTTGTTTGAAAATTTGTCACATTCACAGATTTATTTGATGAGTGTCAATTTTTTTCCTTATAATTACTTCTATTTATTTGAAGCTAGTTAGTTGGTTCAAGTTAATTGCGGATTAGAACCTTTAAAATGCACTTTAAACCAAAACCAGCTTTTCGCAAACTTTGTCACATTCACAGATTTATTTGATGAGTGACAATTTTTTTCCTTATAATTGAACTATGGCAGAGTTTATATAGAAAGACTCGGCAATGCATCCACCGATGGACAAACTACGGAGCAAACTGAGGTTTTGTTTATGCCCATCTGTCGCCACATGCAGGGATCTCGTCTCCTATGACGACTGAACCTCTTCTTCTCCCGGAATCTAGAGAGTTAATGACGCAAAAATAAAAAGACCATCGCTTCCGCCTAACTAAGCCCAACTCAGCTTACGACCTAGCATTTATATACAGTATATGTGGCAGTGATACAAACTGACTGCCCAACTATGTACTAAGATCATCTTAAGGCCTGTCAACCACTGCAGTTGATTTCTGAGGACCAAATACTTCAAAAAGTCAGGCAGTAGATAGATGTGTTTATAAATAGACTGGATTCTAGCACAAGCTCAGCTTGGTCTACAACCCAGCAATGCCTGCCTGAAGGCACAGCAAAGTGACTACCGAGGCCGCCTACATCTAATGATGGTCTCTAAGAATAGAGTCCACTCAAAACAGCCTACTTGTACCTTACATATCCAACAATGCATGCTGTTTGCACAGTAACGTGCCTACCGAGGTCGCCTACATCTGATGATGGTCTCTAAGAATAGAGTCCACTCGAAACAGCCCACTGGTTGCTTACATATCCAACAATGCCTACCTGCCTGCACAGCAAAGTGTTTGTCTACCGAGCCCGTCTGCATCTGGTAATCATATGGTTCCCACTTGTAATAGTCCACTGTAGCGGCATGGATGTCTGACTTTCAGACTTGGTCGCACGTAAATGTCTCTTGGCTTCACGTCAGGTGGGATACAGACGCTACTCAACAAGGCAAGGCACCAATCAAAAATTATCGATTAATATAAAATTTGAATACAGCTAGCGGTAAATTTGAAATAATCTTGAAAGATTATTAAAACTATTTATTTAAAAAATTCTGTGAAAGCACACGCATTTGCGTTTAGCAATAAAACGTGACTTTGAGATAAAAAATGGGTAAACTTTTCAGACACACTTAGGACATGGATAAAGTTTAGAAGGTCGCAGAAACTACGCAGCTATCAACGACCAAAAAGAAATAAAAGTGTTAGATTTATCTTAAGAATTCGCATCGAATTTTAAGAGGCACTAAGATATTTTAGTACTGTAATGAAAGTCTTCTTTGAATGAAATTACTCTTTTTCATTCTCAAAGAACTTAGGGAACTTAGGGCTTAGTTCCAAAGTTTCATTTCTCAAGCTGATATTCGTCGAAGCGCAGGGTTATACTGAGAAGTACTAGCTAGTCATTTATAAGCTCAGACATTTTAAAACTTAAATACATGTCGAAAATCTTAATAAAGGTTAATGTTATATAGAAAAGAAAAAACCAAACCGTCCCATTACACAGTAGAGCATTGAGAGTTTAACTTGGTTTCAGTCATTCACTCTTCAAGTAAGCAAATGTTTGCACAAATTTGGGAAATAAGATTCGTTTATTTGCCAGCGAACGGAGTGTGTGGTTTCGATAAATTGACTGAAGCAAAAAAACTGTGCTTAACTTCATTACAGTTTTCAAAATAAAGTCTAATACAAAAAAAGCGTAAATAATAATAGTATATGGGTCAGAAATAGTCAGAATGGATGAATAAATTTCTAATTGTCAATTTCCATAACTTAAGTTTTATCTTTGCGACAAATTTCGAATAAACCTTTGCACAACTTTTGTTTCCTACAAGTATTTCGAAATCGATTGAGCAAACATTTGCACAAATGTTTGGCCCCGGAATAAGAAAAATATTATGTCTCTCGGTTCAACGACAACATATCACTTCTTAATAATTCTTACTTAGCGAAGTGACAGGGCTTAATACACAAGTTAAAGGGTCGTATGTCTATGCTCACTGCACACATCAGCAAGTCTGTAACTTCTGACATGTCCGCCGGCAAACTGTAGCCAACTAACTTTTGCATTAGAGATGAAGTTTGACACCAACTCATACTCTTACTTACTCGTAAGAGATCTTGATGCAATGAGCGAAATAAATCTGATGGAAGGAACTATCGATCTAATAGTTTTTCTTGTTTGTTTTTACTGCCATACGTTCTTACTATTAATTACTGTTTTCGGTAAGTTTTAGTTTAATTTTAAGAAATAAACTTTAAATTAGACTTCTGTAATCTTTGCAATTTATCTTTGAAAATTTCTATTAAAATTGTAATTTTTACCGTGTTTGTGTTTGTTAAAAAACAATCGAAATACCTATTTGTAATATTCAAATGACATTGTAGGTTGGTGTTGTAAGCTAACTTTTCCTTTTACGGAATTTTATTTTAGAATCTAGTGGAGTCTTTAATTAAATGCTTATTCGCATACAGTACAAATTAAAAGAGACAAAATTATGTTAAAGATATAAATATATACACACATACATATATACATACATTCATTTCACTGTATGGCGTCTTAGCATCGACTAACTTATTCTGAACGCATTAAACCTATGATAAAAAATATAAATAAGCTTATATAAATAACTTACATGATATTAAACACGAAGCAATTAGAACTGCAACAATACGACATAAAACATTAAACATATACCGCTAAAGAGTGAACATTAAGGTAATTAATGATACACTGAAAGCTCTGTACCACACATTCACATAAATTACAAAGTAAAACCACAATGGCGCATTCCTTTCGTATCATGAAAACGACAAAACATTCCGGGAATTGTAAACGAACGCCCGAGGCCCACCCCATCTTCATCTCGACTCGTTCACATAAATCAAAAATTAATTTCGTACATTTCCTGATCTTGTGATGTTCCTGATTTAGCCTTTCATCCCCTTCTGAGTAGATTTACGTCTATATTGTCAATTTAGGAGATTATTTTTATAATATCGTAAAGCCATTACTCTGTTTTCTGATAGGCATTTAATTGTGAATTGCTTCTGTCTTTATTATTTGTTCTGTTTTTTTACAGAATTTGTTGGACAAAAATCTTTTTTTTTATAGGCATATTTGATATTCATGATTTTTAAACTTTTATTTGCTTGCTACATAACATATATGAATATAAGTCAGACTTATATCTTTGTTATTAAGATACATGTATCACTTATGTATTGTTTGATACAGTCAGTCAAGAATAGAAATAGTACATTTTATTAGAAGTGCGGAAAAACGGATATTACGGTAAGTTTCGACCGAACCGAGATGAAATGACACCCGCACGTGTATTGAACAACTGCTTTATAACATTTGCGAAGAAATTAAGGAAATTAATTTTGATAATATTTTTTTTATTTGATAAAGTAAAAAGCACTAGTGCATAATATTCAGTTTTCTGCATACAAAACATCTACGTCTAATATATCGCTTTTTGAGCAACTGTATAAGAATAGTGTATCCCACCGAAAACATTTTCATGTAAAATGTTGCTAAAACGAGCCAAAAAGGTATCAGATCTCATGTAGAGCCAATCTTCTAACTCTACACGCCCTTACAAATTCTACACCTTAGTCAAAATATGTGGCTTTTTCTTATCTTTCATTCCGAGGTTAAGAAAAGTAGTCTTGTACTCGATACGATCAAAACTTGTTCCACTAATTACGTGAAAGTAAAATTCTAATTCTTAATAACTACTACTCTTTTATCATCACTATAAAAATTGCCATGTTTTAAGGCTAGGGTATAGGCTAGACCGCGAAAATGCGCCGTTTTTGTACAAATTTTGTGGCTAAACTATAGCATCTAAAGCATTGAAAAAAATATATGTTATAAAACTTGCTTTTGTCGAGTGTCATTACCTTACTGAATGATTTTCATTTATTGTATTTAATGCAATAAAAAATCTGTAAGTGACCGTTGTTTCAACACTTGTGCAAATTTTTAAAGCGTGTTTTGCATTTGCTTGTAATGAAAGTTGGTTAAATAATTAGAATAGCTTGTTATCTAGTGCATACACTCTAAGTTGTAGAGAAATGTCAAAGAATGTGACTACAAAACGATAATAACGTTAAATTCCATACATAAAATTTAAAGTTACAAGGAGTCATTACGGTATAAATTACTTAAGAAGTATATAACATATACATATACATATTTATAGTGTTTTGACATACACAATGTTAGAATTCCAGAAATAAGCTTTCTGGCCTATATCGCCCTCTTAAGTGTTTTTCCACCAATTGTAAGTCTTATATATTTAACTTGCGCCGCGAATTGGCTATCCCCCTGAGCGCACTGTCAGTATGATACTGGCAACCCCGATTACATAATGTAATTTAATGCGACCTGTGAGTCATTTCGCATGGGGTCCAAGAAGTTCGATTTTCGAGGAGGTATGTAATGGAATAAATATTACATGAAACTTGCGCTAATTCTTATGGCGGGTATATCTATCACACTCAAACATCTGCTTCTCTGTCACACCTTACCAAGTGGCCGCCATGATTGTTTATATTTTATTTTCGTCTTTGGTTGTGAATGTTAAATTAAGTGATTTAAAGGTGTTACGTATTAAGTAAAAGTGATATTAAACAATTTTTGATGTAATTTTTATGTGATTGTATAAAATTTACTACTGCACTATAAAATGCTAGCTCCCGTTTCTTTCATTTATTTGTTCGAAAGTGACACTCCCGTCTTTAAAAACGTAAATTTATATTTCCTTTGTAATAAAAGTGCTTATACAAACAGTAAATTTGGTACAAACTCATTGTTACCCTTCGTTTAATCTGAGTTCAATCAAGCTAATCAAAACTGATGTTAATCGTCTCACTACTATCACCAAATCTCTTGACGTTTCAATTCTAAAGGTCTCTTAAATAGTTAGCAAAGACAAACTCCCCGATTGTTAGCAGATTCCACTTGTCAAACTCAAATAAGTTATGAAGAGTAATTAATTGCAGAAGGTCGCTATCGTTCTTAATTAAGATAAGTCGGGTCGTAGGAGACACTTGAACTGCTAACAAACTGGGTCCATATTAAGCGATTTAATTTAATGTTAAGGCATTATGCATATTCTAAAGGTTTTATAGACTGGTGAAAATAATTTGATTGTGATTAGCTTGTATGTTTTTAAATCAAAAGAATATGGGGAAAGACATTTAGGGTTAAATTCCTGCATGTATCCTGCCTTGAATCTGGGTATTTTTTTATGTAAAATGAATGTAGGTATTAACGAAAAGTTATCTGTCACCCTTAGTTCAGGCCTTACTTAATTAAGAATAGCGCCAATTCGCGCTGTATGAGATGTCCAAAAATATTATGATTATTACGTATAGTTTGTAATTCAACATCAAAATGAGTCCAGTCGTTTTCCGGATCAATGCGCAATCCTCTAGCAAAAGCTCTTACTGATGTTCCACTGTGAGCTTACTTATTACACTTTTTAGTTAGTTATTTTCTCCTTTGTAAATAATAATCTTTACTTTGTTTTCAGGTAATATCTTCTCTAATTAACTGTATTCATTCAGTTTGTGTAAGTACCTTACATTATTTACTACATAAAATTGACAATTCTGTAGTTTTACGACGAACCCAATCATTATCAACACAAATCATAATGTCCTGATCGACTTCGCCTCGTATCAAAAATAGCACTTGTGTTTAAATAATCGCCATTATGAAACAGTTCCATAAAGCTATTACGGTTCATTTCATTATTATTCTGTCATCATTCATCCATTTTACACACTCAATATGCAATAATGTGTATCTTTAAATTAGTGACTTCAAAAATAGGTGCTTACAAAATACATGGTCGTCGAAATTCCCTCGATGTATGAACCGACTTTTATTGATGCTATAAAATATCCTTGGCACTAATGCGGGGCTGGCCGTGGTGAGTACACAAGTTATCGATGTACAGTAAGCCGATACGCATACAGAAATTTTCCCCTCTGGAGATGTAACAATCTATATACGGTGTTACATTTATATGTGCCATAGACTTTGGAGAGTAAGTCGTATATCTTGAAATTGATAATTTTTTTATTAATTCGGTTCCCGTTGTGGAGATCCTAGATTATGTAAGCAAGCTCATAAGTCGAACCCCGTGGTTTCCGCAGACCCGCAGAAAAATCTCTTCCCGTGAGAACTTTTGATAGCAATAAAAAAAATTGTATATCTCTCGCCCTAAATCTATCTTACGGTGTAACAAAGCCATTTTTATGCACTGTTACGATGTAAGAATATATATTAAAAATAAAAAGTATGTCATATCCTTTGACATCCTGCCAGCTATCTCGGCACTAAAAATCAGTTCACCTCAATTTATTGTTGCAACGTAAAGAAAAAAGGGTACTATTTCCTTTTTTCCTCCGACTTTATTTACAAAAAATGATATTTCGAAATAAAAAATTATTCTAATAAAAACAGTTATAGCCTATGTTACTTACGGGGTTAGTGTAGCTTTCTAATAGTGAAAGAATCTTTAATTAATTTTTCTTAATTATCTCCTATGTAAAGTTTGCTGTAACAAACGACCAGACAACCTTCCTTTTGAGTTTTGCTGTAAAAAAAATGCACTATTAAAGTGGCCAGGACGTTGGAGCTTTAAATTTCAGTATCATTTTATTGCTGGATAAACAATTGCGGTTGTTAAAATTACAATATTTTAAAAAAAAATATACCACTAAGGTGGTAAACAACTTGCAGTTATGTTTTTATTTCAAGTAATAATAAAATGTTAATTGTTATTATTATACATAAAGGTATACACATAATTTAACCAACTAGACAAAATATTTAAAGAGACATGCGTGCACAACGAACTAAGTTATGGGCTTAGCACATTGGCAACTCACATGTTACTCGTCATTATTTAAAATGAGTTGTTTACCGGTTTGTTGTTTACTGTACAAATGATTCTGTTAGTAAATCTTAGCTATTGTTGTAAATAAACTATTATATTATTTTTCATAAAAAATCCTAAAAATTAGCAGCCAAAACTCAAATTCCATACAAAATTGTAACCGATCACTTTTTATGTGCTAGAAATTCATTGTTAAAATATCTACTATCTGAATGAACTATGAACCTAACCATAAAGCTGTCACACCACTAGTCGCTATGTCAGACTTAACCGACTTAAGTGCAATCGCCTCTCCTGCTGCTCAAGCAATAAGTGTAATAGCATCCGTGCACGCTCCACATCTACACAGATTACGCCTATACGTGTATAATGTCCCCCACAACCCCTAATGTGGTTTGATATATTACTTTATTTGTCAAATATCAATAATGTCGGATCAGACCACTTTGAGCGAAAGTCCATACCAATGAATGAATATATGGAACAGCAAAGGACAAATGGAGATCATTTTTATACGAAGAATATTCAGCGCTTTATATAGAGAAGATATTTTATTACAAAAACATTTATACATAAAAGAAACAACTACTAGGGAACTTATGCGCTCCTAGTAGATAAATGTTACACATACATAAGAGCTCTGAGATGGGTTTGCAGGTTCAAGTCGTAAGCTCGAAGTTAATCTTTTAATTATGTCTTTGCTTTGAAAATAAAAAATATTTCTTCATATAAAAGAAACAACCATTTTAGTTTATAAAACCTTATTCCAAGCAACAAGGTGATATTTATATTGCTTGATCTAATGCCATTTAGAAAACATAGTCTAATATGGTATTAATTATTTCCAGTACTCAGATTTTAGGAAATTACAATACTATCTTATTTACTCCAGAACACATTTACCAACTTTCGTAGTTTGACAATCTCGCCTGAACTCAAGCGGCTCTTCCTGTCAGGTTTGACTGTATTGGCATTCGTACAGTCTCCAGTTTAGCATTTCCAGCCTGCTTGTCTTCTGCCCATGGTGCTCTTTCTCTTATTAGTAGTATTTTAAACTCACCACATTTTCTGATAATGACGAACCTTAGTGGGGCAAGAATGGCTTAGAGTAAAGAATTGGGGGCATTCATTTTTAGATCACACACGGTTTTAGATCAGCAAATTTCATGGGAGTTATGGCAGTACTTCACGTCGGAGCAAAGGTTGCTGCTTTGCAAGTCGCCAGTTCGGCCCCATATGCAGAACTGCTGTCATCTCTGGACTGCACCCGGCTACCAGCCTGGCCCTTTTGACGAATTGTCGACGTCTGCAAATTCACTTGCCGTATCGAGCCCTTAAGTCTGAGGAGAGACTTTGCCACTCTGTGTGTGTTCTACCGCTTGTACAATGGTTTGTATTCTGAGGAATTGTTCGAAATGATGCCCACGGCTACTTTCTACCATCGCATCGCACCGCTCGCTATCCGCAGGGAATTCTACCTCATTCTCATACTTTGTTTGAAGGGTCGGCGATGCGTGAGTGATTCATCAGGTGTTGCAAGCGTCCATAGTGTACGGTGACCGTTAACATCAGGCGGACCCTAAGCTTGTTTGCCTCTGCAGTAGTATAAAAAATAGCCGTTGGTAAAATCTACTTACCATTCTTTATAACATGCCTGTACTAATATATATATATAATAAATAATATATCAGAATTCGGCCGCTTATTAGAAGTCTCCGAAATAGAGTCGGGCCACTCTTCTACATAATAATACTTTATGCATTTCGATTTCTTTGTGATCGGCATCAAAATTTGTTAGAACCATACTTGCCCCTGTGAACAATCAGTGTATGAACTACATCACCATAAGCTCTCTTTTTCGGAGATTGCAGGTCCACCCTTACGGTACCATAATTCGCAGGTCTTTTGCCCCCGCATCTATACCATCAATTTTGGAACCGTGTCGTATGTTAAGAGATGATGGGAATAAATCTGACGGTACAACTTTGGTACCTTGAAATGTCTGCTACACTATAGTGTGGGATGCTACCTGTCCTGATTGGCACCATCTTATATTCAGAATGCTTTTATCAAAGTTGGTGCGGTGGCGGAACTGACACAATTACGCAAGCGCCGCAAATATTCAGGCCTTATTGGTAACAATCACCATTTTTTTGCGCTTGCTGTGGATTAGGCAAATGGTCTCTTGACACTTATTAAATATAGCTATCATATTATTTTACATAATTTTATTTAGAAATGACATTTTTATACTATTTGTGACGATCTAATCTAATAATCTAATCTAATGAAGCCAGTGTTCGTGTGACTGGCGTAGTTTAAGAGTATAATGTATATTAAATCAATCCTTTAAGTCATAAATGTTGATATAAAGACCACATGAGAGGCAATTTTATTAAAGTTTTGGTACTATACTGTGACTTTTAAAATTTAAAGAAAATAACCATATAATTTCATGCCAATATAGAGGTATGTATTACGTAGTATAATATGCTGCTTAGTTAGCTTCCACTCGAAATCATTAGCACCACATGTTACAGTGTGCTGGCAGTCTAACATAAGGGCCAGCGCACATTGTCTGTCTGCACTCGATTGACGGATTAGAATCGTAATTGTGGTATTGCGTGATGTTATCGCTGTAATTGAATGCAGGACAGCGAGTCACGGAGCGGGACAGAGTTAGGGTTGCCAAATGAAGATTAAAAAGATGATTGTTTGATCTTACATGTTACAAAAAAAACTTTTATTATTATAAAACGGAGGACTATGATAAAAACAATAAAACTTTATTACATTGTTACAATCTTATATTATCATATTTCTGTCGCATAGTGTGACAAGAAGCAAGATATTAAATCACAAAAAAAAATTCAAAACTGATAAAAAAGGCATAACTTGCGTGACCCGATCTCATGCTGAAAGATTTATCTACATATAAAAAGTTTGAACGCAACCCTTGGTGCGCGAGCCAAACTCGCACTTGGCCGGTTTTTTTGTTAATTTAAAACTAATAGGTAGACAAAACTCTTATTTAATCAAGGTCGGTTTAGTGTATTATATTTAGTGTAGTATCTTATGCATAAAATGAAAGAAAAAAATGGGATAAAGTAAAAAAATAAAGCAGTAATTCTATTAAAAAAGGAGAACATATCATTATCATAATTTTAATCTGGCAACCCTAAACTACAGGATATCCATCTACGCCTATGTTCGCTGATCCATTTCCATTGCTCCCTTGTGTGATGAGTAGCATTTGTTATTGATTAATTACCTACATATATGTTGCTTTTTGATGTCCCAAATAATGGGACTACATTTTTAATAATTTCATTTACCTAGATCGCTTTTCCTTTATTTGCTTCGTGCATATTCACTGTTTAGTTGTGTTTTTGGCAACACGAAGTAACATTTTAATCCCGATTATACAAATTATGTGTTATAAAGTGAGCACACACATACTAGTTCTCGCTCGAAACATACATACAACACAAAACCTACCATTTCACGTTACATAAACGTGTATGATTTTTTTTTTTCATAACAAAAAGAAACGCAAAAACGTTTTTATTTGATAAGAAATGAAGCCAATCTAGAAAACGTGTTGTAAGTAAGAATCTTCATCAATTCAATTTACTCGCCGATTCAATTTATTCAGTTGTGTCGGTATTTCACTCCCAGAAATATATTTCAATTTATATTTGCTAAATAAAATATTCCATCTATATTGCTTTCGTAAACTATTACTTTGTTTGTCCTAAAGGAATTCAAAGTTTCGTAACACTACCGTTTTAGACTTTTTTAATGCTTATATTAAATAGACGTTAAGGAAACATTTTATGTATTGCTTTTGCTTTTGTTTACAATAAGTTTTTAAAGTTGATACAATTTTATGTGTGATATGATATGACGTTTGCAATATGGCAATATGTTAGTAACATTTTGCACCTTTGCTATTCAATAAATAACTTCTTAATTGAATTAAACTACATTTTACTAACGAAATTACACACACACGCACGCACACTTTACTCTTTTTTTTTTAAATACGTACATATTCCACAAAGAAAACACAAATGTTTATCATATAAATGTTCCTGTGCGTCGATCGAACTCACAACCCCGTTTAGGTATCATCACTTCCAACTGAGCTAAGAAAAGCTGGAATATAGAAGTTACCATTACAAACAAATACAAAAAAATAGTTTCTTTACTAAGCGTTTAAGAGAACTTGCTTTTCAATATTAATGCTTATGAAAATCAATAATAAAAAAAAAATCCTTTAGAAATACAAAATTTTTTAAAAAACATACCTACTTAGATGTATTTAAACTGGTTTGTCTCTGTTCGATGTTGCAAATATTCGTTGATATATCTTCAGTTTATAGTTTATTTAATCTTTTCTACACAATCTGCATGCAAATAGGTAGCATAAGTCACTTCCGTGTAAATTTTGTTAATAAATCATCCAGAAAATGTTTAAAGTTTAAAAATAAAGCGAAATGTGAAAGCGTACCTCGTTTCCTTGTGGCTTTATGCCTGAATTTCAGTGTGTTGTGTCGGTAAAGAAGCGGGATTTATTATTCTCTTGCATGTTTGTTCAACTTTCGACGTCGGATTATGGCGAAAAAGTCATTTATTTCATCTGGCTGGCCTTTCGCTAGGACCCTCGAGGGTTGCCGTGCCGCAGTCAAGAATAAATATTTGCCGTGATAATAAAGTACAAAAGTTCGGACACAAAACATTTTTCCTAAAAGAAAAAAAATCATATCAAAACGATGTATAACGCATTTCATTCAATTATTGCATTTCATTAATTCATTAACTACAACAACTACAACATAAGTAAATTAAATAATTAAAATAAAATAAAAAAATTACGCCTTCCTACCTGGCATCCTGACACACTTTTTTTTCTAAGCATCTATTATCCTTATATAGCTTTATTGAATTGTACATTTAGTACAAAGTAAGTGATACAGTGTAATTTTTGTTATTTTTGAATATTTCTATATTAGAAAGACTTTTCAAATCTATAACATTGATGTGTGCAAACTACAATATCATAAACGTTGTTTAATAAATAAGATGTCTATTATAAATATACGTTTGAGTTAACTAGCTAACTATTACACTGCAGAAGCCAATATGCACAACATACTGTTCCCAAAATCGAGTCGAGAACAACAATGTTTAATAGTAGTAACCTGATACTGTACATAGTTCCAGTTCCATTTAATATTTCGCAAGTAATATCCAATTCACAGAACGTACGCAGCGTTGGACGAGAACTAGCAATGGAAACGCGTCACAAAGTAATAGATACGGCAAAGTTTGCCACTTGCGGAGTACGCGGCCTGCATAGTGTGCCAATACCAACCATTCGATATATATTAGCTTAGGAAACTAACAAACTAACCTCTTTGAGTTCTCATACCCCAAATATCTACCTATTCGGAGAGGTTTCCAAATTTTCTCTTGAAACTAGTTAATACATATTTAAGTCTAGGTTTTTAACCGACTTTAAAAAAGGAGGAGGTTCTCAATTCGTCGAAATCTTATTTTTATGTATGTTCCCCGATTACTCGAAGCCACCTGGACCGATTCAAGATTTTTATTTTTTTTTCAAAAGGGTATACTTCCATTTTAATGTAATGAATTTAAAACTAAAACTTTGGTAGAAAAAAAATAATAAATGTTAATTTTGATTTGGATTTGGATTTGGAACTGGTTTTATGTTCATGATTGTATAAAATTTTGTTTGTATAAAAAAGCAATTCGTCATTCAAAAGTAATAAATAAAAACTTTTAAACAAAAAAAACAACCGGTATCAAAAATATGAACTAAAAAAGGTAAAATAATTACTTGTTTCCAAAAATTTGATCTAAATTTCTGTTTGAAGTTGGTGTCTACCTAACAGTTTATAACTCACTTCACTTGCTTCAAACTGTAATTCAGATCAGATTTTTGGAAATAAGTAACTATTTTTACCTTTTTCGTTTAGTTGTGATACTCACTAAGTAATAACAGCTGTTTAACCCCACTGCGATGGACAGTGAACACAACATGAACACAACACACACAACACAAGGTGAAGCGATGTATAGTGAGTGTATTTTCTCCCTCTCACGCACCAAAGAGTGAGTACAACCTATCTTGCTCGCGGCTGCGAGTACTCCGCATATAACAGCCTCAAGGACAACAAAGCAAAAAGAAGCGCATAATGCGTTTCCTCTTTAAAACCAATAAAGACACAATGCATCAAAAACACAAACAAGAGCTGCGCGAGAAACGTACATTTACAGTTATTAAAACAGGTTACACCTAGCGGCACAGATGGTAAGAAGAACAGGTGTTTCAGTATCAATTGTAAATAAACAAGGCGGTGAGTTCAGAAATAAGTCTTTTGTTGATATATCTAGTAATGGACGTGAATGAAAAGTGCAAAATTATAATGAGGAATGGAAAATCGAACAAAGAAAGTGACTTAAAAATAAGTTTATTGGATGTAAAGGAAACGCTGTGACAAAATTAAACAGTAAATTTAAGGCAGGCGAAATAAAGATACCTTTATTTATTATATTATTATAGAGTTTGTGGACCAGAAAACAAATGAAAAAGGTTTCACTGATAAAAATTAAAATGAAAAAACAAAAAGACTACAACTCCTACAAACTGTTCCTGGTTAATTATAAGCTTGATATTTTTCTTGATGATAAACTGTGGCCATCGGATTTATGCCGCATAAATCGGCTCAAGAACCAGAGGCCAATAAATATTTTTTTCTTTATCTATCGTATTAAAAATAAAATAGTATATTTTAACTGTAAGTCTCTAAAGAGATTAATGGAGGCAGTAAGGAAACTCTGTAAGTCAGCAGATATAGTGGCCCTGTGGAAACATGGCTTCTGCCTCATGATTTACCTCCCCTGAATACCGTAGATGACAACTTCAGTGCTGCTGGTGGTACATCTGCAGTTGACACGGCGGCAGGCGTAATTGTGGTGTTACAACAATGTGGAGGAAAGATTCTTTTCAGTCAGTGTCTGTCATTGAGTGTAACAATGAACGTGTTTCTGCCATAATACTGACCGCTAATGATAGATCTATTTTAATTTTCAGTACCTATATGCCTGTAAACTCAGTGGCTTATTTACATATATTTACAGAATATCTCGGTGCTATCTGCTCAGTTATATTGGACTTTCCAACTGAGATGACTCTATGTGCAGATGGTATGTGTTCAGACCACAAACATAGAACAGTTATACATAAGTTTTACCATAAAATTGCTTGTGCTCTATACGAGGCTGCGGAACTTTCCTACAAAAGGGTAAAGTGCACTAGAAAGGGCGGGTACGTAGTTGGCTGGAATAGAGTGTAGAATAATGTGGCGCCCGTTCACAGGGAGGTAAGGTCAAAAATTTCTTGTGTTGGTACATGGTAGTAAACAAAATATGGACCAACCTATGAGGAAATGGTCAGTAGTAGAAAGCGTTTTAAGTCAAAGCTGAAATGGTGTCAGGATGAGCAAGAACAAATTACGATGGATATTCTGGCTTCGCACCATTCAGCGAAAGATTGTAAACAATTTTGGAAGAATACTAAGAAAATTGACAACAAACCAATCCTACCTGTGAAGTTGGCGGTACAAATAACCATAGAAATATCGCCAATATCTGGAAACATAGTTTTGCCGTGAGGTCACCAATAAGTCACGATTGCGCAAAAGATTGTGATGCTGTGACCACCGTACAAATAGAGCATAGCGTCAAGTATTTACCGAAAGATATTGAATATGTCATTAAAAATATGCAAAAGGGTAAATCTACCGGGTACGATGGTTTCAGTATCAAACATCTCAAATATACTGGACCGCAACTGCCCCGACTATTGTCTATGTTGTTTACTCTTTGTCTTAGACATTCCTACTTGCCTGTTCCATTGATGAGATCGATTGTTGTTCCTGTTGCTGCTCTGCGTCTCCAATTTAACAACATATTCAGGATGATTCTGGGGCTGCGGTGCGTCTCTGCTTTGCCTCTAGCTAACTAGCTCTAGCTCCAACATTATCCTGAAGACACTTTCGTCTAAATTTGCCTGTCCAATATCACGGCATTTAATGGAAATAATCATAGATACGAGGAGGTAAAAAAAGGAAGGAAAAAACTACTGTAATTTTAGAATGCTAAGTTTAAGAAAAATATCAAACTGTTGTCAACGTATTTCTTTTTCTATGCGAGTAACTACGGGACAAGAACTAGTAATATAATAAAATAATGAAAAAAAATAACGGTGCGATGTACAGAAGCTATTATATTGGGGTTGAAACACAAGAGTCTCTTACTAAATAATAGGATTACTCACCCGTGTCCATCCATTTGACAGAAATACAAATTTATAGACATACTCCAAGGTATTTGTGTCAGACCGCAACCGTGAAACTAAAATTCAAATGTACCTACCCATGTATATTTAAAATTTAAATACTTTTGTATAAAAATCCGTTAATCTTGCCATTACTTAAGTCAAATGCGAAATTTTACTACCTGGACAGAGCTTTGTCATAAAAACCTAGTAATTGTTAACCTTAAGCAGTGTTATTACTTAAACTTAAATTTTATGGACCTCTTGTGTTATAAATTAAATTAAAAAATGTATTTCACAAATATTTCGACACATTATGTTAGTAGTCTTTAGTTGTCCCACTGATTTTTTTTATTTTTATATCCTTCATTTTTAATTTAATTTATAACTTATACTGTAATAATACATTACACATCGTCTATGTTAGTGTCACGTATTAATTGATAAAAATATTACCTTCTAAAATAAATATATTAATATTAAAAACATTACCTCCTTACTGCAGTCAGGTAAAAACACAGATTTTAGGTCTTAATATTTTGATCACTATGTTTTTAACTAGTTAAAGTGAACGAGAATTAAAAATACTAGCTGTACCCGTGACTTTGTACGCGCAGAATACAATATTTTAATGAATCCTGTAGCTTTATAATTTTTATAGAAGTAAAACTTCAAAATCTTATATATTTTAATTATAACAACCAATTAACATAAAAACAGAATAAATTGTAAGCTCATTAATGTGTCAGTCTATCAATTTATGCATAAGCTTAGCCATTTTAAAGAGATAAATAAACAATCAGACAAAATTCCTAAATTGATTCTATATAGGTACTAGATTTGATTCTGCCAAACTCCAAAATCGTCTTTCCTACAATTTCATTATGCAGATGAATAAAATATTACCGTATCTAGACTTCTATGAATTGACACCTTCCACAACAAGTTTTCTTAACAATTGTCAAATTTGTTTAACAAAATCTAAAATTTCATTCTAAAAGTTTATTTGTGTGTGTTTTGTTACATAACACACAGCGTTTACAAGCTGTCTTTTTTCTTTTAAAAACATCATGTGTGTAAATAGTTTATCTTAACTAAATTAATAGTATCTATAATGAACGTATATTATTACCTAATAGTAAAGTATTTATATACTAAGATTTCTGCTTAGATAACCAAGATGTTTTTAAAACGAAAAAAAAACTTTGACTTATATTCTTATAAAAGGTCTCAATACTTCATCAAAACAACCTTTTTGTCTACCTTTCCCATATTTCATTTAATAATAACAAAAACATAACGCTAACAAATTTTACTGTCCATCTTAACAATGTAAACGATCACTGGATTTAATTATTCACAAAATTATATAGCAAAAGGGTTTTGGGATCATGGATGCGCGATCGTGATAACAGGAACAAAGAAATGGTGCAAATTAAAAGTGCTCAGCGATTTCTGACTTAGTGAAAAATCATTCTCGTAATGACTTAATCAAAAAATTACTACAAAAAATTACGTCCTAAATGGTTCTTTTAGTACAGTGCAACAAACTTTGACCCAGTGGTCAAAAATTAAAACTGCAGTCGCCATATTGAAATGGTGTAAACTTACGACACTAGCGACCAAACACCGGGCCAGAAAAGTTTGCTGCACTGTAACTGTATATCACTCAGATGGGTCCTAACCATTGACATAAACAACCAGATATGCCCGAGACCGATTTTTTTAGAATGCATTGTTGTCTTTCCAACTTAGCTTACGTCGTATTGTTGTCCTTTGCGTCACTGGTTTAGAATGAGTCCTTCTAGCTTATTTTGTTGTTCATGTCGATGAGTCTAACACTTTATAGTAACATTTTTGTAAAAGTTAGGTACTTGATATGTTACTTTGTAGCTACCCGATTTTTACGAGATTACTTAGTCCAAAACGAGGAATAAATACTATCAACTTCAAGCAGCATCTGCCGTCTTCACTATACCGGCTTTAGTAGACATTTTTTAACCGTGTAACCGTGAAGAGAAGCTAGTATCATTTGGGCACAAAAATACACAAACGTAACAATGTATACCTATTGTCCGGAAAAATATTTATTTCGTTTTCCATAGACTAAAAGAAATGCCGTTTGTAGGCCTGTAAGTAGAAAATGTACAATAATATATTTAACGTGGCTGTCAATTGCCTCTTACTCAATTGAAGAATGAATCCTGAAAGCTGCATTTCCTTTACCCTCGCTAAAGCGTATTCCTTAAGTTCACAACTTGCTAGAGTTTAACGAGGCGGAAAATTCTGAAAAAGCAGCAACCTCGAAGAGGGTCAGACAGAGTAGGTACAATTAAAAAGTGGAATCTAAGCCCATGGATTAACTGGCCCCGAAATAATGAGGCGATTTGCTGAACAGAGGACCGGTCTCTCAGATATATGAAAGCAGACTGTATCTTATTATGCTGGATTATGCCTACAAAGACAAGACGAATTTATTACTATTACAGTAATATCTTTGCTATAGAAAAATTTAAGGGGTTCTCTTAAGATGTCTTTGTTTTGTAAAAAAATCTTTATTTTTTCTATTAAAACCACAGAGCTAAACTAGCTTGTGACAAACCATAATTTTATGGTAAGAATTTAGCTGTAATAACAAAAAAACTTCAAATTCCGAAAGTAATTCGAATTGGTAATCAAAAATTAATGACTACAAAGTGGATCACGAATTGAAATACGAGTTGAAGGATTTTTCTACATGTGCACTCCAACTTATTTGTTTTAAACGTATAAGCCATATTATCGCTCCAATACGCTCAAATTTTCTTGACTGAAAAATCTGAAATCACTTTCCCTAAAGTATTTAAATTTTCAATATTTCAAGTATCCGATCATTAATTCTAGCAATGTCAGTGGTAACAAAGCTTTTACCGACTTCACAAAGACAGAAAGTATTTAAACCGTCATGGGGTATTTTTTCTAGAATATTCCTTATGTTACTTATACAAATAAACATATTTCTATTATGACTTGTATATTGTACTTCTTAACAATAATATCAATTCCGAGAGGATGATCCTATATTTCTTTTGACTTTTTATACAATAAGAACGTCTCATTATATTCCTTTGACAAGTACGGGTACAGTCATGGACAAAAATAACAAGAAAAAACTTAAGTGTCTCCAGCCTGGTCTCAACTAAGTTTCGCAATAAAAAGAGCCCCGATAGAGTAACAAGTCGGAAAATTTTCCTCTGCTCGTTTTGCCCACAGTGTGGAGTGGTGGCGGGTTGAGAATCAGGTCGGAAATATCGACTTGAAAATTTCTAGTTTGTTAGTTTGGAATGACACCGCGGTCGGGAATTGGATTATTTCCAGAGTTGCAACTATGCACTTTGTGTTCAAACGCTGCTTTTAACGTTTTTAAAGCTTATTTAATATAGTTGTTGATGTTGAGGTAAAAAGTTACTTCTTAGAAATATTAAGTTTAACTTAATAAAAAACTGCAGGCAGTAAATGTGGCAGACTTTTTTTTTCTTAGTAACAAATCTAAAATAAGAACGTGGGTTCGATGCCGGCTTAGGACAAACATTTATGTGATGAATATTTTTTGTGTCATTTTAAGTACGATCTGTCCAAACTACTTTTATTTTTGTTACAAAAAAGGGCAATTCGTGCTATTTATAAATTAGGATCTAGGATGTAAATATTTTAACTTAAGCGTCGCAATACATATATGAAAACCTTTTATATGTACATAAAAATATCAATAGTTTCAGCAAGAAAAGTGACGTTCACAAAGCAAATACTAGAAATAAAAATAAGCTGTTGGTGCATGATACACGTCTACACAAAATAAGTAACTCTTTTATGGGGCAATGTGCAACTTTTACAACAAAGTTCCCAATAATATTCAAAAGCTATCAATAAGTAAATTTAAATCTTTTATCAAACAATTACTTTGTAAAAAAGCATACTACAATATTTAAGACTATGTAAATGATAAAAATCCTTGGGGCTGAAGATGCTCAATTACAGGATGCATAGGTAAACCAAATTAAAATGGAAATAATATAAAATTGTACAGTTCATTTAAAACATTGATTGTATTTTTATTTTTTATGATTTTTATTTAAAAGGGTAACTATCGAGTTTCTTGTCGGATTCTTCTCGGTAGAAATCAACAACATTGTGAACCGGAGGGAGCCTTTAAAAAAATAATATATCATAACTTTGACGATTCAAAAGTGATTGTAAAATCCTAATTTGAATAAAACATTTTGACTTTGACTTACGCGTTTCTAACTTCAGTAATTTTATATCTGCGTGGTTGAGTGATACAGTCAGTCCATCAGAAATTCTATTTCCATTAAATAGTACAGATTTTATATTAAAAAATCAATTACAAGGTTAAGAACAGAACAGTATGACCATTTTATATAGGTACGAGTATTACATCGTAGTTGATTTTAGGTAATAATTGATCTGATGAAATGAAGGTTAAGAAATACATATATAATGGCTCCAGGTGCCTATATTAGTTCACCAATATATAAGTTTCACTGATTATTAGATATAAGGCGTACAGATATTGCCACATAAATATTTATTGAGCACAGGCGCACAGGTGCCGTTCAGATATTGAGATTGCTAAATTAGTACCACATACGATATTATGCAGATGAATGTACCAAATAGCTAGAACTCTCGGGAATTCCGAAAATTAAGTTAGTGTCACCCGGTCTTGAATATCAATCTGCTTCTCAATTTTGCATTCTCTTTGTCATTATTAACATAGTGTAGAACACTAATTTAACCTATAGCGAAATGTGTCTTTACCTTAGTTCAAATTCTGTAGCAATTCGATAAATAAGATAATACACCTTGTTACCAGGCTCATTTACAATGGAATAAACATATACAAACTAATATTATAATATACTAGCTGTCCCGAGCAACTTCGTCAGCGCCATATTTAGTCGGACTCGCAAGTAAACAATGGGATGGTGAAAAATACTTTACGACCTATTCTCAGACCTACTAAATTTACACACAAAATTTCATTAAAATCGGTCAAGCCGTTTCGGACGGGTTTTGTTACAAACACTGACACGAGAATTTTAAATATTAGAGATAATATATAAATAAATGTTTTTAGGACATTACATACAACGCCATCTGGTCCCAAACTAAGCAAAGCTTGTACTATGGATACCAGACAACGGATACAAATACACATATATATATATATATATATATATATATATATATATATATATATATATATATATATATATATATATATATATATATATATATACTTTTTTGAAATTACATAGATGTTATTCAAAGAGAAACCCCAGGACCAAGATAAACACGAATTTTATTCAGATAAATGTTTATCTTGTTCGAGAATCGAACCCACGCTCCTCGATGCAGCAGTCGGTTCATTACCCACTGAGCCGATAAGCCGATAAATATACCATGTGTTTATGTATATCTTCAATAATTTGAGTGTTTATTTGGTTTTCTTCCTTAACTCTGGCCTAACGATGCGTACCTGAATTATAATGATTTCAGTGTAGAAATTTAACCATTTGTGTTCTTTCCAACTAAAAGCTCGCTAAATTATCATTTTTTGCACTTTTCTACGCACTTCTTAAACAATTTCCCTTCTGCAATACAATATAATACGAAGATAATAAAAAGCAAGTACACCAGTCGTTATTTATCTGTGATGTTCACACATTGGTGACTAAGACTATACCAGTTGTATTTCAACCTACCCTCTTCCCATTCTACTCTACATTTCTTGTCGCCTTTTGTAAAAGTAATCTATTTTAAGTATTGTTAAAATATACTCAATACATACTTCATAAATCATACATACAAAGAAGTCCCTCAAAGAGCTATGAAAAGGCCTACGCTTACTACGGAGTTTATTTATAGAATATGATCAAAAAAGAAGAACATAGACACAGAAGAAGAAATTGCTACTTCAGCAATGGGCAGATCATATTATTTTGTGCAGAACCGATGGCCGTTAGGGCTGACGAGACTTAGGGTGGAGACTACGAATCGTTAAGGGTAGCATGGGTCGCTGAAAGGTTGCCAACAGGAGCTTGATGAGACAGGCGGTGGACGGGGTATGGCGTACTTTGGGAAAGGCATGTCCAACATTGGACTGCCACTTAATTGGTTAAATTATTGTTAACAAGGACATAAACATAGGCTTATAAACTGTTGATATATATTGTCCAAACCACATCCATCGGTTAAAGTCAACAATATGCAAACATCGGTCGGATACCAACGAAAAATTTCCCTCTACTGCATAATGTTGGTACTCGACTTGAACACGAAAATAATACGTACCTGAGATAAATTTTTAACGCATACAGAAATCAGATCATCAAAAAATTGTTAAACAGACCGAAGGACAGACATGACACTTGGCTACGCGACACTTGAAGCAATCAAAAGCTTATTAGCAAAAAAAATAAAGCTGTTAAATCATATGTAAATATTTAAAAAGCAACAAACGATTTCTACCTAACTATGGTTTCCTCGGTTACCAAATTTCTAACAACCATTCCGACGATACAGACGAATTGAGAACCTCTTCCTTTTTTTAAGTTGGTAAAAATTAGTTGAGGCTTTCTACGTTTGTTAAACTATACACGTTTGGGAAGAGGTCTAACTTGAAGTCTGAATATGGATATAGTTACACGCGTATGAAGTCGCAAGAAACGGCTGATTTGTATATCTTTGTGTAAAGCGTCTTTTGTTTCACTATGATTTGCAAAAATATTGTTCACAGATGGCACTGTTCAATGGTTCCACACAAAATAGATTACTTTGCGACGATCACGTAATGATTGTAAAGGTTCTAAGCCATCTAATTAAAAATATTTCATGTATTTTCATCATATATCTAGCTATAATTTATACATACACCTCTATATTTATACAACAAGGCTACATGTTAGTTCCAGCTGAGTGAGCTTGCAGATAAAGCTGTGATGCGCTTAGCGTTATTCTAACAGGGGTGTTAGGTAGGATTGGCGTGCTGTTCCCCTGCATTAGATCTACGACCCGGATCGGCTGATCGGCTCCGTATCGGCGACGAAATAGTGTACAGACAATCTAATAAGTACCTACCGATAGCAATAACGTTAAGTTGGTCTAAGTTTAAGCTTTGTCATTTTTTTTTTGTAAACAGTAATCGTTACAATATGTTACTTCTGAGCCACTGCAAGAAAATGTAAAGGATCGTCCTAAAAATTTGATGTTGACGTTTTTAATGGAATTGTTCCTTCGTTTGTTTGTTTGGAATGTCATTGTTCTGCGTAGTTAGAAAACACGAAACTAATATGGTCAATGAGTGTGTGTCCTTCATAAGTTAAGAAGTAGACTGATTGCAATAAAAAATGTATTTATAAGTGTTCCTCTGGATTTAATTTTAGCTTTTATAGGTACCAGTACCTGGGAGGACCAAGCTCGTTTTTTTACATCGCCATCTATTGTCAAGTAGCTTTACTGTTTCTTTGTCGGTAAAGAAAATAGTATTACTACTCGCCCAAAATTGTCATTCTTTGACCTAGTTTTATAAACGTATTATAACGTAAAAAGTCATCAAACAACGATTTGTTTCAAAATAGATTACAGATAGCACTATTCAATGTTTTCTGTAAAATTAATAGGTCTGCTACGATCACGTAACGGTGTTGCGTTTTTGTAAAGGTTTTCTAAAACTTCATACAGAATATATTCTATGTCCATATTCGTTCCTACATCTATCTTTGTGCCAAAACTTTCTCGTGGGAACTCTCTATTCGGATAAAAACTTTTCTATATTCTTCTCAGGCCCTTCATTCATCTATGTGCCAAAAAGCCGTTACCTAGTTACTCCGTCGCAATGTGAAGTTACCTAATATTGGCCACAGTATCAGGTGTAGAAAATAATATTCCTGAGCTAATTTTCTATATTCTTATGTGTATTTTTAGATATATCTGTCTCAACAATCCAGCGTCCATTAAATAATAAAAAAAGCTTTAAAACTATCTGCTTCAACAATAAATACATTAAGTAATGAATATTCATATCATTTGCTGTTTCTGTCGACCGTACCGAAAACAGAAGCCATTGTGCCGCCCATTCCGACTAACCCTGAGGCGACAGACGGACATTTAAATATTCATGAGAATAATTCGACAGATTCCCTTAACTACAGTATGTTAAAAAGCGAGCAAAGCTGGGCGCTTTGCTAGATAGTCACCACAATTTATTTGGGTACTTTTGGTATCAAACGAGATAATATCTGCAATTCTACAGTACCACAATATTAATCCATCCATATAATTCCAATTCATCGGCAAAATAGGTGGGCGACTTGCGAGCTATCCTTCTGGGAGTCGTGCTTTCTGGTCGCTTGCCAAAGCTGCCGAAGGGAACTTCTGCCAGTCGTCGTTACCACCACTGCGAAAGACCGATGGTGACTTGGCCCATAGTGCTAAAGAGAAAGCCGATCTACTGGGCAGTCTCTTTGCCTCGAACTCGAATATGAACGATGAAGGCGCTGTACCACCTACTATACCGTGGTGCGGTAAGACCATGCCGGAAATCTCCATAACGCAGCGGGAGGTCAGGCGGGCGTTGCTCTCTCTAGACGTTCATAAGTCGAGTGGGCCAGACGGTATACCAGCAGTGGTGCTTAAGCAGTGTGCTCCTGAGTTATGTCCTGTACTCACGCGCCTCTTCGCGCTTTCCTACCACACTAGGCAATTTCCGTCTTCATGGAAGACTGCGAATGTGCACCCGGTGCCCAAAAAGGGCGATAGATCAGATCCATCGAATTACAGGCCTATCGCTATTACCTCTCTCCTCTCTAAGGTGATGGAGCGTGTGATCAACACACAGCTTTTGAGATACCTAGAAAAACATGACCTGCTCAGCGACCGCCAATATGGCTTTCGCCACGGTCGCTCGACTGGTGACCTTCTAGTGTATCTCACACACCGATGGGCACTAGCCATTGAGAGTCAGGGGGAGGCATTGGCATGTAGCCTGGACATAGCGAAGGCGTTCGATCGGGTCTGGCACCGCGGTCTTCTATCGAAGTTGCCATCTTACGGAGTGCCCGAGGGTTTGTGCAAATGGGTGGCTAGCTTTTTGTCCGGCAGACGCATACGAGCCGTAGTTGACGGTAGTTGCTCTGATAGCATGGACATTAATGCTGGTGTCCCGCAAGGCTCTGTGCTGTCTCCTACGCTGTTTCTACTGCATATCAATGACATGTTGGACATGAACAACATACATTGCTATGCAGATGACAGTACTGGAGACGCTTTTTACACGGGTCGTGCAAACATCCCTCGTTCCGTTGTGGAGGAAAACCGCGGAGAACTTGTGTCTCAAATCGAGACCACACTGTCCCAGGTCTCTGACTGGGGACGGGTAAACTTGGTCCGATTCAACCCTACAAAGACACAAGTGTGCGCGTTCACCGCTAAGAAAACTCCATTCACTGTAGTCCCACAATTCCAGAACACTCCCCTCTCCATCTCCAAGAGCATTGGGATCCTTGGTGTCGACATCTCCAGCGATGTTCAGTTCCGAGATCATTTATCAGATAAGGTGAAGCTGGCGTCCAAAAAACTTGGTGTACTCAACAGAGCGAAGCAGTGCTTCACGTCGGGGCAAAGGTTGTTACTTTACAAGTCGCAAGTTCGGCCCCATATGGAGTACTGCTGCCATCTCTGGGCAGGTGCACCCGGATACCAGCTTGGCCCTTTTGACTCGGTTCAACGACGGGCTGTGAGAATTGTCGACGATTCCAAACTCACTTGCGGTATCGAGCCCTTAAGTCTAAGGAGAGACTTTGCCTCACTGTGTGTGTTCTACCGCTTGTACAATGGGTTGTGTTCTGAGGAATTGTTCGAAATGATGCCCACGGCTACTTTCTACCATCGCACCGCTCGCCATCGGCAGGGAATCCATTCTCACACTTTAGAACCTAAATGGTCGCGTACAGTGCGGTTTCAGAGAAACTTCCTCCCGCGAACGCTTAAGTTGTGGAATGAGCTCCCTGCCAAGGTATTCTGCAAGGACTACAGTATGGAGTTCTTCAAGAAAGAAGTTATTAGATTTCTGAAGGGTCGGCAACGCGCAAGTGATACCCCTGGTGTTGCAAGCGTCCATAGGCTACGGTGACCGCTTACCATCAGGCGGGCCGTAAGCTTGTTTGCCACCTTAGTGGTATAAAAAAAAAAAAAAAAAAAAAAAAAAAAAAAAATCATTTTCGGTTATTTTGACTAATTTATTGTTAGCACAGATTCAGCAGGAAGTTATTACTTATAACCGTGTCACATACATAAAATCAAATTTCGTTATCTGTCCTAAAGACTGCGCAATAACTGTGGTATATATTCTCTTAGACAAGACGCCACAGTTTCGCTTCGTCTCTGTCACTCTTTTGCGCCCATTTTTTTTACACCTGGCTAGGAAATGCGCTATCCACTTCTCTTTGTCTATGTTTCTTAAGTTAAGTCAAGCAATAATAATATAAACTATTCTAAGATAAACAAACTAAAAACGAAAAATTCATTAATTATCTAATAAACTGTTATTTGTTGGCATCGTTCCCAATATTGTCACGTTTAATTGCAATGCAGTCTTTCGGCAAGGGCAAGGCCAGCAGGTGAAGGTCACGAGAAGATTCGTATAGAGCAGAGTCCGATCATCGGACTCTAAATATTCTGTTGCACATTGCCCGGACGGAAAGTTTCCACCCCTCGTCTCTTTAGCCGTTATACGCCTTATTACATGGACACAGACTCTGGCCTCTCCTTGAATGAGAAAGATTAGTCTAAAGTCCACGTCGCTGGCCTAATGCTGACCAAATTACTGAACTGTCGGAGTTTTACAGCCCATAAGGCCTCTAAACTGGCAATCATATTACAAATACTTATACCGGGACGGTTCAAATATATACCCACAGTTTAGAATAGTTGCGTTCTGTTCACTGCTTCCAAGCGTTTAATGTCATAATCCAGCCAAGATAAAAAGACATAAATGCTGAGTGACACACTGTACAAATCTTGGCTCATTCTCTTTGGTTGGATTATTGACATTCAACGCATAATGTGCATAATGTCGGTCAACAAAACGCCACTAATACTATATGATTTATATAATGATATATTCAGCAGTCAAGAAAGAATATAAAGATATAAATATACATACATCTAGTAGTAGATACACGAAGTGTCGCAATCAAAACGTTAGCGAGTACAAAATCTCTATGCTAGCGACATTAATCTCTCTGAGCACTTATTGCGATTTCCGCACGAATAAAATGTCGCAAAAACTGCCTCGCAAAAATCATGTACAGCGCTTTCACAGCCGTGTCAAGGAAAAGGGGAACCGCTGATTGCCCTTGTGAAAAATTACACATCATCGTCGCTGGCTAAAAGCTGTGGTGGGTGAAAGGATGTATACAGATGTTACGTATGTCACTCTCTTTTGTATTAAGCGACAAATTGCGGTGAGCTGAATAGGGGTTTTCTTTACGTTGGCGATACTTACGGCGTTTTTAGATTCTACTTTGAAATTAAAGTACTATACTTACAGTGTGTGTTGTTAAATTATTTTCACCTCCCGCTATAGATATTGGATTACCAATTTGGCAGTCGTTATTCATATGGTTTTAAGGTTGTTAATTTTATACCGACACTAAACAAACTTTATAAAAATGTTGAAATACATACCCTAAATTATACTTAGGTGTTCTACGTTGTAAGAAATCTACATACCACTAAAGGATTGATTGCTTTTATTATATTTTTTTACATAATATTATGATTTTGTACAATTATGAGACCAAAAGGCACTCACGACTTTATTAACCCTTAATTACTCGCGTAGTGCGCTTGGACCCCAGTACGAATTGAAAGGATTGTTATTTCTCGAAATTTGACGTTATCCCCACGACACGCCTAGTAGCTTCCTAAAACACTCATCGCTTCTTCTAACAGGACTTGTCTTATTTAAGCTTTGAAAATGAGGTCCATACAAACCCCACGTGAGTGTTTGCGTAAGATTTTTAGGCGATTTTTATCACTGCAAATTTAAAATATGTGATTTTTTATATATTGGCTTACTAGTCAAAATTCAGTAGTTAAAATTAAGAATTTTATGACAAAAATAAATTTCGAATAAACAACATTGTTTTCCATTTAACAAAGAAGAAAATCTACTAAACTCTAACTGTAAAAATGTACGTCACATTGAGAATTTATGAAATATAATATGTTGAAACTTGCAGTACGTAACATGTTAATGAGAAGAAAAGTATGGACCCAAGTTGTTGAGAAATAGCATTTGCCCGCGGTTCTACCCACCCTCAATTAGGTTATCGGTAAAGGATTTCAATGGCAACTACTCAATCACAGAAAAAAACTGACTCGCACTTGACGTTTTCAAGTAGACTATGTCCTTTCATTGGACTCAAAAAATATTTATTCACTTTAAATATTTTTTGTTATAGCGGCAACAGAAATACATCATCTGTGAAAATTTCAAATGTCTAATTATCACAGTTTATGAGATACAGCCAGACGGACGGACGGACAGCGGAGTCTTACTAATAGTGTCTCGTTTTTACCCTTTGGGTACGGAACCCTAAAAACTAGTACGTACCTGTATTAAAAATACTATGTGAACCAATAGTTACGTCTTAAGACAAATAATTTTCTTCCCGGAAATGCGCTCTTTACTTTAAACCTCACAAAGTCAGACTTGTCAACTTGTTATCTATCTGTCAAGCACATACGCCCTCGAGCGACCAAGTTGGTGACAACTTGATTGTTAACAGTATACAGTCTTTCAGACATTTTCAATTGTATTCCTCACTAATTAAGATAAATCTTTAGTGTTTTACACGTTTATACGACAATTGTAAACATAGTAATGTTTTACAAATAAGTCGATGTTTCCAAATATTAACTTTTACAAATAGGTCGATGTTTCTAAATATTGACTTAAAAATTAACTTTTATAAACATTTCTATTAGATTAACTGTCAACTCATTTAATTAAAACTTATATGACCTATTGTAAGACGTTTTAACTATATTTTTATACATAATATTATTGTTGATTAATAATATACACCGTGAAGATATGTAAACTTAGATATCTAAGTTACATTTAATATACTTTCGTATACTTGGCGTCCATAGGCTACGGTGACCGCTTACCATCAGGCGGACTGTTAACCTGTTTGCCACCTTAGTGGTAGAAAAAAAATAAAAATACTTTCAACTTAATCATACTTTCCAGCTATCAAGTTCTAGTCGCAGATAGGTAAAGGTGAAACATGCGAAGAAACTCATAACATAATACCTACCTACTGCTCGTATCTTTCTTATTATCCTATACAAAAGTCAAAAACCTAAATCTTTAGAACCTGCGCTTACTGCAAACGTAATCTTCTACTATGCATTATATATACTTTAGAATTGTTCCTGCCTTACCTCTAAGATTAAGACACAACATCTGAGTATAATATCATTATTTGTCAGTTTATGCACTCACCCCGTCTTACAGGCTGTTAAGTGTAAGAGAGATGGATAGCTCGTGCGTTGCGATAGCTGTGATAAGGACATTCTAAAGGAGAACTGCGATTAGTATATTGCAATTAAAGTACGTAAATCTTTATCAGTTTTCTTTTCTCTTTTAAAATCTTACTGTTCTTAGGTACAGCCGTAATTGTGGAAGTGGTGGTTTTAATGTATAATAGCTTAACCCTGCAGGGGTCCTATTTTATTTTGATCACGTTTAATTTTCACTACATGAAACTAGCATAATATGTAGATGACGCCATTGTCGCCAACATTTTGTACAATGCATATTTTTTATTTTGAAAGAAAAGTAAGCGACACATTCTTATGAATAAATATAATATCATAGCGAAATAATTTTCGCGTTAACAATTATCTCATCTATACTTGAAAAAATTGTGTATAATGTTTCCTATTGATTCTCCCTAAAATGTGCGTCAACATCGTAGCAAAATTAACATCGTAGAACACAGTTAACGTAGCAGACGTAGCTACTAGCTACGCTTGGCTACGAACAGCTACGCGTAGTGCCTGAGCGGCATAAATCTCAATCACAATTTGTGCCCGTCAAGCGCGGGCCGGCGCGGTCCCATGATTGATGCGGCCCGCTCGCGCTCTCATTCCGAATTCAAACGGGCCTACCGACGGCTGCCACGTTGCAAAATGGCCGACACCCACCGAAATTGATTAAAAATCTATTCGCACCCCAACTTATGATAGTTATTTAGCGAAACGGTTTGAAAACTTGACATTTATTATATTGGTGCTAATGTGATTGAGTATGTAATGTATTACGGAACACTTAACATGACAGTGCATTTATTATTAAATGATAATTAAATGTTTGTCGTATGGTGTTTACTTATTTACTTTATGCACTGGTGACATCTAATAAATATACCTACTTAATTTTATTTTGACTTAACGATTAAACGAATTGTTTTGATATTATGTAGGTTTTTTTATTAACATTTCTTGTTTAAAATGCGTAACACATCGATTAAAGTTGTTCATAAACTTTGATGTCATTCAGTCAACGCGTGTAAAGTTTATTAATGACTACAAAGAAACACGACCTTAAAATAATTTGGTGATAATAATTATATTACATACGATCCAGCTAAAACCGAATTTGCCTATACTTTTGTATGGCTAGAACTAGATAAGGTTATGTAAAAAACTATCTAGTTTAAGCTGTCTAAATTTATGTGTAACCATACTTTGATATTTCTTAATTTCAGCCGGATGGCTTCCACTGCTGAACGTAAGCGTTATATTCTCTTATATGAGGATTTGTCTTTGTTTGCTGAGCCAACCGCGCCGTTTGACTTCCTACAGCTGTGACTAGGTCATCTGTTCAACTGGTAGGAGGCTATCCCCCGCTGCGTTTTCCGATATTTGGTCGCCAGTCGAGTAACTTTCTTCCCTGTCGGTTATCAGTTCGACGAGCGACGCGACAGGCCACTTGCCATCTTGCTAACTTATCGAGCTATATCGGTGACTTTGGTTATTTGTCTTAGATTTCATTGCGCAAATAAATCACGTTGCTTGGCACTACCCATAGCTCGCTGAGTGACTCTGAGCTTATTTAGGTGACCAACAGCTAAAAACCATGCTTCTTTACCGTAAGTCATCACTGTCAACACACATTGGTGTAGTAGACTTTCGTCTTTAGTACTGAGGTAGCCCAACTGAGCTACATTCGTTGATTCTCCTCTTTCTCAAAGTTGGAAATACTTAACTGGACTACTTGCCCTAGGTAATTGTATTTTTAGTCAACAATCAAGTCTAAGGCCCACCTGTTGCGAAACTCTGCTGACGTCTCCAAGCATCGCGTCTATGTCTCTCAGCGATTCTGCCATGACCACTATGTCGTCGGCCAATAGGTACTCTTATCTTTAATACGTAACTGTACAGAAACAACTTTTCAAACTTAAAACACAACTAAAATCTTGAAAGTATGCCTTAACATTTCAGATATATTTGTTTGAACTAAACTGAAAATTTGAATACTACGTTACTAATTTAATATGTATATTAATAATACGTTTTAAAATTTGAAGTTTATAAAATAGTTTCCGCGATGCTTTAGCGACTGGCTTCAATAAATAGTTTTGATTTACAATATTCGTGGCATGCACGTCGCTCGCAGACGTCCCTCGGGAGGAGGCCCTTAATTTATTAATAGATTGTTTATAACCTCACCAGGGCCCTTCCTTGGTCTAATAAATAGATCACCCCTAAAATAATAATACTGAGTCGACTTCACTTCCAATGTTGGACCATAAATTTGATAGGATTAAAAGGGTAAGACGTTCTGTCGTCGTTTTATGGACCGTTGAAATTTTTGGTAGTTATTTTTATGTATGTGAAGGCATTACTTTATTATCTTAGCCAGTGGAATAATATTTGCTTTCTTCATCAGTTTTATGGTTTTGAGCAGTTTAGTTACATTGATAGTAGAAAATGTTTTTAGGGTTTTATGTAAATGTACAGTGAATTCGGTAACTTAGATCAAGACAAAGATCTTTCAAATATATGACGAAGTGTTTTTTTATTCATGTGGTTAAATATTGCCAAAAAATATAAATTATACTTAGTCTCCGCAGCTTAATTGTAAAAAAAAATAAAACATATATTGAATCTCAAACTTTGATTGTGTCAAAATAACTGGAAAACTAAGATACAGTATTTTTGCTCCACAGATCAGTGTTTAAAAAACTTTCAATTGTATACTATAGTGAAAATTACATTTGGAACCTACACAATAATTTTGTTCCAAAACTCATGCTGGCATATTACCAATGCAAGTAAATAAAAACTATATTTTGTCGTAATCTTTAGTAAAAATGGGAAATATGATTCTTATTGAAGAATGGAATATGAGTAATGTAAAACTATTGACATTGTGATTGTAATAATATTAATGATAATCCTTTTACCTAAAATCTATAGCTTCTGTTGAAGCCTAACTTGCTATTTGTTTTTATAAGTGCTATGGCATACCAATTAATTTATGCAAATGTGCGTAAAGTACTGCTAATGGCCCGTATTTACTATTTATTTCCTTTATTCTTCACATTAAATTGCTTTGTGAGTGATACGAATTGCTACGAAAGTCTTTTTAACAAATTATCTTTAGTTAATTAGCATTTCTGTTGCAAATAATTTTTATATTTGAGAAGAAACAATAGTTTTTGTGATTTTCTTTACTATACATAATCTGATTTTTACAGTATCAAATATTTTATATCGGACAAAATCCCATGTTAAAGATACATACCGCATCATATACGTAGTGTACCTGGCCCCAAAATGTACCTAAAAGAGTAATTAAGTTTATTTGTCGTAAGCCACTATAGAAACAAACCAAACCTTAACATATATTCATACTTACCATATTTTATATACAACCATACTATACTATATTTAACTTTATTATTTCTTCTACCCAAAGATCGTCTGGAAGAGATCCTTTTTAAGCCATTATACCGCCATTTGTTTTATGTGTATATATTTCAATTAAATTACTATGTTACGTATTAGTATGAGTATTACGAAATAAAGTATATTATTATATTATCATATGTCACATTTAGTACTACTTAATAAAATATACAGATTTCAGATTTTCAGAGAATATCCTATTAGCTTACTTTGTGGAAATTAGCGAAAATACAAACCATCTTCCTTATGTGCAATTTTATTTATTCTATGTTGAAGAGCATTTATCAAGACCAAAAATTCCATTAATATTGAACAGCGTGTGATCAACACACAGCTCCTAGGATACCTAGAAAAACACGACCTGGTAAGCGACCGTCAATATGGCTTCTCCACGGTCGCTCGACTGGTGACCTTCTAGTGTATCTCACACACCGATGGGCCCTAGTCATTCAGAGTCACGAAAAGGTATTGGCATGCATTCTGGACATAGCGAAAGCGTCCGATCGGTGCTGGCACCGGGGTCTTCTGTCGAAGCTGCAATCTTACGGAGTGCCCGAATATTAGTGCAAATGAGTTGCTCTGATAGCATGGACAATAATGCTGATTGTCCATGCTGGTGTCTGCTCTACGGCTCTGTGCTGTCTCCTACGCTGTTTCTTCTGCATATCAATGACTTGTTGGACATGACCAACATACATTGCTATGCAGATGACAGTAATGGAGACGCTTATTACACGGGTCGTGTAAATATCCTTCGTTCCGTTGTGGAGGAAAAGCGTCGAGAACTTGTGTCTCAAATCGAGAACACTCTGTCTAAGGTCTCCAACTTGTATTGGAATCGAACCAAGGGAAAACTTGGTCCGATTCAACATACAAAGACACAAGTTTGCGCGTTCACCGCTAAGAAAACCCCATTTACTATGGTCCCACAATACCAGAACACTCTCCTCTCTTTATTGTTGTTAGTTGTCATCTCCAGTGATGTTCAGTTCCGAGATTCCAAAAATCTTGGTGTACTTAGTACTTCACGTCTGGGGATATGTTGCTGCTTTACAAGTCGCAAGTTCGGCCCCATATGAAGTACTGCTGCCATCTCTGGGCGGGTGCACCTGGATTTATTATGGCCCAATTGACTCGGTTCAACAACGGGCTGTGAGAATGCTGCCAAGGATTTCTCTAAGGACTACAGTATGGAGTTCTTCAAGAAAGAAGTAATTAGATTTTTGAAGGGTCGGCAACGCGCGAGTGATACCCCTGGTTTGCTAGCGTCCGTAAGCTACGGTGACCGCTTACCATCAGGCAGACCGTAAGCTT
Source organism: Apoda limacodes (assembly GCA_946406115.1). Lineage (NCBI taxonomy): Eukaryota > Metazoa > Arthropoda > Insecta > Lepidoptera > Limacodidae > Apoda > Apoda limacodes. The sequence goes on from OX291541.1 coordinate 10,166,309, forward strand.
GTTTGCCACCTTATTGGTATGAAAAAATAAAGTTAGTTCCTTTATAAAATTAAAAGCATTTCTGAAAAGGAAGTCAGATAGGTATGTGAGTAAAAAAACGAAGGTACTTACGGGAGAAAATTTAGAAAAAGTTATTAATGAAGCTCCCGACAATAACTTGAAAAACTGTTTATATATTTTTTTAAATTGTTAAGTAAATTTTTAAGTATTTAAGATTTTTCGCCTCATATTTTTATTTATTTACTCGCAAAAGTGATGAAAAGCATTGTGTGTAACACGCGGGTGGTACAAAAACTTATGAAGTCGAATCATTAAAGCCTTAGGCCTTCAGTCTTAGACTTCAAAATAGCCTCTCGTTAGTAATATTCTCCTTACCGACCTTAATACACAATGTACTATTAAATGTTGTAGCTAATATAATAACGTAGGATATGTTTGAAACAAATGTCATAGCTATAACGAGTCGGCCGCACCACGGGGCGCTTGGCTGGCTCTCAGCCAATTTGTGTAATGCCTAGTTATACTTCATTTAATGCAGCACACAGTTTGATATAATAATTATGTACGTATGAATATGTTAAGTTTTTAAAGTTAGTCCATTCCTTATAATAAATACCGGTAAAGACCATGTCGGGCAATGCTTAGTATGGTTGCGTAGGCGTTTCTAGCAATACTTGTTTGACACCGCGGAGAACCTCAACTGGGTTTAGCTATCCCTCAAAGCATCAATTTTACCAATGTTCAACAATTTCTCAATAAGCGCAATAAAGAGTTAATAATCAATAATATAAATACACTGACATGCACAAAAAAAGTAGACACAAAGACGATAATATTTCCTTAAAAACTGATGATAGCGGTATGAAGTAAAAAGCACATTGAAACTTATTTAATCACTTAGCGTAGTTAACTAATCATTAAGATTTGTTAATGATTAGTTTAGTTGAATTAATGATTTATATATTAATTAATCAGACCCTCTAAGTTAACATTATCAGTCATTTAATAAGACCTGATTAATTGAACAAGTTAATGCATATAATAATTAATTAACTTAACATTACATATTCCTCCATAAATCTTTTGATTAATTATAAGTATAGTAGATACCTACAATTATATGTTAGCCTCACATTCTCATACAGAGTCATAGATATATATCTCACCACAGGCACGTTCCAACACTCCGAGGACGATCCCAGAGCGACTCTTTTCTGATTTATGACTCTCATAAATATAAATAAACCACAGAAGAACAAATCTCGTGTCTGCAAAAGCTACAAGAGTATAGATTATGTATGGTGCGATATATCTGCACAATGTGATATGTGAATAGGGTTGCCATCTCTAAAATCTAGCAACTAGGACAAGGAGCGTAAAAGCCCCGGATTTTGTAGCTTAGAACCCGGAAATGTCAGTGTCAGAAACAGTTTCTTTTTAAATGTCACTTAGAAAAATCCAAAAAATAAACTTAATTTAGTCTTCTTAAGAAACAAAACGTTTTAAGAAACTGTTTGCAGTCTTACATTTTTACTCTGTTAACAAAACAAAAGATTCTTAAAATTTTTAGGAACTTTTCAACATGGACTATAAATAAAACCCCGTCCAGACGCTCCCCGGACGCCCTCTAAACTAGGACAAATCCGAGGAAACCCGGACGGATGGCAACCCTATATGTGAACAACCAATGGCGTAGACGATAAAAGCTACATATACTCGTCCCTACCGTCAAATATTGTTAAAGAAACTACCTTAGTGGCATAGTTGGTAATTCTCCTGCCTTTTGAACCGTAGGGCGTGGGTTCGATCTCACACAGGACAACATTTGTGTTTATCTTCAGTCTAGGTATCTTATATGAATGATATGTATGTACATATTATAAAAAGTATTTTTATGTTATCTGGTATCTATAGTAGATACAAGACTGGCTTAGTTTATAACCAGATGGTGCTCTAATAATATTAAATTAATTCACTTTTTACATATGATATGTTAAATTGTTATAAATGTCGCAACTATTTCTGCCAAGTAGTAACACAATATGTAAAAGCATATAGTAAAATTTTAAAGCTAAGATATAGGTTATATAGCGTCTACCCTCGTAACTCCGCAGATCTTGTGCAATTTTTGCAGCAAAACTATATCTGAAGATTTAAAAAAAAATTAAGCTAGCTTATGTGTTGTGCATTACTTTACTGAGTTATTTTCGTTCATTGTAGTCAATATATAATTATAGATCCTACACTTGTGCAAATTTATAATATACCAATGTCTAAAGGACTTTTGCCATTGATTGTATTTGTTTTCTTTTAAATAAATAAATTTATTTACCTGTATTGCTGTTAGCACGAAACTCAAACAAAGATTTAAAACTGAAAAATGATTTTCATGAAACAGAAACACACCAAGCAATCATCAATTTAATAAATAGGTAGATATAAGGGGACACAAAACACAAAATGTTTGCTTTTTTATACTAATGTTAATTGAAAAATTTACAATCGAGAAAAACTATGTGAACATTTCAATTGCATAAGATACTAATTGAAAGAAACGCAGGTCGGTAACTATTTAATATTGGCGGCTCCGTGGCTCAGTGTGTATAATAGCCTGTCTGCTGAATCTAGGGGCGTGGCTTCGATTCCCGCACAAACAAACACAAATGTTATTATCATTTGTATTTTTATGTATAATATTATACATTCATATTGACAAAAAAAGTATATATATACATATATATATATATAAGCAATACAAGCTTATATAAGCTTGTACTATGGAGAACCTGACAACGGATACAAATACATATATGTATTTAGTTTGGAACAAGATGGTGCTGTGTGTAATATCTAAAAATACGTATTATAGAAAATTGTTTAGTATTATCAATGGTACGTATATAATATTTATAGATTTACAGTCGCATCGCATCGTAGTATTAACTACTATAAAGAAGACATAACCAATATTGCTCGCATTATATCTATACCTTAAATGCCCAGCCAATAACACTTAATGTATGTTCCAAATACAATAATATTATCCCATTACTGGGTACGTTATGTATCTCCAAGGATTTCACTGTTATTTTACATACCCAAGAATTGTGGCGCAAATGGCTGCCTAAATAAATAAAAGTTGATTAGTTACGGAATAGACATATGTAATGAACGAAAATAAGTATAGTAGGTACGTCATATCATAGGGACGTAGGGTATGTATGATTTAGGTAGTTAATGTGCTGAACTATAGCACCTATATACACTGAATTGTATATGTTACGGTGCCGTAGCTCTATTGGAAATAGTCACTGCCTACTTAACTGAGAGGCATGGGTTCGATCTTCGCAGAGGACAAAGAACATTTCTGTGATGAACATTTTTGTGTTTCTTGATCCTGGAAGTTTTCTTTGTGTCAAATGTCTGTATGTATTTACAAAGAAGTAGGTATATACGTAATTGTATCCGTTGTCTGTACCCATAGTGAAAAAAATCATGATGAAAAACAAATTTGTAAAATATTTTTTTTTAGGGTGATTTCAAAATGGTAATGGAATGGCAAGCAGCACTTACTGGTATCTTTTGTCGATAGCACAGTCGAGTAAAAAATGAACACTACAGTTAATAAGATTGGCTGTTGAGAACAGAATTATATGACTGTACGAAACCCTAACATCGTGCATAAACCTTTGATTTGTAGATATTAAACAATTTCTGAAAGGTTTAGACAAGAATGGCGATTGCTTTGAAAATGTTATTTGTTAGTCATTTTCGAGTCGCACTACGGTAAAATTCACAATAAATCTATCTTCGCATAAATAGATAAATAGACACGACTAAGTAAATTTATTTACCACATACAAAATAAAACACAAAAAAAGATCAATAAAAAGTAAAAAGTACTTAAGTATATATTTCCAATTTTTAACATAACATAAATTGAAACCTGTCATGAAGGTGTGCCAAATAGGCCGCAGCTCAGCACCAGCTGCGTGACACTGGACACATAACGCTAATTTTCAGTCATCATTCTATCATGATCATTCTTAACCTATTCTAATTTAATTTTCATAACAAAATTTCCTTAAATCTATTGAGTTGTAATGTTAAATAAAGTTCAAAAGTAATAACAAAAAAATAATAAAAAATCGGCCAAGTGCAAGTCAGACTCGCGCACGAAGGGTTCCGTACCCTTATCTATAAAAACGGCAAAAAAATCACGTTTGTTGTAGGCCGCCTTAAATATTTTATTCTGTTTTTAGTATTTGTTGTAATAGCTGCAACAGATATACATCTCTGTGAATTTCAACTGGCTAAATATCACGGTGCTAAGATACAGCCTGGTGACAGACGGACGGACGGACAGCGGAGTCTTAGTAATAGGGTCCCGTTTTTTACCCTTTGTGTACGGAATTAAAAAAAAACAAAAATTAATAAAACATTAACACACGTACATATAAAAGCTAATCTTATGACATATTGATAATTTTATAAATACTATATATAATAAAAAATAATTAATAAGGGAAATTATGTAATCTCCTTGCTACAGAAGTTCCGATACAGTCTCAAAAAAAAACTCAAATTACTTTTGTAGTTTTAGTAAATACTCTATTAATTTGATCTTCAAACTTTTCGTATAGTTTAAATTACGAATTGGAAGAGATATATTATTCCAACATTTGGACGCCGAGTATCGAAAGCTACCACAGATCGTAACTGTAAAGTAAAGTGACGTGGTGTGGTAGCTCTTGTGGACGTGAACATAAGCGGACGTGACGCTTTTTCTTTGATGCACCCAACTCATTTTTTTCTACAAAGAGCGAAGTTTTTGTGTCGAAACAACAGCAAACAGCAGAATCGCTAGGTGATTTTATTCTAAATTTAATTTCAAACCTTTATATTAGTGAAATACGGCGTTATATGGCTTCGAGGTGGTATATTAAAACAAAACCAGATGCATGCGTTTTGCAGTCGCTCGCTGTACAAACTGCACTGTAGTAACATGTGAGCGTGGGCCATGAACGTTATCTCCATAGGTTAATTTTGACAATACTTATAGGTATTCAACCAACTTAATTCACTAAGAAATTTTTAAACGATAAAAGCAGTTGCGTAGTGTTTCAATGATTTCACAAATCTAATGACGCAGGTTAATTCGGAAGCATGAATAAGATTTGTACTGGTTGTTACGAACGTATCAAAATTAAAATTCATTGAATTAGTCATTAGATTTGTGAAATCAATCTATTACTTTAAGTTTTTTAGCCTAAAATGTTACAGAAATTGATTCATGGTCGGTGTTAAAACATCTTTACAATGTTATTTCACAAAACTACATTTTAAAACACTATCTTATAAGATTCGTGAAAGTTATACTTGTAGCGATCAGAAAAACAAAGTGACCTTGTTATTAAATCTGCTATAAACACAATGTAGGTATTTATGCAATTGCTGCGAATGTAAGTTCTTTTTAACTCAAGTCTTAGTTTTTGAATCGAGGCAAAGCCAAATTTCGCAATAGCACGAGTCTTTTAAAGAAAAATTTGATGCAATTGCATACCATGCTTCCTATACGACCAGAAAAAAATATAACATTGAATATATAATTTGTTATTTCTCAAGTACAATGATTTTTACACCACCGGTTTTTTTGTGAAGGAAAACATTGTAAAGAAACCTGCATAAATCAAAAATAAAGACGTCCCAAAGGTCATTAAAATAAAATTGATTGATAGTCGGTGTAAAACACCTTTACAAAATATACAAGTACCTTACTAAATTTCGAAAACTATTGTATAGGTTATACTTAGTTAGAAAAACACTGAATGGAAACACGCACGAAAATATACAAAGAAAACACAAACACTAAAATTCAACCAAAAGCCCTAAAATAGATGCTAATACAATTTCATACATGCATATGTAAAAAAAGAATAGCCAGCCTTAATGAGGGATTGCATCAAGTAGTCACATTTGACAGATATGAAAGCAATTAAACATTCGAAAAATACAGAGATCAGAGATGTTAAGTTATGGAAGCTAAGGTAATACTGGAAAAAATAATTGAATTAGCTGGTATTATTAGTTTATTACCCTAAAATGTTACTGAAATTGATTTATGGTCGGTGTAAAATACCTTTACATTAAAATTTTATTTCAAGTAATTTTTCAAACACAATCCTATAAGTAAAGATCATATGAGTTTATACTTGTAGCGATCAGAAATAAAACTAAGATAAACTTGTTATTAAATTTTGCAATGGAAACACTCACTAAAACAACAATGAAGATACAGGCACAAACACTGCAATGCCACCAAAACCCTAAAAATTAGTTGCTAATACAATTTTCCCTACAGAAATCACAAAGGCGTTGTAATCGAATTATTTATCCACCTACATAGATTTGTGAAAAAAACCGGCCAAGTGCAAGTTGGACTCGCGCACCGAGGGGTCCGTGCCTACCATCATTTACGTAATTTACAAATACAAACAAATGTGCAGCTGAGCGGTCACCCATCCAAGTACTGACCAAGCCCGACGTTGCTTAACTTTAAGTATCGCTTCCAACAAACAAATGTGTTACTGTTTCTCTTAACAATGAGCTAGATGGTGCTGTACTAGTAATTTATAATAGTAATTGCTTGTACCCGTCTCACACTTGGCCGGTTTTTATTATTTGTTGTAATACTTTAGAGTTCACAATATTATTCACTGCAAGTTTAAAGTTTGTATGTCTTTCCGTTTTTACGATAGAGCAAAATGTGTTTCTTGTATGGGGATTCCCCTTAAATTTTAACTTTTTTATTATTTGATAAAAACCCTCATTATAACACATATTCTGTAAAAAAAATCAGGCTTCTACCTATTTCGGTCTAAAAGATAGAGCCTTTTAATGGTCAGACAGACGGACAGACTACAGACAGATGGACAGACAGACAGACAGCGTAGTCTAAGTAAGGGCTCCGAACCTAAAAGAATAGCTAGCCTAAATAAAGAAATGCAAAAAGTAATAACTTACAAAAGACACATATAAAACCAACCTGAAATTCGGAAAAAAGAGTGATTTAGAGACATGCAGGGAGCTCATGCGAAAATCGATCGTAGTCGGTATAAAAAACACCTTTTACACGTAATTACATATTAAAACACACACGAGACTAAAGTTGTAGTGATTAGAATAAAATAAGTATACTTGTTATCAAATTTGCAATGAAAACACTCACGAAAATACACAAAGATACAAATACAAAAACTGCAATCCAACCAAGAGCCCTTAAAAGTAGATGCTAACACAATTTCCTCGACAGACATCACAAAGGGGTTATTATCAAATCACTTATCCACACACATAGATGTGTGAAGAAAGCACAGCTAGCCTAAATCAGGGATTGCATCAAGTAATTACATTAGACAGATATGAAAGCAAGCTAAAAATTCGGAAAATAGAGAAAACAGTGTTTTAGAGCCATGCAGGGAGGGAACATGCGGCAAAATTATTGAATTAGCTGGTACGGTCGGCGCATTGCAGTCTTTTCGCTACACTCTGCCAGGAATGGTATAAATTGAATAAATTCAATGTTTGCTCTGTATGAACATTATTTTTGGATTTTAAAATTGGTTTTTGAGTTCGCTAGACCGTTTCTTTTCTAGTTTGCTCTTTTCATTATTTCTTATTTTATTAGTTTAGTTTCAACTATGTTTTCCTTTATTTGCGATTTTATTTCTTTTTTTAGTGGACTTTACCACAAATAAGTTTTTAACATTATCTGTGGTTGATCGATGATGGTGATGGCAAATGTTGTAGGGCGTTAAACTCATTCTTATTTCATTTTAGGGTAATTCTAGCAACTTCGGGGCAAAGGTTCCTCTTTTATAAATTGCAAGTCTGGCCCCACATGGAGTACCTACTACTTCCATCTCTGAGTGAGGGCATCCAGATACTAGCTTAAACCTTTTGCACCTGGTGTTACAAGCTATAACTAACAAGTTCATAGGCTGCGGTAGCTGCTTAACATGAGACACGCCGTGAGCTTCTTTGCCACCTCCACCACCTTGTATATAAAAAAAGTTATCAAGGTTTCCTCTATGTAATACAGATGGAATTGAAGTTCTTTTGCTTCAATGGTCCTAGTGTTGCAAGCGTCCACAGGATATGGTGGCTGCCTAGAACGATTATGTTTTTGATTGGTCTACGCCAAATGGGAGCGGAATGTTCAAAAATTTTCGATAAATTCCCCTTATGTTTATTAACCATCTAATTGACGAATGAAAGAGATATATAGGTACTCCAAATAGTCAGCAATCCACGGTCAAAGCACAATTTTTTTGTCTAATCGTTCGTCCACTTACACAAGAGCCACTTGCATGACCTTATTTAGAGGCAATAATACAATTCCCCATTCAACAACCGACAAGTGCGACAGATGTGAGAATTAAAAACACTGCCCCTTAAACTTATTTACATCACGACATTCGACTATTAATCCCGGACTATAGGCTTTTTAATCCCTTAATGCTCATTTTATTTGAATGCAAGATCGTTCCATATGTTTACCTTTACACGAAGTTCAACTTTAGTTGCTCAATTTTAAAGTGCATTTTTAGTTTTTATTTAGCAAAAATGTAAAGTAAATTTAAATTAAATTGTGGCCATATTTCATACTGATAAAGTTTAAATTTCATTGCAGATACTTTCCAGTTTTTCAACTGCTAAGTAATTAAGGGGAGTGTGGGCAATATCTCTACAGTACTATGAAGGCGTAATGGTAATTTTGGAAATTATTGCTGTGGAGCCTATGAATATTCATTTATATTTGTTGTAAAAACATCTCAGCGATTATTTTGTCAATTGCCTACGGCTTAAATTATTTATAAGAAACAGATTTTAGCGTACTGATGTTCTGAAATCCTAAACTATGTGGATATTATGAATTAAAATATAGGTAGTAAATAAGCCATAAATTACTACAGAAATTGAATAAGATTTGTATTCTTCGTTTTAAACTTGGTCAACTATTAAAAAACCAAGTAAATCTTCACTGGCAACTCGCATTTAAAAACTTTTATAAAATTTTGTTTAATACTTAAACAATTTATTAAAATTACTTTGTATTCATCTGAAACAATGTAAAATATGTTAACAAATTATTTTTAATTGGTCCAATAATATTTAAGCTTTCAAGTGAGACCAGTAGTAGGTACTTTTTACAAACAAATTAACTCGCACTTTTTCTTTATAAGTGGTATTAGTACTAATATTAATACCAAATTTTAACGCAATATAATATAATAATAGAATTTGAAGAGATGAACTTAAAATTTGAGTACCATTTGTGATTGAAAACGACATAAAAACGAATCCTCTCTCTTTTAAAAAGAAAAAAAAAAGATTATTCACAAAGGTATTCGTTACAGATCTAACAAAAGTTACTTACCAAACTTTTATTACGAGGCACTGCTTTTCTCCTTGAATTACTTCAGCTTCAAACACAAAAATAAACGCTATCAAGGCGATCTAAAAACTTCAATCTTCACAAAATCTTCCAGTAAACAAGCTCACAGATTTTTGTAAACAAATACTCCTTTACAAAGTCTCCAGTGGATGAGACCGATTATTTCAATCGAAAATATTTCCCGAGATTATTCATTCCCTGTTCGTTTAATCTCCTACTCTCGCTCTATGTTGTTTTTTTATTCGTTCTTTACTCGGAGTCTGTCGGAAAATTTCGAACGCAATGCCTCATGTTATGAGAAATATGTGGCTCTGTTTGTAAAGCAAAAAATATGATTGGTTGCATTTGTTTTTCGATATTATCGATGGGATGAGATATTAAAAAATATTTCTTTATTTTCTTGTTTGTTAACTTCTCTTTGAGATGAGAAGTTACTTAATTGGGACTGGAAATAGGAATTGCTAAAATTTTGGTTTTCGTTACGTTTTAACACATAAGGAACAATTTGCTACTACCTACTTTCAGAGTGATGTATTTTTTAAGTGAGTGTATGTGTGTATGTACGTGAGATGTTCTGTTGGGTTTTAACGGTGCTGAATCAAAAAATAACAGTTTTTAAAATTCAAAATGTCGAGTCAAATATGGGGTCCATTCTTTAAATATATTTGATTTCTAAGGAATTCTGCTAGGTTTCCAATGCTGCTAGCTTATATTTAACACGTATTAAGAAAGTTAAGATGGCGGATTGAAAAGGGCGTCCTTTTAAAACTTTAAAAAAACTTTTTTCGGTTCGTAAATGAATTAATTTTTTTGCAGTTTTTTTTTTAGTTTAGGGTAGCGGACGTATATGGCGCTTATTGTTTTGCCAAAATTCTTCGATAACAAAGAGAAGTAACCCGTATGGTTGTTGTAGCAAGACCAATTATAGCTTTGATGCAAAAATCGCGCGCAGGCAATTCTGTGGTTCTCTTACTCAACTTTAAAATAAGATAAATTTGGTTCAGATTTCGTATTTTATTTACCTCATTAGATATTGGAACGAGTTATTTAAAACTGCTTACTGCGTAGTCTGCGTAAGGGTGGAGGGCAGAAGTATAATTTTTTTTGTTTTTTTTTTATTATTCTAATAGAGAGGGATAAGTGCATTTTAGCAAAATTAATATTACTTATTCCTTAAAATTTTAGGTTTCTGGGTACGCATTAGCCACGAGTGAGTTCAAGTATTGTGTGTGTGAAAGATAAACGACTTTCAGTAAGTATGTGAATTACATTGCGAACTTTGCGTGCTATTTTTGTTCCGAATTTTATACAGATGTTGATATACGTAAGTAAATACGACAGCTTTACAAAATTTCCAGTACTCAATAGGCTTTAGCCTCTCGTAATTTCGATCAAAACTGCGAGTCCTTAAGTCAATGGAGAATCCCAAGTGTTTCTTAATGCTCTTCACTCACTTTAAGAGCCCGTTGGAATTTATCAGCATTATTATTATTTGTACTGAAATACTACTAAATTGGGTACTCTCGAGTGTATTGAGATTGAGATTGCTTAAACGTGGTACCTAGCTGAATAACAAGAGCAAATTTCGTACAATAGGTAAAAGGTTTCGACGATACTAAAGACTGGGCTTTCTGAAATTCTGATTAGGTATTCTGTTCAAGCAATTTGAATTTCAGTGAATATTTTATGGAGATATTTTACCTACTTATCATGGCCGCGGCTGAGATAATTGTTTTGATAATGGGTACACCTTTTTAGGGTTTATGATACACCATTATTTCTAAACTTAGATATTTAATAAATTGACGTTTTTTTTACAAACACAATTTTTTTTATTTTAATTTGATTTTAAAAGCATAAAATTTTTACCATGGATAGAATGTTGTGCGTTGATTTTATTTTTTAATGTAGAGGGAAGACGAATTCAACTCCTGTGCGCGGAGGAAAGGATCTTTATTTGGAGGGGTACGCGTCCCGATTTTTGCTTTTTAGGGTTCCGTAGCCAAATGGCAAAAAAAGGAACCCTTATTGATTCGTCATGTCTGTCTGTCTGTCCGTCCGTATGTCACAGTCACTTCTTTCCGAAACTTTAAGAACTATACTGTTGAAACTTGGTAAGTAGATATATTCTGTGAACCGCATTAAGATTTTTACACAAAATAGAAATAAAAATTTGGGGTTCCCCATACTTAGAACTGAATTTTTTTTTTTCATCAAACCCATACGTGTGGGGTATCTATGGATAGGTCTTCAAAAATGATATTGAGGTTTCTAATATCATTTTTTCTAAACTGAATAGTTTGCGCGAGAGACACTTCCAATGTGGTAAAATGTGCCCCCCCTCCTGTAATTTCAAAAATAAGAGAATGATAAAACTTAAAAATATATGATGTACATTGCAAACTTCCACGGAAAATTGGTTTGAACGAGATCTAGTAATTAGTTTTTTTTTAATACGTCATAAATCGTAAACCACAATTTACCTTTCATTCAATCGACTCAAATATCAAAATATTTTTGTTTGTGTTTGTAGATTACATGGTGTAGATTAAATGGTGGTAGGTACGAAACCCTCGGTGCACGAGTCGAACTCGCACTTGGCCGTTTTTTAATTGATCAGTTTATGCTAGTAGGGCTTCATTTGTATCATTTTTGAATGAAACAGACACGTAGAATTTAGTTTTTCTAGTAAGTATACCTAGTATTGATAACATTATTTAATTTATATTTTTATATTTTATTGATAATAATTTTTTCTTCTATTTTATGTGAAATTATAAGATTATTAAGTTATACTTTGTCTATCTCTACCACTGAACGACACTGAAAATCCGCACTGAACGATTTACGCTGCTTTAACTCGATGCGAACATATTTTTTTTCTAAAGTTACTCTAAGACAAGTTACCAAGAAGTATATATTTTTATAAACAAGTCTAAAACATCTTCTGCTGAATCTAGGGCCGTGGGTTAGATTCCCGCACTAGACAAATATTTATTATTTGTGTTTGTCTTGAGAATGGGTGTTTTCAATGTTTGTTGTGTATGAATTTACAAAAAAAAATGTATATTTATATATGTATTTGTATATGTTGTCTGGTATCGATAGCACAAGCGGTGCTTAGTTTGGGACCATACGGCGCTGTGTGTAATGTCCAAAAATATTTATATATATTTATTTGATAATAGTATTTTTTAAATCTTAATACAGATTTCAAGATCAAGATTAAAAAAATATGAAGTGTTTTCATCGTTTTTCATCAAATCAAATCAAACAATATTTATTCAAATAGGTTTCTGAGAATACATCTGAGTCGTCAATACGATGTAAACTATGTTAATTTCTGCCAAGAAGAGCTGGAAAGAAGTTCTTTTTAAAGTAATAATACAATATTTGATAATCAGCTAACAAGTTTAGAATAAGTATTGGAACATATAGTAGGTAATATAAATAAGTTAGTAAGCTACTAAAAACACTGACAAACCCATGGCAATTATTATTTTTTGTTTTTATGTAGCATAGGGGGCGCACCATGTAAAGTGTCAAATATCATCAATCGTGTGAAGGAATTCAGATATTTAAGAGTACTCCGATATTTAAAAGTACTAGTGGCATTAGCGCCATCAAAATTATATTCCTGCACAATTAGATGTATTCATATACTTAAAACTATCCATACTATCCATGAATATAATATTTATTATAAATGCAAAAGGAATATGTCCGTTATACCTCTTCACGCTCAAGCCCCTGTATCGATCAAGATGAAATTTGGCATGGAGATAGTTTAAGTTCCGAAGATAAAGGCGATTTCAAAACGTCAAGTATAAGTCGGTTTTTTTCCATAGTCGAGGTGTTGCCGTTGAAATCCTACACCGATGACCGAATTTGTAGCAGGTAGAACTGCGGGCAAAAGCTCGAAATATATTATAATGGGATGGTATGTCTGTTCGTTTGTCCCGGCATCACATCACAACGAAGCATCCAATTGAGCTCAAAACTTCGCACAGGGATAATTAAAGAGACGAAGAAAGACGTAGGCTAGACTTTTGTTCCGTAAAAAATAGAAGTTTATGCAGGAAGAACCGAATTCCACGTGCATGAACTGTAGTCACAGGTAGAGCTTGCTATTGCAACTTTCTTCGGAATTTGGGAGTGGTCGTAGCCGTTGGCAACAACTAGTACATATATAAATACATACATATGTATAATAAATATAGTATTCATAACCTGCTGCAATCCACCATCGGCCGCCCGGCGCCAGAGAGGCTCCAAATGCGAGAGGGCGCATCACGCAAAAGTGCACATACCTATACGCATACTCATACTCACAGACGTTGTATATCACGAAGTAGCCCAGACCCACATGACAGTCCGGCAACAAAAAAAAAAGAGAAGACACTTCTCGGATGTATACCTGTTACCATCAATCACGCAGGAACCAGGCCACCAAATATATAAAATTAATGCAAATATGTGTAAACATACACACATGTACACGTCTATGCAATTATATCTATACAAAAAACTCTATTTGTGTCCCTTCTAGTGAATTAGTTTGCTATGTTTTCCAAAAAGTACTTGCTCAAATAATTAAGAAACATTCGTAGAAATTTCTAAGTTCTAGTAAAAGTGCCTCTTCTTTGTTCATTTTAATTGTTTACATTAGAGATTCTAAGAAAATTTAATAAAAAAACAATGAGTTTCTCCGTTTGCGTTTCAGGAAGATAACTTTGTTGCTAATTAAAATCAAAGTCAAACACTAGGTTTTCTTTTATATTACTTATTATGATTTATATATTTTTTAATAACCTGACTACGACTATACTATTCTAAGTAGCATATTTACGAACATATTAAACTAAATATGTTCGTATTTTTATGGTTCTATACGCAAAAGAAAATGTTTGTAAATGTAATTCAGATTAGATTTTTGGAAATAGGTAATTATTTTTACGTTTTTAGTGCATGTTTTTGAGGCCGGTTGTTTTTTTTTTGTTAAAAATTTTTATTTTTGACTTTTGAATAAGGATTTTTTTTTTCTCGTACACTAAAAATATCCATACTCGTAACAAAATTTTCATCAACATTAGAGGCGTTTCAACAGTTCCAAATTAACACCATTTTTTTTAACAAAATTTTAATTTTAAATTCACCATATTAATATGGGACCACTTCGGAAGTATAAAAAATAAAAAAGTATGAGCGTATTCGTCTATATCTGACGGAGAAAAAAAATTAAAACATAAAAAAAATTAAACAACCAACTTGAAAACCTCCTCCTTTTCTGAAGTCTGTTGAAGATAGGATTTTTTTTTTATTTTGTGTATAAGATTGGTAAAAAAAGTTTAAGCTATCTAACATTACCTAAGTCCATATTTGGGACCAAAATTTTATTCATACAAAAACAAACATCACTGGAATTAATTATTTTAAATACGATATTGAAGAAAAATAATTTAGTATTCAAAACATCTTTAATTTTTTTGGATTAAAAAGGTTAAGCCTTACACATAATTAGTGTCGTTTTTTCTTTTGTGTCTAAGAAAGGATTGGGTGGAAGGTGGAAGTACAGGTTTGAAAATCCGACATTTTTAAAACTAAAAAATTACAAAAATTTGAATTTTTCATTAGGCTTTTTGATTCAAGGGAAGATAAAAATTTGAAGAGAATACTGATACTGTTTTAAGTAAAACTATTAAAAGTTAAAAGCAGTCTTTCTTTCAAAAGTCCGCGCGGTACAAGTAACGACTACTTTGACGATTCAAAAGTGATTGTAAAATCCTTATTTGAATAAACCATTTTGACTTTGACTTTGACTTTTTTATACTTACCTTTATCACAAAAAAAACTACTAAGCAATCTTTATAACAGAAACTTACAAAATTTTGTGGCATGAATTGATGATGATGGTGTAAGTGGTTACTCTGACTGATGAAAATTTTACATTGTATTGCAAATTGGGTTTTGAGAGCAACCTATCAGGGGCAGGAGAAATTTATTTTACATTATTGAGTTCTGTTATAATAACAAAGAATTGTTGTACTTACAATGACTCACAAGTGTATAAGTATTTCATACGTGTGTACTTTATTTTCATGATGTTGTACTTTTATGTTCAGGTACTTAATTTAAAAGAACCATAGCATGACCTAATAGGACATTGTGTATTAAGGGGTTGAAAGGAGAAAATTACCAACGAGAGGCTATTGTTTTTTATCACATTTGCGAGTAAATAAATAAAAATATAAGATTAAGAAATATATAAACTCACCAAAAAACAATTGAAATGGCGAGAATAGTTATAATCTATAATCTATAGAATTTATTAATCAAAAAGTTTTGGCTAAAGTTAAAACATAGGTACTACACAATAAACTAACATATAAAACATATTAAGAACCACAGGATAGCTTTTATAGATATTTGATAGAATAGGCGCGTCATTACCGCCCGCGGGATCTATAAACGCGCGCTTTGCTTAGAGAAAAGTAAAATTTACACAGAAAAAAGCACACGCTTTACTTGCACATAATGACACTGTTTATGAGTTAGTGTGATGAAAAAACCTATTAAAGAAAATGAGGTTAGGGACTAAATTATAAAAAGAAAATACCCGAGAAAACATCAAATTATACGAATAAATGTTACTTTTAACTGGGACAAATTAAAATTTTACACAAAGAAAATAATAAAAATGTAATTGGTGCTCTTCAGTCACGTTTCGAGCCACAATTTTTCAGCTTTCTGTATTTTTATTTCTCCAAGAACCTGCGCAAGAATTTCAGGTTATCTTTTTTCCCAGATGGCTTACGTTTATTTTACTGCCGCTTAATTATTCCTAACTTAATTTTTCTTCGCTAACAGCAACAAAAAATTTAGAATTGTAAATGTTTGTTTAATTGGCCGAGGGAAATCGATGTACTCGGGCATATTTTTAGGGCAAATTTGTATTTTGTTTAATAAGGGATACGTATTACCGTTATATTTAAGCTATGTTTATACGTTTGAATGTCCATTGAAGAATGAAGTTATTAGATTTCTGAAGGGTCGGCAATACGCGAGTGATTTCCCTGGTGTTGCAAGCGTCCATAGGCTACGGTGACCGCTCACCATCAGGCGGACCGTTATTTTTACGTATTAATTTTACCCATTGCTGTACACTCCCTCCACTAGCCAGGAGGGATTGTACAGTTAAATATCTGTAGATATAGTACCAGTAATAACACGAGTACTGATCTTTTATACCGGACAATTATGTACTGATATATTTTTACACTTATTTTTTTTTATTTCCATGTTCTGAAATCTTGTGCAATGGGCACCAAAAGGTTGTTGCTAGGGCACTAACATCAAGAAAATACGGGTAGGGTTACGGCTAACACATTGTAGTTCATGTGTAAGCTCGCTCATGGGAGTTTGTCTCAGCAGAATTTGATAATTTCCAAGGGATTTCTACAGGAACCCCCTTGATTACCTAACCAGAATAAGAAGCTTTTCTCTTATTAGTGGGTGTAAATATTTTTCTGTTTCTCCAGCTATCCGTGTATTTCAGCTATTCCTGTGCCAAAAATGGGGTCACACTGTTCCTTATCAGCCTCATACGTCCTCACTACCCACTACACACGGACTACACTAATCAAAGGCGATTTGGGCCATAGTCTACACGCAGGCCCGGTGCGGATTGTGGACTTCACATATGCCTTTTTTTTTTGGACGTATGCAGGTTCCCTTACGATTTTTTTACTTTACCGAATGCCAGTGGTATGAATAATCAATGTACTTGAGAAATTAAGAAAAAGACTCATTGGTGCATGCCGGATTCAAACTTCCGCCACTCAGGACGAAAAGTAAAATCGAAATTTAAAACCCAACAGCCATCACCGACTTTCACCGACCGGTCACACTGTTAGTTTGCGAAAAGTCCCCAAAATGGGATCTCTTGACTAAAATAGTCAAGTAAATCGGTTTTTACGTTCCGAAGTTCTATAATAACAAATATTAGCATATATATCTATATATTAAAATGAATCCCTGTTTTCCTTGGTCACGCTATAACTTCCGATCCACTGCACCGAATTTGATAATTCTATTTTTGTTGTGTTCGTTATTGTTAGGGCAAGGTTTGCAAGAAAAAAGTGTCAAGTGACAGTTGGACTCGCACACTAAGGGTAATCCGATTTTTATGAAATGTTCGTAAGTTGCCGGGAACGGTGTCTAAATTAGTACAAGCCTGTTACAATAGGTGTCGTGGCAGTTGGTTTTAAAAGAGAAACAACGTTACTGGGGTCAGCTAGCACTCCATATTATCAACCATTCAATTATAATATAAATAAAAAAATCGGCCAGGTGCGAGTCGGACTCGCGCACGAGGGGTTCCGTACCATAATCTATAAAAATTAAATATTTTTTCTTATTTTTATATTTGAGTTGATTGAATGAAAGGTTAATTGCGATTTAAGATTTATGACGTATTAAAAAAAACTACTTACTAGATCTCGTTCAAACCAATTTTCGGTGGAAGTTTGCTTGGTAATGTACATCATATTTTTTTTTTTAATTTTATCATTCTCTTATTTTAGAAGTTACAGGGGGGACACATTTTACCACTTTGGAAGTATCTCTCGCGCAAACTATTCAGTTTAGAAATAAATGATATAAGAAACCTCAATATCATTTTTGAAGACCTATCCATAGATATCCCATATGGGTATGTATACCCATACCTATGGTATATGGTATGGGTTCGTTGAAAAAAATTTTTGAGTTTCAGTTCAGTTTGGGAACCCCCAAAATTTATTTATTTTCTATTTTCACAGAACACATCTACTTACCAAGTTTTAACAGTATAGTTCTTAAAGTTTTTGAAAAAGTGGCTGTGACATACGGACGGACAGACAGACAGACATGACGAATCCATAAGGGTTCCGTTTTTTGCCATTTGGCCACGGAACCCTAAAAACGGTTTTTTACTACGACGCGGATTTTTTTAAAAAGGTTTTAAAATCATAGATATAACAGTTGCTTTTGCACGCAGTTTTGCCCACATATCTTACACATTTTCTTGTACACAACATTTCTATTAACTGTTTTTCGGGAAGAGCAGAGAGTAAAGCTAGTCGTGCTGTATTTTCTTTCAACTAACATCAAAAAAGGAGGTTTTCAATTCGAATCATATGTATGTAATGTTAGAACTGTACAATTTTCATTTATACCACTAAGGATAGTAGGCGGTCACCGTAGCCTATAGACGCTTGCAACACCAGGGATGCAACTCGCGCGTTGCCGACCCTTCAAAAATCTAATAGCTTCTTTCTTGAAGTACCCCAATATTTACGTTATCCTATGTGGGCCGCTACAGAACGCCAAATTTTATAAGTGTACGATTGTATATATGTATATACATATTATACAAAATAAACCACCTTCAAAATCTAACTGAAAAAAAAAAACACTTGGGAAAAAATTACACAGCCACCCACTAAAAAGTTGACTCCTTAAAGTCGAAATCCAAGAATTTGCAATAAAGATACACTAAGATCAATGTTTGATTTTGCTTTTTCCACGAGATTTTTGAAAGCGGTGTGGTTTTTTTAACTAAATTTTTAAACCTGAAACTTAAATAAACAAATTCCTTTAGTAATTTACATATGATCTAATTCACAGTCAGCAATTCTTCCAATTATCATGTTAGACAACTTAAGCCTACTTGATTTATATCACAGCCCAGTATCCCCGACAGTCGCGGACTGATTGCTATAGTGCATTATCACTGATGAATGGATTTACATACAAATCCTAGCTTTATTGCAGGATCACCTTGCTTACTGCATATTTGCATTTGCTTGAGTCATAGATAAAGAAAGCCTACGAAATAGGTAAAGCAATTTTGCTTAAGAGTACCGCCTTTTTATACAAATTGATAAAATGTCCCCCCTCCCTAATCCAATTGACGCGTTTTTTGAAAGTGTTGTAGATATTATTGAAAACTAGGGTTGTACTTTTTAGTTTGAAAGAAATACATATAAGTTCTACATTTCAATACAAATGTTAATTTGTAAATATTTTCAATTGTGTACAATATTGCTTCAAAATTAAAATGTACAACTTTAGTTCTTCAAAATATTTACAGCATTTACAAAAATCATGAAAATTGGACTTGTTTTGTATAAAAATATGCAATTCTGATGATTTTCGGACCCATTTAAGTAACTTATCTCAAAGAGAAGTTAATAATGTGACCTCCTGAATTAAATTCGACTTTTTATGCTACATTTCTATAATGATTTTAAACTTTCGCAATTTGTAAACATTTTAAAGAAATACATAGATCGTGTCGAAATCGCATAAATATAGTGCAACTCAGTCGAAACTCCGGGAAAGAAAAGTGGTTCTTAAATCTATATACTATATCTACGCGATTTCGTCCCGTTATATATGTATTTCTTTAAAATTCATCTCTATACTTCGTAAAACTATACCTAATTTTTAAAGTCCCTTAACCTTGACTCCGGGTGAGTCCATAAATATTTCGTTTTTATTCATATTTGATATTTGAAACTCAAAAATATACTCTTTTTCTTTTAAATTCTTATTTACTAGTATATCACTTAAATTAAATTTACCATATTTATTTGATATAAAAACATTGTTCTGTTATTTGTTAAGTACGACACAATGCCCACAATCCTATTATAATTTGTGTAGCAGTTTTTCGTACTTGACATGAGCAATATACTACGTGACTATGAATAATAAGATCAGCTCAACTTTGCAAGTTTCCTCCTTAATTGTGTTCTACTATAGAATATATTTATGATTTTATATAAGACTTTTTGATTAATTTTAAGATATTAATGTGCAATTGGGTATATATGTATGTATGTATGAATAACACGGTTTTAACCCCCCAATGGAGGCAACCAGTGGCTCGGTTCACATCTGTATCATAATGTAGAGTACAGCCGTTTTTACCAATCACTTCAGTTTTGCGTGGAACAACTTCTAACTTCTCTTTTACATATATATGTCCCATAAGTTGTAAATCACCAACTTTAAGAATAATAAGAAAGTGGTAAAACAAAAGTTCGGTCAGAATATTCGATTGACTAATTTATTATTAATTAGTATAATAGTAGTAATCATATAGCAACTTTTTTGATGTGAAATAATTCAGATTTTGGAACTCTTAACCACTGTTCGCTTATTTATGTATTTGTGTATATTTTATTTTATTTTATATAGGAATGTATGTATATGTAACTATATTTTTTATATACTTATCATTTTTAAATTATTCTATATTTTATATACTATGTATGTATTTATAAATTTTTAGGTCTCGTCCAATTTTCTTGTTTTTATAATTTATCTACCCAAAGGTTGTCTGGAAGAAATCGGTTAGTTAGCGATAAGACCGCCTTATTGTACTTTCAATTTTATATTTTTTTCACATTTGGCTCCGAGCCCCTAAAAATTCCTAAAGGTTTTTCGAAGTATAAGAGAACTTGGCTTCGGCTGAAGGTTATGGCACAAGTTGAACAATCGGCTTTAGCTTCGGCCAAAAACTGACATTCGGTTGGAGACTGGTCGTATATGGTGTAAATATGTCTAAACGTAAATAAATTTAGCGAAACTAAAAATGGGGCAAAAATTTACCACTGAAACAAGACAGGCCTGGTGCCTGTTCGGGTTCCGTAGTATGATATTAATTGCGGATATCTGTAAAAATAATTAATAAATTTTATTATTTAAATTTCTTATTCATTATTATTTATTTATTTTTTAGATTTTTAGATCTTGTCGGTAAAAAAATATTAGATTAGTATTTCCCTGATTAAATATGACAATCTAGAATTGCTAGGTATTTAGAAATGCCCTAATTAAAAATGATAATCTAGAATTGCTCTAATTAATAATGACATTTTAAAATTGCCCTAATTAAGCACGATCAATGTAAATAAATATTTTCCTACCAAAGATGCAGTCAAAAGATTAACCTCGACCCAGGACTTGAACCTGCCACAATCCTTACAGTCCGTGTAAGTGCTCTACCAATGTAGCTATCGAGGCACAACTCTGGCCATTGAAAATCACAACTACATCTTTTTTCTGGTAATAAGCTAGTCACGAATTCTGAATTACTACTAGTGACTTATAAAGTCCTAGTACATCAATCTTACAAATACACAAATCTTTATAGAATTCAGAAATACATTATAATTCATACATAAAAATAATCTTTCTTCGTCAGAGGCTCCTTAATATACTAATAGATATTTCTAAATCATAATAAAACCTAATTTCAAATTAAACTTTCAATCTCATCGAGGCGAGAATAAATTGAATGTTAGTTTGAATTTGATAAAGTACATTTAGGTTTCTACATTGTTATTTTAAAGCAAACTCATGCATCAAGAATTCTCATAACAATGGCAACACCAGATGGCACGACTGTGCTTTTAATCAATTGTTATTGGCAGTTGACACAGAAACTTAATAGCGGGAATTAAATCAGTTGAGTGCATCTAGTTATTTGAGAGTGAGTTGTTGAAATAAACAGCAAAAATTATATTACATCATTAATTTAATATTCTATTAGAAAAAAAAATCAAATATGGAATATCTAATAAGTACTTTTAATTTTCAAATTAAAATATCGCTGAATTGTTATTTGTAACTACACTTTATTGCACAATTAAAAATGGCAAACACACTAAAAACACGAAAATAAAATCACAATGTAAGCGATCTTGTCGATAATAAGCAATTTCTTCCAGACAACCTTTGTAGAGGAAAATAACAAAACGAATACGTAGGGATAGGGCAGGAAGTGCTTGATATTATTATATTTGTGAGTCACTAAATAATATAATACAATTGTTACAACAAATAAATAAATTAAAACATATATCATATATTAACTATATTTATTTAAAAATTATAAAAAACATATTTGAGACCTTAACAACAAGCCCTTTCATTTAATATGTCACACGGTATAGTGAGCAAAATGGTTTTGCTTTTGTTTAAATCAATTTCTCAAATCAAGTCAATTTTCAAAATTCAAGAAGAACAAATTGTTCGCAAGAGCATAAATGGGTTTTAGTCCCAGGGTAAACGATGAAGTTATTATTATAACTTCGTTAGTTCCCAAAAGCACTAAACCGATTCAAAATTCCTACTTCCATATACACGTTCGTTGTATTTTCTGATTAATTAATTATATTTTCTGTTCATTTCACTAGCGCGTTCTAAGTATTTTAGGTACGTCCTGTTTCACAGATTAATAATATAATCTATGTTATGAAAATCTAAGAAGACTGTAGACAGGAATAAATTGTTTGCAAGAGAATTAATGGGTTTTAGTCCCAGGGTAAACGTTGAAGTTTTTATTATACTTCGGAAATTCCCAAAAGCATTACACCCCTGCAAAAATCCTTCATCCATATACACATTTGTTGTATTTTCTAATTCATAAATTATTTTTCTGTTTACTTCACTGACTAAGTCTAACTAAGTCCTATTTCAGAGATTAATAATCTATGTGATGTAAATCTAAGAAGACATTAGACAAGAACAAATTGTTCACAAGACGCGAGCCGACAAATAAAAAAACACAGCTTCATCGTCAAGGAGAAGTAAAATTAATGGTGGTATTATCTATGAGGCATAATCTCATATTTATTAACTTTCTATTTTTTTCCTGCGGCTCCGCCCTTTCAAAATTAGATTATTGGTGTGTGATTACAATAAGGAAGTTATAGTTGTAGCTAAAGCAAAAGCTTATTCCCAGGACTTTGTTCACGTGATGATAAAAAGAAAAAAATTACCTTAATAGTGTAACCTCCAAAAATATAGGAATTTTCATCCCTTACTTTGCCTTCAAGTCAAGATACAAATATTATTTAACGTAAGTAAAAATAGTTCAACAACTTGACACATCGATTATTATTAGTGGCATTTATCTATAAGTTATATAAAACTGTGTAAATTGTTATTTACATCTTATTCTGATTACTACATAGTACTTAAGAGTGCGCATAAAATACGTTTAATCTTATATTTTCTTATGAAATGAAATGAAACTTAATTACATATTATTACAAATCGACGTGGATTTGTTTACAAGTACTTGCTGTAAGTTTGAGCCTCAGTTCAGCTTAATATTAATAAAGATATATCATTATACACATAACTTGTCGACATAATTGATAAATCTCGTACTACATGTTTTAACGCTTACAATAAATAAGGAAGAGAGTGAGTTATCTGAAACTTAATAAAAACTAATGACTTTCGAGCCAAAACAGATTGGCTCGGTGTTACCGAATACTGCTACGGTATACAGCCGTAACCGCTTGCAGAGATTGCCTACCCGCGGCTATAACGTGGCTCCAATTAATGCTGAATCAATAATGTCGATTAATTCGACAGTGGGTTGATTATCCCACACCGTGCTTGGTCAGCTACAAGCCGCTTAATCAAGTTTCCTTCCACCACTTGGGTTTACATGCTTTGGTTACTTAACAATATTACTTCTAGTAGAATTAGATCTACACTGATTGTTTCTTGCGTTTTGCAGACGTATTGAGCCATTTTTTTTATATTCCAGTAATATATTTTTATACTTCTAATAACTAGCTAACTAACCTCTTATATAACTAGTATCATACCAGATATCTATAAACGGACGCTAAGCAAGAAATTATGCGCGTGCAACAGAGACAAAAGTCTCCGGTCATTGAACGACATTCTTCCAGCTTAGCGTCCGTGCTTAAGTACTGTTTTCACCGTACTGAAAAGTGAGGTGGCGCGACACGCTTCCGCTAGATGGTGCTTATTGATAAATAGAATACCGTGTAATTTGCTTGAGTTGAGATTCATGTTCATAAAAGGGCCAACGTATTTAAAATGACTTTTTACAAAAAGAAACTATGTCACGTTATAGTACGTTATGCAGCGATGAGAATATTTTCACGTGCCCTGATTTAAACTGATGTAATAATTATATTTTAAATATTGTCATATACGAGCGAAACTAAATCATCTGTCTTAAATCATCCAGGAAACCATCGAAATACCCATATAAAATTTTAACCCAATCGGTTCAGCCGTTTAGACGTTACGTGAAAAAGATAAGTACGGAAGGATAATTCTTACTACCCGTTGCCCTATTACCCGTTTTCCCGTGGGAATGAAGCATTTTTCCGCGGTAAAAAGCAGCCTATGTTCATCAGGGATAATGTCGGCTTCTAATGGTAAAATAATTTTTCAAATCGGTCCAGTGGTTTCGGAGCCTATTCATTACAAACAAACAAACAAACAATTGTATAGATAATAAATATTAGTATAGATAAGACCGAGAAAATCGATATCTCGTACGTGGAACTGTGTCTCTTTGATGTTTCAATAGTGTAATATGTCTTTGTACACTGGTCGAATCGGCACGCTTTTGCTAGGGTATGCCATAGCATTAACAATAATCCCAATTTCAATCCCGTTACAGAACTACTGAAAGAGATTGATCTAGTTAAAGCTTGCGCTAAACTAAATTTAAATTGGATTAGGAATAAAACCCTAGGAATTACGCTGCAGGTCCAATTTATTCACGAATTATGAGTTTTTAATAATCAAGCACTGATCAATGGAGAAAAATCTAAATTTTACCTTTGAGAGATTTATTGAGAGTTTCTAGTATGCACTCATTGTAAAGGCAGGAGCGCCTGTGAGTTAGCGCAATCGATATTGGCTAGGTACTGTGAAGTTAAGATTTCCACAATAACTCACTCTCAAGTCTTTTTATAACAATTCTTACCTATATACAGTCATACTAGTTAGCGAGTTTTGTCTATGCAAAGTCATCCATTGTAAACTTATTATTATTATTAATATGTGTACAAAGTCAAAATTCCAACGATGGAAAGTGGTTTTGAAATTCACTTGCATTTTGAAAAATACTAAAATTGTGAACTAATGTCAGCGAAGTCAGCACTTAGGAAGTCGACACTGGAATGTTAAGCTTAAACGACAGCCGTGCTAAGTCAGTTGACTAGGTTATAAGTTTTAATTATGATGAGTGACATATTTCCATCCTAATCTTCCTCGACATTGATTATTATAAGTTCCAGAATATCCAACCACTATTTAAAAAATTTAACGTTGTTTAAATTTTATAAAAAACTAGCTTTTGCCAGCGGCTCCGCCCGCCCTAAATTTGTTTATTGGCGTGGGATTCTTACGGCAACTCCTTGATGATACTAAAGAAGTTTGTTGTAGCAAGCTACAGCTTCAACTACAGTTCGTTCAAGTGGAACTGGGTTATAGTTATTCCCGTGGCAGCTTTTGAATTTTCCGGTATAAAAATAGCCTATATCCTGAGCCAGAACGTAACCTATATATGTGCCAAGTTTCATCCCGATCCGTCTAGTGGTTGAAGCGTGATTGAGTAGCAAACATCCAAATTTTCACATTTATGTTATTATAACAGACTGTCTTACTACTACCATAGACTATTACTAATACTTTCCTACTACTATATTAGACTTGTAATTTCAGCTATTTTAAAACGATACCTACTAAAATCAAATTTTAATAATCATTCAAGAAATGAGAACAATGGAGAATTATTAAATGGACCTAAAAACATTTATATCTGGAATTAGGTCAGGTACGTAGTTAGCAAAAAAGCAAAATGTTTATCTTATTATTTCGTTTCTAGAAATGTTATGCGAGTCACGTATTTTCTTACTTAACCAAATATTTCACAAACAAATACGGCAGCTTTACATTTTTCATTTAGTATTCTAGATACCAAGGCCTAAATTAATCATTTTATGTGTCCAGAAATACAGTAAATTTTACGAATTATTCATAACTTTGTCGAATGAAAAATGACTACGTTTTCTCGTCGACACCCCTACCACTTGACGACGAAAAAAACATTAATTTCGACACATTGGTAAGCTTGGCGCCCTCGCAACTTGCAATATCCATCACTGGGTATATTTGCATAGAGGGCGATAAATCTGAGGAAGAAATCTTATATGGAGACGATATTGATGCCAAGTCGGCAATGTATCATGGCTGTTTCATTTGCTGGCTTATTGCCCTATATTTTGTTGCAAAGTCATATTACTCAATTTCAGGACCTGTCAGTAACGTTTCATAGGGCTGTCAATTAAAAGATCAATGTCCTATTAAATTTAAACCACGATATTTTTTAAATAGTTTCCTTGTATGGACTTCAGAAAAACTATTTTAAATTGTATATGTTAATACATATACAGTTTTATTTCCTGAAGGTGTTAACAGTGGCTGGAAACTCACCCACATTATCATGTCGGGTACACCTCTATTGACAGAATAATATACCCCCTTTGACACTTACTGATAACCTATAAAAAGTAAGTCAGAAATTGACAGATGGAAAATACGAAATTATCACCTACTCACAAAATAAATAAACTGTGTAGTTTTAGTCCTGTTCTTTTAAAAGTGGTCACTTTTAGCAGAAATGCCACATCACAGTCACATATGTACCTATCTTAGAAACAATACAAAACGGTTTTCAAAAAATAGCTTATAAATACTAATCTAATGGTGGCGCTAGTTGGCTAGCTACTATATACCCCTAATCCAATAATTGTTTGTTTTTTATCGTTTTGTTGTTTTAACAATTGATCGTGTTTTTAGTCATGACCTGTGTAACAATTAAACATAATCAATTACTCGCTTGACAATTGCCAGGTAATATTTTAGTAAAAACTGACAAAAAAATTAGGAATCTGTTTAAAAACAGCAACAAAAAATCCGGCATGAATAAAAATAATTGGAACAAAATGCCGCGAGTAGGTACTGTGAGAGACAAAGTACTAAAATATGTATCGTTATATAATTCCAACGAGCGGCTCGCAGCCGACTGTGATTGCTATGATTCATGAAATCATGATTGCTTTTTCATATTTAAAAGCTACACTATTTTTTACAGCTCAGTCAAACTAAATAATAACATTATTTCAGCAAATGTAATTCCTTTCACGTTTTAAGTTAGGCAGGGGAAATGCCAATTGCTCAAAGGTTTATGTTAGTATTTTTATAGTTAAAGAAATCCTAATTTTAATATTACTTGAAGAATATATTTATTTTTGTTTGTAGTATTAGTGTGCGCAATTAAAAATCAATTATGATAAAATATTTATATTTATAATATATGCCTAAAAATTGAAATTAAGTAATTAGGTATATAGTTCTACATAAAATACTTCTATTTGAATTATGCATAACATTTAAGTATTTATGTAAGTTGGTACATATTTATCGATATTAATAAAATTCCTATGTAAAGCAAACATGCCTATATACATTTGGTATCTGTAATTTAAAACTTTAATTGCATTCTAACTTTTAAGTATATCTACATTTACAATTTAATATTTATCATATTTAAATAATGAATTTCTTCAGTTTCAGGTGAGTCTTGCCTCTTGGCCATGGACTCCAAGGTACTCAAGTATCTATAGGAATGGTTGTTGTATTAATTAAATTGATTTGAGAAGTTATTTTCAGTTGGCAATTGGTTAATAAGGAAATGAGCTTGTAAACACATTGGGGTTGGATTTCTGACTTATGGTCATTAAAAATAGTAAATTAATGAATATCTTTCTAATACTCCTTTCAAGCTAGCCATTTACGCAAAGGTATACCTGATAGGTTTGCTTGTGTAACCGTAACGGGTAGGTTACAATCATTCTGGTTTAACTGTACAAGCAAACCTGTCAGGTGTACCCGTGCGTGTATGGCTAACTTTGCAAGCATTAACATAGATACTTTCGAGACGTTGCGTTGCTTCTACCATTTTATTCAATTGAATTAATATTAATTCACAACCACATCGTAGTTTCTGTAACAGAATACAAAAGATAACAAAAAAATAAACAAACAAATAAAAATGAAATCCAGCCTCCAAAAGAAAAAAATACAGCAATTAACTCATTTCTCAACAAAAAAATTTAAAAGTTATTTAATTTCGTAACTTCTTCTATATTTGCCCTGTCATTTTATTTTCCTATTGATCAAACGATCAAATTTATATTTTTTTTGCCATGAATGTGCCCACATACATGTCGTCTTTTTGTTTTCTTTCTTCGCTGCTAGTATTATAAGATTTTTTAACCCGCTTCAAACTTTTGTTTGTCAAGGTACTTCTGTCATGCTTGCCCTGTTTGCAATTCTTGTTTGCCAGTATTTTTTATTTATTTTTAAATGCAGTTGTTTGCATAAGTGTACTAGACTAAAACTTAGTATTGAATGTGTAATCAGTACTTAGTATTTTGTCTAATCTTGAATGCGTTGATTATAGTTTGTTTAAAAAATTTAATGATAGGGTGATCAAGTGCAACATGTAGAAAAACGATACCCACCTTTTGGCAGTCGGGTAATAAACACAACTGCTTTACCTAATTTTCCACATTAATATAACACATTAATTTATTATTTAATTTGCTATTTTTAGTCCAATCCTTTCTTCACTTTTCTTCTCTTAAATTTATTTCAATTAGTTCCACATCCACATCTCAAATTTTCATCTCTTTAAAAAAACATTGTAGCACATAATACAATATTTACCTTAATAAAACACATAAATTTCCTTTGTTAATAATCATTCAAAGCAAACAGTTCAAAATTTAATTACAAGACAAAGCAAAACATTATGAAACTACTAAAAATTTCATAAGTTCCAAAGCTTTCAGACCTCAAAATATTGATCGTGCCTCTCTTTCGTTCATGCTAACGTGTGACAAAGCCGGTTAGCTCTGTGGAGGGTAAGCTACACACACTTAAACACGTACTGTCCACACGCGCCCTATTAAATTGCGTCTGTGTGAGTTAGCTGACAAAGGCGGTGGGTGAAGAACATTAATAACATCGCATGCGCGCTGAAGCGCTTTCTGTCACTGGAGTGTTAGACTAACAAGTTGTGGTTAGTGCTTAACACGCTTCCAACCGTTAAATCTATGCCCATTCAATGAGCACCTCTATAGAAGACTCTCACTATATTGTTTTGCAAAATTAGTCCAATAGGGTTGATTTCATCGTCAATACTAACGGGCTTACTATGTTTGCAGGAAAATAATGCAAACATTTAGTATGTAAATCAGTAAACGATACTTAATCTTAATTAAACTAACTACTTAATTAAAAAAAAATAATACTTATTCCTTAATTCTGGTAGTAAGTAATAGTTGAGCACACGCTGGAGAAGGTTTCTGAATCTGAAGTACAACCCTTTCACAATACGTAGCGCTTAAGTCGTTTTAACAAAAGAGAAACAACATTCAGCGGATCAATAATTATTCAACCCGGACAAAGTCGGGACAGGCCGGTAGTATCCTAATAAATTGCAATGACAGAATAAAGCTAAATATGCTTATAAAGTGTTGCAATCAGAATCAAACAGAACTAAAAGTAGGTACACGTAGATATGTCAATCCCATTGTGACGTGTGTTTACGTTTTGAGACCTGGAGAATGGTTTGACATCATTTTTATTAAAGCGATGTGTGTGTGTGTGTTTGTGTGTTTGTGTGTGCGTGCGTGTGTGTGTGTGTGTGTGTGTGTGTGTGTGTATGTATGTTAGCCTTTTTTGCCTCCCGATATCTCAATCCAATGGCCCAATTTTTTTGTGACCATATCATTCGATACGCCCGATACGCCACGTCATGACTTAGATCTGAAAAGAATGTGAGCAAAATAGGTCCAGCCTATTTTGTCGGTAAAAAACTGATTTTAATTATACATAATTACATATAAAACCACTTTCACTTTTCAATGTGTGCACCATTTCATTCGGAACATCAATAACCTTACGCCTAATGAATTAAAAGTAATTTAATTTTAACAAAATAAATTAATTGTATTGTTACATTATCGCTTTTTAGTGGTTCGTTTGCCATTTTACTGATAAAATATCGCATTCACTGTCAGTACTAGGCTCTGCTGAACGTATTGATCAACTGATTACTTCACTGTAATAAATTTGTGACACGTTAAATAACATCCTTAATTTATTTTATGCTGAAAACACACGAAGTCTATACCTAATATTATAAATATGAAAGTGTACATGTCTATCTGTCTGTTAGTTACCTTTTTACAGCTAAACTGCTAAACCGATCTCGATGAAATTTGGCAAGATGATAGCTTGCACCTCGGGGAAGGACATAA
The DNA here is from genome assembly GCA_946406115.1 of Apoda limacodes. Lineage (NCBI taxonomy): Eukaryota > Metazoa > Arthropoda > Insecta > Lepidoptera > Limacodidae > Apoda > Apoda limacodes. Next base: position 10,196,990 of record OX291541.1, read on the forward strand.
GCTCAGATGCATTACATTACAGAGATTTAAAAGAAATTGTGGTATACCACTAAGCCGTCCATAATGGAATATGAGGGGAGCGGAAGAACAAAGGTACTTAGGAAAACGTCAAGTGTCAGTCGGATTTAAATCAAGAAGTTGCCGTAGGAATTCTGCTTTTGCTTAAAAAACAGTTGGAAACATGACAGTCATTCTTTTTACTAATAATATTTTGTTACTCACAAAAAACTATAATTTAATTAATGATATAATTTGTTCGTAATTTTTTTTTAATTTATTGTTTTATCTGATGAAAACTTTTACAAAATAAAAAATATTTTTTAATCTTATATATATTCTTATGGATACTTAAATATAGATTTCTGATATCTGTAGGTAAGGTATTTAATATTTTAGATAATATATATTTAGTACAATGCGTGCCATAATTATTTTAGTATGAAGGGTTTCAATAATATTTTAAATTGGGCCACATTTTTAAGGAAGTTGATCTACTGTATTTCTCTAGCAGAGATTTATTATTATACTCGTCTTTTAAATATAAAAAAATAGAATTTTTAGAAAATTACAATACAAAATGTAAGATCAAATAATTTGCATTCATATGTCTATGCTTATCCAACTTTCCTAATTTTGAAGTAAATAATGTATTATGTTCTACTATTTTAATTCAATTAGGTTTGTTAACATTAGTTTTTTTAAGATAAATAATTTTGTTACGGTATTGTTTTCAAAATGTCATTAAATTATTATTTTAAGCAATGTAAAACAAAATAATGACGCAAAATTCACTGTACAAAGCTGCACCAAAACACTGTTCTGTTACTTGAGAGGCGACTTTCACAGAGTTCGTTAATTTCGAGTGGATGAGGCGAGAGCGCAATCAAAATGAGTCGTTCGCTTCAATTTTTCGGGTGCATCGAAAAATGGTGGCTCACTCGTCATTCTTCATATACACAGCACTTCAGTTCCATTTTTTAGAATAAGTTAACTATATGATGGTTTATTTTTACAGTTTAAAAAATGGTATCATTATATACTGTTGGTGTAGTTATATAATGTACATTTACCTACACGACTATATACGTAGTCAACCCTACAAGACATTTCTTTATCCGTTATATATGGGAGGAATTATATTACATGTTATTACTAAAATATAAAAATCAATTATGGTTAATTACGTATAATATACCCTAGACAAGCAACTCTTTTAGGTATATAGGTATACTATATATTCAGAATTGGTTTCTTAGAAACCACTTCAACGATTTGGATAAAATGTCGTTAATGTTTTGGTTTCTGAATTTATCTAGACAGTTTTCATACCTTAAAAAACAAAGCAAAGCTCGGCTGCTCGGATATTCTATAACATATAACACCAGAGCTATAGATCGGTCGGTTTTGTACCTATTTTTAGTTTAAAACCATGATTGATGGATTAAAATGGTTGAAAATTATAGTTTGGAAATCAGAGCAGAGTTCATTACGTCATAATCAAATTCTCAACCCCATTAAGCAGCGAGATCTATTTTGTCTTTTTTTATATGAATACAAAGCATCCACATATAATATTCATCACAGTAATTTTTTTCACACACCCTGTTGTGTGGTGTATTGTTTTGGATAGGTCTAATAAAATTATTTAAGATTTTTTATTTTACGGAACCGTAAGTTAATACGTGTATGACACACACTTGGCCGGTTTTAATACCTATTGTGACGTCATATAAATATTTGGAAGACATTCTATGCTATATGAATGCTCATCTTATTTTAAAACTAAAGTTCCAGTCGAGTATTCAACTTTAAAATATGATTTATTTAAGGTTTAAACCGATTGATTTCAAATTTAAAAAGATTAGAAACAACTGTTTTACAACTATAACCAGGACACATCCCCGAAGCGGTTACCCAAACATATTACGAAGGTCCACTGTCATGGTGTAATTGTTCATAGTAAAGCCTCTCTCCTCTCGTTACATCTTCTTTTTACTGATTATATATTTGATTCTAACGTGATTAACACCCTAGGTGTATTGTCATTTTCTCTGAACAAAATAGACTCAAGACAATGAAACTTATCGCATAATACATACACATTTTTAGGGCGTTTCTTCTGAGCTGCGTTGCAATTTAATAGTAAAACCTCATTTTAGCACCAACTACCCGTTCCGTCTAAGCGCATTTGATAATTTCAGCGGCGCTGTTTTTGGTCAAATGAAACGCGTTTGACTTCATTTTTTGTCAGTTCCGTGTGTGTATATATGTTTGAGTATTTTATTTTGATTTTTTATAGATAATACCAAAGATATAGAGTTCATAATGCGAAAATAAACTTTTCTTAAAAAAAAAACAACGTTATAATTATTTTTCTCAAAGGATTCAGTTTCACATTTGACAGCTGTCAAAAAGTAGCGCAAAATACCCACCTCCCGAGATGGGTTTTTGGTAGCAACATTTCGTAGCAAAATCGCTCAGATGAAACGCTAAAAGTCAACATAATATTTTGATTTTGCTACTTAAAGCATGAAACGCAACTGCTAACAATTTCTGCTAAAAAGTAGTCAGATGGAACGCCCTATTATAATTTGCGACTCCTTGCTGATAATCGAACCAAGCGTCTTTGACTCAGAAGGCATTATACACTAATATTTAACACTTCTGAACACATAGATATTGAGACATGAGAGATTATGTCAAAACTACTATTTTATATTTTAATTACATAAATACCAGTATATTATACTTCACACAGACTTCGTATTACTAACGATCCAAAAGTAATATACAAGACTTCACCATCAGCCATATTTCAGAAGTTAGTTCCGTTTCGTTCTACGCGACGACGAACGCAGCGACAAAATATCTGCAAGTCTAATGCCAGTCTGAAGTTGCAGTGGATGAGGGGAGACCATGCATTACAAATGCAGCGAAACTAGTCGCAGACTGGTGGCATCAACGTCCCTTGGAATTTATTCACGAAAATTCTACCTTTGCGAATAAATACATTTATTTCTAGTAAGTAGCGCTTAATTAGTATGCGTGAAAGGGAACGCTTTTAACAAGCAGAATTACTTATCTGTATATTTGTTAGAAATTTCAAAATGTTTAAATATATACGTTATTTGGTTTTAAATATAAATTATCACGAATTAACAATATTCGACATGATATAGAATAATTATTGTTACCGCACTTTAAAAAAACGGGTAAGTGCGAATCGGGCTCGCGTTCAAGGGCGTGCCTTTCTCACTTTTTTGTATCTTTTCTTTTGTTTCTGTAGTTTTCACTTTAGTCACTCTTACTTTAAAGCTTGTTTGTGTTATCGTTTTTACGATAAACCAAAATCAAAACTTATAAAAAAAATGTTTCTTGTTAGGAAGATAAGGCCCTATAATTTCAATTTTTTTTTTTATTATTTTATAGAAAGTAAGTCATAGTAATATATATTTTGTTGACATTTCAGCCTTGTTACAAGGTATCTTTAAAGTAACCTTTAAGAATCGGACAGACCTAATATTACGTAGGCATACTAATCGAGTCCCATTGGTAACCATTAGGTACAGAACCCTGTATAAGTTTAAAGGGAACAAAATACATATATCTCCTGTCTTTTCGTACTTGTATTATATTGTAAACTTAAAAACAAGGAAACTATAATTTACACTCAAAAACGAAAAACCACTAACAGACACGAGTAGAGCATAGATTAATCTTTTTTTTTTTATCTGATTGTATATTTCGCCTTATTTTTGTAACTTATCTTGAGGAAAGTTATTATAAAAGGTCCGAAAATTTAAATCGCTAAATTTGCGTTTTATTTACGTTTTGAGACCTGGAGAATCGTTTGCCATCATTTTCAGAGTAATGTCTCTATGTGTGTGTGTGAGTGTGTGTGTGTGTGTGTGTGTGTGTGTGTGTGTGTGTGTGTATGTATGTATGTATGTTAAATTTTTTTGCCCCTTGATATATCAACTACCAATGGACCCAATTTCTCTCGTAACCATTTCAATCGATACGCCACATTATGACTTAGATCTGAAAAGAGTTTGAGCAAAATCGGTCCAGCGGTTTGTTTTTTTATTGTTCAAAAACTTATTTTTAACCAGCAAAAAATCTCAAGAGAAGTTGCTCGTGCTGTACTTGCTGCAGAACTATTGTTTTAAATTTCGAGCCAAAATCCAAGTTTTCTTGATTTTATGTGTACAAAACAAGACACGTAACAGAAACAGGGTCCAGTAAAAATAGCATTAAATCTTTTTTGACTCTAATGGTGGGTATTATTAAAGTAAAATAAAAATAAAAAGTATACAAATTCCTAAGAAATAAATTATCGCTAAGAGAATATATATTACTATCTACATGTGCTCTTTGTAATTGGTTTCAGTAGTAATACCAGGGACGCACTGGATGACTTTTATGATAAAAATCTGTAGGTATTTACGCGTTTTGAATGGAAGTAAGTCTTCTATAACTTAAGTTCTATAACTTATTGTGTGGTTGAACAGCACGATATAAACAAGTGTACGTAATACTGTATTTGTATTTATAATAGCACCCCATTAGGTGTATAGCTCGGGGTGTAACCTAACGAGCTGAGTGAGATTCTGTGTACGTTGCACACTAGTTCCCGTGCATACGTTGCACAAACCCTTGCTTCCTGTACACAAACTGTAATCGCTAGTGTTTCATCTGGTTAATACTACCGAAAATGTAATACAAAATAGTATTGTATTTAGTATAAATAAAAGGGGAACTAAATGCTATGAATCTTTAACTTTTTCTTTACATATATCAAAATTGCAACAAGTCTTTTTTTTTGTTTGTTTGTGTGTCTTTTTGTATGTTTATTTTTACGCACATCGCTTCGGCGCAAAATCAGATGCGGTGTTCACCTTTGTATTGCTGGCAGTCTACCTGGCAATCTGGTGCATAATTTTCATCTTGATGCGCTGCCTACTAGAAGAAGAGTTATCTTTACAGTAATCAAGGTCTGTAGGAAAACCGATAACCGAATTTAGCGTTGGCGGAGCCGCGGGCAAAAGCTAGTATATAACTAGCTAAAGCAAGGCTAAAATATGTTAAAAGACACATAGACCTCATATTTCATTTAAAAATACATATCTCAATGCAAATCTAAATTATGTCAATTTTTTTTAACCCGTAGTATTTATATATATTCATTATACATAAGTATAATTTATATAAATAAAATATTATTTATTTTATATTTTATTTTATATAAATAAAATGTAATCTGTATCGAAATTCGTGTGTAATTATTGTATATAATGTATTCATTTGTATTTATCTTATTTAATTTACTTTTTAATTTGACTATTAGTTTTAGTTTTTAAATTTTAATTGTATATTTACTTTAGCGTACACGGCATTTGCTTTATATATTAATCACTCTATAGTTGGTTTGCTGGAATAATTCTCTGTTAGAGATAAGCTCGCCATTTGTACATCACTTTGTTTTTAGGGATCCGTACGCAAAGGATACAAAACGGGTCCGTATTACTAAGACTTCACTGTCCGTCCGTCTGTCCGTCTATTACCAGGCTGTATCTCATGAACCGTGATAGTTAGACAATTGAAATTTTCACAGATGATTTATTTCTGTTGCTGCTATTACAAAAAATACTAAATAACGAAATTAAATGAATATTTAAGGGGGCTCCCATACAACAAACGTGATTTTTTTGCTCGTTGTTGCTCGGTATTGATAAACGCGCGAAATATTAACAGAATATTAAATTATATATTTTCTTTAAAAATAAATAATTAAATTAAAATAAAACAAATATTTTTGGGGGGACCCATACCACAAATGTGGTTTTTTTTGCCGTTTGTATAGATAATGGTACGGAACCCTTCGTGCGCGAGTCCGACTCGCACTTTGCCGATTTTCTAAAATTGTTTTAAAAACCTGTGTACAAAAAAGGATTAAACAAAATAAAATAGCCTTATCCCTTTTCTGTCAACAATAAAACCCAAATCAGTACCAAATTTCAGATCAGTTAGATGCTTCGTGAAGACGTAAAGAAAAGCTCACTGTCGCCTTTATAATATTACTAGCTGCTGCCCGCGACGTCGTCTGCGTGAACGCTATACTATAACATCACTTTTAGTGAACGGAGCCATAGCAAATAGTAAACATTTTTATATGGTGAAAAATAACACATCTTAGTTATGACTTTACACGGTTTTTTTAACATAAAATAAATGGCTATGTGTGAGTAGAATAATTAATTATTCAGAAGCAAGTTAAATATGCGTCGTTAGATTACACGTTGTTACAGAATGCGTTGAAGAAATAAAGGTTCACTGCTCGTTCCCCGTAGGTGATAGCGTGATATTATGTAGCATTTATGTTGACCCGACTTCGTAATAATATTCGTGCCAAATTTGAAGTAAATCCATGCAGTACTTTTTGAGTTTATCCCGGACATACATACAGACAATCAGACAAAAATTCTAAAAACTATATTTTTGGCTTCGGTATCGATTGTAGATCACACCCCAAGTATTCTTTTAAAAAAATATTCAATGTACAGTTTTGCCTTTCCTACCATTTTATTATATGTATAGATAGTATCTATAGTATGGATTACATTCAATGAAGCGACATTAAAAGTATAGAAAATTCATGTAAAATTTCTAACAACAGTGACAACATTTTTCTTTTAAGTTTGTAAAAGTAATCTTGAAAAATCTAGGCTTTTCTTAATTCTCTTCTCTGTCAAGATTATCCAAAAAATACACAGACAGCCTTTTCAATCGAAACGTATCGATTTTCGCCAAGGAATGAGTTACAACTACGTACAAAGGCGACAATGGCTTTGGTGCCAACGAAGATTGATACACCGCTCAAGTCATCCATCAACCCACTGCTAACTCCCTACCCCTCCGCCATATTTCACCAAACAATGACTCCACAACAAACTAATCATTTCTTTCTTTATTATTCAAAAACAAAAAAAACGTCGTAGAGAAACAATAAATTCATAGCCCGAATAACTCGCTTTTTAATTTAAATCCATAAATCGTTTTATATTAGTAGGTGAAAAAGAAAATTAATTGAAGAAGGCTTGTACGACCTCCAGACAATCCAGAATGTAACATCACGTAAGTATAAGTAGAAAATGTAGGTATTAACGACATATTTACATATTAACGTGTCTTATCTGCAGTGTACGTAAGAGTTATTTAATATATGTACGCCTTACGTGTAGAATATTGTAAATTAAAATTTTAAAGCTATGAACTTTTTTAATTAGTGAGTTAATCCACGATGCTCGCTGTGCTAATCTGTCATAAAAATAAAAACGTCTATTAATCAGCGAAGTTCTAGTTACTTTAACTTTAAAATTTTTTTTTACAGACTGAAATCGTTTGAAGCTGAAATGTCACTTACTGTCTTTTTTATATCTCTCCTTTCACTATGAAAATTATAATCTAATTTGCATAAATTTAAAATGATCAAAAATAATAAATTAAATTCATGTTTCTTTCATATAACATTATTTTTAGTAAGCACACTTTTATTAGATTACAATTACATGTATAGCACGCATATCAATGATTCTAATCACAGAATAAATTTCAGATATAGCGAATACTATTAAGGTATATACAATATACCTATATAATACATAATATGAGTTTAATTGCATTTTTATCTTAGAGACTCAATAAAGAGAGTTTTTAATGCTGTAAAAATTAAAATATTTCACAATTACACAAAAAGAACATTCATTAAACAAAGGGAATAGATAATTCTAATTCATACTGAAGTATGCTACATCACTTAACAAATTTTGTACATCATCTATTTCTGTCAATTTTCTCGGCAACAATTTACAAAGCCTACAATCTACTGCGCCCCTATCGATCGTAAAATAAAAAGGCACCGTACACAAGGGGCGGTCGAGAACGCATTAAGCCGCGTTCAGACGGCAGACTGCGTCGCCCCGGGCGCCAGGCGTAATCAGCGCAGCTTTGTACCAAGAGATGGGAATTACAGATACGCATCCAAAGGCCCAGGGCCTATGCATTGTGAGTGGAGTGTTTGAACGATGAATCATGAGAACTAAAATATATACATATATAAATCTACATACATACGTGATTTATTGCTTTGCTTTTCTGGAACCAGCTAATTCAATCACGTGTTTAAGAGTCTAATTTTTTCGTATAGATAAAACTTATTTATTTATAATTGTAAATGTGTAAACAGATTGATAGATGAAAATACTAATTGCTTAATTCACTACACTAAACATAATTAAATTTCCCTTTAAAGTGCTTTTCACTATTAGCTATTCAGTATTAGCAATTCAGTATTAGCAATTGTTAAAAACAAAGTCAAGTATGGGTAGATTTAGCTTGAACAAATTAAGGTAGAGAGTAAAAAAATATCTATTGTAAATTGTACTCAAATTTCTAACTTAACTTTAACACACATTTTAAAATTTATGGCTATAGATAAGCGTAATAGATAAGCGTGATATTTGGTGATATAAATAGGTATTTCTCTAAAGACTACTAAATATGCAGTTTTTCAAGAAAGAATTGGATTTTTGAAGGGTCGGCAATTAGTAATAGATACCCCTGGTGTTGCAAGCGCCCATATGCTACGATGACCGCTTACCATCAGGCGGACCATAAGCTGGTTTGCCTCCTCAGTGGTACAAAAAAACCTAAAAAGTGTTAAAAATGTAAACTTTCTTTTTTTCTCTTTAATATTTAACTAAATAAAATAAATGTATTATTGTAAGCAAACTTTACACATTGATATTTATTTTTTACTAGCTTTTGCCCGCGGTTCTGCCCGCGCTAAAGTCGGGTGCGTGGGATTTCTACCTATGGCAAGTCTTTGGTGTTATGGCATGCTTTAGCTATAGAATAGTTCTTCCACCTGGAGTTCATTTTTTTTAAATTCACTATGAAAACAGGTTAAGCTGTTGAATTTATGATAATATTTTATGCAAAAATATTAATTAATGATCTATTTTAAATCGATTACAATGTAAGTCGATTGTAAGTGGTGACTTTTAATTAACTTTTAGTCCTGCCACACTGTCTCCTCTCCTAGTTTTATGTTTCTTCTTTAACTCACTCTTAGGCCCGGATTTATAGTCGTGGCTTAGACAAAGTAACATTCTAAGACAGAGGCTAAGTAAGCGTAATGTAATAAAATGCAACAACGAACCGGCCCGTTATAATAGTCGTTGCTTAGACAAAGTATCACTTATTGCTAAGACATATGCTTAGTTTGAAATATGTAATAATAAACACTGTTAAGCCACACACACGTTGCTAAGCATGCTCTTATTCTTAGCCAAGCCTGAGTAACGCATTTCCTATACTCAGGACAGTCTAAGCACGTAATGTGTTGATAATAATAAAACATGGTTTTACATGCTCTAATATCCATGCACTTTTTTTTCCTAGCTGCTTACGTCGACTCATGTAAGGGTACTTACTATAGGCAAATGAAAGAGGTGCGAGAGGGTGGGGAAATAATTCTATTACATAAGTACCTACGGTACCGTGCGTCGCCGCGTCGCGTCGGTGCGCAAGTTAAAACTCGCACTCGACCGGTTTTTTGCTCTTTATGGCACGCAGGTAAAGGGTACAAGCCATATAGCGTTGTCGATAAACAAAACACAGCAGACAATGAATTGACATGAAAAAAGTATAGATTTTAGGTACAAAAAAAGAAAGCCTTTTATGTTAACCACCGAAATAATATTCTTCTATGGCTATTATAAATGAATTCTGTTTTTGAAAATCTGGTAAATATGAGTAAGCAGTAGCAGCAGTAATTAGCAGTAGTAAGTATTGTAAAGAATTCTCTAAGTAAGACTTTCAGAAGTATTACTTAGGGCGTTACTTAGAAACGACTATTAATCTGGGCCTTAGTGTGGTGCTCAGTCTAGTAACCGACATTGTTAGGTCCTCGAAGTCACTTCCGAGTGATTTTGCAAAACAAGAAGTTATTTCTTTCGCCCTTAACCAACACAAGCAAGCTTAATATATGATTATAGTAAGGTCTAAGTTTATTATGGTTATCAAGTAGGTATAGGTCTTGGGAAAATCTTTTTAGTATATTCAACCTAAAATTCAAAGAACCTAAAGAAAGGCAGTGTTTAATGTTTACGTAAAATTGTTTAAAACACCGAAAGCTGTCTGAAATTTAGTTTACGAATAATTTTGTCGGGAAGTTAACTAGAAATTTACTGACTACATTACGGAATTAACGTTAGCAAAAAAAGAAATATCTCCAATGTAAAACAATCCTATGTCCTTTTTCGACCCTTTCACCATCTCTGTGCCAAAAATCAATTATATTTCTTGCTTCGCAACGATACGTTAAGCAATAACAAACAAACATACTTAACAGCAATAAGACTTTCACAAATATATTTCTTAAGATTCTGTCAAAAAAATAATCAAATAAAATAAAATATATTTGTTTTTAAATAACCTTTTTCAAAATGTATATAACATCTACCTAGTTTATTTCACAAAAATCATTTGGATACTGTCCAGATAGTTTCGTGTTGCAACAAACAAAGGGTTTTCTGTCGACGAACTCATTTTACGCTTGGCACAGCTACCTCACAGTTTATAATTAATTTGAAACCTAATATTTATATCCCAATAATAATTATATCCCAATAAATCAAATTGTAGGAAACTCACTACTTTCTCAATAATTGAACAGCAGAAATCTCTCTCCTTTTCCAATAATCGAAGTGCAGGAAATTCATTATTTTCCTAATAATTGAAGTGCAGGAAAGTTACTTCTTTCCTTAAACCAAGTAGTAATAAAAATATTATATTTTACTCTTGCGTCGATGAAAAGTGGTACCACATAAGCCGAACATAAAAACAATAAAAATTAAATAGCGGTTCTTGATCCTTTCAAAAACCTGTTGACGCCCTATTGATCAATGTAAAACACAATTTATTAAGCCTTTTTATGGCATACATTGATACTTATTGGTATTGTCAGGCGGGCGATGTGTTTACAGAGCAAGTGATGAATGGCACGGCAACAGGATCAAATCAATCTTCGTTTCCCCAGAATGTTATCAAACGCTTAACACGACGAACTCAACAAACTTTGAAAGGTCATTAAAAGTATGCTTCGATAACACTGACGTCACTCATCGATATTTTCACGAATATTGACTGACACTGTTTTGATATTGTTGGTAAAAAACATAAAGTGAAAATTTGTAAAGTAAATTCCGCCCGGCGGGACGTGAAAGAGCGACGGCTTTGTTATCGGAACTGAAATACATCAAGCGTTTTGCATGTTTTATACGGCTTTGTTAGTCATTTCAAAACACACATTCGCGCTCAATATAATAGTACCTAGTTTTAGTGTTTATATGAATTAGTATATCATAAAAAAGCATAAGTAACTGGACTTATCATTGTAATGAAGCATTATAAAATACAATTTTATACATTAAAATACAATTTGCCGTCAAAAATGGGAAATTGTATGAGAGTCAGCTATTTTAAACTTAACCGGCCCATGAAAGTTTAGCAAACAACTAGGTGGTTAACTTTTAAAATAGCAGACGACAGAAATTTCCGTACCATCTTTCATTTTTGGCGACTTGTTAACGTCAAACTTAGTTAGTTGGTGCAACTCAGCCTAAAAAAATATATACACAAAGAAACCACTCTGAACATAGTCGCAAATGATTCCCAGGTCTCAAAGCGTAAAGAAAACACAAAAGTCTTCGAAAAAACGTTACAAACCTATATTTTAACATTTTTATCTTCTGCCATGAAATATCTCAACACCTACTGATCTTGTAATTTATAGCTCCACGTGACTCCTCCACTGGAGGAGCTCGTAGCCTAGTTACATTCGTCTAACAAAAATGATATGTGAAGTTACGCAACGTTGGAAGGTCAGTGCCTAAATGGGTGACCGCCTAAAGGACCATTTTTGCGAGCTCCTATGTGTTTTATAGGTCAAGTTAAACTGTCGGTCCTGGCGACTTTTGTCATATGAGAGCATTTATTAAGCTAAGTCAGACGACCTTCGGGCTAACCATCAAGTAGCCCTAGATCGACAACACGCATTAGGCTAGTGTGATGGACTATGGCCTCGGACACCTTCTCCAAGGAAAGGCCTATATCCCTGCAGTGGGGCGTATAACGACCACGGAAGACAGTGGAATATTTCAATTTTTTTTATAAAGATAGTGTAAAATAAAAATATTCGAGCATGATATTGGACGAGCGCACATTTTCCCACCGGATGTTCACAGGGCGGATTCGAACAGCAGATTTATGGCGCCGCATCCGCTTCCGTCACCCTCGACATATAAACTCATATCGATTTTCCATTCAAATTTTTCGTTCATTTGTTTTGAACCAAATTCTCAATAATAATGGACACCATTCAAACGGGATTCGATTTAAATTCAAAAAGGTTAAGATAACCCAATTCCACACGGTTTTTGTAAGGATTTAGCTATATTGTCTTTAAAATATCCTCTGTAATGTGCACTTAAATAAATTTATAACCTTCCCTAATTCCTTTCTTAACTCCACCAGTATTGGTGGATTACGTTGTACTGTCGCAAAAGAAATTTGTATGCTTGTTTTCCTTTTTTTTAAACTTAAAACAGTGTTGCATGATCTTAGAAGTATTAAAAAAAATGAAAAATGATTATGAAGAGAGTATTTCATTTTGGATAAAAAAGTAATATAAAAGAATAAGTAATATTATAAAATGTAAATATTCTTATCGAACTGTAAACATTTATGAAACTTTAAACTATACGTAGGTAATTATGATGTTTTAAAAGTTTTAGTAATATATTGTACATACTTTTCTAAATTGATTTTAAAACATATATGAAAGTTTTTGACTTCAAAAAAAAATTATGATTTATATTTTTTAAATAATGCTATGTTGAAATACATTTCCTATATAAACAAGATCGTATTCTTTTTATAAAATGCCAAAATAAGCGAAAAATAAAAAAAATATATGGATACCGCTGTTTATTTTTACGAGAGGCAATAAAATAAAAACGTCTGCAGTATTGGGACGACGAAAACCGTAAAACGTTTTTACTTCATTACTCTGGGAACACTTTGGAATTAGCCACCTGTATTTTAAATACAGCCGAATATTTGCACCTGTACCTAATAAATGGGGTAGAAGTTACCTTATCTGTGCCTTTACGTACCTCGTGTTTACCTAAAAGAGTATTTAAAACCAAACGCTAGTATATTTACACAGCTTTATACCCCGGAAGGGTGATCAGTTGCTGGATTTATTTAATGAACATTTATATGATGAACATTTGTGTTTGTCTTAATACTGGGTGTTTTATATATATAAAATGTATATATATATATATATATATATATATATATATATCCTTGTATTTGTGATATGGCTTTGTGTATAATTTCCAAAAATATAAAAAAAATATACTATTAAATTTTTTTATTTTATTTAGTTTAGAATGTTTTATTACTAGATTTGTATATTTATACAAATATATTTTGCTATAACTCGAAATGCAATAAAAGAGTTTTAATAACTTAGGTATATGTATAACTTTAAACTAACTTCTATTTACAAAACAAATACATAGGTATTAAGTATCATTTTCATTGTTCATCATTTGGCACTAGAAAGCGTAAAGCGCTATCGCTTACATGAGTGTCAGTGCTTACGCTATAGGTACGTAGGCTATATATAAACTCAAATGCGCTACCTCCACTCGACACTCAGCGACATGGCGATACGATCGCTTCGTCGCATTGACCTAAATGAGGCGCATTTGGCGAACCTCCACCGCCTAACCTATATCGCGTCACATTCTCTGTTCCTCGTCATACCCACTATGCTAACGTACTCAGACATTCTACACTGAGTCGCTTACGATAAAGAACATCGTATTTGTTTTAAGGTGATTTTGTAGGCGTGGTTCATATTTGGAACAAACAGCTTTTATACATACTCAATAGAATAGGCGCGTCATTACCACCTTTAAGTTCTATGAACGCGCGCTGAAATTTAGGGGAAGTAAATTTACAAAGTAAAAGGCCGTGAGAGTAATTAAGAGTGCGCCTATGCAGAGACGTAAGCAAAGTGACAGCGCTATATAATTGCTGGCTAGTGTGACGGCGACAGCCAACTCTTTACTCTTTTCTTGGGAAAAATTAATAAATCGTCGCTTATAAAAAAAAACTAGGAAAGTTATGAAAACACAGATTGGAGCACATTAAAATATTGTTTTTATTTATTAATCATTATTATTCAATATAAATTAAGTTATAATAAAAATGTGGGTTTAAAAATTAAATAAAAAACTGGGTTTTTTAGAAAAATAAATGTATCGATCAAAATGTCAACAATCGTCTTCCGACGTTCGAGCAATTAAAGTTTCAGACAAACTGAGATCTAGATCGAACACTAAACCTATAGCTAAATATGTAACTACTAGAGATATGTTTAAATTACTTTCTTAGTTAGCACATCAGAAAACGTATTAAACTGACGATCTGAATAACAACTTTACAAATTTAAGAAGTGTAAGTACTTAGCAACTTAGAATTAATGTCAGAGTTACCATAAAAAACCACAGAATAATTTATAGTATGTACCTACTACCAACTAACGAAACGGCAACACCCAGTACGGCATATATAATATATTTTTAAATTTTTAAACTAGTCCCTGACTGAAGTTTTGGGGCACCAGTAGAAGTTCTTTTTTATATACCATCAAGGTAGCAAACAAGATTACGGTCAGTCTGATGGTAAGCAGCCACCGCAGCCTACATCCTGTTTTTCCCTACTTGTCTTTTTTTTGTACACTTAAATCACTAAAATTATGATTTAGGCTCAAATAACAAAATTCACTAGGTACAATATAATTGTTATTTATTTGTCATGTGCGTGTGCTAAAAATAAGCCAAAATCATAGTTTTCTTGACTATGATTATAAGCCAAGTAAGAAGAAACAGAAGGCATGCATTTAAGATAAAAGTTAATATTTTGAACAACCTCCCCTTAATTTTTTTTTTATTTTATATTTGCACGAATTTATGTCTCTTTAAAAAAATTGTTTTTTAGCGATAAAAAACAAAGTGCTGGACCGATTATAGAAAATATATTTTCGGACCTGTTATAATAACTTTTCTCAAAGGAAGTTAATAAAAGAGCGAATACGTTTTGATATTTTTTAAAATAAGGCATTTCTTGAAAGTAAATAGTTAAAGGCAAGGTAAGGCATTCCTCAAATTAATAAATTTAATTTTAATTGGTACTAACAAATCCGTAAAACAAATAATCTGGAAAGTCATTATTAAAAATTAAATAACAAGATTAAAACTTCTCAAGTCACCTAAAACTATTCACATCTTCAAAATAGCAGTAAGATTATTTCTATGTATATAATTGTATTGTATATCTTAATTTTCAAGAATATATAAAAATATATTTGTAAGATTGATATTCTAGGACTTTATGTCACTAGGACTTGTTTAAAACTATTTAAATGTATCATAAATACTATCATTTTTGTTTCTTTTAATTTCAAGTCAAGTTTTGTATTTGAATTTTGCAATTTGTTTTAGGTACCAAAGCGCAGATGTTGCCTAATGCGGTCTGAAACTAAAAAATGATGTAGATTTTCCCTTGGGAAATTAAAAACAGTTTCGTACAATTCAACGACATCCAGAATCTATCACAATATTTTTTATTAAGTAGGTATAGGTAAATAGTCAATATATTTATTCTTTCACAAATTCGGCTGCAGAGCGTTTTTTTTTTAAACTGAAGCGTCCGCGAACTTAGCTGTTGGTTTTGTTTTCATTTTTTTTTTGACGTATAAATTTGTTGTAAGCATCAACTTTGCCATCGTCACTTCAAATTACCCGTTCATTCTAAAATATCCCTTTGAAGTCTAAAAACGAAACAACAAGATTAAAATTAGTACTTTAGGGACTATCTAATTTAAAAAATGTTTACTTAAAAAAAATTAAACTATTCTTTGGCACACCTATTGCAACCCAATTCGAATCTCGTAAGCTACTTAAGAAACTTATATGAAAATCACATACATAATCGAAACCAAAGTTTACATATAAATAAAATATAAAATATTTTTGGACATTACACACAGCGCCATCTGAATCCAAAGTAAGCAAAGCTTGTGTTATGGATACCAGACAACGGATACAGATACATATATATTACTTTTTTTGTAAATACATACATAAATACACCTAGACTCAAGCCAATCACAAATGTTTTTTGTCACATAAATGTTTGTACAGTGTGGGAATCGAACCCACACCTTCTGCGCAGTAGTCGGCCACACTACCAACTAGGGGTGAGAGACATATAACTTAGCTTTTGTCCACAATTTATTCATCGCCGTGGATTTCTACGGGAATTTTACTATTATCCAAACCAGGATAAAAGTATTTTACCTATGTCATAATCTCTATGTCTTTGCAAAAAAAACGTGTTTCTTATTTCCATGTAACGTGACATTTTAGATGGTTTTTTGGTTACATAATTAAGGATATTATAATAATTTATTTGGATATAAGGATATTATAATAATTAATTTGGATATAAGTATATTATAAAAATTTTTTTTGAATATAAGGATATTATAATAATTGGCTTTTTAGAGTATTGAGTATTGTATTCAAGAAAAATTAAAAAAACTTAGTTAGGTATCTATATAAAGAACCATCTGAAATCTGAAATATCACTTTAGTGGACCACGGAAATGAAAAATACCTATATCACCCCCTTCCGGTATTAAGTAATAGTGTCCCCCGGTTCCTTCTGTGCATAAAGATCTTTTGCGAGAACTCGTTATGAAGATAAAAAAAACACCTATTATTTATATTATCCATTCCTTTATGCCTATCCCTCTGCTAAAAATCACGTAGCCTTGTTGATCATTGCACCAAGAAAAGAAGATTTTTTTATTTTATCCTTTTATACTAGTATAGTATTATATAGTCTGTGCTATTAGTTAGAATTAGGATAGGATGAGGATAAAGTCCATAGTCACTGCCAAATGCAAAAGACTCAGGACAATACTTTTGCGGAAACTATTATAAGAGGCCAATGTAGCTAAGAGGCCAATATAACAAAAATCGTTTCGTTTAAAATATTGGCGATAACAGTACCTTCGTCACAACCATCACCTATTACTTCAAGGAGGTAATAATGTAATTAGGTGTATTATATAACCTTTCCGACATAAAATATCAAAATCAATATTTTTCAAGTTCGACCACAAAAAAACAAGGTAACGTTAATTTTGAATACATACAAAAGACTGCCAAGTTCGCATTTTCAATTAATGTTTTCTGAGATAACTTCAAAACATTTCTGTCAACGCCGCCACCACCGCCGCCGTGGTAGTTTCCTGCAAACATCAATTTAAAAGATAATTTCTGTAAAATGGCTCCTTATTTACATTTGTGAACATAAAAATATAAGTGGACGCAACAATACTTGGCCGCAATGAAAAGAAATAGCTGCATTGTCAAGTAATCTCGGGAAGCACTGAAATGTTTGTATAACTTTTCGTTTTGTTACGTG
This sequence comes from Apoda limacodes, assembly GCA_946406115.1. Taxonomy (NCBI): domain Eukaryota; kingdom Metazoa; phylum Arthropoda; class Insecta; order Lepidoptera; family Limacodidae; genus Apoda; species Apoda limacodes. The sequence continues at coordinate 10,214,624 of OX291541.1, forward strand.
GTTGTTTCTGTCTCGTATTTTTTTTAACCTGGTATTTTTTCAGACATCCGAAGATTCTACAGTATTCGTTGTTTTAAGTGATATTTTAAATGTTGCAGATATTTTTAACAATAGCAAATTAGGAAATTGAGTAAATATATTTACAAAAATACAAAACTTTGCCAAACCCATATGCCAGAAATCCTGTATCCTGGCGAAGAGCATTTAGGAGTATAGAATATTATTTTGGTGTTTTTTACCTAATGTTAATACTTTCCTAGACATTCTGAACTACTTTAGCTTGTATTAAACGTTGTTTGTCCTCTCTACAGAAGAACTGGCTTCTTAAAGAAAGGAGGCTTAAGCCATAGTCTGCCACGCTGAAACAACACGGAAGAGCCTTGAAAACTGTGCCACTAGTTAAGCGATCACCCATCCAGTTACTGACGACGCACAACGCTGGTTAACTTATAGTTTTCAACACCTCTTTAAAAGTTCATTTAAAACAACTTATTTTTTAAGAGTTTCGTGCTAAAGATTATGCTTTGGGATAAGCAACAATTGTATTCTTAACAGAAATACCAGTAGGTTACGAACACAATTCTAAAGCCATAGATCGTGAAATAATGACTTAACTGGCTCCTAAGGATCTCCCTTGTAGCTATAAATTCACAAATGGATCGGTGTTATCGCTCATACATCTTCCGTCTCTTGCTGAGGGGAAATTCGTTACGTTACCTGGCGAAAATTGCCTTCATAATGTAGTTAATTTTACGCCAAATAAATATTCATGCTACGAAGTATGGCGGAAAGACTTTATTTCATACGACGAAATAATTTCGTTTCTTCGAAACGTGAAATGCTTTTCAAATCTACGTTAAAAAGAATAAACGTGAACATAATTTACATACTTCTATTTGTTAACTATAAATCGATATTACACACCCACACATTTAGTGCGTTTTTAACATTGTGTAATGTTTATCTTTTAAATGCTAACAATATATAATAAGAATCGGTCAAGTGCGTGTCGGACTCGCCTACGAAGGTTTCCGTACCATTATCTATAAAAACGAGCAAAAAAATCACGTTTGTAGTATGGGAGCCCCCTTAAATATTCATTTTATTCTGTTTTATAGTATTCGTTGTTATAGCGGCAACAGAAATACGTCATCTGTGAAAATTTTAACTGTCTAACCATCACGGTTCATGATACAGCCTGGTGTCAGAGGGACAGACGGACGGACAGCGAAGTCTAAGTAATAGGGTCCCGTTTTGTACCCTATGGGTACGGAACCCATAGAAAAGAGCCAGTACAGCTAATGATGAAAATATCATTTACAAATAATCTCGCTTCAATTATGACTGTGGTTTACTTCTTATCAAGTTTTTTGTGATTATTTCTGCTCGATGACTTTAACGGAACTAAAGACAAAGTTTTCAATTTTCTTAATTACAAGTCTTAGAACTTAGTTGAATGTTTCAACGCTAAGTGATTTATTAACTGTACTTACTTTTGATGTATGTGTATAATACAAATTTTGAATAAGCTTACTCATAAGCAAATTATGTTTTTTTTTTTATACCACTAAGATGGCAAACAAGCACACGGCCCGCCTGATGGAAAGCGGTCACCATGGCCTATGGACGCTTGCAACACCAGGGGTTTCACTCGCGCTTTGCCGACCCCTAAAAATCTAATAACCTCTTTCTTAAAGAACCCCAGTCCTTAGAGAAAACCTTTCTAGAAAACGGGATTCCTCTTGATCAGGATAAAAGTATCTCCGTCTCTTCAACTATCCCTTTATATGACCAACTCACCACTAAATCCTACTACTGGTGGTGAATTGGCACTCGAGTTTTTCAACTGGCAATATTACTACCAAATGGTTAAACTGGTCTCAACTCACCACTGGAGATCAAATGGACCATAATAAGTAGTTATTCACCACCAGTGGTCACTTAAAACTTTATAAATGATTTTACTACTTCCTCCGACTATGCTGAATAGGTTGATTTGAGGTTGTCTTGTAAATTTTGTATTCTCTCCAGTCTCGACTCGATCCCTCCTGTGGTTAGAACTGTGCGTTGATAGATCAGTCAGTATCATTTGTATTATTATATAGATGCTGGCCAAGTAAAAGCTAAAATTGAGATCTGTGACGGAAAGATTGGCGTAAGAGGAAGGAATGTTAGACTCAAAAGAAAGGCTTGGATTCCATATCTGACAGAAGCAATCTTTTTGATGATATTTTACTTAGGTTATGGAATAAGCATTCTTCCACAGACCGCCGAGGCTTTCTAGGGGCTAGCTTTTCAGAGGGTCAGCAAGGCGTGAGTATAGTACCTCTAAGTTTGCACACCTCTATAGCCTACAGTGACAACTTAATCACTACTTTATAGTACATACCTTCTATTCTATCTCAAAGACATAAAAGAAAAAAACTATAAGTTAAAAGTAATGAGTGATTGAATAAAGAATGATATAAGTAGGTCAAAATACGTCCGCTAGAGGCGCTGCTACATCTGCATACATTTATTTTGTTTATGTATCAGTAATAGATAGATAGTAATATGTAAAAACTCTCATTGGGTAATATAGCATTATATATGAACACCAAACTGTACCAACACAAACCTAGCAAAAGTAAGTTATAAAATAGCAGTTGTACACAGAGGAGTAATATTTATTTATACAAATAAATCCGTCCTGAAGGCGCACCGTCTGCTCTCGCCTCGTATCCAGGAAATTAAAATCGGCGGCACCTGCGAATAATGAGATCTACATTACTCATACTCCTTACCGGCTCGAGGTTTCTTGCTAAATTAACGCAGCTATCGAATTCGAATGTTTCTTTACCCTCGTACATATTTAAATTTTAATTCTCTTACAGTACATAAACTAATATTTAAATTTGTAATATTTTTTTTTTTTAACACTACCTATAGTTAGTCTATTTTGTGGTTTAGTACGTGGAAATTTTTGGATATGACAAAATCCGATAACTTTTTGTGTTTTAGTTGGTTTTTTATCGTTGAATATTAAATAACTTTTGCAAGAAGTATTATTTATTATACATATAATTGCACAAATGTCTTTATTTAAAACGGTAAGAAATTTTTGAAAAAAGGTTAAAAACAATAAAATTAAAACATTTAGTTATTACTACTCACCGCTTTTAAATCTCAAGACTGAATAATTGAGAAAAAATGATTTCTAAATAAAAAAGCAGTTTGAAAAAATAAGATTTTAATAATGATTTTTTTTAGGCGAGAGCGTGGCTGAAAGTGCCGATCTTGAGAAATAGCTTAAATTTACTAGTAGACTATTTATTGTCAAATTTAATAATGTTTTTAAATGTTTTCTAATATTTTGCAAAGTTTTGATAGTTTATTAGAACGGCTCGACGCAGTGCTGTGTGCATTTCTTTAAACCACGCATAATTAGCATATCTCGCGTGGTGACAATGTACTTACATTCACGTGCATAACCTACTTTGTTCACCAGGATCTTAAGGCATTACAAATGCAGCTACATACATAACTTGAGAAAACTTTTTTATGAAAAAATTTTTTAACCAATAAATCCCCAGAATATTATTATCGTATTAACTTTAAGAAATTTGTGTATTTCAACATTAAACGTACTGAGGCGATATATTTCAATAAATATTGTGGTTTTTTATTTATAATGTACAAACAAAAACATTTTTAGGTAAATATATATCAGGTGGTTTTTTTTATTATTTATAGGTATTTTTTTACTTATATGATTAAATAACTGGCTAAATAAGTATAAATATATAGATATATATATCAATTAAAACGAATTGATTTAAAATTATCACAACTTAAAGTCTGTGATAAAATACTTTAATTAAAACTTGATTGTTCGCCAAATCTGTATGCAGCAGCATAAGTAACGTTTTACCTTAAGTTGCAGATATCACGACTATTTATAGAACAAAACACGCTCTTGCACTCCGTAGATAGATGCACTCCATGGATTATGCACATTTTACGTCTTACTTAATAAAGCTTCGTCTGGTTTATTACAGGTGTCAGAAGACGACATAGTTCCAATTTGTCCTAATTAAGTTCTGAACTTGTAACCCTGTAACATAGTACAACGTAGAAACTCGGTTTGAATTAATTTCTCGACCCAATCTAGACATGAATTTCATTTCCTTCTGCTGAAATATAATGTTGGACTGTAGAAAAGTTTGTGTGTGAAGAACTAGTGAGAATTGAAGTGAAAAATGTGAAAAAACATAAAAATTTACAAACTTGACTTGAAATAACTTTGAATGTTACTCTACAAAATGTGTCAATCTAACACTTAATCATCTATCTATCGATTTATATCTATTTGTTCTAAATTAATCATTAACGATGAACCGAAACTACTAAAGCTAGAAAATTGTTTCTTTAACACATGTTCCAGTTATAACGTAGCTCCATTATAAAAGGATTTTGTGAAATTCGTTCCCTAAAGGGATGAAATGGCTAAGTTGGAATTTTTTATAAAATTTTGTCATTCTTCAGGCTAAATTCTTTGCTTAGGAACTAAATAACATCTTCCAGCCATTTGTGGAATATCATATCCAAGGCGATCCTTATTTTTCTTAGTAAAACCATGAATAATGGTATATGTTTACTTTTAAATGCAAATATAGAATACAGTGGGTGGCCAAATTATTATACTCAAACATAATATTACGTTTATGTCAATGTTATCAAATTTCTTACAACAAACTATGTATTATGTTATTTTATGTTAAAGGTTACTAACGTCCACTAATGGTAACATTAAACATAAATAACATAGTTTTTTTCCACATTGGATTAATTATAAATTTATTTTTAAATTCGCTAATATTTTCTGAAAACTCCTCTGGAAGTTTTAGTATTTTTATACAACCGTGCTCAAAATGCGTATAGTGACCTTTTTGCAAGCGCTGAGATGTTTAACTAGATGCTAATGACATTTTTCATGAGTTTTCATTAAGTAGTTGATTTTTTCTATAAATATATATAATATATTTTATAGACCACACATTTCATAAAAGTCTTATATCCGGTCTAAAGTGATAATATTCTTACTATTAGAACTGTTTTTGCTTTTAAGTATATTCTTGAATTGTGTGTATAATCCTTTTTATGTAAATATAATACATTAAAAGGAAAAATTGTGTTTGAGTATAATAATTTGGCCAACGTCAACTGAGCATTTTCGGAAAATCATATGTTAAATAGGGTAAGAAGGTTTGTATAGGTGTCACCGCTTGTCACGACGGGAAAAGTGAAATCGCGCGGGTAACACCAATATAAAATGCTATGATTAATAAAATTTATATTACATAATTATATAATATACATTTAATCATGAAAGCTGTTGCAGACTTTTTGCAGTGTAACTAGGGATTTAAATTTTAGAATTTTTATGTTACTGCCTGTATCTCTAGGTAACTTGAAAAATAAAATGTTATCACTTGTACAGCGCTTCCCAAACAATACCTAAATCCTATTATGTTAAGAAAGGGCTTAGAACCTGCAGTCTACAACTTTTCAATTCTAGCTAAAATTTAAAATCACAGTGCTAAATCTTAACTTAAAGTAAAATAAAACCGATTTTTCCACTCCAGCAAAGAGAAAAAGGCAGTATAAAATTTGTAGAGGGGATTAGTTGCAGTCTTGATGCGAGAAACTAGAATGAAGTTATCGACACAGATACTCTCAGTTAGATTCAAGTTTTATTTATTTACTCGTATTTTACTTAACCATAAATATTGTTGTATTGTAGTTTTTTTAAAAATGAATAAATTTCGTGTAAGCTTTACATGTTTTCCATATTATTCGTTAAGTAGCTTAAATTGAAAATGAACTATTTTTGTTAACAATAATACTTTATGCATTTACCTATTCAGATGAGTCTTACCTACTTATTTAATTTTTAATTAATAGTAACAAATGATAATAAAATAAGAAAAGTTGCAATGAAATATTAAAACTAAAATATAAAATTTCTACAAGAACACGATTTCTTGTAAGCACAAGATGACACAAGATTAATTGTCTCCTAAGGACAACCAACGCTTCAACGGAAGCGCATCCATGTTGGACTCTCGCCGCCATTTTGTACTTCCGGTCAGTAGAGAACATTACAAGTAAGTTCAGCATTAAATATTGTTCGTAGCTATGTTGCTTGCTGTAAAATTAAATTAAATATTATGTTGGTAACTGTAAAGTGGATAAAAATTTAGGAATGTAAGTAGTATGCCCAATATGATCCTTGACTATAGTAACAGCTATTTCGCTAATTTTTTTAACGTGATCTTTTTATTTTCACCGCATACAACTTAGGTAATAGGATAGTTTTAGTAATAAAGTGATCGGAGTCAGGAAAGTGTTACTTTATCGGCCGCGGGTAAGAGTAAGTTTGCATATAAGTAAGTAATTTAAATATAATATCGGTATGTACCACCACAGAATGCACGAACCCAACTCACACTTGACCGGTTTTTATTATTTGTTGTTATACTACAGAGTACGGTTTTTATTATTTGCTGTTATACTTCAGAGTACGGTTTTTATTTTTTGTTGTTATACTACTTGCACTATAATCGTTTTATAAATTATTATTTCTGTTTTTTATTATTTGGTTAGGCTATCTGCCAAAATAACATATTGTATTTCAGGAGTTCTATTTGTTTTGCTCCAAAAGATAGAGCCCATCAAAGGTCGGACAGACAGACAGATATCGTATAGTGAGTAATGGGGCTCTGTTGACATCCTTTGGATACAGAACCCCAAACAGAGGACTTCCGGGAAAGATAGATGAATGCGAAAGAAAGAGATAAAGAGTGTGCACGTGCATAACATTTTTACTTCTATCGTGTGTATTTAGTTGCACAAGGTTATATTGTTTTCTTTGAGCAAGACGATAATCACAAGGGCCAACACGCAAATATTTTTACAAAGTAAATACCTAATCTTCTTTAAAGTGTAACATTATCAAGTAAAGACTGTAATGCAAACTATGGTTTGGCGGAACTATAATGCAACACAAAAAAAACATTATAACACAGAATAATGTATGAAAGTAAAACAAGTTAACATAAGATACTTATTTTTACAGATTTGTTATCAGAATAAAGACCAAAGACACAAAAGACCAAGGCAATAAAAATAGCTCTCCTACCTTCTAAGGAGTAGTGAGATTTTTAGGAATATTGCGATAAACAAACAACAGAATATTATACCACTGTATAATATTTATCAAAATAAAACAAGCTTACATCAGAATAAAGACAACAGACACGTCTTTATTATTTGCAAGGGCACGTATGCCAATAAATATCGAAATTTATCAATTTTAATAAATATTTACCTCTTCTTCCTCAAAAGTGACAAAGATAAAATTGAAATTCAGAATGTTTCATTGTCCTTTGGATAGCTTTAAAGTGCAACATTTGGTCACCTTCATTATCTTAGCAACGTGTCGTTTATAAGAGCTACGTTTATTATCCTACGTTGAAAAACATTTGGATAAAAATATAACTATATGACGTAAAATAACAAGCTAAAACTGAGACTTTCTGTCTATTTACATACCTACATATTCGCTTGAAACATGCGATTATTACGGCGACATTGATTAATTAAGTTTTATATAAAGCCGGTTCCATCTTCAACATATACCTAACCAATAAAATTCTACAAAATGTTGTATACGCTTAGTCTTTACTTCCGGAAGAAACAATATTGAGAGATAATATCACGGCTATTTCCTGCAACTGTAGGGTACACGTTAATAGGACTTTCATCTCGTGTTTCCTAAAAAAGGAACCCATTTAATCGACACATTGGTATACGTGGTAGTACTCAATCTAATGTATACATTGCGATGCTGTGGAGGTTGCTTGCGTAACGTACATTAAGCACTGTCAGGTAAAGTAAATGCTAACTAGAAGTACCAACACGGACGCAAAGATGAATCGACTGCAGTCGGAAATGCATCTATATCTGTCCAAGCGTCGAGGCCATCCCATCTCAGCTTCCTACTCACAAGTAAATATTTATTGATTTGCAGCCTTGAGATACAAGAAAATTACCAACTATGACCACAGAATAAAGAATAGTACTAGTTTACAGATTTTTTTACTAAAACACAAACTTTTAAGCTTGATTACTCTGTCGTTTACTCAATAAGGAACAATTTCGTTTAAATTCGCGGCTGGTACCTATCTACGTATGGCACAGACCGATACACCACTTATCGAAAACCGAGTAGCTCACAAAACGAAACGGTCGGAGAGTGCTTGTAGTCCGGTTGGCCTGACGCGATAGTGTTAGCAAACTTTTCTGACCTTATGGGAAACATCAAAACTACACTCGCCCTTTTAAAATGCTGTGAACTTAAGCGATACTAGCGACAGTCATATGCCAGAGCCCAGTGGTTTTTTAGTGGTCCGCCTGATGGTAAGCGTTCACAGTAGATTGCCTATGGACGCTTGCCAGGGGACACCAGAGGTATCACTCGCACGTTGTCGACCCTAATAACTTCTTTCTTGAAGTACTTCATGCTGTCGTCCTTAGAGAGAACCTTGGCAGGGACCTCATTCCAGAACCCAAGCGTTCCCGGGAGGAAGTTTCTGTGTTTCTTTTGTATTTTTATAGTTTCGTGTTCGCCACTTAAAGTTGATTCAATAAAACTACTGGTCTGCAAGGTAATTACAAAATATTTATTGTAAAAAATTAAAAAATAAATATTAGTGGTCAAAATCTTCATACAAAAATTCAAATATTTAAACAATATAGGAGAAAGAGGAGTTCGTGGCCCAGTCACATTCGCCTATCGATAGTTAAGCAACGTCGGGCGTGGCCAGTACTCTGATTGGTGGCAGATTTTTCTGAGCTCCTCGGTGCTTCGGAGGGCACATTAAACTTATTGGTCCTGGCCGTTGTCATAATACTCAGAGGCTTTATGGGCGGCTTGAAAACTTCAACAGTCGAGTGGTCACTAGTTCGGTAAACGTCTGCTAATTCGCACTGGGTCAGCGCGGTGGACTATGGCCTGAGCCTTCTTCTCCTAAGAGAGACCTGTATAATGGCTGAGGTAGTGGAAATGAAAACAGATGTGGACACTGCTCGCTTGGTCTACTTTGGCTATTTCTATTCCGTCATGTCTTATGGCATTTTGCTTTAGGGTAAAGCAGCGGATATTGAGACAGTCTTTTTTTGTAAAAGCAAGCAATACGATCCATCTTTAATTTGGGACCTCGAATTTCTCTTAGGGAACTATTTAGGATAATTGATATTTTAACTGTTCTTTGCCAATATATGTTCGCTTGTATAATGTATGTATGCAAAAATTGTCACTTATTTGCTAAAAATAGTGACCAACACAGTGTTAATACAAGAAATAAGGAAAATTGGTAGTTCTAAAATGTCGTCTTCAGAAGGTACATATCCTTTTGCAATACAAAGTATATATTTCTACAATGAAATTCCAGAACATGTAGTTTATTTACTTCTAAATAAATTTATAATAAATGACAAACATAGTTTAATGAAAAAAAGCTATTACAAAGTTAATGAAAACGTAAATGATAATAACTTAATTAATTTGTTTTGGTATAGGTGTGTAATATTTTTTAAATTAAAACATTTTCGTTTATGTTATGACCTACAGTAAAGCTACATTGTATTTTAATATGAAGTTAAAAAAATATAAAAGATTAACTGCTAAGTTTCTTGTCGGTTCTTATCGGTAGTAAATCATTGCGAACCGGCGATATTTTTTTTGAAATTAATTAATTAACTCACGATTTAAAAGTGCTGTTTAAAAGTCTATTTGAATAAAAAAAATATTTGAGTTTGAGAATATAGATCACGTCTCTGATTTTATCTTCATATAGGACAAGTTTCAACTTCTTTGAGAGCCCAACCCTAAGGACATCGCGAGGCGCAGCTAGTGCTCACCAGGGATACATTATATAATATATATAGGTTATATAGAACTTGCAATAAAATAGGAAATTTTTTTGATTAATTGTCCTCCAAATAAATAAAAGAACGTATATAATAATAGCAAACCTAAGATAATGTATCTCTTGAATTAACAATTATTACATGTCCTCATAACATAACATACAGTGCAGACAATAACATAAAACGCAGAAAGTAATACACTTAGCTAACAGTAAGTAATTATTAGTTAATCTACGACTACAGTAACATTTCCATTAACTAATTGCTTTGGTCTATTAACTAAACAATGTAGGTTACAACATATATCGCACATAAAATTTCTTATTTTATTAGACACTAGCGGCCCGCCCGGTTTTGCATGAGTACAATTAAGCTAGTTTTCGGTAGATCATTTTAACAGCTGGAATTCAATATAACATATTAATATCTCTATGTTTATATATTATAATATATAATGTCAGCTGCCTTTCTTATGACTCCGACCAGACTATATATATTATGTTATCTTCAACAGTGCTGATTTAAATAAATCCCAATAAATATCAATATAGGTATATAATTATATGTATGTATGAGTCTACGTATATATATCCATATATTATATATTATTTACATATTTTGTATTGTTTATAACGTTGATATTAATTTCATACAATGTATCAATACGTTAGTATGTTGATTAGTAGTTATATATTTATACTATCATCATATTTATTATACTAGATACTAATATTTTGCATTTTTTTTCTTTCTTTTCTTTACCGAATTACCGCCAGTAGGCTGTTAGAAATTGCCGAACATTAAAGCGCTATTGTAGACATATGATTGTGCAGTATGTTTTTTTAAAAGGTAATATAATAATAATGTTTTTATTTTTATTTTCATTGCTATATATGAATGAAGACTATGAATTTATATTTTAGAATTTCTATATCTTTACAAGATAAGGTAATTCTTTTTGCGTGTAAAGGAATTTAAAAAAAAAAATTATATTATATTTTTCGACATAAAGACAGAAAGGGATACTAGCATAACTTAAACCAAAACGAGAACAGGAGATCAAATAAAAATACTTAAGCAACACACATTAAAAATGTTTATTAGATCAGATAAATAAAGACAATCTTCTTAGGTAGGTAGATCAGGTTAATAAAAAAAAACCTTTAACACCAGTGGGTTTAATAAACAACCTATATAAAGATTTTTTGTATGTGATACGATGAGTGAACATCCAATTAACGATCAGACAGCTATCAGACTTAAAAGGGGCCTATAAACGTTGTTCGAAGCCTTAGAAGTAATAAGATCGTGTTATAATCATATAAACCTGTGGCAACCTTTAAAGAGTTTTAAGCCAATACTTAACAAGTACTAATTAGCTTAATCATCAAACGACATAGTCGTTATTATAAAATCAAAATTAAATGTAATTTAACAAATACAAAATTTTATTATTTTTTTAGTTAGTTACTTGTTATTAATTAATGGAAGTAAATAAAAGAACAAAAACTACCTAATACTTCAGATATTCTACCAGAAAATACTTAAATCTTTTAATTAGACAAACAAATATTTGCAAATTCACTACTGAATTCTTTAACATAATACCTAGTTAAAGAGAAAAATATTTAATTAATGGTTAAAGAGATAAATTAATCTTTAAAACAACTGATAGTCTTAGTTGACGTTATCGATTCGATTGACGTTGACGCTACGTGATACTAGTATAATTAATTAATAAAAATAAAAATAATAACAGTTTATATATTTTGTTAATCCCTTCAGGTCTCAAAATAGAAATAAAGCGTTTTTTTTTTTAACTTTCGCGGTTATTATCAATATACCTAGCTTACCACGATTTGATTTACTGGCACATTTGCATGCCATGCCATGCCATCTTCACGGGTAAACTGTGCCGAAATATCGGGAACTCAATAAATCCAATCCAGGTAAGTAAGCCCGGAACATATAATATAGATAGCATTTTGTCTACATGTATGTAATACAACTATTATAAAAATTAAGCTAAACAGTGTAGTTATTATATTTGTGTTCCGTTTTCATGCAGATTTGGGCACGAAACCCTAAAAACTTTCAAAGGCAAAAAATCTATATAACGTTATCAAAGATACTTTAAAAACTTATATTTATACCTCGTATCAATAATTCATAAAAGATTTATAGATAAAGATAAATAAGTAAAAAAAAATGTTTCCGCTAGTAATTGTTTTTAAGATATTAACTGTGACTCGTAGGTACTATCCAGACTCTCGCCGGAATATCTCGAGGAAATTAAGTGATTGCTAAGCTCGTCTATCACTTAATAGTTGCTTCTTAAACGTGCTTGCCTTCTAAACTTCCCTCGACTAATGACTACCAACGGGGAAATGAGAAAGGGTAGATATTTTATAATAACTTGCCTGCTACTTCGGTGTAGCAATAACAAGTTTTAAAGTAAATCATTTTGTTTTCTGGCAAGACATTGTAGATTATTAGATCTGATATTTTTTTTATGTTGATTTATTCACCGGGTATTATATCTATTACATAGTTTTGTCTACTATCTTTAAATAGTTTAGGGATTGGATTGAAAAGGTATTGTGTAAAGGCCCTCTATCACCAGGACGCCATCAGAGTGTCGTGGCGACTCTTAGCGATCAGAGGTCGCCAAAATGAGTAATTTGGGCTATTCAATAGTTGTAGCCAGCCGAGTAAAAATTTTATAATTATATTATTTTAAGACGCGGTTAGACTATTTACAAAATGAAGTGTTCAAAAGCGGTGATCTATTTTCGATGACAACTAAATCTCTTCATATTAAATGCCGCCATATTTAGTTAAATACGTCCGATTGGAGACGCAACTGATGATCGAGAGATAGAGGGGCGGTAAACTTCAATTATCTATCTCAGGGCTGTATTTTTTGAACAATATTTGGTACATACCCTGTTGAAATTTTTATGTAGGTAGGTAGGTAATATGTGTTTTTATAGTCTCTACCGCAGCAAATAATATATCAAAAAACAACCTGATATATTTCAGAAACCTTAAAAAAAATACACTTTACATCGGTGACCTACGTCACATTACTAAACAAGCCTCAAACTTGGTCTGATTCTAGTGCAACTCTTTAGTTCATTTGCCCATCACTATTTAGTAGGCACCATGATTATTTTAGCACAATGTTTCTTATGACTTGTGTTTCTGTGGTGGTGCAAAACCCGTAACGCTCTCTTTATTAGCCATTATTAGTTTACTTTCTCGTGTACATTGACGCAGCCATATGCACAAAATGTTTCTGTTTAAGGTTTCCGTACCCAAAGGGTGCCAACGGTGCAAAAAAATAGTAACAGTTTATAAACTCTTAGTGACATAGTTGCTTTATCGTGAAAACATAAACAAATACTAGATTCAATCTTTCAGTTATAGTGTGTGTGAGCTCTAAAGAATAACAATAAACACGTTACAGAAACAATAACACGTTTTTTTTGAAAACGATATTCAAAGGAAAGCAACGTCGCGCTTGGAAGGGTGACCGCTTAGCTGCACACTTTTCATTTGTGTTTTTAAATTAAGTAAATGTTGGTAGATACGAAACCCTCAGAGCGCGAGTCCAAATCGTACTTGGCCTGTTTTTAGGGTTCCGTAGCCAAATGTCAAAAAACGGAACCCCCTATAGATTCGTCATGTCTGTCTGTCTGTCCGTCCGTATGTCACAGCAACTTTTTTCCAAAACTATAAGAACTATACTGTTGAAACTTGGTAAGCAGATGTATTCTGTGCACCGCATTAAGATTTTCACACAAAAATAGAAAAAAAACGATAAATTTTAGGGGTTCTCCATACTTAGAACTGAAAATTAAAATTTTTTTTTTCATCAAACCCATACGTGTGGCGTATCTATGGATAGGTCTTCTAAAATTATATTGATTTAATTTTTTTCTAAACTGAATAGTTTGCGCGAGAGACACTTCCAAAGTGGTAAAATGTGTATCCCCCCTCCCCCCTCCTGTAACTTTCAAAATAGGAGAATGATAAAACTACAAAAAATATATGATGTACATTACCATGCAAACTTCCACCAAAAATTGGTTTGAACGAGATCTAGTAAGTAGTTTTTTTTTAATACGTCATAAATCGTTAACCGCAATTTACCTTTCATTCAATCAACTCAAATATAAAAATATTTTTGTTTGAGTTTGTAAATTACGTAAATGGTGGTAGATACGGAACCCTCGGTGCGCGAGTCCAACTCACACTTGGCCGGTTTTTAATACATTAACTATCGAACTTCATTATAGTCCCTCTACCTTTTATACATAAAAATATATTTAACATTTGTAAAGTTATAAAAAAGTGTACATACACAATCCTGTACCTCTATTATTTTTACGTCCTGTAAGCTATACCTTATCCAGCACTAAATTATCACAAATTAAATACTTTATCTAACGTCATATACATTTTCTTCCCGAAATTCCAGACTTTAGAGAAGACCCTTCTATTATTACAATATTATCGCATTTTATCACAAAATGTTTTCGTGGAAAATTTATCTTTCGCTCGCCTTTTCCTACCCTATAAAGGCGTATTAAGTATCGACAGGTTCAAACTAAGCGCCGACATCCATTATTTTAGACGCCGTTTGCTATTTACCAAGTAACTTATACTAAAATTGTCTTAATAAGGTTACAATGTTTTGTTTCGTTACATTATATAGGTAAGTAATGTATACATTAGTGCATTTAAAATAGTACATTAACATTGATATTTTATCGAAGCCTCGCCTTTCTAGAACTTTCGAGTGAAACCCCTGGTGTTGCAAGAATCTATAGGCAACGGTGACCGCTTACCATCAGGCGGACCGTAAGTTGTTTGCCGCGACCTAGGCCTATCGGTAAGGATTTGGTATTAAAAACACCACACTCAGTCGTCCGCCTTCCTTACTCAGGCACTTCCGGCTAACTATTTTAGGTAACTGTTTACATAAGCTTACAATGTTATTCATATAAATCACGTTGGTATCACTTTAGCTATTCAGAAGGTTAGGGTAGTCTTAAGGACAAGCAATATCTGAAACCTCACTATACGTGATCAAGTACCTTTTAGGTATAGATCACTTTTCAGGTGTCATATAAACGATAAAATGGAGTTAAAGAGATTTTTTTATTAATTGCTGTAAAATTATGAAATGTCTAATATTGCAGTAAGTTTTTTAACAAAACATCTTATGATTATAAATAGCAACATTTTATTTTTTCAAACTCAAACAGAATCGTTTTTAAGGCACACGAAACAATTTTATGGTTATAAATGTTTAGGTCATTTTTAGGGTTCCGTACCTCAAAAGGAAAAAGGAAACCTTATATGATCACTTTGTTCACCGTTTGTCTGTCTATCAAAGACCCTTTTACTTAAGAACGCGTTAAAGTTAAAATTAATATAAAATACTAAAGTCTTACGGTCACTTAAAGCACTAAGTCAATGCAATACAATTGAGCGGTTTTTAATAGTCTGAACTGCTCATTAAATTTTGTTAATCGGTAAAATGTATCGACTTATCTTATGGAATATATTTTTCACCTCACCCGCACGAAAAGGATAGTTTTGCTGTCCAAATTCAGTCAGCAAAATCGTATTTTGCTGCCTAGTAAACAAATTTCGGGACAAATACTTAACCTTGTTCATTTTAATTAAGAATATAACTACATAGCATTTTTTCGTTTTCAAGTGAGTTTTTATGAATTATTAGTATTATTAAAAGTTTATACAGCTAACTTAAAAATATCATACGTTGTTTTGATAGCAATGGCAGAGGTTGTAGTAAGTACAATTCCGAACGCAACCTCATTAAAAAAAAAAAGTAAAATGGCGGCAAGCTAGTTTTTTGAACATAAGATTGTTTATTTAATTAATAATTCTGTTTTGTTTATAAAATGAGTGATACAAGCTACGAAGATATTTCTCTGACACCAGAAGAATTAAGACAACAAGTCTCCAATGCCGAACTTAACTTTTTACCAAAAAAGTCACGTGAAAATATTTTTCTCGCTGGTAGAGCTGAAAAGTTGTATGTTGGACGCGTGAGCAAATTTTTTCGGTCTCGTGCCTTTAAATCCCTCGCTATGCTCAGTAGTCTATATTTAAATCGCTAGCTCAGTATTTAAAGTCGGCACTTTTGCTCACTTGTATAACAAATAACTATTTACGCAAGTGATTACGCGAGGCACTTTTTCCTCACGGCGCGTCACAACAGTGTTACAGGTGACTTGATTATGGCACAGCAATTACTGTGAGCAAGAAATAGTATTCAATAATTGTAAAAAGTGTTTTTGAGTATAATCTTAAGGCTGCTAAGAAAGAAGTCATTATTTTTGTAAGGATTTCTTGCTGGTGCTAAAGACCAGCAAAAACCAGCAAAGAACAAGGGGCACTGCTAGTTTTTTGTTTCTATAGGTATATTATCATCATTATTAAAAGCAAATGACCCAATCCGTCAGAATTTATAATAACAATTCTAGTAGAATAAAATCTAAACGTACTTTAAGTCCGACGTGCACGTAAGGTTTCGATTATTGCTTGTCCTTTAGACTACCGTAACTGTTAGGAACATAGATGTATAATTTTATGTTCCGATATGTATCCTATATTACATTACATCTATATAAACTTTCAACTTCCTTTTCCAGTCACTAATATCTTGCTAATGCAATGCAAAGTTACGATCTTAATATAATAAACATAATTTTGCCTATCTATTTCCACTATGTTTAATTGTAAAGCTCCTCTGACCTCTCTCAACAGTAACCCCCTTAATAAGAACTAAATAATACCTACGTGATGTATATGAATCATATTGTAATCTAATGTAACTAATAATCTAATGTAGTTAGTCGGAAGTGACTGAATAAGAAAGGCGGATGACCGAGTGTGGTGGCGTTCTTCGGGGAAGGCGTAACAGTGGACTGCTCTACGCTGATTTATATTATAAGGCGTAAAAATAAAATACAAGATTAACACACACACATGTTGGGCGACTTTCAAGTTTTAACTTAATGTTAACAAGAATCAAACCACTTAAGTACCCTATACTTACTTACTAACTTTTACAGTTTACATTTCTCTTAAAAACAACTCGGGCTCTATCGACTGAAATTGAGTGGTGAAGTTTTAAAACCATTCGATTCATAAGTTTCTTCCTTTGCTTAACTTTTGACATTTACAAAGTTGGTCGACAAGGCTGCTTCATAATAATAGACAACCTAAATACATCGAAACTGTTTCTTCAATAATTTCTGTTTCATAAACAACATTTTCGGTAATTCGTTTTGTTTTGTTAGTTAGGTACGTATTTAGTGTTATTACTGTGCTACTGGTATATATCACTTAAAAGGAATGTGTGGTGAACTCCCTGTCGAAAAAATTGTTCTTGATAAGTCGTTCAAGAAGAGTAGTAATTCAATGTCTAAAGGATCTTCAACAAAAGGCTGATAAATACCCACTTTCTAAATTACCCTTTATATAAAGTTATGTATCTATCAGTTCAAATAAGAAAATATTAAACTAGTTACTAAGCCAAGAGTCTAAATTAATAGTTTTCCCGCAAGCCCTGCACCCGGAAAAGCATCTATATCTGTCCAAGCTTCCGAGTCCACTACCGACCATACCGAGCTTCCTTACACAAGTAAATAGGTATTTAGTTTGAGTATCGGCGCGGCGTAAAGTCTCGAAGCCCCCGGAAATTGTACACCAGGTGCCTTATAATATTTAATCGAGATGTGAAGATACGCTTTGTAGTAATATAACTGTAAAAGTGTCAGGAACTATGTGTTGTAATTTTATGTCTTATTTTTTTTGCTTGACTTAAACCGGGGTTTCTTTATTTTTGCGACTTAACGATAAACTATTTTTAGGAGTTATACTGAAAAAAAGGGATTGACTTTGTGTTTACCACTTTTCTTTAAAAACAAAAACTACCAATAAAATAGAGGAACTGAATTCAAGAGAAATTGTAAAATTATTCCTTTACTTATCAGTATTATCGGAAATCGCCAGAATGATTGAAATTTGGGAAGCCTTACGCATGCAGTAATTCACTTAGTTAGTTACAGTTAGTAAACGATTATTCGTTAATCTTCAATTTGTGTAACGTTCCCATTAACTAATTGCTTAAGTCAATTAACTAAATAACAACTTGTGTGACACTATATTTTAAATGTGTTACAACTTACAGGACAGGTCAAACTCTACGGCAACTCCCTCGCTCTACTTATTTTCTGGTGGATAACTAGTGGTAAGAATAAGAAATTCAGCTTAATTAATATGTTCAAAACCTCTTTTTTTTATTTCGTAAAACAAAAACTGTTTTCCTTTGTTTTGTTCGAAAGATTTATTTTTTAATTGTAACCGTCTAAAACAATGACATTAAAAAAAAATTAATGTAAGAATAACTTTAGAAATAACAAGTCTAAGGTAAATCCAGGATATATACCTATTTTTTTTTACTTTACTTACACCTCCTTACATACAAATAATGCGTATATGATGTATTATATATATAGTTAAGACATAAAAGTTTAGTAAGAATAAATGCCCTAAATCCTAAATCATACTGGGACATATATCCCTGTTCACAGCGAAAGAAACCGTTTAAAAAAATTGTAAATACTAAATACTTTATCCTAAAAATTATGCCTTACCCAGAAGTACAAATAAAGTAAACTTATCGGTTCATTTCAAACTTATAGTTGGCTGAAAATCATTTACAAAGTAATTCACGACTGTTTGACACGTCTCTGTCACTAGCGTTAATGTTACTATAATAGTAAGGACATTAAAGTTTAGTAAGAATAAAATCCCTAAGGGGCTAGGTACTATTCCAAATCATATCGGGACATATATCCCTTTTCACAGCGAAAGATACCGTTTAAAAAAATTGTAAATACTTAACTTTATCCTAAAAGTTTAGTTAATAATAATCTAAATACCCTTCTCCTTATCCAGAAGTACAAATAAAGTAAACTTGTCGGTTCTTTTTAAACTTATAGTTGGCTGAAAATCATCTACAAAGTAATACACGACTGTTTGACATGTCACTGTCACTAGCGCACAAACACACGGACCAACGCTTTGGGGCAGACTAAACTAAGTCAGGGTTTATTTTCTGAACTGAGTATGCAGTTAGCTGATGCAGCCATTAACTGCCTCACCGGTCTTTTGAAGCGAGACTCTGAAGAAGTCTCACCCCATATAGCACCTAACGCTCAAGGGCTCCTCGCGGGGGGAGCCTCGGCTTGGGTTGTCGCTCTAAGTGAGGGAGGGCTGCATTCGTATTATAAGGCATTATTATGCTAAGACGATATTATATGGTACAATTTTAGGTCAATATTGCTTTCAATTTGATCGCTTCAATGGCATTGAAACATCTAAATACATCTCAATGCGATTACGCAATCTCATTGAATGCTTAAATTTACCGAAAGCTTTCAATGCAATGGTAACATTATTGATCATTGTTTAATGCAGTTGAAACGTGTAAACATGATTATTGAACGATAACTCATATTGTTTTGCGCACGGTAGCGAAGTGTACGCGCTTTGTTAGATAAGTAGGTACTCCTGCGCTCGTGTATTTATACTTTTGACTTTCTATTATCTGCTGGTGGTGTTAATGATATTGGTTCAAATAGGAATTTGGATCTTCTTCTGCTTTAGGCTCCTTTAGTCGTATCAACGTCGAGGTTTTCTTTTTTTTTATTCAACTCATTTATTAAACAGTCGCAGATCAACGAAATTTCCATACGTACGAGTTGGCATGACATTGCAATACGCTAAGTGTTATGTCATAAAAAATATTTACGTGTATGTAGGTAGAGTCGTTCTGTTTTCGTTGCTTTGCAATGGAATTGTTTCAATTTGGTTGAACCATGTAATATCGGCTTTACGTGTCTTTAATTTCAGTAAAAGTAAAATGATTTCACACAATGCTAATGAGGCGTCTATCCCAATGGGGCGTATATCCTGAATTTAACCTAAGGTTACTAAGAACTTGCCAATCATATGAACATTAAAATAGTACATTATTGTTTTAAAGGAAATCATTATAAAATAATAAGCTTGTAAGTATTAAGCTTTATATTTTATTATGAAAAGTTTGCTAATTAATATGCAAGGTTTCCTCTACTTTATCAAACTGCATTTACATAACCATGACAGTAGCCATCACAAAATTTGTTTTTTTTTATGTTTACGTTGTACGAGTATTACATTCTATACGTAGGTTAGCAATAGCCTTTGCCTAGTTTATATCATCTAGATTCGTATATCAGTACTTCTGGCAGTGTTAAGAAACGATCCTATAATAAACCCAATTTCAAAACAGTTTATAATTGGAACGTTATAACACCACTGTATTTAGTAAATAAAAGATTGCAATAGCCGTGACCGTGGCAGTCTTCTAATTGTTGTCAAATGTTTGCAAAAAGGGATTTATAAGGACTCTCCTTGGACTTGCTTAACAGCTGAGGCAAGGCATTATATATATTTGCTTGCTAGACATGCCACAATCCTACCAAAGGATTAAATAAGAAAAGGTTCCTATATCAAAGTCATGCATGACTAACTTAAAATGCCTTTTTTTTACGATATTGCTATTTTTTAACTATAAAATACGCGAACAACAAATGACTTTATTAACATCACATAGGTATTTATTTTCGTATAGTTTTTCAGCTATGTAACGTAACTGTTGCGTACAAAGACAGGCATATGATACGTTATTGTTTTATTTTACCCGTGTTTTGTTTCCTCGATTCGGTATCCTACAATATCATTATTGGCAAAGTTTATCGAATAACGTGACTTCCCGTGCAAAAACCTTATTTGATGTTATTTTACTTATCTTTTTCCAATATTTATAAATTTGACCTCCCAACCTTCTTGGTATATTTTTATAAACATACAAATATAGACATATAGATATACTTACAGTCATGAATCAAAATGCATGAAACTTAATGCTGAAATACATTTTTACTTGATTAGATGTATGTATCTATTTCGACTTATAGAGGGAAGAAATAAACGAAAATTGTGTCGGAATAAACTGCATTCGCCGCTCTGATTGTTTTAAGTAACTTACTCAGACAAACGAGAAGTTGACGTGCCTGTTTAACATTACGTCAAATCCATACTACCTAATATTACAAATGCGAAAATAACTCTGTCTGTATGTTGATTTTTCATATCTAAAACTTTAAATATAATTTTATTAAATTTAAAAGTAATCGATCATATACACCTTTCAATAAGTATACGTAGCCACACATAGGATTCCATTTTAGTATCTAAAATTCCAATCCTACTGAGGCAAAACCATGGAAAACTGTTAGTTACAAATACAATCCAATATTTTATGAATATTTATAATATTTACATATAAAACAACATAAACTGTAGCTGATCACAGTCATATGAGTAAATACAAAAACTGTTTACATCAAGTGTATTTATCTAGTAGCCCTTTCCTAATAACCCTTAAATTTAAAGCACAACAAAGCTTTTTCGGGAAAGCATTGTGTGTGAAAAAGAGAAGGTGATAACGCACGAGTGTCGTTCAGGACAGAATAGCCACGGCCATTATACTTAACGAGCCGGGACGCCAGGACAAAATGTCCGTCCCGACTACAATGGGCACCTTTACCTTACATATGTAACTATACCTGACCTGTATTATGTAGTGGACTGAAGGTAACGACACATGCTTCCGCTCAAATGATTCATTGGATGAAAATTTTAAAAAGTTTTCAGAACATTTTATTGTTATTTTCTTATTAGTAACCTACTGCTTTTCTATAAATAGCTGAATGTTATTGCTATTTTAAGTGTAAAAGTCAACCATTTATCTAATATATAGTGGCTCAGTGGGTAATGACTTGCCTGCTGATTCGAGGGGCGTGGGTTCGATTCCCGCAAATGACAAACTTTTATGTGATTAAAATCTGTGTTTGTATTAATACTTAGTGTTTTACATGAATAATGTGTATGTATTTACGAAAAAAAGTATATATACATATAAGTATCGGTTGTCTGGTATCGATATCAAAATCATTGCTTATTTTGGGACAGACGGGGTTGTGTCTAAAAATATCATATCATTATTTAAACACTTCTATGCTCTATTTATCTGACCTATACCTATAATACACTCAGTTAAATTTGTATGTTTTTCATTTAAAAATATGTTTGTTACTCTACTACGCTGTATGTATAAGCAGGGACCAATATTAATGTCTACGCTGTATACATCAACAGGGTCCAAAATGTTTAACTTTACCTCGTTGTATGTATCAGCAATATCCAAAATTTACAATTTTACTGCGCTGTATGTATCAACAGGGTCCAAAATGTATAACTCTACTACGCTGTATCAGCAGAGTCCAAAATTTATAATTTTACTCCGCTGTATGTTTTAGCAGGATCCAAAATTTACAACTCTACTGTGCTATATGCACCAGCAGGATCCAAAATTTATAACTCTACCACGCTGTATGGATCAGCAGGGTCTAAAAATCTTAACTCTACTACGCTGTACGGATCGGCAGGGCTAAACAATATAACTCTACTATGCTGCATACAAGGTTTGTCACTGTGATAACGTAGATGATTAAGTAGTCACCGTAGCCTATGGGCGCTTGAAACACCAGGGGTATCACTCGCGCGTGCCAACGCTTAAAAATTCTAATGACTTCTTTCTTGAAGAAGTCCATACTCGTACTATATAGCTATAGTAATTAAACCTAGCTTATTTTGCTTCGTAATACACCACTAAAATTAATTTAATCATCACCTTTAATATTATATGAAAAGATTTTATAAAATTGATTTACACAATTCCAAGAAACAGCACATGTCCCTTTTTAATTGTTTTGGTAATAACAATAAATATAACTAACTATTAAAATTCGTCTAATTAAACCTATTAACGTATTTTTTGTGCAGTTTATATAAGCTACGGTGATACATACAGATAAAGTGAGAACTTCCTCGAATTTAAACAAAGAGGAATCGCAAAGCGTAGCTATATTGTTTTTTTATCAGAACCAAATAATTATTACACCGACGAAACGTATTATCTAGCAATTATGTGGAAACCAGTTGGAGTGGCGTGAGATTTGCGTCAAGCAAGTTACAATATGGACGTCATATTCACAAGCTACGTCAGCTATTCCACGTCAATTTCCAGTCAGTAAACCGATTTCACTATAAGCTATTTGGAATACAAAACACTATCGATTTTATTCATTAAATATCGTCTACGGAAATGCTTTGGTAAAATTCTAGTATAAGTCAAAGTCAATTTTTTTTATTCAAATTAGGTTTTTACAAACACTTTTCGTCAAAGTTATGAAATACTATTTTCTGAATCCGGAAGAATTTGGCAAGCGACTTAATAGTGATTTTAAAAAAATCATAAAAAATACAAATACAATCAATGTTTTTAAATAAAAATTTTAAGCCCTAAAATTTCTATATAACTTTCATTTTAATTTGGTTTACCTATGCGTCCTTTAATTGAGCATCTTTGGTCCCCTAGATAATTATTATTCACATAGTCTGAAATATTGTAGTATGCTTTTGTACAAAGTTGTTGTTTGATAAAAGATTTAAATTTACTTATTGAAATAATTAAAATATTGAAATTTCTATTATATTAGCTTCTTCCCTAAAGCATTTCTATGACCATAGTTATTTGTGACTTTCTGTTCTATTAACAAAGATAATGATACAGTTATCTTTAATACTTTGAATAGGTGTTAAATTAATTATAGTTGGTAACTTAGCTCTAAAGCGACCGGAAACTATAGTATTCAGTTTCAAACTTTCAAATCCATACTTATATTAATGCAAAACTAACGCTATCTTTTTGTCTGTCTGTTACCTCTTCACTCTTAAACCGCCGTACCAATTAAGAAACAATTTGGCATGGAGATAGTTTGAGTCCCGGGGAAGGATATAGGCTACTTTGAAATAGGAGAATGATTAAGAAGTTACCGTTGAAATCCTACACCGATAACCGAATGTAGGGTGGTTGGAGCCGCTGGTAAAAGCTAGTATATCATAAATTAAGAAATTATGAATCTACTGAACTTTATTATATGTGATTACCGAAAATAAAACATTGCTAATAATCTTAAAAAAGTTGAAAAATAAGGGACAAATTTCGCTAAACCCCACGCTTTACCTCAAATGTCACAATTTTAATTTACATTTGTATCACTAAAACACTTTACGTGAAATGCAACTAACTTCACCTTACATACAAATTGTAAGTACTAAATACTCAATTTACTCAATCTCGGCAAAGGCTGCAGAGCTTGTTTGGTATAAAATGAAGATAGATGCATTCTCACTACGGGACTGCTTTTTATGTTGTGTTGTTGGAGTTAACATTCGACCGTAACAAGATTCTTAACAGAGAACAAAACCTCATCATGTTTTATATCTCTATTTTCAAAACAAAACAGCATTAAGTGTAAAACCGTCGTTATTATTATGGCTATGGTTTAAATCAAAACAATGGAAAACATGCTAAACTTTAGTTTGACTTTAATAAAACCAAATTGACAATCATTATAACAGCTGCAAGGTGTCCGATGCTGGATAAAGGCTTCATTTTAAGATTTTCAAATCGAACAGATATGAGCCACTTTAATCCATTTCCAATTTATGCCATGTTGTCAACTCATCAGCCTACTCGTGGAAGGCCCAACCCTTAATGTATCGCATAAAGAAAATCAAAGAGGTCTCTAGTGACCCCAAACAAAAAAAAAAGAAATAGAAATCTGGTGGCTTATTTAGACTTATTTGCGAACCCTGGAGGAAGTTAGGAAGCTAGAAGGAGCAAGGAAGGGGAGTACTTCGAACACTAGCACACATTTTTTTTATTTGAAATTGTGTTAGAGTTATGATTATGATTTACGGTTTTATAATTATTTAAACATACAATTAAAGTATTATGACTTATAAGTCCTTTTGACAATTTTTCTAGGATCTGCGAAAGAAAGTTTTATTCGAGATTGTAAGCTCCTTTTGTTTCCTTGGTAACACAAATAATAAATAAATGATTCTCTTCGTATTTTCTTTCGTTTTTCAACATCACACAAACAATTTGAAACACAGACTAAATCTTGTTATAACTCTTTGCCTTTGATTCAATTTGCACAAAGTGAAACTCGTATGAGTGTGTGAGGAAAATCACAGCTTTGAAACTACAAGTACTTAGTACTTGTTTCATTGTCGCCAAGTATAGGATCAACTTCAAAGTAATAAGTAGGTGTTTTGCAAAAGTATTGGATTTATTTGTAACGCGATTCAAAGGCATAATATAAGTAAAATAGTACATTGTTCACCGAGGGGTAAAAGGGACCGATTACTTACGAGGGCGTAGTTTAAATACCCACTAGGTAGGAATCGCATTTACCCCGAGTGATACGTACTGCTTAATACTACACTTACAAGAAAAATAAAAAATAATAAAAAAGTATATGTAAGCATAAGATGTTTAATTGAAATTTATATTAAAATTATTACAATTGTTAAAAGAAATTTCAGCATAATTGAAATTATATAAGCTGCTTAAATACTACTCAAAATTTCAAATAAAAACATAATTGTGTCTTTAACTGATAATCTTTTAATAACCAGTAAAAACGCTTGACAAACAAACTTCTTACAAAAATAAACTTTATAATACAAAGACCGAGGCAAGCAGGTAAGTAAAACACCCATTGTATGTAGTTTAAAAGACAAATTTTTATGATTTTTATAATTTCTGTGACATCCCTCATCACCTATGCAGATCAAACGCTCCCTTTTTTTTGTAGATACACAATAAAGGTGTTCTTCGCGTAAGATCCAGGACCCAAAGAGAATTTTAACTGAGTAGGATTTATCCTATTTTACCAATAGTGATAAGGTATAAGGGTTCAATTTTACCACAAGATATCTATTGTTATGCACAAAACACTTCCCCATTTCCCCACTGGAGGTGTATCGGGAAAAAATGCTCCCAATTAATTACCAGTGGGAATTGATTTGTCCTTAGGACAGGTGGTGGTCAGATGTGCCTCAAGAGATGTTCCAACCTCTTTATTATATTTACTAATTATATAAATATTTGATTTCAATGTTTATTTTAGTTGATGACGGTTGTTAAAAAGAAAATCAGTTCGTGATCAGTTAGTCCATCATTACTCAAATTTGTGATTGAATCAAACTTAATTATTTGATGCCAATCATATAAGGTTAATAATCCCAGAAAGCACTTTGAGTTTAGTCGTGCGAAAGAACTTTTATTTTATTACATCTTAGCAAGACGCTCATAAGTCGCTATTCGAACAAAAAAGCTGCGGTACTAGTTTTGAAGATACCGCGAGACGCGATTACTGAAGCAAAAAACTGGTCAAACATGTTAGTCGCGCAAGTTACAAATATAGTTTAGTATGTTTTTATTAACTTACAATAAATAATAAAAAAAATCGTCCAAGTGTGAGTCGGAATCGAGCACGAAGGCTTCCGTACCATTATCTATAAAAACGGCAAAGAAATCACGTTTGTTGTATAGGAGCCCCCTTTAAATATTTGTTTTATTTTAATTTAATTATGTATTTTGAAAAAAAAAATATAAAATTAAATATTCAGTAAATATTTCAAGCGTCTACCTGTTGCCGTTATCAATATCGAGCAAAAACGAGCAAAAAAATCAGGTTTGATGTATGGGAACCCCCTTTTATATTTATTTTATTCTTTTTTTTAGTATTTTTTGTTATAGCGGCAACAGAAATACATCTTCCGTGAAAATTTCAACTGTCTAACTATCACGGTTCATGAGATACAGCTTGGTAACAGACGGACGGACGGACGGACTGCGGAGTCTTTTTTTATGTTATGAGTAATGTACCCGGTGAAATAAAATACGAATTATTAACGTTAGGCACTTACTTAAATTAATACTTTTTTTAGAAGATACAATTCTTTAACCGAAGGAATTATTATAACCTTAATGCTAAGCTTTTCTGAATTATAAATTAATAGTATATTGTGGTACAAGGGCCGAATATATGTATTTTATTGTAAACATGTTGACGTTTGAAAACCGAGCGTCAGCGATTGCGTCAAGTTGAGCCATTATTGAAATTTGACAATATTTGCTACTTTGGGAATTTATATTTTATTATATGTTACATGGAAATAACTTATTCTTATTCTTATAATAAACTTTGGCTAACACGGCTTATATTATCTTTGCTGGATAACAAGAGTTTAGAGAGGCCAGTAATTGCCTCACAGCCAAGACTTTGAAATCTTCATTTTAATCACAGAATTAAATTAAAAATAAAAAGCTGAAAAACATAACATAAGTTTTTTAGGAAATTTGAACCGTGACTGATCTAATAATCTTGCGCCAGCGCAGACTTAAAGAAAACTTGGATTCCCTATTTTCCTCTGTTACTTTTAACCAAAAGTCACAGTTCACTTCACAGTTTTTAATTAAGACATTGGCATACCTACTACTTTCGTTTCCTATTTTACACATTTTCCAAAAACGTTAAATACCTTCCGCTTTATTTTAAACCAAATGTAAGAAAACCATTTATCTACTAATATGACAGCGTCGAGTTGCATCACTTCAACCTCTTTTTAAGGTTGGGTAGCCAGGTGGCATAAAACGAAACCCTTACAAATTCGTCGTGTCCGTCCGTATGGCACAGCCTTATAATATTTCCGTCTATAGGTAGATTCAAATAAAATGTGTCTTTTACGGATTGCTATGCAGATATGTTGTGGGAATTAAGATTTTCTTAGGAGGGGTAGCTCTTTATATTTAGGAGGGGTAGCTCTTTATACATTGAACCGAGGCAATAAAAAAGTTTTTTCCCGGACCCCATCATGTGCCATTCAATAAAACCCCATTGATAGGTGGTTCTCTTTAACTTTTTCTCTAAAATTTATATTTTGCGAGTTACGTTTACACCGCGTGTTATAAAAATCTGAAAAAAATCACGATAATTAGGGCTTTATAAATTTTTATATTCTACCAACAAAAATTTATTTCGGAATTCGGATGTCAGAAATAGCTTCATATATTTTTTAGGAATCCGCAGTAATTGTTTAAAGATGAATTGAGAGAAGTCGTGAACAGATAAACAAAAAACTGCCAGACGCGACGGACAGATAAAAAAGGTAATTCCTCATCAATTTCTTAAGGCTGCAGTTCACTTGAATGTGCAGTTTTCTGCTCGTTTTTAAAATTGATTCCACTGCCCTATTGCAAGTTTAAGACTGGAAAAAAATAACATGGCTTTCTACATTCTTTAACTAGCAAATTACTGTATTTTTTTTGAGGTATCTGGTAAAACATCGTTTAAAAAAATAACAGCTAAACCTCTCGTTTTTCTATTTTTAATTCATAACTCATTATCAACTAGTAGCGAGAACATAATTTATTTCATGAAATGTTAAGTATCTATCAAGCTCAAAAATTACTGTAATAGAATTTTTAAATCTTATTTGATATGACTGTAATTAATTATTTTCCACTTTTTACGCTAAGCTGTAAGCCTATCTATAATATATATTTGCCACTGAAAATTGAGCTCTATTTGATATTAACATTGTCCATTTCAGCTTAAAGCCCATAAAGCAAATGTATATACGCGTTGGGGGCCCTCTTAAGATCAATATGTAAATATTAGGTATTATACATAAAGTTTATTCGCCAACGCAATGTCAAATCAACGCGAAAACAGGGAGCGAAAATATCTTATATCATTGTCATAAAAAGCGTGATTTGAGTCGTTGTAAGAAAGAAAAATCCCCGCCGGTCGCTACCTGAAACCGATAAAACTGGCAAAGTGTGAATAACAAGTTATAGATAAGCCATAAAAATGGCTCTGATGCGTGTTCTAGAAAAGAAAACGAAGTTAAAACTTTTTGCCCTCGATAGAGAACAGTGAGTTGTGACGCGGTAAGGTGATTTGTTTGATGTTTTTCCCCTTCTTTACTTATTTTATTTAATACTAGCTGACCCGGCGAACGTTGTTTATTTTTTTAAAACAACTGCCGCACCAACCTTTTGTTAGGTTGTTCTAATTTGGAAACCTTCCCGGCGTGTGCATAACAACTTATCAAAATTTCATTACAATCGTTTTACCCTTATTGCGCGAGTTCAACTCGCACTTGACCCTCTTTTTTCTATCTCAGAAACCTTTTCCGGCGTGTGCATAACAAACTGACTGAAATTTAATTACAATCGGTTTACACTTATTGCGCGAGTGCGACTCGCACTTGATCCTGTCTGACTCGCACTTGACCCTTTTTTTCTTTCTTAGAAACGTTCCCTGGCCTGTGCATAACAACTAACCATAATTTCATTACAATCGGTTTACCCTTATTGCGTGAGTCCGACTCGCACTTGACCCTTTCGGAAATCCTCTCTTATCGAATGCCTACGTTATACAAAGAACACACCCTTCAAGTTTCAGGTCTCTACGATCAGCAGTTTAGGCTGTGCGTTGATTCGTCAGTCATTCAGGACAAAGCATTTTATTTATTAAATCTATACTAATATTATAAAGAGGAAAGATTTGATTGTTTGATTGTTTGTATTGAATAAGCTCCGAAACTACTCGACCGATTTGAAAAATTCTTTTACCATTAGAAGCCGACATTATCCCTGATGAACAAAGGCTACTTTTTACCACGGGAAAATGCTTCATTCCTACGGGAAAACTGGTAATATTCTATTAAGAATTTAGTAAGAATTATCCTTCCGTACTTCTCTTTTTCACATAACTTCTAAACGGCTGAACCGATTGGGTTGAAATTT
Source organism: Apoda limacodes (assembly GCA_946406115.1). Classification (NCBI taxonomy): domain Eukaryota; kingdom Metazoa; phylum Arthropoda; class Insecta; order Lepidoptera; family Limacodidae; genus Apoda; species Apoda limacodes. Next base: position 10,244,484 of record OX291541.1, read on the forward strand.
TATATGGGTATTTCGATGGTTTCACAGCCACGAATGGATTATGCCATTAAGGAGGGAAGATTTGATTGTTTGTTTTTTTTTTCTATTATAAAGGAGTTCCCGTAAGAACCCACGCCGATAACGAAATTTAGCGCGGGCGAAGCCGCTGGCAGAAGCTAGTATAATATATAATGATAATGAGATTTAGAATTAGGCAGTTTTTTTTATCGTTCAATAAAGTTTTTCTGGAGTCAAGGTTAGATAATTACTGTTCAAAGGTATGAAATTAAATAACTGTTTACTAGGTTTTGCCCGCGGCTCGGTTCGCGCCAAATTCGATGATCAATGTGTGACTTCTGAGGCAACTCCTTGATTAATTATAGAAATAAAGTTTACTATAGCAAGTCCACCGGGAATTAGGTTATAGTTATATATGTGGGAATAAAAGGGCTATGATAGGCCTTAGTTAGGACTCTTTGGGTATGGAGTTCTGAAGACTAGCACTTCATCCACTTGTTTTAAGTAGGCCACGGCAGAAGAGTGATTCTATCTTAGAGATATCCATAATTCCCGTCCCTAATGTAATTGAAGACCTCATGAAATTCATTAAACAATAGCTCAAAATGTGAGTAACTTACTTTAGCACAAAAAACCTAATTCTATAAAAATTCAAGGCCATGTTATATAAACTAAATTATACTTCAGTTATAAATGTATATAAATATAGTCTTTATATCATAATAACTCATGAAAATCATAATATTAATATTATATTCATTAAACTGCTAGTTTTTGTTAATTATTATATGGTCAATAAATATATCGTCGGCTGCAAAATATATGACAACAAAACGTATTAGCATGTTATTTATAAATAACATGAATAATGATCAAATTAATTCACTGCAAGACAATGTGTTCAAGGTTGTGAGGCTACAGTTGCAGCGATTTTACAACCAGAAGCGATTCGATGAATATTTTAAATAAAACTATATGAACACTGTCTGCTCCACTCTCCCCTCTATCTATACCACCAAAAACATACCAACTGCCGCTTAGCTATATAAAATACACAGTTTTAAATGACTCACGCGTCTGAAATGTGTGTATGTATGACATCATGATTGTAATCCCATAAAGTGGGTAAACAGTGGCAGGATACACAATAAGTTTAGAGATATTTTCCATGCGGGGTGTGGACAACAACCCACAAAATTTTCAACGCAATTGGGAAAATGGTTTAGCAAAACAAATAAAAAAATAGATGAGTTATAAACAAGCAAATATACTGTTTCAGACAAATACTAAATATAAGTTTCAAAACAGTGTTTAATCCTCTATGCGAAACTGTCGTGAAACAAATATAATAAAACATGCTTGCAGATACGAGTTTTTGTGCTCCCCATTCTCATTGGAAAGGCGAGTCGAAAGGTGACGTACATTTTAGCAACGAACGTTAAAGAGTGTAGACGTATGTAGCGCATGTTGAGATACATTGAAGTAGTTTGATACATTGACCAGATTTCGATATTCATTGAACTTTATCAATAGCCTAATTTCTTTCTTTGTCGAGTTGCGAAACAAATTTTGCCATTAATACCCAGTTTTAATGCCAAGCCATCTCAAAGCTAAAGATAACTATATTTTTATTGATAAATTACGTTTTTTCCATGACAACTATCAAAACTTTAATAATCGTCATATTTAATAATATACCAGTTTTGTTTCGTTACTTGGCTTTTAAACCAATATAAAACGGTGTAAGCTTATTTAGAGTGTAATACTTAATATAAATGTTGACAGAATTGAATCAATTTATTTAATAAATTGTTTGTAATTCGTACTTACGTTTTTGGATGAAAACAAAATACTTGTAATGTTTTCAACTTGTTTACAATACAAAGTTTGAACAATCCTTAAACAAGAAAACGATTACACAGTATGATGAGAATATTTTTTCTTCCTATCCCAATATCATGGTAAATGCGTAAGTTCAGAAAAGTTTTCAAAGCACTGTTTTATATATTTCGTAGATTTTTTTAGCTTTTATTTTAAACCATTATTTTTTAAAGTAAACTAAGAGTAAAGTAAAGTCGATGTATAAAACCAATACCTACATATTTTTAACGTTTATGCTATTAAAACTGTCTCGCTTGTCTCTGGTTGTGAGGCAAACATCGTTTAAATAACCGGTTCTAAAATCAATGACCATAAATCATGATGTGTACCGGCAGAGTTTTAGTCACTTAATAAAAATTGCCTACTCTTTTTAGGTTTAATTAGAGGACAAATAGGAAAAAATTTAAAATGTTCTTATATAATGGAAAAGTTACGACAGCTCAAAATAAGAAATATTTTGAGACGGAAAAGTTGATTAAGAAAGTTATGTTTAACACAAATTTTGGAGGACCAGGGAATGGAGTTGGTAGAAGTAGACATCGGCGAACAGAATATCTTCATCTACTGAAGTTCCTTCTTAATAAAGGCGAGTCCAAAAGTACGCAAAAACGTCAGACGTGTATATTAATGCAAGTGAATGAAACAAAATTTGTGTGCCGGGATGGAAGCAAGTAGAATTCTTTGGTATCTGCCTTTCCCTCAGAGAAAAACGGGTGATGTTATATATGTATGTACGTCTGACTCTGACATTTACTAATCGATCTACCTAGGAAATGGATAGGTTTTACTTACTCGATAAAGAACATAATGAAGTCTTGCAAAAGGCACATAATCCTTAAGTTAGACTTGGGACAGACTTCACTAAGTTCTTTAAACTTAAATACAATTTCAAGGCTGAACATGATGGTAAGCCATGTTGACAATATGAACCCCATTCACTGTGGTCCCACAATTCCAGAACACTCCCCTCTCCATCTCCATGAGCATTGGAATCCTTGGTGTTGACATCATTTGCAAGGCAAGGTCAAGCTGGCGTCCAAAAAACAGAGCAAAGCAGTACTTCACGTCAGGGCAAAGGTTGCTGCTTCACAAGTCGCAAGTTCGGCCCCGAATGGAGTACTGTTGCCATCTCTGGGGGTGTGTATCCGGATACCAGCTTGGCCGTGTGAGAATTGTCGACGATCCCAAACTAACTTGCTGTATCGAGCCCTTAAGTCTAAGGAGAGACTTTGCATAACTTCTTTCCGCGAGCACTTAGGTTGTGGAATGAGGGAGCCAAGGTTTTCTCTAAGGACTACAGTATAAAGTTCTTCAAGAAAGAAATTTTTAGATTTTTTCGGCAACGCGCGAGTGATACCCCTGGTGTTGCAAGCATCCATAGGCTTACGGTCCGCCTGATGTTAAGCGGTCATCAAGTTAACATCAGGCGGGCCGTAAGCTTGTTTGCTACCTTAGTGGTATAAAAAAATCGATCACAATAGACCAAAGTGGTGCCTAGAAACTCGGTTTGCCCTGTCGAATGCTCTAGATTCGATTTCTTATTGTTCGTATGTACAGTGTAACAAATTTTTCTGAACCTATGGCCTTGGGTGTTTGGTCGTTAGTGTCGCGGTAAGTCTACACCATTTTAATATGGCAACTGTAGTTTTGAATTACTATCACCGGTTCAGAAAAGTTTTGCTGCACTATATATACGCCACAATATGCGTCTGAGATATTGTAATGGTGAACTAGTGTATTGATTAAATTACTAAGAAACTCTTTAATATGTTCTATTTGTACCTGTTTTTGTAATCTTTGATGTTCACGTACGCGAACTTGAGCACTTTACTTGTCATCTTATACGCTCTTGAAGTTGTATGCCTCTCGAATAAGAAACGTCAGATCTGTGAATATAACTTCACGCTTTGCTGAACTTTTTCATGTTAAAGGAGATCCCTTTTATTCAGCCTTCAAATTCATATTTCCTTAATGTTTTAACGTTGTTGATTATACTCTGTAACAGGGAAAAAAGCAGACAAGTGAGAAAGTTAGTCTCGTACCCGTATTAACATAGGGTTCCGTAATAGAAATTTTTTTGCGGTTATCCAAAAGACTTGTACACTTCGGAAGCTAATAAAAAATGCGCAAAATAAAATTCATCCCTCAGCACTTTGTATGTAGTTTTCCACCTGTCCCGTTGTCTGTAATCAAATCTTGTAAGTTAAATTTGACCCACTTTCCAGGTCCGTTCATTTTTTTAGAAAACCTCGCAAGTTAAGTATGACCCACTTCCCGGTGTTCGATTTAGTTAAAATTTTGCAGACACGTAAAGTGGATGACAATGCAATATAATTATGGCACAGAGCTGGTCTGATGATGGACCTAGAAAGTGGCCATAGGACCTATGTAACGAACTACGCTGCCTTATTGAGTTTGGGCCTGTATGATTTGTTCTAGTCTCAAACGACAGTGTTCTGATGAAATCATGTTTGTAAAACTATTTTTTACAAAAATGTATGACGGTCGTAAGACAGGCGCCTCTAAATGTTATTACAATCGATGAAAAGGTAGCAGATTTGTGAGGACTTATGGACACGGACGGATATTACGAAACTGTAATAGTTTCCAGTTTGCCATTGAACAACGGAACTCTAAAACCTATACAAAATTAGTATTGCTCAATAAAGAAATTTAGTTTGTTATTTTTTTTTTATTTGTCTTTATTATTAACCAGCATTTGCCAGCGGCTCCACCCGTGCTAAATTCTGTTATCGGCGTGGGTTAACTACGAAAACTGAATTAAAACAGTATTTCATTACGAATACTTTACACCAAAATCGGAATTGTACAGTAAATCATAAATAAAACACACGAATATTACACATGTGTATTGATACAAAAATACAACATTTAAAACAAAAGATAGTCGACTTTTGAGACTATTATGAAATGCAAATAACATCTTCATGAAGCCACTACTAACCAATCACGGTAAGAATTGTAATTAATTTTATTTTTTAAATATTACATATATTAAAAAAAAAAGGTTGCCAAAAAATAATTAAATAAACTAATAGAATTTATTTATGAATAGTATTTCCATAATAACTTAGTAAATTATTAAAATGGTAATAATTATATCATTAAATTTCTTACTTGATGCTCAATGTAAATACCTGACTCTTAATGTATGAATGACACAACTAGTTGCGTTTGATCCATGTTCCTAATACTACCTTAATTAGTGCCTTCGACCAAGTACATCATGACAACTTCAAATGACCTACTATCTACCGACTGAAATATTATGGGGATCGCAATCATCAATATAGAGGAATTTGAACAATATATTGTATTTACGAATTTCTTTCTACACAAGATAGGCTTACTTTAGCTATAGTTCGTCAACGTGGAATTTGACTAATTATTGTACGTGCGGGAAACCTTCGCCTTTTCTCGGGATAAAAAGTAACCTGTGCAAAATTTTAGCACAATTAGATTCTCCATTGCGATGTGAACTAAGGAAAAACAAATAAACAAAACCATTATCTAATATTGACATTAGTATGGATGACACATTAATTTAGATTAAAAAAAAAGTTTCCATTATAATTGGTTTTTATTAACGATGATTTTGCAGATTTTACATGTAACATTAGGTTTATGCAATCCTTAGTAATTACTGGTGGAAACCTAACTCCTTATTGCCACAATGACTTGAATGAATGAATTACTAGGATACCTTCGTACACGACTTCGTTATTTCCTTATGTAACGATTATTATTTATGTTTATGTATCATGGAAATGAACCATAGCCTCAATACTATGTAACTAACTACATAGTACGTATATAAATTTTTATCTACCTATTTTATATTTTCTTAGTGACTGACTGGTGCAATGACATATCAATGCACAGTCCAAACCGATGGATCTAGAAACTTAAAATTTGGCATGTGGGTGGATTTCTTACATCCTACTAAAGTACGGCTCCACTTAGAAATCATTTTAAAAAAAAATCATGCAAAACAGGCAAAATGAAATGAAAATTTGTTTGAGAATTCCGATATTTATATAGGTAAAACCATTACCAGTTAAAAGCTTTGATTTGATCAAAAGTCCACGCTGACGACGTCGCGGTAACTTGCTAGTTAACCATTTATATTTATAACACGTTCTGTTGAAGGCCTGATACCTACTAGGTAGGTAAGTAATACCAAGGTCATACTAGCGGTAGAAATATGTTATCATAAATATACATATATAAGCTAGAAATAGTATAATAATAACAAAGCAGCTAAGATCTAAATAAGAATAGGTAAAAATCTAGATTTTCTACTACTAACCTCAATAAAGATAGTACCCATTATAATAAATTGATTGCACACACCCACACACACCAGCTAGGCCCCAAATGTACACTTTTATTACTACCGGTAGTAGGATTAGTTGTACCACGGACAAAAAACGGTTTTATTTTGTATAATGTAAATTATAAATATAAATATGAATCAACAAATAGCCTAAATACTTTCACACTAGTCAAAGAAACGAGAAAAGGGAATTTATAATAATCAAAGAGTTCGACGGAAAGTTGTTATTTCTAACCACTCTTGAACCATCGATCAGATCAAATGCTTCATGTTTTAATCAGAACGGTAAAGGTATAAATTTATTTGACAGGTCCAAATTGGAGTCAGATATCAAAGGATTATTTCCTTTTACCTTTATCCTGTGGACTTTGTTTTGCTTTAAGGAATTTTTAAACACTCTCCTTTTTTCAACTGATTTCACAACGAAAAAAGCTGGTATTTTTTTGGTGAAAATAATAATTCTAGTCATACTCAATGGCTCCATGAAACTAACACAGAGACATCAACACTAAAACAAGAATAATTAAAAAACAAAGGCAAGTAAATTAATGGTATTTTTTAAAATATTCGGTTAGAAACTAAAATCAGTTAAAAATTTATTTAGTTAGCAAAAAGTTTACGTCGGCCGAAAAAGACTACAAAAATACTATTTAGTCAGCATGGTTATACAATGCAATCGGGAGCATAACACAAAGCTAGGCAGCACGGAGCGTAGCATCAAGCAATTAGGTTGTATCCTTTTATAAATCGTGCCTATCTAACTTAATACATTTTGTATGATAGCAAAAATTAACTTTAGATCTTTTTAAAAATTTGATTAAATTTAAATTAAAGCACATATATTTAATTTACTTTGACATCCATTTTAAAGATATTTTTTTTTTCTGATGAAAAATACATTTTAGAGAGAGTAGAGGTGACGCGACGTATTGGCCAGTCTTAATTATACAAACAATATAAAGACAGCTTGGTCTTTGGTGTGTGCCCGCTTTATGACATTGCAAATATTCATCAACTTATTGGCAGCATTCAAGCAAATGAGAGATGGCAACACTGAGGGAGCTTGATAATGGAATTTCTGATACAGCAAAGGATAAAATATAAAAGAAAAGATACGACGTAATGTTATAAAATCATCCTTTATGACTAGCTTTTAACATTATTAGATTTGGAAATTCCATCGTATATATGTATAAAGATATTAAAGAATATAACCTTAATAAAATGTAACTAGCATTTCCCCGCGACCTGAGTAAAAAAAAACTTTTAACTGTTAATGATTTTACCTATAAAAACATCGGAAAATTCAAAATTTCCTGCGGGAATAAGTATAACAGAGTTAAACGAACTATTGCTGCACCTACCTTAGCAATTCATTGCTATAACTAATTAATTAATTAATTAGAGTTAATTAAGGAGTTCCACGCCGATAACAGAATTTATGGCGGGCTAAGCCGCTGGCAAAGTCTAGTATATTATATTATAATTATATTGTCTGGTTGAAGTTTCTCATGACAAAAATGCTGGTATTTACCTAGCCCAAGAAATTTGCATTGCAATACAACGCGGCAATGCGGCCAGCATTCTGGGAACGATTAATTATAATGTTGTTTTTGTTTTAGATAGTAATGTTATATATAAGTTATATATTGTGCCAAAAATAATATCAAATACCCTAAAGCCTACGGTCTTCTTTTATGTATAAAAGATTTATAAATAGTCCAGTCATGTTTTTTTTTCTAAGGTAAAGTAATAATTTGATTTCAATATTGTACATTTATGATACAAAACCTTTTATATCTTATATTTTATATTATTAAATAAAATTTAACTAAAACATTATCACCTAACTATAGATAAAAGGATTAAATATAAAAGGATAAAAAAGTTTTTTTAAGTAAGAAAAAAAAATTCGCTTTTTGTTTAACTTGTCTGGACAGGACAAGTTAAAGTGGCGCCCCCATTAGATTTTTCAATTTGTATTCATCACATAAGGAATACTGAAAAAGTGCTCAAATTAAAAGTTCAAAGGACAAGTAAGCTATTCTTAGAAAGTTTTAGTCGCTATTTATTATGCATGTGTAGGCTAGAATGTTCAGTTATGCTAAAAACTTTCCAGCCTGCACGTCAATGATATCTAGCAAATAAAACTTTCTAAAAATTGCTTACTTGTACATAAAACTTTTAATTATATCACTTTTTTGAAAATGACTTTGTATTGAATGGAAATTAAAAAAATGTAGTGAGGGCGCCATTTTCACTTATGTTAGGGCCTTAATATTTAGAATCATACTTATAGTTTAATTAAAATTTAATTTTCATTTGTGCTTTCGGAACAAAACAGCTTTGAAATTAGACAGGTTTCTTGTTATGAAACTAGATTTTAAAAATAGAGGCAACTGAATTAAAAATTTATAAATATACTTGTGCAACGCTTTAAAAATTAATATACATTTTGAAATTGGCAGAAATAGCTTTCAACGCAAATTAACAAACCTTATACTTAGGTACTTTTTTTTTTGTATAGAGACTAATTTTTCTAGTTTTAGCGGATTAATTTTTTCGTTTATTATAAACTAGACTTTGCCAGCGGCTCCACCTGCCCTGAACTCGATTATCGCCGTGGAACTCCTTAACTATACTAATTAAGTTTGCTATAGCAAGCTATAGCTACATCCATTGTTCTTTAAACTCGGTCATAGTTATTCCCGCCGGAACTTTTAAATTTTTCGGGATAAAAAGTAGCCTGTATGCTATTCCAGGACCTAGCCTATGTGTATGCCAAGTTTCATCCCTATGCGTCCAGTGGTTAAAAACATCCATCATACAAATTTTCACATTTATAATATTAGTAGGATTCGTTTATTTTGTTTAGTAGCCACATACATTTCTTCAAAATTCATTAATTTATCCAACTAGACGAAAAACAGACGGTTCTTAATTTTTTAAAAGGATAATTAATACCTATTACCTAACAAGCGTCTCGGTTACAAGTTTTTATTTTTGTGCTTAGTATAAAATGAAAATAAAAAAACTACTTGATTGAAAATAAAAAAAAAATGTTTAAGGCTATATTTAGGATATTTGGTTTGCAAGAAATCATACACTTGTTATCAAAATTATGACCTAAGCCGTATACAATGTTATCTTAGTCCAGAAAGAAGCAATTTTGCGGCGATGGGCTCACCACCTATTACGCAGTACTAAGGTGGTTGGTGACAAGAGTCTGCCCTCCACATTATGCTGTGGGTTTGTGTCAAGCCCCTGGTAAATCCGTTCAGAAGAACACTGTGACTACAGTTACACTATCATTACATTATGGCAGCTAGTTGGTAGTGTGGTAGGTTGCTGTGCAGAAGGTGTGGGTTCGATTCCCGCACTGGACAAACATTCATGTGATAAGCATTTGTATTTTTCTTGAGTCTGGGTGTATTTATGAATGATATGTTTGTATTTACAAAATCAAGTTATTTATATGTATTTATATCCGTTGTCTGGTATCCATAATACAAGCTTTGCTGCCTTAGGAGCCAGACGACGCTGTGTGTAATGTCCAAATACAGTTATTTTTTTGTTTGTTGGATTTTTACTCCTTAAGAATCAATATATGTAAAATATGGTTCAAAAAGAACGAAAGAGTAACGCTGCCCCTTCCCAATGCTTTAACTGCCTATCTTATATATTATACTATAATTTCTTTTTTGAGAGGGAGAGAAAGAAAAGAGAGAGAGAGAAGGAGATAGAAATAGAGAGAGATAGAGAAAGAGAAACAGAGTGAGAGAAAGAGAGTGAGAGAGGGAGACAGAACGAGTGTGAGAGAAAAAGTTTGAGATGGTGAGAAAGAGAGAGAGAGAGTTCATACTGGGAATGGCTTTATATCCGAAAATATTAATAGTAGACTAGTATTTTCAAGTATTACAAAAGTGATAGATCTCATTAGCATCTTCATTTCTGATGACAGCTGTCAAACTATAATAGGCTATATCTCCGTAACTATAGATCATAGACTAGTTGTTTCATTACAAATGAGATGAGGGGATGCACCATGGATAGTCGTCCACCGTTGGCTGCTTGGTGTTTGGGGGGTTCTGGATGGGGGTTGGTGTGGCGCATAGACGTGTACATGTATGTGTGTTTACACATATTTGCATAGATTTTGTGTGTTTGGCGGCCTGGTTCCTGCGTGGCATTGATGGCAACAGGTGAACACCCGGGAAGTTTCTTGTCACTTCTTCTTCCCTTAGGCTTGTTTCCGAAGGGACAGTAAGTTAAATGGGGTGCATTTGTTGCTGGACTGTCATGTGTGAGCTGGGCTACTTCATGATATACAACGTCTGTGAGTATGTGTATGCATATGGGAATGTGTGCACGTTTGTGTGATGCGCCCTCACGCATTTGGAGTCTCTCTGGCGCTGGGCGGCCGATGGTGGATTGCATTGCAGCGGGTTATTAATACTATATTTATTAAATTATTATACTTGTACCTATGTAAGCTTATACATATATGTATATTTTTTTCCTAGAAGTATCAATTTTTGATACATTGTTTGTGTTTTATGTATATTTATGTGTGTGTGTGAGACCTTCCAATCTTCTTTTTTCTAAATATTTTTAAAAGCAACTATAAATCAGATTTAAGTTCAGAGTACGTGCGTCGGATTTATATTTTCTTCCTTTACTACACACATTGTAACTAGTACAATAGAAGTTTTATTGGAGTTGCTTGAGTGTGTCATGCTCTCTCAAAGTGTCTTTGCGGTGGAGGCATGTGCGTCGGGTCGTTACGTTCCCTAAAACATGGTTGAGCGAAGCGATGGCTGATTCGGGTGCCGCTGTGGAGACTGGTCTTCATTTCAGATGACAGCTGTCAATCTATAAAAGGCTATATCTCCGTAACTATAGATCATAGACTAATAGTTTTATTGCAAAACTAATAGATCTCGTCAAGATCCTAATTTCAGATGACAGCTGTCAAACTATAATAGGCTATATACAGATTCTTTTTTACATTTAAAAAGCTTATAGAAATGCCGACCAAAATCAGACCGTGTTATCTATACCTTTGTATTTATCCTTATCTCAATAAACCATTTCGTATTCAAGACTGTTTCAAAACCTGTAGATTACTTTTTGAGTTATTTAATTTTCAATTCGCTATTACCTCTCTCCTCTCCAAGGTGATGGAGCGTGTGATCAACACGCAGCTTCTGAGATACCTAGTTGAAAACGTCAAATATTATCCTTTCGTTTTTTTCCCCATAATTTAGGTGTTAACGTTAAAATCCTACACCGATGACCGAATACTAAGAATACAAAGAAGTTTGCAAGAGCAGACCAGTCTCCATCACGACCTGGTCTGTGACCGTCAATATGGCTTTCGCCACGGTCGCTCGAATTGTGACCTTCTAGTGTATCTTACACACCGATGGGCACTAGCCACTGAGAGTTAGGGAAAGGCATTGCCATGTAGCCTGGATAGCGAAGACGTTCGATCGGGTCCGGCACCGGGGTTTTCTGTCGAAGTTGCCATCTTACGGAGTGTCGGGTTTGTGCAAATGGGTGGCTAGCTTTTTGTCCAGCAGACGCATACGAACCGTAGTTGACGGTAGTTGCTCTGATAGCATGGACATTAATGCTGGTGTCCCGCAAGGCTCTGTGCTGTCTCCTAAGCTGTTTCTACTGTATATCAATGACATGTTGGACATCAACAACATGCATTGCTATGCAGATGACAGTACTGGAGACGCTTATTATATGGCTCGTGAAAACGTCCCTCGTTCCGTTGTGGAAAAAACCGCGGAGAACTTGTGTCTCAAATCGATACCACACTGTCCAAGGTCTCTGACTGGGGACGTGTAAACATGATCCGATTTAACCCTACAAAGATACACGTCTGCGTGCTCACCGCTAAGAAAACCCCATTCAGTGTAGTCCAACGATTCCAGAACACTCCCCTCTCCATCTCCAAGAGCATTGGGATTCTTGGTGTCGAAATCTCCAGCGATGTTCAGTTCCGAGATCATTTGCAAGACAAGGTAAAACTGGCGTCCAAAAAACTTGGTGTACTCAACACGGCAGCAGTACTTCACGTCGGGGCAAAGGTTGTTACTTTACAAGTCGCAAGTTCGGCCCCATATGGAGTACTGCTGCCATCTCTGGGTGGGCGCACCCGGATACCAGCTTGGCCCTTTTTACTCGGTTCAACGACGGGCTGTGAGAATTGTCGACGATCCCAAACTCACTTGCCGTATCGAACCCTAAGTCTGAGAAGAGACTTTGCCTCCCTATGTGTGTTCTACCGCTTGTACAATGGTATGTGTTCTGAGGAATTGTTCGAAATGAAGCCCACGGCTACTTTCTACCATCACACCGCTCGCCATCGGCAGGGAATTCATTCTCACACTTAAAAACCGAAATGGTCACGTAAAGTGCGGTTTCAGAGAAACTTCCTCCCGCGAACGCTTGGGTTGTGGAATGAGCTTCCTGCCAAGGTTTTACAAGCGTCCATAGGCTAGGATGACTGCTTACCATCAGGCGGACCGAAAAGAGATATATAGAGAATATAGAGAAACAGTAAGGTTATCTATTTGGCTAAACTAAAAGTTTGTTTTGTGTTTGTTACAGGAGTCGACGATACCCACAAGTTCCTAGGCAACGAGACACACACAGACTTCTTCAGATTATTACTAAGGGATGGAAATTATTTACTCGTCGGTGGCAGGTTAGTTTGTAGATGTAAAATGTTTAGAAATACATTAGAGATTTCTCTAAGGACTACAGTATGGGGTTCTTCAAGAAAGAAGTTATTGGAATTTTGAACGGTCGACAACGCGTGAGTAATAGTTCTGGTGTTGCAAGCGCCCACAGGTTACAAAAAAAACAGAATTTCTTAGAAGTTTATTTTTATGATAATAATTAATTTAGATGAATTAATAAGTAATTCTTAAGATTTTGGAGCCTTCTTATTTATACTGTTATCATAATTCCGCCTATTTTACCCAATTTATTCACAAAATGTATATATATACGTTGGTTTGGCTACGAGACATTCAAGTAGAGATCCTTATTGGCTACTCAAAACCACTCCAATTCGTCTGAAAGTCGGCTAACCCTTAACCACAGCAAAGCTGTAAGAACGTGTTGTATCTACCGCTCCCGCAGTCGCTCTACTGCACTTATTGCTTTCTCTTTCTATCTCCATGTTACTCAAATAGTACGCTTTCGTTTGCATTCCTAAAGATTTTTGGCTTGTGTTTGGATGGAGGCAAGACGGCTTAAAAACACCCCTGCTTGACACCCGCCGCGACGGCCTATAGCTGCCAACATACAGCGTTCTGTGGTTGCAAAGTATCGATATCGATAATACATTCGTAAATTATAGACAAGTATGCTTGCTTAGGCGGTAAGCTTTTGTTGATTGACATCCAATATGTTTTTGTTATCTTCACCTAATACAGCATTTCATCATTAACTAATAAGCAACATGTTATCACTTCTGTTAAATACATTGTTCTACTACCTTCAACAAAAAGTTCCTTTACACTCAAAATTAGTTTCCAAAATCGAACTTTCTGGACCCCTGTGCAAAATGATTCACAGGTCAGTACGAAATATTAGTGGAAATTTCATTTCGTACTTGGGCGAAATAATTTTGTGGCCCTGTATTTAGCAGAATGATACTGGCCGGTTATTTGCAACGCCAGCCGATATACTGGGCATTTCGCACCGGCGAGTTGATTATAAAAGACGTATAATTTGATGGGAAAACATTGTAAGCTTGCTGCTTTTTTAAAAGATTAGTAGAATAGATAGTATTCATAAGTAGAAAAATGATTGTTCGTACCGAGTACAAAAAAACTTTTACCCTTGGAATAAAAGCTTCCGATGTTCGCCTTCGGCTTGATCTTTGAAACTAGCTTTCTTCCTCGAAAAAGAAAATAAAGTACATATTCCAGTATTAATTCCGGAACTATTTTCTCGTGCAAAATAGATAAGATAAGATAAGTCCTATTTGCTAATTTTCATCCGTCCGTCCGTAAAATTGACCTTAATTCGAATCCTTTACCATTATCTTCAGTGGAAACTCAAGTTTACCATAAAATAAATACAACGGAGTGCATGTAATTTCTTATACTATGGTTTTTACAATAAAAGTGGCGGACATGCATTTTTCTGGTTTTTTTTTATGTTTTTATCGATATGCCATGATTCCGTACCTATCCAACAACGTGGAAGTAAACCGCGACTTACAACGACACATCCGCCCACCCCATTTGACCGCCAAGTGTACCCAACTATGCTTACATTGCCCCAAATAAATTCTGAGGCAATCATATAAAGTATCTACTATTGTATCTACTAAAATTATATCTATGTCATGGAATTTTTATTTATCATTACTGGTGTTCGAGACGACTTAATTTCACTTAAAACAATTATTTAGACGTAAATCCCTTAAACTTCACTTAAAATAATGTTAAAATTCTTTTCATCACATAGCCCAGTCATATTAGGGGTTTCACCTCGGAATGAAAGATAATAAGCTGTAAATTGGTATAAACCTTTGTTTTGTCGCTCTTAAATGTTGTCTCAAAAGTCACAAGTGCTATCGTGTCCGCGGTTTAAGATATTGAAGGTCAAAGGTCGTAAAAATCGGTTTTCGAATAGCTCGCTTTCTATTGCTTAAATGAGATTTGCACCTGTTATATAAGTTGTAGAGTATAAAATTCTTTACAACTTTTGTTTGAACTTTTTTTCATACGATCAACCGTTTTTGCGGTAGACCGCGAAGAGTGCGCTGCGTACAGTCATATATGGCCTAAGGCGAGGTCAGGTGTGAGTTACGGTTGTCAGTACTAGTTATATAATGCTCCAAAATCTGAAAACAACATTGATCATTTCCGCTACACGCAATTCATCAAATTAACGAAATTAAATAAATTTGTACAATTGTCAACACTTCAACCAACAAGTGTTTTAGCTCATCAACATATAAATCGTGTCTACTACCAAATTCAAACGTGGTTAGGGAAGGACTTAGAACCTCAAGAATGCATGCTTGAAAATGAAATCCTGGTGCCCATAAGAACGTTATTGCCTCCAGCACCAGCCAAACTACTAAATATAATATTTTGCAATCGTAAAAACGGTTGTGGTTCCCGCTGTGGATGCAGAAAATCAGGGTTACTATGTTATTTAGCTTGACCTTGCATTAGGCCATATATAACTGTATATGACTGTACGCACTCTTCGCGGTCTACCGCAAAAACGGTTAATCGTATTAAAAAAAAGTTCAAACAAAAGTTGTAGAGAATTTTATACTCTACAACTTTATACTAGGTGCAAATCGCATTTAAGCAATAGAAAGCAAGATATTGACGAAAAACCGATTTTTACGACCTTTGACCTTCAATATTTTAAGACGCGGACACGATAGCACTTGTGACTTTTGAGACAACATTAAGAACTTTACAGCTTATTATCTTTCATTCCAAGGTTGACCCCTTTTTTTGCCTAAAATGACTGGGCTAACTCTTACTTACTTGTAACAATACGTGCAGGTGAAACGGGTGCTAAGACCTTAATTACTCCCACGCGCTTTTTCTTTGTAAATTTTACTTTCCTCAAGGCAAAGCAGGAGTTCATAGAACCCACGAGCGATAATGATTATTATTTATTTACTCGTAAATGTGATGAAAAACATTGTATGTATCACAAGCGCAACAGAAATTACAAACTTGAGTCAACTGAATAGCCTTTCGTTGGTAATTTCCTTCTTCCCACCCTCAATATGTACTATTGTAAAAGTGGACGAGATTTAAAACATCTGCAGATTTTGTCAATGTTTTGAAACATTCGTTTATTAAAATTGTACGTGTTTGTTTGTTTGTCTGTGTCCAAAGTCGCGCGGTAAATCTAGTATTATGTATTAATGTCTCATGACATTGCTTACACGACCTTTACACACTAAATTAAAGCAAAGGCCACAAAACACGCAACAAGGAAAAATCCACTGCCTCTATTACCACATAATCATAATAATATTATAAAGTGGAAAGGTCTGTTTGTCTGTTTTTTATAATTTTTTTATACTCAAATATCGCTGAACAAATTGATTAGAAACTTAAACGCATTGAAGACTTATAAACTTAGCTGTTGTATTTGCATTAAACATATATTTAAGCATGTATGTATAACAACACGGTTTTAATCCCCAGGTGGAGTTACTAGCGGCTGGATATACATTATTTTTATTTCTACCATCGTTTTTAGTTTGTTTTCTAAATAGAATATGACACTTGAATATTTCTGACTACCTCGTATGTTTCGTTATTGTATACTATTTTATCTATAAATAAGCAAAACATATGTTTACCATGTATATGTATCCCATACTCACCTAAAATATTATAATTTTCTATAACAAAAGCCCTATTGTCAATTTTACGAAGTCGCTTACGAAACTGTATTGTAGGTATTATACGTGGTACCTTACACTGTCTTCCACTGTCTTCCACTTTCACCAACTCATCACTCTCCTAACAATTTACCCTCACTTCTAGATTTGATTATTGTGTCGTCAACCAATAAAGTGGCAACACATGGGCAACTTACTTCCTGCTTCTCATATCATGATCTTCTTTACCTCTCCTATAAAGTCCGCCCACCAAAACCTAATCCCAAGTACATGATCCTTCGCAATTTTAAAGATTTTGATTTACAGGCATTTCGTGATGACGTAAACAATAAAAACTGGACCCCAGTATTAGCTTCTAATAATATTGACAGTAAGGTAGAACTCCTTACGAAAACTATCATTGATATTTTTGATATTCATGCACCAGAAAAAAAGTTAAGGTAAAGCGTGTTCCGGCACCGTGGCTAAACCAGGACATTAAAAATTTGATAGCTAAACGCGACAAAACTAAAACTAAGTTCAAGAAGCAACCCAGTGACGACAATTTAGCACTTTATAAATCACTTCGTAAAAAATGCACTAAGGCGTGCAGAGATGCAAAAAAACGGCATATACATCAATCTATTGAAAATGTCAGTCCCTTACAGATGTGGAAATACCTTAATTCCATAGGTATCGGTAAATCTTCTACTCCTTGTGATGTATCTACAGATATTAATTTACTTAATCACCATTTTTCCACCTCTCCATGTACGATTAACCCAGATACTAAGAACGAAACTCTCCATAAAATCTCAAGCCTGCCGCAGCCTCAGTGTGAACCATTTTGTTTCCATCAAGTCACTGAGAACGATGTTAAGGGACACATTCTCTCGATTAAATCTTCTGCAAAAGATTCTGACAATCTCAGTTCTTACATGCTTCATCTTGTTCTAATGTAGCTCTTACCAATTCTTACACATATATTCAATCGCTCTTTAAAAACTTGCACATTCCCTACGACTTGGAAAAAAGCTCACATCATACCACTACCAAAAACTCCCAATCCTAATTCTGTTTCTCAATACCGGCCTATCTCTATCCTCCCTTTACTGTCGAAAGTACTAGAACACATCGTTAACAAACAACCCTCTTCTTTCTTACTACGCTATAACCTACTTAATTCTTATCAATCCAGCTTTCGACATGGACACAGTACTGTCACAGCCCTCCTTAAGGTTACTGATGACATTCGGCGGGCAATGGATCACAAAATGCTTACAGTTCTTGTGTTATTAGATTTCAGCAATGCCTTCAATTCTGTTGACTACGACATTCTTCTTGGTCTTCTTAAGTCTCTTAATATATCAGCCCCAGTCATAGATTGGTTTGATTCCTATCTTTGAGGTCGTTCTCAATGCATACGTTCGTATAATACTACATCTGATTGGTATAAGGTCCTGACAGGAGTCCCGCAAGGTGGCGTACTTTCTTCTCTTATTTTCTCTATTTTTATTAACTCCCTCACCAATCTTATTACTTCTTCCTTTCATCTTTACGCTGACGACCTTCAATTGTACTGCCACTTCAAACCTGATACCATAATTAACGCGATTAATAATTTCAATGAGAATTTATGTTACATCAGTGAATGGGCAAAATCATTTGGGCTTCTTGTTAATCCTAAAAAATCACAAGCGTTAATTGTAGGCAGCAGATACATGCGTAGTTTAGTAACATCATCTCCTCCACCAATTATATACAATGGTACACCT
This sequence comes from Apoda limacodes, assembly GCA_946406115.1. Lineage (NCBI taxonomy): Eukaryota > Metazoa > Arthropoda > Insecta > Lepidoptera > Limacodidae > Apoda > Apoda limacodes. The sequence goes on from OX291541.1 coordinate 10,262,890, forward strand.
CTGCCATATACAAATTGTGCCAAAAATTTAGGAATCCTAATAGATAGCGATCTTTCCTGGGATGCACAGGTCAATGAAGTTAGCAAACGCACACATTTTGCTTTTCACAGTCTTAGGTGCCTTCAGAATTTTTTACCTATAAATACAAAAATCAGTTTAACGCAATTTCTCCTTCTTCCCCTTCTTGATTATGCTGACATTTGTTACATTGATGCCACAGAGGAGCTTTTAAACAAACTTGAGCGACTCCAAAATTTAAGCATCCGATTCATTTTTGGATTGCCGAAGACAGATCACATTTCTCAGTATAAGCTCAAGTGGCTCCCAATCCGTCTTCGCCGGAACACTCATGTCCTGTCTTTATTCTACAATCTTCTTTGCAATCCCTTAACCCGAAGCTATTTAAGTGAACATTTCAATTTTCTTTTCTCAAAAGATAAACCAGCCAGATCTCATACATCACTCTTATTAAAAATCCCTTCTCATAACACCACTTTTTACGGTAACTCTTTTACTGTCCAGGCTATTATCCTTCGGAACTCACTGCCTCATACAATAAAAGAAACTGAAAGACTACTACTACCTTTCACTTCCTTAAACACTATGTTATTTCACTTTTTTTTTTCCTATTTATATATATTTATATTATATATATATATATATATATATATATATATATATATATATATATATATTAGTTGAACATTGTATTGTTATATGTATTTATAAGTAATATTATTTGTATTATATGTATTATTGAAAGTAGGTATATAAGTAATTATTATGTATTAGGATGAGTCTATATTTGAGTATATATAATTTATATATTAATTTTATAATCTCAGTGCATATGTGTTACCCGCTCACTTTCTACAGCTCTCACTTTATTGGGTCAGCTGTAAAAGATCTCAACTAGAGATAAGCTTGACCTATGCACATTGCTATTTTTGTATTTTATATGTTTTAAGTGTCCTATAATTGTGTACATGAAATAAATAAATAAAAAAATAAAAATACCTTGAATAACCTTACTCGAGTTAAGTGTCTGTAATGTTATTCTATGTACCATAACAAGAGGGTGAGTAAGCATCTTTTGTGCCCTTTTAACTAAATTAACTTTGCCTACGCAAAATGCGAGGTGGTTGTTGCAGTCCTGTATCACAAATAGTTATTTGTATGCAGATTGCTACAAGTTTACATTGTATTGATTGTAGGATCTTTAAGTACTGTACGATGTAGGTTTCACAATCTTGATGATCTCTCTACTAATGTTAATTTCCTAATGACGATAAAAACGTGCGCAAATTCTCTGTTTTTTTTTTCTATGACATCCAGTGTCACGTCTCCATTGGACGAATATTACCCGAAGTACTTAATTTGAAGTTGGCAGTTCATATATAACGACATGCATCTTGATCATCACTCTGCTAATGTTACTTTTCCAATGACAATAAAAACGTAGGCAAATTCCCTGTTTTTTTTCTATGACATCCAGTGCCACGTCTCTATTGGACGAACATTGCCCGAAGTTCTTAATTTAAAAATTGGCAGTGCATATATAACTGCATGCATCTTGATCATCACTCTACTTATCTTAATTTTCCAATGACGATGAAAACGTAGGCAAATTCCCTGTTTTTTTTTTCTAAGACATCCAATGCCACGTCTCTATTGGACGAACACTACCCGAAGTTCTTAATTTGAAGTTGGCAGTGCACATATAACGGCATGATCAGGCTTCACGGGCTTTTGCTTTTCATGGATATTTTACGCTAATTATCTCACTGACTGACCAGCGACTTTATCCAAATCCAATCGCTGAGGCATTGCTAATGAAATAGAAAACCAAAATGTATGAAGCGATTACGAGTGTCACCGCCATACACTTCCTTATGATATTTGTCTCAAGTCTTGAGGCATGTGCATCCAATGTTCGCCATTCTTGAAACTTTCTCCCTAGCGAGTGTTGGTTCGTCCAGAAACTGCTTATTGAGAGCATCCTACTAAATTTAACAGCTTAGTATGTTTCTCCGGCTGTTCTACTGTCTTCTCGTTTCTTTGTTGTTTTTGTTTCAGCCATTGTTTCATCAGAAAGGGGACGGAAATTTCCATAGAAAACGAAGACTAGAATGCCATGGTCAGTGCCGTCTAATAAGGCTTCATGATTTATTGGCTTAGCTATTGTTGTCCTCCCTAAGAGAACAGGCACAGAGCAAGAAATACAGGGCGCTGGCGCTACTCGGCTGCGCGCGCCCCGACGAGTGCAACATGGTTCAGAGCTCTGTGATAGCTGTCATCTTCTTATAGCCGCGCATGTCACTACAACCATTTCTACACACATTTAAAGGCATAGTAATTAATAAATAAATACATATAAATATATTTGGACATTACAGACAGTGCCGTCTGGCCCCAAAGTAAGAAAACTTGTGTTATGGATACCAGACAACGGATACATATACATATATTACTTTTTTTTGTAAATACATCCATATCATACATAATTAACACCCAGACTCAAGACAAACACAAATGTTTTTGACATAAATGTTTGTCATGTGCGGGAACCGAACCCACACCCTCTGCGCAGCAGTCGGCCACACTACCAACTAGGCTGCGAGGGAGTCAAAAAGATGCAGTCCAAAGATTAACCTCGCGCCAGGATATTATTCTTTTGACTACATCTTTGCTATAAAGATTATTAATTATATGATGTTATATCACTGACCTCTAATACTAAGTATTATAACAAAAGCCATAAGTATATAACACAGTGACCTCCAATACATTAGAGGTCACTGTGTTATATACTTATGGCATTTGTTATATCTTTTTTTAAAGACTCCAACCTAAAACGAGGGAAGATTATTTCTATATGTATATTTATCACATATTTCTTTTATGATTTTTGTGTTTGTTAGATTGTTCCAGTAGGACTTCATAAGTTTTTAGTTGTGTGTTGAAGATGATATTGAGTAACTTATCAAAGCCTACCGGCTAATTTGCATTTCAAAATAAAACGACTTAAATAAATTTGGTATTCGTTTGAATTATTTAGTTATGTAGATATATAATTTTCATATTCTTTTTAAACTTATTTGCAAACGAAGAAAAAATATTATGTTCGTTTAACTTCAATTACTTTTTAATCTATTGTTACCTGATTTGATTACTACACAAAAGATATTAATAATTTGTTAGCACTAAAATTTTTACATATTGACGAAAAAAATAAGGATTAAGTTAAATATTGCATTAATCTTAAGTTACGTCAAATAAGTTTAAGCAAGAGAAAAATACATTATTATTTAGGCTTTGACTCTCTTTAGTTCTTTCTCGTACTTAGCGGTGTATTTGCCTTCAGGATCGTAGTAGGCTACAAGTTTCTTCCAGTACTCATCCTCGAAGTTAATCAGATGTTCGATGACAATATGTATCCCTTTCTTCTGAGCGTCAGTACACTTCTCGCAATTATTTTGCAACGCATCTTTGATGTTTTCTGTAATTAAATATATGTACAAATAGTTAGAAAATTTATTAACCCTTAATTGGGCCTGAGATGTAAAAAATCTATTTAGTTAAAACTGGCTAGTGTTTGATTTGATTGCATGACAAAAAATCGGTTGTGCGTTAACAACAAAGACAAACTTTTAAAATTAAATTGTTGTGGGTTCTTTATAACTTAAAAAATATTAGCGGTAATCATAATCCTTGAGTGCAATGCTAAATTTGTCTGTCCATCTGTCTTTAGTTTTACCACTTACTACTCTATTTTGCTGCATTTACAATATAAATATAAAATCTATTCTTATCAATGATACAAATATTGGTAGCGTTTTGTTTGACCGCATAATGTACATTTTGCGCTTATTGTTAATGACTATAGAGATTAGCCAAACTTTGTTTAGCTGTCATATCAATTTCAGTATTCTTAACTTGGCTGGATTGTGACATTGAACGCAATAAGCGGTAAACAAAACGCGCCAATTATAAAAGAAAAAGTACAATTGTTTGCTTCTATTTATTTTCTGGTTCATATAATATAACTCAACGTCTTTCTGTCTGTCAGTCTGTTTATGTTCTATTCACGGCTTAACCGCTGAACCGAAAAAATATGAAATTTAGCAGTGTAATAGCTTGCACTTTCAGGAAGAGCATAAATAGGCCACTTAAAAATTGTCAAACGTAATTCGGATTAGCGCACGGGGGTTAAAAGGATGAGAGGACATGGCGTCAAGTGTGAGTCGGATTAGCGTAAAAAGGATAACCAAACTGAAGCAAATTTTCTTACTATAATAAAAGGAGTATCCGTAGAAATCTCACGCCGATAACCAAAATCGACGTGGGCAGAGCCGCGGGTAAGAGCTAGTTGTAAATAAAAAATATTTAGGAATATACTTACTTCTCAGTTCAAGGCCATCAGGCGTGCATTTGATTTCGAAAAGTAGACATCTGATATATCTGATGAGTAGAGGACGGTTGTCAATTATTTCTTGAATATCCATGTTATCATAGCGGTTCGTGTATTGAGATTCCTTCGGCTTGGCAAGAACCACTGTTGCGGCAGCCAATAAACAAACGAAGACTAGGCGTTTCATCCTAAAATAAAAGTCCAGATCAATTAATTAAATTAGAAAAATGTGTGGTGATTGAGAACTGTGGATTACCTGTTGAAAATAAGTTATATGTAGGTATACATATTTTCAAGAAACCACTATCTAACATAATTTTTTGTATCTATTAATTATTCTATTAAAGATTTAGAATAACCTAAATGTCCGTATGGCATACAACTTCATTATTAGTTATGCGAAAACATAGGTAAATAAAATCAAGAAGTACCTAATAAAATTTAATATTTTCAATCTTTATAAATATTATAAATGCGAGAGTAATTCTGTCTGTTTCCTCTTCACACTTAAACCGTAGTACCGAATAAGATGAAATTCGGCATGGAGTAAATTTTAAAAATTTAGAGTGTTACTTACTTTTCAACACAACTGCACTTAAAAAAAAACCGAATGTATAATAATGTAAGGCTATCAATCACAAATCTACTTATATACTTAATTTTCAATTACGAAAATATTTGATCGATTTCTGGAAACCGCAGGTAACTTTTCGTTTACCGTTCCATTAATTAATGGAACATTTCTATTATTATCTAATGTTTGTAATTATTGCAAATGATGTGAAATTCCTAAGTGATACCTAAGTTCCATCTCATTATCACATAACCTCATTACAAAAATACAATGCTATTAGATTTGCGAACCTTGTTAAAGAGGCTCTTTAACCACGTCATATCAATATGAGTACTTCTATGGGCCACGACCACGAGTTTTTTTTATACCACTAAGGTGGCAAACAAGCTTACGGTACGCCTGTTGGTAAGCGGTCACCGTAGCCTATAGACGCTTGTTACACCTGGGGCATCATTCGCGCGTTGCCGACCTTTTGAAAATCTAATAACTTCTTCCTTAAAGGCAGGGAGCTCATTCCACGACCCATTCGCGACGTTTCTTTTCTTTTACGCGAACATTGAGGTTCTAATGTGTGAGAATAAATTCCCTGCCGATGGCGATCGGTGCAACGGTAGAAAGTAGCCGTAGGCATTATTTCGAACACATCCCATTGTACAAGCGATAGTACACACAGGGAGGCAAAGTCTCTCCTCAGAGTTAAGGGCTCGATACAGCTTGTAGGTTTGGGATCATTTATCGTCGATATTTCTACGCTCAATTTTGCTTTTAATTTAGCTTAGATAATTTGTTGTATATAAATTTGTACCATTGTTATCGTTTACTAAGAAGTTATGAAATGCTTGTAGTACTTAATATTTATTTCTTATTTATAAGAAACGAAACGTGGACACATACAGCAGGACTGGTCCACAAGTTCAAAGTCGCACATTACGCGATGGAACGAGCTATTGTTGAAGTGTCTCTGAGAGATCAAATCTGAAATGAGGGCGTCCGGAAGAGAACTAAAGTCACTGACATAGCTCTGAATTGGCAGCGGGCTGACCATGTCTGTCGGAGGACCGATGGGGCAGTCGTGTCCTAGAGTGGAGACCGCGTATGGGAAAGCGAAGCGTGGGACGCCCTCTATCCTGGTTGCCGACGACTTTAAAAGGATGGCTGGTGGTTGCTGGATGCTGAAAACCGTAGACATGGCGTGCCATAGAAGAGGCTTACGTCCAACAATGGTGTTACGGCCTCCCTTTGTTGATTATAGAAAGAAAGAAAAAAAGAGATAGAATTTAAAAAGGTGTTGGTGTATGAAAACGAAGGAGAAAAAGTGAAAAGAAACAGTCTGTTTTGGCGGTAGCTGACGACATATCTTTCTCGTGGTTAAGGGGTCTCGTGAGGAACTGCAAAAAACTGTTGATTTCCAGTAAAAAATCCAACTAGCGTTAGAAGTTCTGGCTGATGAACCAGGAGTTATTTTAGTCTAACTACGAGACCCGTTTGGATTAGGAACGGGGATAAACTCATTGATGATAGTAAGAACGTTTACTATAGTTCGTACACGTAGAATTCGGTTGAAGTTATTCCTCCGGAACCTTTTGAATTTTTCAGGATAAAAATCCTATGTACCTTTCTCTCTCTTCAACTATCCCTGTACCAAATTTCAACTTAATTGAATGCTCCGTTTCGACCCGAAGAAAGACAAACGAACAAACACACTTTCGCACTTATAATGTTAAGTATGGGTGTGTTCGTTTTGAAAAGAGCTATCGTTTTGAATACGGTTAGATCCAAATCGTTTTGAGAGGCGGTCGGAAACATTGGCTTATCTAGCAATCTACTGTACCTACTTATAACGTGTGTAGAATAACAAACTTTTCTGACATGGTGGTCAAAAATCAAAACTTCATTCGCCTTGGTAAAACTACACTACACGGGACACTAGCGAAATACACAGAACGAGAAAAGTTTGCTGCACTGATCCTTTTTTATACCACTAACGTAACAAACAAGCTTACGGTCTGCCTTATAGTAAGCGGTCACCGCAGTCTATGGCCGCTTATAACACCTGCGACGAATTTGCACGTTGCTAACCCTTCAAAAATCTAATAACTTCTTTTAAACGTATGCCTCCGGTGTTTAACAGCGGCCGGTTTGAGCCTAGAGCCTGTGGTTTCTGCGTTTCTAACCAGGTAATCTGTGATTATGAGGGCGAAACATCACAGCCTAAACATTTCCACAATCAGTCATTGCCTTTGAGAAAACCTACAAGGTCGAGACAGTCAGGGCGAAATGTATTACAGGCTAAATAACGGGTATTATAGTATTTCGTTGTCACCATTAAAGAAACTTTCTTTCCCACCATTTATCCACGATGTGGCTACTTGCACTCACTAAGTGTTTATAGAAACCTAGCTTTGTCGGAGCTTTTGGTTTCTTTGGCGAATTTTCTAATTACGGATTTTACCTGTCTGTCTAAAGTTGTCCACTGGTTTAATATGAATAATTTGCTTTTAAACAGTAAGAAAACCAAATGAATTAAATTCTCAACGCCAAACGTTAGTCAAGTAAGAACCAGTGTACTTATAAATGGGGAGCAATTAGATGTTGTAGATAGCGCTGTATTCTTAGGCATTACTTTAGATGCAAAACTTCCATGAGGCCCACACATAGCTGGATTGGCGAAAAGACTTAGTTCTGCAGCTTTTGCGGTTAAGAGGGCTATATAGGCCAGAAAGCTTATTTATGTAATTCTAACGTTGTGAATGTAAATGCACTATAAATCATTAGATTTTTTCATATACATTACTATGAGATATATATGTCACATACTTCTTAAGTAATTTATACTGTAATGACGCCTTGAAACTTTAAATTTTTTGTATGGAATTTAAAGTTATTACCGTTTTGTAGTTACATTTTTTGACTTATTGCTACAATTTAGAGTCTATGCACTAGATAACAAGCTATTCTAATTATTAAACCAACTTTCATTACAAGCAAATGCAAAACACGTTTTAAAAATTTGCAAAAGTGTTGAAACAATGGTCACTTCCAGATTTTTTCTTGCATTAAATACAATAAATGAAAATCATTCAGTAAGGTAATGCACTAGACAAAAGCAAGTTTTATAACATTTTTTTTTTTCAATCCTTTAGATGCTATAGTTAAGCCACAAAATTTGCACAAAAACGGTGTATTTTTGCGGTCTCGCCTATACCGCAGCCTTAAAAAGATTCGTCAACTTACAGACGAAGCCACAGCCCGGCTAGTATACTTTAGCTACTTTCATAGCCTGATGTCCTATGAAATCCTATTATGGGGACACGCAGCTGATATACAGACAATATTTGTACTGCAGAAGAGGTATTTTCGAGCAATATACAATTTATCTAACAGGCACTCTTTAAGGGATAAAGTTAAAGAGATCAATATACTAACTTTACCTGGTAAGTATATATTTGATAATTTAATGTATGTGTATAAGAATATTAATCTTTTTAGAAAAATTAGTGATGCTCATAATCGAAATACAAGAAATAGACACAAACTGGCTCTGTGTGGAAGGCTTGAGAAAATTGATAAATCATTTAAAGGACAATGTGTCCGTTTTAACAACAAAATCCCTGCCGAAGTACGTAAATTGAATTTAAAAAAGTTTAAAATTTTTGTTTAACAGAAACTTGTCAAAAAAGCTTACTAATCAACTAAAGACTATCTTATAGATAAAAACGCATGGGAATAACTAAAATGTTGTTATGATAGTACTTATATTTGGAAATGTACCAATCCTTATACAATTAAAATTAAAAAGAGCGACAGCTGGAGAGTTTCTTTCGCCGTTTCTTCTCCCCAGAACGCCATATTGGTTCCGAAACGGTAGTTGTTTATAAATTCCTTGCATAATATTCTGACGTCAAAAAAGTGATATTTTATCCTATTATTGAGAAATATACTATTTGAATTTGAATTTTAAATTTTACCGCACCGCGCAAAGGAAATAGCATAGCTCTGTTCATAACTCGCACAGCGACATTCAGCTTATTTGAAAATCTAACAGGCGGAGGACCAGCAGCTGGGTGTTTCTGTAACTCCCATGGTGATCGTTTTCAAACTCATTATCATTTTCACTGCCGTGTTCGAAAATATTTTGTTGAAGAACGACGACGCTGACGCTGAACGAAGAAGACGCTGTTGGCCCGATCCTTTCAAATTAATGTCTAGTAGTTGTTTTTGTTCTTCCAGCTATAAATGTGTTAAAAATAAGTCAATCTGTTAGTTTCTTGCACCGTGAAGGAATAGTGCAGTAGTCATTCAGATGCTTAGGATGGATTGCACCAAAACGATTGTTAAAGTAATTATTAAAACTAACTTCAACAATTACTTTTACCGTTACAATTCACCAATTTGTGTTGCACCGTCCTACAATGCTATTGTTACGTGTTTTGCTAGGATAAAAAACTTGAATCCATGCCTTTCACAGTGAATAAAAAAATACTGTGCGAAGCTGCCAAAGCATAGCCAGAACAAAACAGTTCTTAATATTTCCTATTAATGAGTCAATGTGGATTGGCAGTAACCGTAAACAAAGACAAGGATGGCGCGATATGTAATCAAGCGTGCAAGTGTAGTGCAGGTATATTGTTCTATGTCAATGTTTTAATTGGAAAACAAGAAATGAATATGGTTCCTTTTGTTTTAGTGCTATCAAAAAATGTTTTTTGTAAAAGTTTAAATAACTATTACGACTAAGCTTTACCGAATAAAATTATATTTTACAAATTTATTATCGTTAAAGTTAGCTGTGCACCAACTTACCCAGCCTTAGTGTTAAAGTCCTCGTTTTAAAAACACCTATCGAAATCAAAATATGTTTATGACACATTTAGGCCCGTAAACTATATATTTGCAAAAATATCCAGAATCACACAAGGACAAACCAATAAAGGACAAACAAAAACAAGATATCGACCTGAACTCTTAACTTTTGTGCCTTGGGACCCTTTACAAAAATTTGATCTTTAAGGTTTGTCTTGTGCACATAATAACCAACGAAAACGTTATTAAAACAACACAGTTTTGATTAAAATTTATTTCTTGTAGATATTCATAACAAACTATTCATCTACGGCCTTTTCTGTCTCAAGATCGCATTCTTTGTACTCAGCAAAGTCCCCGTCAGTGGCAGCCTTGTTGAGCTCGTCCTGGTATTTGGTGTAGTAGTCGTTATTAGAGTCGTACTCAGCCCTGAGTTTCTCCCAGGCCACCTTCTGAGTGTTGACGAGGACACCAATGACGAACTTGGTTACTTCCTTCTGTTTGTCTGTACATTCGTCGCATTTGGTCTGAAGAGCCTTGACGATATGTTCTGCAATCATATGTAGGAACTTAGATTAAAATTGCATTACAAATATAACTTGTGGGGAAAGAAATGTGTTGACAAACAGGTTGATTCTCTGTCTAGGTCAAGGAATACGTTACAGAAAAACAATAAATATTTTTTTCAAGACATCAGTTTATGTTTTTACCGATATGGAGCAGTTTATGCTTTTACCGTCATAGGGTTTTTTCCGGCAGGACCTTTTGATTTTAGTGAAGGCATCCAACTCACACTTGACGTTTCTAACGACCTTCTTCAAGGCGTACCTTGCTAAATTTCATCACCATAAAAAAATAACAGACAGACACTTTCGCATTTATAATGTTCAGACAATAAACGAATTATTTGAATGTTTTCCGGGAGTTACATGCGAAATATTATAATCTCATTATGAACATCATTTTGGCAAAGTTGCTGTATCCGTGGTCATTAGATGATTATCGTTAAGAAACAAAAGGTAAATGTTTCGCTTGTAAGTCTCGTAATCACAAAATAATACAATATTATAATAATGTACAGTACAACAAACTTATCTGACACGGTATGTGTCGATAGTGTCGGGTAAGTTTCCATCGTTTAATATGGCGACTGTAGTTTTTATGTTTGACCACCGGGTCAGAAAAGTTTATTGGACACGCTCGATTTACGTATAGTGCTTATTATATTTTGTTTAGGTTTATTATTAAAGCTTGTTGCTTTTTATTTAATTTTCTAATATTTTCATATTCATTTTACCTTTTAATTCCTGTCCTTCTTTCGTACACTTCTTAGTCTCCCCGAGTAGACACTTGATATAAGGCACTAACAGACGGCAGTTGGAGACGATCTCCTCAACATCGATATTGTCATACTTGTCAGTAAACTTGGCGGAGGCTACGGCCAGCACGGTCAGGCAAACCACGGTGAAAGTCTTCATTTTGCTGAGGACAAAATAATAGCATAAGATAAAAACGGAAATATATCTGACTTGTTGAAAAATCTTGTTACAACCATTTTCATTGTGAAAAGTTTTAAATGTATCGTTTTGAATTTCCCTTGAGGGAATTCATAATTAATCCGAAAATCGAAATCGCTATATTTGCGTTGTGAGACCTGGAAAATGGTTTGGCATCAATTTAGAGTGATGTCTTTCTCTATGTGTGTGTTTTTTTTTGATCCACGAAATCTCAAGAGCCTATGGACCAATTTGTCTTGTGACCATATCAATCGTTACGCCACGTCATTACTTAAAACTGAAAAGAATGTCAGCAAAATCGGTATAGCGGTTTGTTTTTTATCGCTAAATAACTGTTTTTTTTTTTGGAGTTTACTCCTTAAGAATCGATTTGCATATATAAGGAGCCCGGTATGAGAAAAATGTGAGGAGTAAAATCTATCGATGAATGACCTCGTTACGTTTTTGGTGCGCATCCTATGTCGCGCAACTTTCTAATTTGGTTGTGAGTGTAGGGTATAGGGACATGTGCATAGGGTATACTGCAAAGCGACTATACCTATATGTTATTGGGTTTGTTTTTTATGTTATTTGTATTTTATGTATATCATCACTAATTAATAGACAGATAACCTATTACTTAAACGTTTGGAGGGACATAAGTACATTTTTTTATCTTTTTTCGTTGTTTTTAATTTTCTCTCTCTATATTTTTTTTAATTTAAACTACCAAACACGAAATCAAAAGAAAAAAAAATAGAAAAAACGATGAAAACAAAAAACAACGAAAACAATTAGAAAAACTAAGAAAATAAGAAAGAAGAAAAAGATATAACAATCGACGAAAAAATATAATCTGTCCTACGGACTGTGCAAAAGCCTCACAAAATTGTCCATCCTTTAGAAAGAGACGAGCCAATCCTGTGGTCTCTCAGTTTCTAAGTCAATGCAATAAAAAAATATGCCCAAAATAGGGTCATTTTCTTCGCATATTGTGACACAAACAAATCAAAACCTATACTTCCCGTTTGCCAAAATTTGACAAGAAGCAAGGTGTAACATCACAAATATAGGGATCAAAAAAAATCCAAAAACTGATAATTAAGGCATAAACCTGTAAGACTTGATCTCATGATGAAAGAACTATTAACATATAATAAGTATGTACGGAACCAGAGCGCGACCCAGACTAGCCCTTTGTCGGTTTTTTTAAACATTAATAATCAAATAGTTACACAGCATGATCTAACGATGATTTATTTTTCAAGCTTACCTGCGCCTGCGCAATTTTACCTTAGGTCATGTATCTTTGTAATAAGTAAGTATATAATCCTGAATGACACCGTAACAAGAGACATTGTTTTCATCCTCAACCACTCAAATAGGTGTAGAAGAGACCGGGTACAAAACACTTTATACATTTAACTCGATTTCGGAAAGTTTAATCTCCATACAGAACACTGGAATGTAACAATGCAACCCCAACTATTTTCGGCTCGTTTGATTTGTCGTGACAAGGACTCAGGTCTTAGATGATATCCAAGGTCTTATGATGAAGCTAAAAGGTGGCTAAAGAAACTTTGAAATGAAACAACGCAACCCCACCGATTTTGATTTGATTCTTCGTGTAAAGCACTCTGTTCTCAGATGCTATCCAGGGTTTGAAGATAAAGCCGTAAGGTAGCCACAGGAACTCTGTAACGAAACGACGTACCCCCACAAAGCTTAGGCTCGTTTTATTAGTCATGACAATTACTCTTGGATGATATCTAGGGTCTGAGACATTCGCACTTAAACAGTAAACTCCAGTCGCGCGTCGGAGCTGACACGCACTTTTTAATGTTTTAACCTCAGAACTTCGTCCTCTATAAACTGAATACCCCACAGATTGGTCTCATTTTAATTTAGTAAGGATTAGTGAACGAAAAACCAGAGTTAGATGAGAAAATGTTTTCAACTTGTATCATGTTAATTATTTTAGACGGTTTACTCGCATTTGGACCAATATCTTCAAATCTTAAAAATTTATTAATTAGCATAAAATACTCTAGAAAGAACGTGCCGTTTCGATCAGTTTGCAAAGCAGCAAAGAGACACAGTTCCACGTACGATAGGCGCCTCGATACTTTCTCGGCTTTTTGTCGTTTTTTTTGTCTGACTGACTATGCAGTTGGCTGTTGCAGCCATTACTGCTTCACCGGGCTTTTTGGGGCGAGACTCTGAAGGAGCCTCAGCCCATATAGCGCCCAACGTTCAAGAGCTCCCCGCGGGTGGAGCCTTGGCTTGGGTTGTCGCTCACGGGGGCGTCCTTTCAACCGGCGTGAGTCTCGAACCCGAAGGTTAGTCAACGCCGTGAGTGGGGGCGAGAAGGGGCCCGGCACTCTTTGATACCTCGTGTATCCTTCCGGGCGCCGACGAACCCGGGAACGTCGGCGTCGTGTTAGGGGGGAGGTCCTATTAGGGGAGGTCATACAGACTAATCTCGCTATCCGGACAGCGAGATCGTCATCTGAGGCCATACTACCGATAGTTTTTCGACCGTGCCGAGGTCGGTCGGGGGGATGAATTTGTCGTTATAACATTATTTAAAACTATGAAATTAGCGAATTCGCTTGGTCATATAAATATATATTTTATGAAATAAAATTCAAGAGAATAATACTTAATTTTCCAAACAATTTAAATTAAAGCCCAAAAATAAAGTGTCATTTTTTATTATGAATGCCAATAATTTTTTAATAGCCATTTTTTTGTAATATTAGCCAATCCACTTATTCCCTAGGAATTGAAACATAACATATATTTTGAGTAATGAGAAAACCGACACAAAATTTCTCCGCCAAGGGGCGTGTGAATTATGTTCTGTATCTATGGTATCAGTTTGCGTCACTCTGTCACTTACACCTAGTATACTATTTCTATTATTTCGTTACACTTTTTTAATAACCTCAAAAAATTGGCTACAATTTGGAAAGAGACAAAGTTAATCTGTGGTGTCTTCTCCCTTAGCATAGACTTATAATTTTTATTTTCACTTTTCTCTTTTATTTTACTTATATCATGGGTGTAGATAAAGTAAAGTATGAAACAGCATATAACTAGGTATTAAATCACTCGTGTTATACTTTAATAGAACTCGCTTTTGGCTTAAGCCATAAACTCACACCTGTGTTTAATACCCCTTATTATATGACAGTTTCATAAACTACTATTGCTTTTAGCATCAGAAAACAATGTCGTACTCACCGGCTTATTGTTTGCACACTGTTGCAAAGTAAGAACTGATGTCTGCATTAACGCACTTCTTCCTTTATATACCACTTACCTTTAATAATTATCTTTAAAAAACGTACCTATCTGTGATTATGATTACTCATATTATTATGCGCTTATTTTGTTTTAATGTTTTATTCTATTGTATTTCCTCGAATCATACGATTAAATTATACATGAAGGAATCTAATTATGTATTTCGAGCTTCTGTCCGTTGTCGTCACTGTTAGTGTTAGGTGCAGCATAATAAGTAATAAAAAAAATACCTACTAATAATTTAAAAATATGCCGTTTCCACACAGTGTCCAAAGTATCGAGTATATAGTTATTATAAAAGTCTGGTGTGGCGATAGTCCAATGAAACATTTATTTTAGGGTTTGGACCCAAAGGGTGCTAAAAGAGCCTACGGACCCCTATTACACAGTCTACGCCTGTCTGTCTACCTATACCCGACCTTTATTAGGTTCTATATTTTTAACTGAAGGAGGTAAAAACCTCAATTTTTTACAGAATATGTACAAGTTAAAGAGCAAATAATAAAAGCTGGTCAAGTGCGAGTCGTAATAAGCAGAAGGTTGTGTTCTGAGGAATTGTCTGAAATGATGCTCACAGCTACATTTTACCATCGCATCGCTCCGCTCGCCATTGGCGTGGAAATCATCTTCAAATCTTTTCAAACCTTCTATAATATGCATAATTGAATAAGGTTCTTAAAGATGAAAAAGATTTTTGAACGGTTGTTACCGCACGAGTACTACTCCTGATGATGTAAACGTCCATAGGCTTAATGAAGGCATAGGCTGAGCTTGTTTGCCGCCTTGGTAGTACAATAATAAAATGTTGTGTTTTAGTGTCAATTAGACTTGTTAAAACGGAGACGACTTTGAATTTAGACTAGATAAGAGTACTTTGAATCTTAAGGACCTTCAAACTTGTCTAAGTTTTTAAGCCAGACTGTAATGTCTACGTATATTTTTTTATAATCCAGTAAATTAAAAATTTTCCACGCTCGTTCACGCTTATACCTGTATAGATACCTGATAAGTGACCAAATTAGGTAAATTGTAAATGTTGTAAAATGTAGAGCTTTAATAAGAGCGATCTTATTCTGGTAGTTCTTGTCGTAACAAACTTTTCTGACCCAGTAGTCAAAAAATTAAAACTACAACAGCCATATTGAAATGGTGCGAACTTACGACGACACTAGCGACCAAACACTCAAGGTCAGAAGATCAGAAAACTTTGTTGCACTATAACTAGTTACAAGGTAAAAGCTAAAGAAAGGGACAGTCTGCCCATCCGTATTTTCTATACAAAAGTTGTTGTTCTAAATGATGTCCACGGCTACGTTCTACCATCGCACCGCTCGCCATCGACAGGGAATTCATTCTCACACTTTAGAACCGAAATGGTCACGTACAGTAAGTACGGTTTCAGAGAAACTTCCTCTCGCCAACGTTGGTTTACAGTCGAAAAATATAACTATTTTTTTTTCAAAAAAAAAGCGAGTTGGCCTTGCCTATTAAGGGTTCCGTACTATCTTTAAAGTTTCCAGAAACCTTTAAAAGTTTTTTTTATCACCAATAAACCTTAATTTGAAAACTCGAACATATATTTTACTGTAAATTTATCTATTGGTCTTAATTACTTCAGAACTAGACAACTAGCGTACTTTGGAGATAAGAGGGAAAGGGACATTCTTTGTACATTCCTGGCCATCAGCAAGTATGTCACATAAAATATAAAAAAAAAATAGTTTGACAATGTGAAAATAAAGCCTGTTCATTTAAAACCCTATTTCCACATCACAACTCAATTTCCAATAACTAATTTTGTCACATATTTTTACATTTAATAGATGGAATTAGTAATTACGATACTGGCTTTTTCATACTTTAGCCAAAAACCAAACAAAGAAGAGTGAAAAATGTTGAACAGAAGAACATAATAGGTAACATTTCATGCGTAAAATGGCACAAAAGTTTGTGATTTCAGCAAATTTTTTACCAATAATACCATCTCAATCAAGATAAAAAACAAAAATAGTACTGTGCAATCGATAACAAAAAATATTTAGTTTAGAACAGACATATTAGTTGTATAGCCATGGGTTAAATGGAGTCTGACCGACTGACTGAATAACCGATGATATATCCACACACAGCCCAAACTGCAGCATGTAGAAACTTGATATTTCGCACAGAGGCAACGAATAAAGAATATAGCAGAGGTTCCTGTTACTATAGTTAGGCGAGCGCTAAGGAAGGAATTTGCAAAATTTATTCCCTAAGGCGGAAAACAGGAGTTGGACGTTTGTTTGAAAATCCGTGATTTTTTTCGTAAAACCATCCCCTAAATGGATAAATAGGGGATAAACTTTCTATGTGGATTTCGATCCCTTTTTTATAGGATAATCCATTAAAATTTAAAAGGTTTTATTTTTCAAAAGTCCACGAGAATTAAGTGCGTAACTATCAGGTTGCCCCTTTTTTTTACTAGGTACGTTTGATTAGTTTGTAGTTTGTTTGGGATCGAATCGCCTCGTACTTAACTCGACTTTATATCCAACCAGACGTCATCAGTACTATCGATTAATCGCAGTTTAGTAAGCAGTTAGCAGCACCACAGAACAAGGAAGCGCTCTGTTACAGTCACATCTGTGTGTTTGTACAACAGAGTGCTATCGAACGGCCACATATCAGAAGAATTATAGTGCTAGAAACTTTTCTGACCTACTGACCTTGGGTGTTTGGTCGCTCGCTAGTGTCGTTGTAAGTTCACACCATTTCAATATGGCGACTGTAGTTTCGATTTTCGACCACCGGGTCAAAACAAGTATGTTGCATTGCAAGTACACTGTTAGACGGGCTGTTCCCTAAGCTAGTGCAGTAATGTATGAACTAAAACGAACTCAACTACTGTTTTTTTCAGGTATTACATAACAATCACGGATGTGTGCTTGCAACCCACTCCGGAGCGACAGTTTAGTAGTCTACGAAAGTGAACAGTGGGTATATCATGCGAATTTTTTTTGGGATTGCATATAAAAAACATTTTAAATATAATTTATCATTTATTAAAAACAAACTATTCTTCTATGGGTTTCTCTGTTTCAAGATCGCATTCTTTGTACTGAGAAAAGTCTCCGTCAGTGGCAGCCTTGTTGAGATCGTCCTGGTATTTGGTGTAGAAGTCGTTGTTAGAGTCGTACTCAGCCCTAAGTTTCTCCCAGGCCACCTTCTGAGTGTTGACGAGGACACCAATGATGAACTTGCTTAATTCCTTCTGTTTGTCTGTGCATTCGTCGCATTTGGTCTGAAGAGCCTTGACGACATGTTCTGTAAACAAGTTTACATTGATTAAACTCTGATTGTTTCATCTAGTAAATACATATGTACACAAAGTTAAAACAATTTGTATAGCATATCTGTGACATTTATCAGTTTAACGGTTAAGATTTTGTCGCTTTATTTTTTTTTTTATTTAATCAATCCTAATCTACATTTTGTTTTAGGTATTTGTTATACCTGTTTTACATTATTGGTTTCAATTTATTAACTATATATATATTGTGTTTTATGACAAAGAAAAGTTTTACAAAAAAGCATATTCATATAAGCTACCTTGCTTTTTATTTTTGTGTATGTGAGTATTCTTTAATGATTTTTTTTTTTGGATTCAAGACTATTTTTTTATTTACCTTTTAATTCCTGTCCTTCTTTCGTACACTTCTTCGTCTCCTCGAGTAGGCACTTGATATATGGCACGAACAGACGGCAGTTGGAGACGATCTCCTCAACATCGATGTTGTCATACTTGTCAGTAAACTTGGCGCAGGCTACGGCTAGCACGGTCAGGCAAACCACGATGAAGGTCTTCATTTTCCTAGTAACAAATCAAAATCAATAGCTCAGTGCATAAACTTATTAATTTAGGCCGGGCAAAATACGAAGATATGTATTTACCTACAGATAACTTAAGCCGTGATTGGAACCGTAATGATATACATATGAAACACCCAGCAAGACTCGAGACAAACACAAATGTTCATCACATTAATGTTTGTCATGTAATAGAATGAACCCACGTCCCATGGTTTATCAGGCAATAGACTATAGGAGCCTTACAAACTGAAAAGCATTTAATAGTTTAGATAAGAACAATAAATTCCCTCACAAAGAAATTACAGACCAAATTTCCTAAAGGTAAGACAATTACAAAGACAAATAAATCATAATATTTTGTGATAGTTAGTAAGTATGCAAATGCAGGAACGAAAATGAAGGCACTTACCTATTGTTTCTTAGCTAGTCAAAAATTGAAACTGATGCCTACACTGAAAACATTACCTTTTTATACTACAAAATTGTAAATGATGCTCTGCAAAAAACTTACCTATCTGAGATTACTCATATAATATGCCTATTTTGTTTTAATGGTTTTCATTGTCTTTCCTGGAACTAAAAAATAGAATAAATTAGTATGCAAATTTCAAATAAACTTCGTAACCTTGAACTTTTATAAAATGTCTAATTTACCTTCTACCATCAGAAATTCAAAATTTCAGAATTTCATAAGGCTCCAATAGTTTGGAAGTTACAGAGGTTTTTGTTACCGACCCGCTTTCTTTGCGGCCCATTGTAGGTATATTCGGATACAGTAAACAAACTGTTTCTGTGATGAAGTAGAAATAAAATAATTTCTAATTGATATTAACTTAATACTCACTAAGTTATCTTGTTCAACCATGATAAAATACAGGGCGTAAAATCAAGATAAAATTATTAAGAAGAAAACAAAAGTTTAAATAAAAAGCTTATATTAACTTAACATACCAATTTACGTTTTTTTTGCAAAAAAAAGTAATAAATTATGTGTCGGATTGCAGGGACAACTGAGTGAATATGAGTATAAAAGTAAATGTCGATTACAGTGAGACTCCAGCTTTAAAAAGTGTAGTAAAAAGTGAAACCAGTGTCGTGGTTTACATAAATACTTACTTTATCAATGCTACTTTATTGGAGCAAGTTTTCTTAAGCTTGGCTTCCTGGTATCGCCTTAAAATCATCATTGTGTAATAATATATTCATCGTTTAATGTATCTGTGTGAGAAGGTATCACATTGACCAAGTGAACATCCTAGACGGAATTAATGCGTTAAGTTATGCAATCCTACTAAGATTATAAATGTGAAACTATGTCTGAATGAATGTGTTATGTCTGGTTCCGTACCATTATCCATAAAAAATAAATGTTTTTTTTTATTTTTATATTTGAGTTGATTGGATGAAAGGTATCCAAAAAAATCGGCCAAGTACGAGTCGGGCTCGCGCACGAACGGTATTACCATTATCTATAAAAACTGCAAAAAAAAAAATGGGAGCCCCCGTTAATTTTTTGTTTTATTTTAATTTAATTATTTGTTTTTAAAGTGACAATATAACTAAATATTTTGTGAATATTTCAAGCGTCTTACTGTTGCCGTTATCAACATCGAGCAAAATCGAGCAAAAAAATCACGTTTGTTGTATGGGAGCCCCCTTAAATATTAATTTTATTCTATTTTTTAGTATTTTTTGTTATAGCGGCAACAGAAATACATCTTCTGTGAAAATTTCAACTGTCTAACTATCACGGTTCATGAGATATAGCCTGGTGACTGACCGACTAACGGACGGACAGCTTACTCTTAGTAATAGGGTTCCGTTTGCATGGTAATGTACATCATATATTTTTTTAAGTTACAAGACGAAGTCTTGCGCAAACTATTCAGTTTAGAAAAATATGATATTAGAAACCTCAATATAATTTTTATTTGATGAAAAGAAATTTTTTGAGTATCAGTTCTAAGTATGGGGAACCCCCAAAATTTATTTGTTTTTTTTTCTATTTTTGTGTGAAAAGCTAAATAAGGTTTACAAAATACATCTACTTACCAAGTTTCATCAGTATAGTGCTTATAGTTTCAGAAAAAGTGGCTGTGACATACGGACGGACAGACAGACAGACATGAAGAATCCATAAGGGTTCCGGTTTTTGCCATATGGCTACGCAAGGCTTGCAAGAACACGATAGCTCATAGCTTTCTAGCAATAATATTTACCTACGTAATACTTTTTAAATATAATAAAATAGTACAATATCCATTATCACATTTCATCTAAACTATAACAACATTGTAACTAATCTTTAGAACTATTCTATGGTATCAATCTCATGTGAATTCGTTCCTCGTCCGTCTCAACGTCCTTCGCATCCAAAGCGCAACACAGCGGTCGCGGTATAGGACTTTAATTAGTACCTGTGCGTTCTACAACACCTCGTTGCCTAGATTATCTGTGATATTAAAAAGTGGGATCTACCAAAATTCCAGCTAACTTTTGCGTTATGTCGCTAACATTTAGCAATCACCTTTTTCTGACATAAAACTATTGTATTTATGCGACATAACAAACAGCTATATAAATTAAAGAGCCGGTTGCATGTTACCATATTACGACATAGCGCGCACGCCTACTCCCCGCCGCGTGACGTTTCCTACGAGTTGGTGCACATAGTGGTAAAGGCTAGGGCTATACGAGAGGCGTGCGTCCAACACGTCATCAGCGTTTATTGTGCTTCTCACAATGCACTAGTAGCTACTAACTTTTTTACGAGAAACTATTAAAAAATATCCTAAAGTTGATTAACATTTACTTGGCGATTTAAATTACCCAAACATTCATTGGAAAACCAGCCTGTCACGTTTGCCTACTAATGTCACCAATAAATTTCAACAAAACTTTTTGAACACTGTCTCGAATCGATTAGAACAATATAACATCGTAGTAAACGGAAACAACCGATACCTTGACCTTATTTTTAGCACTTTAGAAGTGTCTTCGACCCGTTGTAACCTACCTATTATATGTAAAGATATGCCTCATCACCCGGCAATTGACTTGGAAATATCCAATATAAAGCTAGTTAACACGATAAAAGATCCTAAAACCAAGATTTAAAATTTCAAAAGCGGATTACAACGTCACAAAGTCGCGTTTATCTTTAATTGACTCGGCCACTAAACTTGAATGCGGTAGGGTATCGACTACGCGGTAACATGCTTTTATAACGAACTTCAATTTATTATAGAAAAGGAAGTTCCCAGCTTTCTCAGTAGTAGTAATAAGTACCCAGTTCGGTTTTCCAAGCCCCTAATCAATATTATTTAAGCAAAATCTAATTATCTTTATTTTATTATATTATTATAGAATATGATACATATTCTTTGCTACGAAAACAAAAACCATTCAGCAAGAGTGCTGGAATCGGTACGTTATCAACTGCGAAAATTCAAACTCTACCAATCATAAGCATTTCTGGTCATACACCAATACGTTATGTAAGAAGCGAGGCGTCCCTACTCAGGTATGTTTTGGAAACTGTATTGCGAGCGGCGTCCTTGAGATATGTAACACATTTTTGGAATATTTTGCCTGGTCTACGCTTTCCCACAGGATCCCAAACAACGCAATTACGTCACTCCTACACTTCATGGGCACAATGATTTTTTTTTGATATTTCACAAACGTTAGTAAGTTCCGGGAGTGACGGTTCCTTTATCTAAAATTTTTAGGCGATCCATTCAGGAAGGTGTTTTTCCTAAAAACCTAGAAAACTATAGACCGATCTCGACATTGCCTGTTTTCGAGAAGGTGTTTGAATCCATTGCACATGATCAATTATACCCTGTTGCTGCAGCGTACATTCCTGGTTCACAACATGGCTTCTGGCGAAAGACATCGACTGTCACTAATCTCTCCGTATTTACTGATTTAACTACTCAACATAGGTATGTACAATGGCTCTCAGGTCGACGTTGTGTACACCAACTACTCCAAATGTTTCGATTATATCGACCACAACATTCTGATAAACAAATTAACTAGTGTCGGTGTGCAAGGAGATCTTTTGCGATGACTTATATACTATCTCACAATTCGCCTGTAACCAGTAAGGATTGGCACTTAGAAATCTGACTTTGTAAGAGTACCATCTGGCGTCCTACAGGGGTCCCATTTAGGGCCCTTCCTCTTTAACATTTACATACATGACTTTGAGACTGGTTTTATGCATTCTAAAGTTCTATTATACGCAGATTTTTCAATACAATGTGTGGCTGATTGTGTTAAGCTTCAAATGGTCCTTAGTAGACTCGAACTATTGTGTACGTAATCGGCTTGATTTGAATATTAAAAATTGTCAAGTTATAACACTTACTATGTTATAATATAAATGTAACTTTATATCCCATAATTATAATTTTAATGGCACTCTAGTTACTAGAGTAGAACTTGTCCGTAACCTTGGCGTCTTGCTAAATCGTAAGCTACTGTACGCTTTTCACTTTCAGTATATATGTAAAAAAGCTCATAAAGTGCTTGGATGCAACCAACTTCTTTAAAGCCACATTTAGTGCTTGCATCAAGGCGGTGCAATCCGCCAACTCAACATACGTGGTTGTTGAAACTACCAAAATAGGCAACTTGGAGACTTAACCAGTGACAAGGAATAGACCTAAAACAGGTATCATTTGCTATTACAGCTCTCTATTTATTACATAGAACTACTAAATGTTTCAGAAAGGTAGAATCTATAATGATTCTGTATTTTGCATCTTTCGAAGTATTATGGAATATGCCTTCTCGTTTTGGTCTCCTTCTTATGTGATCCAAATTGCCCAGCTGGAATCTGTGCAGCGGAATTTTTAACGCCGCTTAGGTATATTATCGCCTACGAAGGCAGGGATACTAAGCCGATAGGCTCAATTTTTCCCACCTGCTCTCTCTCGAGAATAGACGGTTAGTTTACGATATGAAACTATTGTTCGACGTAGTCAATGCAGACCTAGACTGTCCTGAGCTGACGGAACGAATTGGTGTGCGGGCTGGTTCAATTTGTAAAAGGCATATGCGCTATCTGGACGTTGTGTTGGCACGTACAAATTACGCCAGACACCCTGTTCTACAAAGAATCGTTCTAGCATCCTACTTATATTAAAAATGTGAAAGTTTCTATGTCTGGATGGATGTTTGTTACTTAATCACGCTTTAACCACTAGACGGATTGGGATAAAACTTGGCATACATATAGGTTAGGTCCTGGTATAGCATATAGGCTACTTTTTATTCCTAAAAATTCAAAAGTTTCTGCGGGAATAACTTTAACAAAGTTAAACGAACTATTGCTGCACCTATAGAATGCTATAGCAATTTATGAGTATTACTTATTAATTAATTAGAGTTAATTAAGGAATTCCACGCCGATAACCTTATTTAGGGCGGCAAAGTCTAGTATGAAATGAAATTCATAGGCCTTGTTTTTTTTTCTCTGTCGCAATAGTTTTATTAATTCTGTTGTGAAGTCACTTCCTAAATTAAATCCGAACAATTAACAGGGCAGAAAAGGCACACACACATAGGTACACATGATCAGATATGGTTCTTTATGTACCGTGTATTTTTATTTCATTTATCAGAATTATTTTTTAACTTACCTACTTTTTATTTTTAAAAAAAAACAACGGTACATAAGTTATTGAAATTTATGTAACATTTAAATAGGTCAAACTTTCTAGGCTTTGTTAGAATGAATTTGAATTTGCATACTTACATATTAAGATTTCAGAAGCTGTAAAGTTTTCATTAAATCAATAAATAAATAAGTAGTCTACTACTTAAACAAGTTGACATTTTGTTTGTAAAACAAGTTAAATTAAAATTGTAAAAATACTATACTTTAATCTATACTTTATTCATACAAATTAATTTTGTATCAATAACAAAAAAGAAACATTTGTCTTTCCATCTATAAATAACTTTGAATGGAACAGATATCGTCTATTGATGTATGCGCATATATGAAAAGTTTTGTACATTGTTGTCCGTCTGTCTGTCAAGCCGTCGGTATGTCTTTCCATCTATGAAGACCCTTTTCGCAGGAATTAAAACACTTAGGTCTACGGTTGGAGATATAAAAACTGGCTAAGAGCGTGTTGTTCTGAAAACCTTAAGAATCGATTCTTTAAATATTTTTTGTTTAAAGTAATTTATTAAGCCCAATTATATCGTGATTTTCAAAATTTTATTTTACCTGGTTAAAAATTGAGAGAAAAGCTAAAGCTGTAAAAAGATTAGGCTCCTAACTCAACGCAATAAAAAAATACGGCCAGTTTGACGCATATTTTGTCATTGACAAATAAATCAAAACCTATGAGATACTTTCCGATATCATAGAATCATAAAATTTGACACGAAGCTGTATGTTACATCACAAATATATGAAAAAAATCCAAAAACTGATAATTAAAGCTTAAACCTGGGAGACTTTATCTCATTATAAAATAACTATCTGCATATGATTAATGTGTACGGAACACTCGATTTGTGAGCTAGACTCGCACTTGGCCGGTTTTTTTTAATTTTTTAACCTAATAACTTAAAATAATATGTACTTAAATATATATGTCGGCGGCCGATCGTAAAATCCGCCAGATCACGAAATTCCTAGGCAGATCGTAAAGTGTGGAATAGACATCATCATATATCTTAACAGATTATTATATGAAGCTTGGCTGGAACGCTTCGCTCGCTCCGCATCAACGTTTAAAAAGAGGAACTGAACCTAACCTATCATACATGACTTATACAGTGCGATTTCTGTTCCTTTCGTTTCCATACTTTACGATCTGCCTAGGAATTTCGTGATCTGGCGGATTTTACGATCGGCCGCCGACATATATACATTTTAGAGAAAATGATTTTTAGAAACCTTAAGGCCACTCTTAAGACCTATCTAACAATAACTAAGTATACGAAAGAATGGGGTTTGTGTAATAAGAAATATCCCCCCGTTGAATGGCAATCAAATTGCAAAACTGTATGGTGCATCATAAAACTGTATGGTGCATCATAAAACTGCATGGTGCATCATACAACTGTATGGTGCATCATACAATTGTATTATGCATCATAAAACTGTATAGTGCATTATACAATTGTATGGTGCATCATAAAATACACCTTTACGTTTAATTACATTAAAATCCATGTAAAAACAGCGTAAATATAAAGCTGTGACATTCAGACGGATGGATGCATGGACTTAAAGAAATTATGAAGGCTCCGCTTCTACCATTTGGATACGGAATCCTAATATATCTTGCATATAAGTCTAACGCAATAAAATTTATGCCATTTATAAATACCTTTTTTTTGTTCGCAATCGTCAATTTGTAGGTATTTCACTAAAAAAACGCTTGCAGCTAGAGAATTGACCGTGACGAATATCGATGTATGGGAGAACCCTTATTTCAGCAACAAAATGGTTACAAAACAAAACTTAAAAGATCCGGAAGAAATGGGCAAAAATTAGCAAGACTTGATTCCCGTGATCTATCTATAGACAAGTATACGAAACCCTTGGTTGGTTTTAAATTCATTGACTCTTCCACCAAAAAAAAAACAAAATATATGCCTTATTACTTTATTATTCTTTGGCCCTTTCGGTTGCTAGATCACATTCCTGGTATTGAGCATAGTTTCCTTCAATGGCAGCCTTATTGATATCGTCCTGGTATTTTAAATAGTACTCATTATTGGGATCATACTTGGCCCTTAATTTCTCCCAGGCCTCCTTCTGAGTATTGATGAGGATGCCAATAATGTGTGAGCCTAATTTCAGCTGCTTCTCGGAGCATTCCTCACATTTGGTCTTAAGTCCATCAACGATGTGCGCTGCGAAAAAACATTTGGACCTTCATTAGACCAGCCATGTCAAAATAACGGCCCGCGCGCGCCTCAATTCTATTTTAAAATAGCTTATATATAATCATCCTGAAAGCATAATAATAAATATTTTTTTTGACTTTTGACTTGAATTTGACTCCCTCGCAGCCTAGTTGGTAGTGTGATGGACTGCCGTGCAGAGGGTGTGGGTTCGATTCCCGCACTGGACAAACATTTATGTGTTAAACATTTGTGTTTTTCTTGAGTCTGGGTGTACTTATGTATGATGTGTATGTATTTACAAAAAAAAAAAGTAATATATATGTATTTATATCCGTTGTCTGGTACCCATAACACAAGCTTTGCTTACTTTGGGGCTAGACGGCGCTGTGTGTAATGTCCAAAAATATTTATTATTATTTTATATTATTTTAAATAAAAAAACTCGACTGCAAGAACTAAAGAGAAGTAAACATACCAAATATTTGACTATAAGCAGTCGTAACGTTTTTTTATTAATTTTTATTTACAGTTTTTTTATCCGCGCTTGACTATTTAACTGTTAGTGTCATATATTTTCGTACTCGCCTTTTAAAGCCCTTTATTTTAATATCCAAAAAATTCCTTAAGAAAATTTTTTTTTACCAGCATAAAATCCGCCATTTTGATTTTTTAGAAATCAAATCACACCTCGCATTTCAAAATCCGTCTAGCTGTTCAGGCTGTAGGGCATGCCAAAGAAATGGACATACATACTATATACGCTCGAAAAACATTACCCTCCTTCCTTCCGGCAGTCGGGTAAAAAGGCTTAAAATACGTCTTCGGTTTAGTTTACATACATTTATTTTGTATATGTATGTATGTATCTCAAACGGAATTGTAAAATTCGCTTTAGTTAATAGTTAAAGTTAGGAACTCGGTACCAAAATTGGTGCAATGAGTTTTTTATGAGCTTTGCGACCCGCTGATCGAAATCTTTATTAATTTGGCCTAGCAATGATTTTGAGTACAAAATTTTTAGTATTAGTACGAAAAAATATGGTATCATTCAAATATTATTATATAATTTGTTTTGCCTTTACTTCTGGATAAAATTTAAAAGGCTTTATTTTTTAAAATTCCACGCAGGGAAAGTCGTGTGAGGAAACTATTCTTTACGTGTATAGGGAATTATCTGACCCCATTATTCATAAAACCCGATAGTGTTAGTAACAAGAAATTAAGGGTGCCTATCTAAAACTTTGTATGGGATGAAAAAAGTTAAGGGTTGTAGGTATAGCACTTAACTATCGCCGCCATCAGATATTTCTTATTTTTTCTTCAAACGAAAACGAAATGTTCAAAATATAAAGCTGATTGTAGAACGTTTTCTATTACTCTGAGAATATATGTCTGTGAGTTTTAGTAGGCATATTTGCTAAAAGTGGCCGTTTTTAGCAGAAATGCCAACTACAATCCACAAATATATCCTACAAACAATACAAAACGTTCTAAAAATATTCGATGACAAGTTTTATATTTTCAACACTTAGATTTTCGTAATTCGCTTTCTTTGAAAATAAAATACCCCTAAAGAGCACGATTACCACCGCCTGGAAACTGCTAGTGCATATTGTATATTACCCTTCATTTCCAGTCCTGCTTTAGTGCACTTCTTCTTCTCTCCGAGAGCACACTTGATGTATGGCACCATCAGACGGCAGTTGGAGGCAATCTCCTCAACATTGATGTTGTCATACTGGCCATTATACTTGGCGGACGCTAATGCCAGCACGGTCAAGGAAACCAACATGAAGGTCTTCATTTTGCTGCTGAAAAGAATTACGATATACATTAAAGGTCCACGTTCCTACGTTCTACGTTTGAAAGGTTGGTACTGCTTGGTAAAGAAGCCTCTACCGTAGTGTCCACCATAATCTTAATAGTCACTGAATAAAATAATTGTGACACACGGCAAAACAGACGTACAGACATTGCGGCACCATATAAGGTTTCCAACTTTGATAAGGGAACCCTTAAAATTTAGGTGGCGGTTAAGTCAAAAATAGACAAAAATAAGAATTGAGGTAAGTAAATGATTAAAAGTGTGCCACTAACCTGATGTTCGCAATCTCGTGCAGAGCTCGTAAGTGATACCTACAACGAACCTCGATTGGCTTTATATGGTGTAAGATTTCAGAATTATTTGTATATATTTACATCGTATCTATCTGTTTATTAATACCTGGTATTTTTTTTAATTTTAAATTTAAATTGAGTTTTTAATTTATTACCTCTACGTCTTTAGTAGGTTTAATAAATAAAAATCATGAATAAAAAATAAGAGGTCGTGAGTGATGTGTAATGTATGCAATTTACAGAAACAGATTTTTATTTTTTTGAAGTGAAAACTTCTTTTGCGGTGTTATGGATCTTTTTTTGAGATGGGTAAAAAATGTTAAACTCTGTAAGACGAATAAAAAGTAAGAGAAAATTGGGTTGATAAAAAGATGAAAGTGCGGATTACACATGTTAAAATGTTATATCCAGGTTGTATGTTTTTGAAGTGAAAACTTCAAAAAAGGACAATTCATAGAAAATTCATAAGACGGAACTCGCATCAGATTAAGTTAGTTTTTTATTTTTAGTATATGGCGATTATAAGTAGTAGAGGGATATGGGATTTTAATTCTATGACAGATTGCGATGTTAAATATAATACGTCAAAAAAGTAAATAAACAAACATTATGATTTATAATAATGAAAGTGCGGATTACACATGTTAAAATGTGATGCAATACGATACGATACAAGGTGAGATAAAAGTAATTGTAGAGCATAGCTTACGTTATACGATATCCCCCACGGGGGATAGTTGCCTCGATTATTACCTATTTAAAAATACGCAGCGACAAGGTTGACGTCATATTAGAAAAGTACTATGCCCTACCGCGTCGGTGCGAGCGAAACAGCTCACAGGATGGTTTTTTACGGTTTTTTTTTTTTGGTCCGCATTGCGAGAAAAGTGCTTGGATTACCTTTTTTCTTACATGCGCTAAAAATACAGTATATTTATTTTGGAATACGCGCTTGTATGGTCTCACCAGGAGTACTGTGCGCGCCGGTGCTGGCCATTATACAAGCACGCCTTACAAAATAAATAAAAAAAATATAAAACAAGATTTAAAAACTAAGTTTTAGTCTTGTTACAACTAATACTTTGTGAACTAAATTTTTATACAAAATGAAAGGTTTCAAATTGGCGGTAAATATTGTGATTATTGTATTTTTACCGAGTTCTGGACTTCCCTTAAAATTTAAACTAGCTAGTTGGGAAGTGATCAAAATTACGATCGCAAGATTTGACCCAAAATAACAAATAGGTGGGTGAGCGTGATACAAATGGTATGCGTTCCCTACTTTATTTTTACATGTAACTAAGTGTTCGGGATTCTTATGTATGTATTACGTAGCATTTACGGTTGCAAAATTTCAAGTATTTTTTTGTTTAAAAGGTTGTAAACAGGGGATATAAACGTAAATTTCCCATAATATAATAAATCAAGTGTAAATAAATAATAAAAATTATATAGATACTATATTATAATGCCAAGGGCAAAACACAATGCAATAAAATTTTCTCGATAGAATATTTTGGTTCGGTTTATTTAGACAATAGTTTGCATTGCTAATTTAGTTTTTATAATTTTGTTTTTATCATTTAATTATTTTTTGTGTGTATTTCGTAATCGCTAACAATTAACGATAGTGGGGCTACCACGGGTTCAGAACGTTAAGAACCTAAGTATTGGGTTTCTTAACGTCCTGTTAGTCGCGTACAACACGTTGAAGCCTTAGGGCCTGCAAGTGGAGAAGAGGTCTTTTCTACTTCTTCACATAGTTTTAGGAAAGTTGCCGTTCGACGTGAGGAGCCGGTTTGATTGCTCTTACGCGGGAGAATTCGACACCCCGTTCCCGAAATTTGCAAATTTCTGTCACGGCCGGGGGAGCATCGGAACTCTGATCGGACCAAGAGGATAAATTTTGCAGATGCAACCCCTGTGCGGATGGTGAGCGTGACGATGTCGCTGCCCATTGTAGAGTGCGGCCAATCTTGATTGCAGCAACGTCCTCCACCCTTCGAAATGGTAGGAATCCGACTTATCGTGTCTCTTACTCCGCCCGCATGAAGCATCCTCCTCATGAGGACTAGGAATTTATTCACAGATTTGATCTCCCTCCGCGTGAGTTGAGTCCTACCCATCCTCACTTCCCTTTCTTTATTAACTTGCAATCTCCAACCCTTTTTTGCCACAGGTGTGGCCAGGGCCAGGTTTTAGGCCATTGGTTTTTTTAAATTATAATGGGCCCAGCACAACCACTAGTGCTTGTACGTTCGCTGTATCCTACAACTTGTGTGGGTCTCTCTCTCGCTAAAGTGATTCAGCGGTTTGGGGATGTAGAAGAGCCCCCGAGTACATCTCGTCAGAACCCTGAAGATCAGGACTGTGAAGCGTTCGTTGTGAATAACACAGCCAGGCTCCAATCCGGTAATTTTGCCTTTTCGTCCCGATGGGCCCAGCACTCTTTGAGTCGCTCCAGAAAGCTAGCCGGAACCGGACTAGCAACCATGGAAAAACTTATGACTCGAATTTCGGAATTTAAGTAAAATAGGTTGTATTCCGTAACTCAGTACCTGAGTATGTAGTGTGTTTGCATGTATGTAGTGATACCGCCGTGAACCGGTTGACGCGTTTTTGAACTACTGCGGCAGATGTCGCAATCACTTTGGAAACGATTCACAATGGAGTATCTTCATCTTCTGCAGCAGCGCGTCCGGTGGTCTGATGAAACGGAACCTCCTTAGGTCGCAGACCTTGTCTTAGTGAGGAAGGCCAATATGCCGCCCCAACATTGGAGAGGGGTCGTTTATTACAATTGTTTCCAAGGCAGGATGGAGGTCCTCGAATTGCTGAGGTATTAGTTGGTGACTTCATTCTAAAACGAGCTGTGGCGACCTTGTCCCGTCTTCCTGTTCTTTAGGATTCTCCCGTTTGAGGAGTCTCAGCCTGATTTGATCTGGCTGGGCCGGGGGATTTTTTGGTAAAGATAAGCGTGTTACATCACTCGCTTTGTGTGACTTGACCTTTATGTAGGCTCGCACGAAACGCACATTCGGCAGTGCGAATTTTCTAGTTTATACGGAAGCGCGGTCAACGTTAGACGTAACACACGGTTGTGCGGCTTGCAAATTAGAATGCAGAATACCTATCTACGGACTGCTATGATCGGAGATTTATATTATATTGAACATCTCGTCCACGGGGACAACGGTTTTGGTGAAGTGTTAGTGGACAGTGCATCAGGTGCATACTTTTCGGACAGCTTCTACTTCCTTGCTTCTACACCGCACCGGGTTTGACCGGTTTTAGTCAGATTTTAGTACTACACGTCGGCTGGCGGCGTCGTCATAGTGACTACGACTGATAACAGTTTACTATTAATGTCTCTGATTTCTTTTCTGTTTGCTGCCCTTAAAGTAAATCCCCTCTGTGCGAGCTAGGTCCCTACTGACGATAGGACATACGGACAGTCGCCCTTTACAGTCGAGAAAGGCGGCCACAAGGTAAGTGAAACTAATTTAACATAGGGTAGCAACTTTAAGAGTCACAGACTGCGGAATTAACAATAACAGTCCATATTACCTTGGACTATTATTTATTTATTTATTTCAAGACAACCAACAAAGTATACATAAATTACATAGCAATTACATTGGTTCAGGACTAATTTACTTAATGCTACTTTAATTACAGGCTGCAGCGACATTCATAGTAAAAAATGCAAAACGAAGACTTAATATACTAAGACACAATAAATACAAAAAATCCAAAAAACACAAAGAAAAACACAAAACGCAAAAAATACAAAACATGCAAAAACACAAAAAGACAATAAGTTAATAGCATTATTATTTTATTTTATTTTTTCCTATAGGAATACAGATATTAAGGTATATAAGGGAAAAAGCAGAATTTTCAATACAAATAATAATACCAAAGTTATTAATATATTTAACGCTTTCCACCCATACTAACTTCATATTCCGCTTTGTATGCAGAATTCTTCTGGCTTTATGTCCCCTTTTAACTATAATTTTTTGTGTAATGTTAAATTTATTATAGTTTTTTTTATAAATAGAAACTAGCGATGAGCATGTCAATATACTAAATAATATTGTGTGGTCGCACAAATACACACACTGTGATGAAATTAAGTTATTTAATTTTATAATATTTATAATTAATGTCATAATTCTTAGAAATAGACGTTTTTGTCGTTTTGACGTCTTGTTCTTAGGGTTTCGCAGACAAATAAGGAACATTTATAGTGCGCCACGTTCACCGTCTGTACTTATCTCACAGTTACCTTATTTAGGGCAGCGCTACAGCTACACTTAAGATGCAGTAGGAGCAAGGATGACGCGATATGTAACTAAACTTATAAGAAGAAAATTATAAGAAAAACAGTGAAAAGTGGCACTGTAGTATTTTTTCTATCGAACAAAAGTTCATTAATCGTTTTCAGGGTCTGAACCATATGGTATACCCGAAGAACACAGACATTCATGTATTGTCGGATCCGTTCAGGGGATTCGGAGAAACATTTACCAAAAAATTTCAGAGTTCCGTTATTATCCTTATCAGAGCTGTGACGATGGTGTTGATTCTGATCTGTAAATATATCATATTTATATGTATATATAATATATATTATATTTTCTCGCCACACTTCTTCCAGATATAAAACTTAACCAAAAACAAAATCCACTCTCGATATATATTTTAAGTATCAGCGTTGCTAGACGTCCTGATCTTGACGGGATGTCCCGACCTTTTTTACCGCCTGATAGTAAGCGGTCATCGTAGCCTATGGACGCTTGCAACACCAGGGGTATTACTCGCGTGTTGCCTACCCTTAAAAAATCTAATAACTTCTTTCTTGAAGAACCCCATACTGTATTCCTTAGAGAAAACCTTGGCAGGGAGCTTATTCCACAACCCAAGCGTACGCGGGACGAAGTTTCTCTGAAACCGCACTGTAGGCGACCATTTCGCTTCTAAAGTGTTAGAATAAATTCCCTGCCGATGGGTAGCGGTGCGACGGTAAAAAGTAGCCGTGAGCATCATTTCGAACAATTCCTCAGAACACATCTCATTGTACAAGCGGTAGAACACACACAGGAAGGCAAAGTCTCTCCTCAGACTTAAGGGCTCGATACGGCAAGTGAGTTTGGGATCTTTGACAGTTCTCACAGCCCATCGTTGAACCGAGTCAAAAGACCTTTTGCCGGAAATACTATATCACGTGCATAACAGGCACGACCCGCTGTCTTCAAATTCTTAAAAGCTCATAAATATTGTTGCGAATTGGCACCTTTTTTGTAAATAGCTAAGTTTTGAATTAAGACCTCTTTTATGATTTGTAGTTGTTAGGCTTAAGCTGTCACTTTGACAAAAGTAATTTATACCTGTTTTTCACCTCAAAAGAACACTTCCGGTTGATTGTCAATTGTGGAAAATCGCGTTTTTTGGAAATCGGAATTTTTAATTATTTATAAACATCAGAATCCCTAATTTTGCTTTCATTGTGTAAAGTTCATGTAATATAGTTAGTGTGAATATGTATATATAGTTTTCGGTAAGTATTTAGAATTAATTGAACATTTTTGAATTTAAGATACTACAATTTGTCATTTGTTTTTAACCATTTAAGTTTAGGGTATCAAATATATGAATAAGTCACCGGACCTTGGAGGGTGCAGCCCTTCAGGGTTCTGCCCTTCTCCAGCTGTCTTTGAGGATGCTATGAGTTTAGAGTATTCAAACTTATTAGATTAAAATTTATATAAATGGCTTAATGTTAGCAACAATCACAGGTCTGACACGTCTAAATGTCAAAAATGGAAAAAGAAATTTTACAAATCTCGCAAATTAATGAATGATTCTTATGTTACATCCGAAGAATCTGATGATATGGATACGCAATAAACCTTAGAACACGTGTCATCCAAATTTACTATTTCTTAGGTAATGTTCCTCCATTGCAGGTGGCCCCTATGGACACTCAGCTTCCCTTATTACAATTACATAACGCAAATCCTTTTCAAAATTTATCAATTGCTGAAACTCCACTGGAGGTTCCATCTTTACTGTCTCCTACTCCAGCTCCTCCTTTGTCACTGCAAACCTCCCAACAAAGAATAACTAATAATTCTAATTGTAATATGTTCATGTTCAACGTTTAGAATATGTTCATAATTCTGGCTTAGTGGTTACACCCCGTTACATTTGGGAAATTTCTAAGAGTAGCAAATATTTTAAATATTGTAAATGGTACTGTAGAAAGCATTGGCAGGAATAGGATTTCTATTGCATTCCAGTCTGGAAATGATGCCAATTGTTCCTTAAATAATCCTACTTTACAGAGTAATTATAAAACTTTTATACCCTCTTATTCTATCACTAAAATGGGAATAATCAAAGATATGCCTTCAGATGTGTTAACGGAAGAGGTAATAGAGTTGATAACGGTTCCAAAAGGATATGGTGCAGTAATTAAAGCCCGTCGATTGAACTGCAGAGTTATTGTTTGTTTTTTTGTCACTTATTTGCTAAAAATAGTGACCTCCACAGTGTTAATACAAGGAATAACGATAAATTGATAGTTCCAAAATGTCGTCTTCAGAAGGTACATAGCTCTTTCGCAATACAAAGTATATTTTTCTACAATAAAATTACAGAACATGTGGTTAATTTACCCTCAAATAATTTAAAATATATGTCAACGATAGTTTAATGAAAAAAAGCTATTACTAAGTTGATGAATACATAAATCATAAAAATGCTTGGAAAAATTAAAACTTAATTGATTTGAATTGGGGCATTTGAAATATTTATTTAAATTAAAACATTGTATATTATGTTATTACCTAGTGTAAGGCTATATTGTATTTTTATATAATGTATAAAAGATTAACTGCTGAGTATATTGCCGGTTCTTCTCGGCAGTAAAGCATTACGAACCTTCCAATCTTCTCTTCTTATATTTTGTTCCTTTACTACACACATTATAACTAGTACAATCGAAGTTTTATTGGAGTTGCTTGAGTGTGTCATGCTCTCTCAAAGTGTCTCTGCGGTGATGGCGTGTGTGTCGGGTCGTTACGTTCCCTAAAACATGGTTAAGCGAAGCGATGGCTGATTCATGTGTCATACTCGTGAACGGGTGCCGCCTGTGGAGGCTGGTCTGCTCTTGCAAACTTCTTTGTATTCTTAGTATTTAGTCTCACATTTTTGTTTTGTTTATTACTGTAAGACATTGATTATTTCTTAGTGATGAATACATAAACTGTCTTTTTTTATATTAGATACTTTTTTATGTTGTGCTTGTGCTTTATATTTCATGTTTCTTATGTTTGTAATGGAAAGTGTCCTTTTATGTTAGGGAGGGCATTTTCCAATATTTTAATTGGACGCTGTAAGAGAAAGGGAGAAAAGAAATGCTCTTGCTGAGTTTCTTGACGGTTCTTCTCAGTAGAAGGTCTCCCGCCCTATAGACTTACGAACCGATGGCGTAGTGACATTCATAACTGCTCAATTATTGTAGCCTAAACTGAATAAATTATATTGAATTTGAATTTGAATTTGTTGATAGTGTTCCTGAATGGAAACCGTCACAATCTGTAGTTTTAACCTTTGATGGCCAGGCCTTACCCCCCAGAGTATTCTGTTGCTATAATTATTTTCTAGTGGTTACTTACATTTACCCCACAATTGAGTGCTACTCGTGTTGCAGATTTGGTCATACGAAGGAAAAGTGTAGGTCCAAACCTCGTTGTTATAAATGTGGTAACAATCATACAGGTGATGCATGTGATGTATCTATAGTTAAAGTTATTTGCATTAATTGTTCTGGACATCACTTTGCTTCTGCAAAATCATGTCCAGAATTTACTCGCCAAAAAAATATAAAAAAAACAATGGCCGACCAGCTATTCCGTATGTTGCAGCTGCAAAGTTGCATTCCCCATATAGAGAATCGTTTGCTGAGGTACTGAGTTCCCCTACAACAAAATCTTATAGGAAAACAATAAATTTAAAACCTCGTTCTCCACCGGGTCCACATTTCGGCTACGACGAAGCAGCTCATGCAGCGATCATTAGAGGACTCCTAGCCCTAATGGTTGTACCTTAAACACCTATATGCCTATAAGCTCTGCAGCGTCCCACAAAAGTGTAATTATAAAATTGTTGTCTTGTTTCCTCCAAATCTTCATCCCTTATTGCACTGTCCAACGCCCTATTATGCCCTTACTATCATCTGTGTTTAATGGAAGTGCGCCTAAAAAATCTACAGTGGAACTACCAAAGCATAAATAACAAATAATTCCAATCTAATCTACCTGTGTAATAAACACAAACCCTTTATTATTTAACTTTCTGAAACCTGGTTAAAACCAGGCCACTCTTTCCTACTGCCAGATTTTTCTTGTGTCAGAGAAGACCGGGCAGATGGATATGGTGGTGTTGCCTTTTTTATAAAAAATGATATATCTTTTTCCAAAATAAACCTCACTAATACAGATAGTGATGATATTGAAGTAATTGCTATTAAAGTACGAAAAATAACATATGTTTCTGTGTATATCCCACATCCTAGCTCCATCCTTCTCAGAATTAAAGAATATATTACAAACCTTTTTGAATCCCATAATTATTTTAGGCGTTTTAACTGTCATCACCATATTCACAAATAATTTTGGTAACAAATTGCTTGATATAATAGACTCCTCTAATCTTTGTATTTTAAACAATGGCTCTCCTACAGTCCAATCCAACCCCAATAAGCGTCGAAGCGCCATCGACTTATCATTTTGTTCTTCTTCTCTTGTTTTCCAAGTATACTGGAAGGTTCTACCTAACACATTTGATAGTAAACTCTTCCCTTTTTATATATATTATAAAAAAAGATGATCGGCCTAAGGTTATTATATTTCTGCACAATCATATGTACATACATATATTTACATATACTTAAAATTATCCATACTATACATGAATATAATATAATAATAAATATTATAAATGCGAAAGTAAACCTGTCTGTTACCTTTTCACGGTGAAATCACTGTACCGATCAATATGAAATTTGGCATGCAGATAGTTTTGAGTCCCGGAAAAGGACATTAGCTACTTGAAAAAGTTAAGTATTATTCGTTTAGTAATTGAGCTGAAATCCTACACCGATGACCGAATACTAAAAATACAAAGAAGTTTGCAAGAGCAGACCAGCCTACACAGCGACACCCGTTCACAAGTATGACACATGAATCAGCCATCGCTTCGCTCAACCATGTTTTAGGGAACGTAACGACCCGACGCGCATGCCACCACCGCAGAGACTTTGAGAGAGCATGACACACTCAAGCAATTCCAATAAAACTTCGATTAGTATTAGTTACAATGTGTGTAGTAGAGGAACAAAATATAAATCCGATTCATATTGAGATTTACACACACAAGTTTACATTTAACATTACAGGGCGAACACACGTACTCTGAACTTAAAACTGATTTATATTAAATTGATACTACTAGAAAAAAATATACATATATGTATAAACTTACATAGGTACAAGTATACTCAGTACTAGCTAAAATTGCTGAACACTTGGTTGAAAATAGACTGGAATGGCATTCTATATTAGCAAATAGCCAATGTGGCTTTCGCACAAGCAGGAGCACTATTGACAGTTTAAGCATCTTCACCACTGACATTAGATTAAATTTAAGCGGAAACAAGTTTCTTATTGGAGCTTTCCTGGATGTTTCATCTGCATATGATAATGTTTTGCTCCCATTGTTGAGACAAAAACTTAGGAATATCAAAATTCCTCATAGGATGTTACAATTCATTTGTAACATGCTTTGTTTTAGGTCACTCCAAATTAAGACGGACCGTGATAACACCCAATCTTGTAGGACAGTTTGTAAAGAACTACCTCAAGGATCTGTTTTTAGTCCATCGCTTTATAATATTTTTTACACTTATGATCTACACTCTTCTATTCATGCAGATTGCCAAATACTACAATTTACCATGAAGGTTGTGTTGGTGTAGGCATATATCACCCTTAATACAACATTAAGAAAAAGTGGCCACCAAAAACTTCAGTATTTACAGGTACAGAATGCATAGGAATTCTTGAAGCTATTAAGTATGTCATGCTTTTCAAACTAGATTATGTGATTGTTTGCACAGACTCAAAGAGTAGTTTAAAAGCTCTACTTAGCAATCCATTTAAATCCAAATCAATGAATCCAATTATTTTTAAAATAAAGTCCTCACTTTTTGAATATGAACAATGCGGGAAGAATATAGCATTGGCCTGGATCTCAGGCCATGTTGGTATATCTGGTAATGAGAGGGCTGACGTATGTGCAAAGGAGGCTGCCTTATGTGGAAATAGGGACACTTGTATTAATTATCCCCATGACCTTGTTGCTCTTCCAAAGGTGTTACTGAGAAAAACTTGGAGTAAGGATTGGGAAACTGTAGGACATCACCGTAAATACTCATATTTTAAAATTCAATCGGAAATTCCTGTGAAACCCTGGTTTTCCAAAATTAAATTTAATAAAAAATACATTCTACAATATGTAGAATGAGGTTAGGATTTTGTAGCTCACCAGCATTCTTAAATAAAATTCATGTTAGAGACTCTTCTATTTGCGTATGCGGCTTAAAAGTTGGAGTACTTTAATCATATATTTTTCTCTTGTCCAATATATAAGCGTACCAAGTTTTAAATTCACTAAATTTAATGCAAGTAGTTCAGTTTCCTGTAAATATTTCTTACTTATTATGTATCTTGTCCAAATAAATTTTGCAAGCATTTTGGATTTTTTATTAACGATAATAATATTAGTTTGTAATATGCTCATGTAACATATGTCATCGTACCTTTTTCTTTGTGTTATATCGACTCATTTTATACTAGTTTGTTGTTTGTTTCAGATTTTCTGATTGATCGTGGCTTAAAATTGTTCGAACTTATATAGTTTCCCAGACATGACACTGGCAAAACATACTAAGAAGTAGTATGATGGCCATTCATTAAGAAAAGAAAGAAAGAACCAGATTTTTACTATACTGTCGACTCATTTTCAAATATATTTAAACTTATATCTATTAAAGTTACTGTCCCGTAACTTCCAACTGCTTCTTCAAACGCATGCCTAACACAAAGGAATGTATCTGATGCAAAAAAACAAAATCTTCTGCACAAATTAATCAATAGGTCATTCTAATTTATTTTAGAATTTTGATTATATTCGGAACTGTTAGCTACAATTAAACAATTGTCATATTCTTTGTTTCCTAATGATAAAAAATATATAGGTAAGGTGTTAGTTTTTTCAATAAATCCCGCTTTTTGCTTAAAGATTCCAAACTCCCGCTTGGCTTAAAAAAATTTTGCCACCCCGAATAGTATAGAAGTATAGATTTCTAATGGATATTTTATTGTTTTTTGTATGAAAGACGAATGACGTATTAACTTATTTTTCATACACTTGATATTCTTTGTTCATTTATATTATTCTTGTGTGCTTTAATTTGTTATATTATAAAGTTTTTTTAGTTTTTCATTAATAACACATATTTTCATTAATAAACCAAAAATTTCGTTCGTGTAAAATTTAATCAAATATTTTTTAGGACAAAATAAAAATCAAAATATTATCTATATAAAGGTAAATATTGAACCTTTTCTAACCATAAAAGCGCACTACTGGACAGAATAATAAAACAATTTATATGGGATAAAAATTTGTATGTATTTTCAATTCAACACATAATATAAAAATAAAAACATGTTTTGAAATCTGAATGACTCTATTGGTCTTTCGGTCTAAATATCACATGGCGTGTACTCACTAAAGTCTCCCGCAGCGGCGGCCTTGTCGAGCTCGTCCTTGTATGCGGTGACGTATTCGTTGTTAGGATCGTATTTGGCCTTGACTTTCTCCCACGCAGGTTTCTGCTTGTTCACCATTATACCAATAACGTGCTTGGTTACTTCTTTCTGCTTGTCGGTACATTCTGCACATTTGTTCTTTAGTGCATCAACGATGTGCTCTGTAAAAAACCACGTGGATTTGATCAGAACTTTGTAAATCTTTTGTAAATCTGCAGGCTACATTGCTATAGCAAACCATAGCTGCAGCTGTAGTTTTTCCACGTAGGATTCGTTTATTGCCTCACGAACTATTGAATTTCCCGGAATAAAAGTAGCCTACGTCCTTGTAACAAACAAACTCATTTTCGCATTTATATTAGTAGTGAGAAAGTATCGTTCACGTACTCATATAGGTATACCGTGGATCGAAATACCCTTATACCCCTATTTTCACAACATGAACCGCGCAGCTCAATATTTGGGTTAGTTACATGTTTTGTTTGTACAAAAAGTTTATGTTTATGATTGGAATATAGACCCTAACTCTTCGCTGCAGGATTTCTGGTGATGTTGACTTAGTATCCCTATTCTATTACACGCTGTATAAATGCAACATTACTAACTTTTTCCTAATAAAAGTGATTGCTGGCGGCTAAATACGCAATCCATACCATAATACGTAGCGCACTGTCGTTTAAATCCTGCATGACAGGTGGTAGTACGCTGCAAACTGTACAGTGTGTGGTACAGTGTATTTGCATTCAACTACCTAATTTTTTATGGGTTTCTATTTTAAACTCCGACCCTACACGCGTTTAATATAATTTGTTTAATTTCCCTTTAGTTCCTTTCCTTTTTGTGCACTTCTTGATGTCTCCCATCAAGCAAAGCTGTGCCCCAACAGTAGGGATGAAAAAAAGCTGGTTACGACTTGTAACAGTTGTAAATAATAGCTCCTCACTATCACATGTAAGATACACAAAAGAATCTATACAACTATAGAATCCTAATTGAATTGTTTTACAAAAATGGACCATTTAAATAAATAAATATTTTTGGACATTACACACAGCGCCGTCTAGCCCCAAAGTAAGCAGAGCTTGTGTTATGGGTGTCAGACAACGGATACAGATACATATATATTACTTTTTTTTTGTAAATACATACATAGTATACCTAAATACACCCAGACTCAAGACAAACACAAATGTTATTTATCACATAAATGTGTGTCCAATGCGGGAATCGAACCCACACACTCTGCGCAGCAGTCGGCAACACTACCAACTAGGCTGCGAGGGAGTCAAGGAATTTATTTACGAACAGGAGAGAAGCTGTGACTTTTTAATACTGTAGACGGTAGTACTATAAAACGTAAGGACAGCAGGCAATATACATACATGTACCATAATATTGTGATTTATGTAATTGAAAATTGTTCAACAATTTTACTTATAAGATCGTGCACGATGTCTTTAACCACAAGTTCAAACTTTCTTGAGCAAAAAAAGTACACTGTGTTCGGTTCGTGCTCGTTCTTATTCTTTTGTAAAAATGATTTTAAGCAAATTGCAGACAACTTAAGTTTTAAATAAATATGGACAAACTAGCTTTTGCCTGTGGTTACGACCGCCCTAAATTCGGTTATCAGTGTAGGAATTCAAGGGCCAGTCCTCAATAATTAAAAACAAAACAACTTAGACTTGACGTTTTTAAGTAACCTATGTCCTTTTCCGGGATACAAATTATCTTCATGCCAAATTTCATCCTAATCAGACAGACAGACAGAGTTACTTTTGCATTAATAATATTTATATTACTATAAATATGGACAAAATGACTTATCAAGTAAAGTAAATTATACTAGCTGACCGGGCAGACGTTGTTCTGCATGATACCGACTGCAGCGACATCTGCCGGGCTGATTTGTGAATTTAAACCCACCCAAACACATACAAAAAAACAATCATTCAAATCGATCCAGCCGTTTAGGAGGAGTACAGAGACATACACACGTAGAGTAGAATTATATATATAGAGATTGTATGTATGCAAATAGTTCGTTTAGTTTCTGATATTTATTTAGATACTACTTTCACCCCTTTTTGTTGATTCTATAAACTAATTCTGTTTTTAAATCGATATGGAATTATATTCTACAAAGTAAATATTTTTTAAAGACTTGTATTTTAATTATTTGATGAAGTGAAGTGGAAGACTGGAGTTTAGAAGACAAGCAGTCATTTCAAATTTAAATCGTAGTCACGTATGAAACTATTCTTATTATCTTACTATATACACAATTGACTTTGTGGAAGTATATCTAATCAAATCCCTTCTCCTTTATAGCACATATCGTTGAGGCTCTTAAGACCAAATGTGAGGAATGTACTGAAAAGCAGAAAGAAGAAACCAAGCACATAATTGGCATCCTCGTCAGTTCCCAAAAGGTGGCCTGGGAGAAACTAAGGGCTTTGTATGATCCTAACAATGAATACTACACTAAAGACCGGAAAGAGCTCAATGATGCTGCTACTGCTGGAAATTATGCTCAGTACAAAGAATGTAATCTTGAGACCGTAGGAGAATAATTTATTAATAAATGTTTTTTCAAGATCGCTTTGTTTTGATATTGGCGCCCTGTATGGTTTAGATTCACAAATGGCGCTGCAGTCGGTACAGCAGGACAACGTCTGCGCTGTCGGCTAGTTATTTATAAAATTCGTTAATTTTATGTTATTAAATAGCAAATAAAATACGTCATTAAGTTAATAATAAATATGGAACTCCCTGAACAACTATATATTTTTGCTACTGATACAATTTAGTTTCTATTTTTTTATTTAATTCTTTTTAAACTGAGATGTCGTTTTTATTTTTTACTTATTATTTATTATTTACCTTAATCATTTACCGAAAATACAAATTGAACAAAATAATGAAGATCATTTTCTTGCTTGTTTAAAACAATCTTTAAAATCATATTAATACAAAAAAAGGTAAAGGAAGTCCACGGCTTCTTTCTACCATCGTGCCGCTCGCCATTAGCAGTTATATAAGGCACTAACAGACGGCAGTTGGAGACGATCTCCTCAACATCGACGTTATCATATTTGTCAGTATACTTAGCAGACGCTATGGCACAGTCAGGACAACCACGATGAAAGTCTTCATTCTGCTGATGACAATACAAAATCACAAAGTAATACATTGTTAAGAGGAAATATCACAAACAAGCGAATGCAGAAATAGGTATTTGAAAAATATTTGCTGTCGCTCTAGGACTGGGAACAATCAGCGATGCGAGTCAATATGGCTCACAGCTTGGGCTGAGATGGAGAACTGTTTATTTCACCTCAATGACATATTGAGCACCGAGGGTTCCGTAAAAGGTAAACTGTGATGCAGTTGCAAACAATCTTTGCCGTAGGACAACGGCTGTTTCATT
The DNA here is from genome assembly GCA_946406115.1 of Apoda limacodes. NCBI lineage: Eukaryota > Metazoa > Arthropoda > Insecta > Lepidoptera > Limacodidae > Apoda > Apoda limacodes. The sequence goes on from OX291541.1 coordinate 10,306,667, forward strand.
ACATCGACATAGGTCGCGGTTAGTTTACCAAGCTGTAATTCCAAAACCCAGGGAGGAAACATGGGAATACGTTCGTATGGGGAAAAAAAGCGAGATATTTGCAACAGATAGATAAAATGTAATATGCAAATATAACAAAGGTATTTTAGAACAATCTACCCACATGAGCCTGTATGTTATTGAGGTGAGCTAAATAGGTCTCCATCTCAGCCCAAGATGCAAGCCATATTGACTCACAGCGCTGATTTTCAGTTGGACCCTTTTTTAAATAAGCAACGGCAAATCATAAGAAATTACTTTAATAAATATATGTGTACTGAAGGTATAAATTATAAAATAAGCAACAAACCTGTTCTATACAACCTGATTCAAGTTCACGACTATACCGGAGCACCTCTGCCTTTATATATTACAGCACTTACATTATGCACTGCAAAAACCTGCACATCTGCGGTTTGGTCATTTGATGTTTTATTCCATTGTATTTCCTGAAAGCTGGGTATTTTTTATCACATTTGTTTTGAATCAAAATACGAACACATTTTATTTTTTATGTTTTATTTATAACTAGCTTTTGCTCGCGGTTTCACCCGCCCTAAATTTGGCAATTGGTGTAGGATTTCAACAGCAACTCCTCAATTATAGAAAAAAAACGACTCACCCTTGACGTTTTCAAGTAGCCTATGTCCTTCCCGGGATTCAAACTATCTCCATGCCAAATTTTTCACGCGTTTGCATCCGCCCGAAATTCGGTTACCGGTGTACGACTTCAACGGCAACTAATCAATTATAAAGAAAAACTGACTCACACTTGACGTTTTCAAGCAGTCCTTTCCCGGGACACAAACTATCTCCATGCATAATTTCATCTAAATCAGTTCAGCGGTTTGAGCGTGAAGCGGTAACAGACAGACAGACAGACAGAGCTACTTTCGCATTTATAATATTAGTATGGATATGGAATTATGTTTACTTGGAAGCAGGTGATGGTTGGAAGATTTGGCTGTATTTTTTGCTCGATACTCATATCTATACTAATATGGCACATAACATAAAACAGCTAAAGTTTTTGTTTAGCTTTTGTTTTTTTATTGGAACGCGCTAATTATGGACCTACTAGTTGGATTTGTAAAATTCTATTTCCATTTGATAGCCCGATTGTAAAAGAAGGTAAAAAACCATTTAATATCACAATGCCAAGTGCGAGTCTGGCTCGCACGCCGAGGGTTCCGTACAAACTTATTATATGTAGATAGCTCTTCCTTCATGAGATTGAGTCTACTAAGTCAACGGGAAGTACCCCATAGGTTTAGATTTATTTGTGTTACACTATGCGATAAAAATGACCGTATTTTAGGCATATTTTTTTTTTACATTGAATTAGAAGCTTGTTTTTTTTTACAACATTAAGTGCCCATGGACATAACTATTTGAAATTAATTTCAACTTGATACCTTCACGCTTTCTTGAGTTAACAGACATACAGACAAACTTTTTTCAAATGTGTTGTAACTACAAATTAAGAAAATGCGGATTTTTTCTACATTTGTGAAGCAGGGTTGCTTTGTGTCAAATTTCATTATTCTAGGACAACGAAAAATACCCTTTAGGTTTTGATTTATCTGAATACCTAAATATGCGCCAAAAATGGCCATATTTTTTTATTGCGTTGTCATATGAGATTGTTTTGATTACAGCTTTAAGGGACGATATACCTTTGTATTTGATATTAATTTCCACTTGATAACTTCACGCGTTCTTAAGTAAAAGAGTCTTGACAGATAGACGGACAAACTTTTTTTTAAATGTGTTATTACAAATGAACGAATTTCGGATTTTTTCCTATATTTGTGACCTTACTTCATGTCAAATTTCATGATTCTAGTACTATCCTTAAATATATGCAACAAAGTGGATCAATAGTGAGCTATTAAATCAATTTAACGTAATTGCCGTCGAGTATGTTGTACACTAGGTATATTAAACATGCGGCCTGCAGCCGGCCGTATTCAGTCCTAAATGTATCTGGCTGCAGCCCGCAGAAACTTTGAGAATAGCTTATCTATATTTCTTTGCGGAAACAGTAGGTATATGCAACAATGGGTGCAATGAGTTTTTTCGTAAGCTTTGCGGCTCGCTAATGATACGAACTTTATCCATTTGGCCCAACAATGATTTGGAGTTTGACATGCCTTTTGTGCACAATTACTTCGCGCACAAGCAAGCCTGCTGTAAGCAGTCCGTTTCTCATGGCATAGTTGACTATACTAAGGCACAGCACCCATTAAAATAAATTAAATTTAACAAAAAATCTAAAAATTAGGTCCTAAAGCATACTGACTGAACATTCAATTACTTTTTTTTCGCTTTAAAGCCGGATGCCAATAGACATTTTTTGCCATGTTTTATAATTTTTGAAGAGGCAATTTTTTGAACTTTTGCAGGGCACCAGTTATTTATACGAAGGACATATAAAAATTACAACGACAAACTGATTGTCTTATCTATCTTTCATATGTAAGTAATGATATATATATATCATTATAGGTCTAATGCCAAAATTCAGGGAGGAAACATGCAGGGGAATACGTTTGTATGGCTGAAAGCATTCTGTTATTTTCTCTTACTCCTTTTCTTTTTTTATTCCATAACTCCTTTTTTACTCGAAGTGTTAAATTTATAGAATATAGTAAAAGAATGTAAAACAACTTTAAAGGTAGAAAATTACTTAAGGTACTTGCAGGTAATAAGACCTTTCACTTAATAAGGCCTAAATTTTAATATGAGAAAAGTGCAAAAATATATATAGGAACAAATTATAAAATCATCTTAAGAAATGAGAAAGAAATATTATAATTTTAATTTTAGTAATGAAATGATTTTATACACTGCAGCTAACAGCGCCTAGGTGCAGCATGTTGTTTTTACATTTTTTATAAGAATATTTATTTCTTTGCCAAAACATATTTGTTTGTAACTTTTTCTGCGCCGGCCGCGTTCACTTTAAATAATTAATCGTAACTTCAGAGTTATCTCTGGATCAAATGTAGTTTAATTAAGCAATACTATAATTTATTGAAAAATGGGGTTTATGGCAAACCTTAGGCCATATTTCCCGCATCTGTCACAATATTTTAGAATTGAAATAGAAATTTAAAATTACCAGTTAAAATATGTTTTTCCTCTGAGAACCTGCAGTTCTATCATAACGATATTTAAAATGTAATATCGTTTGAAAGGAATAAATAATTAGTTAAGTAAATGAATTTGAAATTACATAGACCTTATTTATATCAGGTACCTTATAACTTATTTTGGATCCCTAGCGTATATGACTGAGCGACTAGCGACTTTGCACTGGATGCAGATTTCTACTTTTTATTACTAATTTTGGAGTCCTGGTGTAACTGAGCGATGAGCGACTTTGCGTTAGATACAGTAATTTACAATAGTTAGATATAGTCTTACTAAATTTATTTCTTTTATTTCCAGGTAAATTTCTTCATCTTCTTTGCGAATGGTGTGTTTTCGTCAACAGCGCGTTCAATCCGTAAGCCAAGCTATTTTACAATATCACACATGTTTTTGTGTCAAAAAGATACATAATTATTCTATTTATACTTCTGCGACTACTAATTTAATGAATATTAATAAGTTTTATCTTGGGAATAGACCTACCCTATGAGGCTCAAAGAACAAGATAAAATAAAAATAAAACTAGCAAAGTGCATTAGCTGGGGGGTGGGGGAAGCAATCTTGAATCTAACGAAAATTAGCACATCGAAGCATAGTATTTTGCAAACGGATCCCTGAATCGGAAAATGATTTTCACAAACCTGCAATATTTTTGAATGACCTCAACGACACCCAAACTAAGTGATAGACAAGATAATAAATGCATCCTCACTTTACGTGTAGGTCCACTAAACTTAAGGCAGTTTTCGACATTTAATTTTACACCGACTTCAAAAAAGGAGGAGGTTCTCATTTTGTCGGAATCTATATTTTTCTGTATGTTTCCCAATTACTCGAAGACGCCTGAACCGATTCGGAAAATTCTTTTTTTTATTAAAAAGGGTTTACTTTCCAGGTGGTCCCATATTAATTTAGTAAAAAAACTAAAATTTATGGAGATAAAAAAGTGTTAATTTGGATTTGGATTTAGAACTGGTATTAACTGATAATTTTAGATAGTTTTAGTTTACTAATAAAAGATTTTAAATCTTTTTTCTTTTAGTTAAATCAAAGAAAACTTCTAATTTGCCATGTTTAAATATAGCTTACTTTAAGTTGCAGTAATATGATCTGAACCAACTTCTGAATAAAATGACTCTGAATCTAAATCTGGATACTGTGGTAAATGTAAATGACCCAACGTTGGTTTATTCCTCATTTGCACCTGGATAGCTAAATTTTATTTTTAATTTTATTATAAATTACTACAAATTTATTTTTTTACCGCTTTTTTCTAGTTGATAGATAATTAAAAACAAATGAGGAAAACTTAGTGCCGTATAAAAGTAGTGGAACTGAAAGTCAGTTCAAATTTTATGGGTTCGTGGGTCATTATACAGGGTATTTTGTTGCCATTAGGCCTGTATTCTATTAGTGTCTAAAGACTAAAGCCCAACCAGTGTGTGTCGCCAGTTATGGCTTACGGTAAATACATAGAATACGTCTTTAACTGTTCGCCTTCTAAAGATCTACTTAGAGGGCTATATGCTAAGTGTTTCATTGCGTTATATATATCGAAACGTAAAAACTCGCTAAAAAATCAGGCAATGGGCATGCCACATCGCTTATCGAGATGATAACCGAAGGATAAGTAAGGTTTTTAATAGTGACGGATCGGAAGACACTGCGCTGGACGGCCTTCTACCAAGTATGCACAGATGACCAGGTTATAGTTAAGGGTAGAAACATATTCGTTAGGCCAAGGTTCAGCAGGTGACGGACGTCTAAAAACTGAGACGATGTTGATCAGAGAAATTTATTGGCGTCTGGCAACGAGAAGACTCCTAGCTCATATTCTGCTGTTTTATTTATTTTTGATTCTTTTCGAAGTATTTATCATCGTTTTCGTCTCAGTTCGTCTAAATGAAGGACACATATGTGCCGACTGGATTTATTATGTAGAAAAGCTGAATTTTGTAAATCACATGTGTTTTGCGATGGTGAAGAGAAGGATCTATAGAGAAACAACGTTTGTTGGATCAGCTGATAACACACAGAACTACAGAATATTAAAAATATATTTATTATTATCATATTATTCTACGGCTCTTTCAGTCACAAGATCGCATTCCTTATACTGGGCATAGTTTCCGGCGGTGGCAGCTTCATTAAGATCCTGTTGGTATTTGTTGTAGTACTCGTTCTTTGGATCATATAAGGCCCTGAGTTTCTCCCAGGCCACAGTCTGGGTTTTGATGAGGATTCCAATGATGTGCTTGGTTTCTTCTTTCTGCTTGTCTGTACATTCTGCACATTTGTTCCGAAGTGCTTCAACTATATGCGCTAGAAAGAGATGGGTTTATTTTTATTAACTTAAACAAGAATACAAAACGACTGATTTCGTACGCTGGGAAGAAATGTTGAAATAAGGAAATAGCTGATAACTTTAAAATAAAATTTAAACTGGAAAGCGAAATAAAAACTTCGCTCAAGACAAAAATAGTATCGGTAGTTTTTGTAATTACGATAGCCTTTTTTTTGTTTTAGGTCCTTTGAATTTTTAATCATTCGCCATGCTTTAAAGTTTGGTTGTCTAATATTTTTCGGAACTACATAATTTTAATGCGAGTCGAGATAACCCTAAAGTCAAAGTCATTTGGTTTTATTCAAATTAGATTTTTACTAACACTTTTGAATCATCGAAGTTATAAAATACTATTTCAGATTAAAAAATCTTGTTCACAATGTTTATTTCTACCGCGAAGAATCCAGCAAGAAACTCGATAGTTGTTTTAAAAAAAATCATTATTTTAATTATTATACCTTACAAAACTCATTGAATAAATAATGTTTAACTGTAAAACTGCATAAACATGCGTGGGTTATTTGGTAGGTACTTACATTTCAATTCCAGTCCTTCTTTCGTGCACTTCTTCGTCTCTCCGAGCACGCACTTGATATAAGGCACGAACAGACGGCAGTTGGAGACGATCTCCTCAATATCGATATTGTCATACTTGTCAGTATACTTGGCGGACGCTACGGCCAGCACGGTCAGGCAAACCACGATGAAAGTCTTCATTCTACTGATGACAAAACAAATGCGACGGATCAAATTTCGCAGTTAGACAACAGTACTTGACTTGGATTAATGTAATTATATAGTATGACTTGTCAGAATAAAAAAAAAACCTAAATACATTTTTAGGTGCTAAAAGAATTAGGCATCTATTTTTTGTGCAACTCTCATCAAAAAATATGTTTAAAATTTTAATATAGTAACAGATTTAGACCAAATCTTAAAAAGGACTATGGATTATCATGATGCAAAGTAGAAAACCGCAAAATTAAACTAAATTCATATGATTTTTAAGGGTGCTATCGGTCATAAAATATTTAATAATTTGCAAAATAGGTAATTAAATGAAGAGTCAAAGAGAGAAAACGTCAAATTAAACCGAAATAATTGAACGTAGTTATGCAAAACAGGACAACTCATTAGTTTTGTTAGAATTGGTCGTATCTCGATAAGCATTACCTACATATATCTCTCCGTACTCAAATACTAGTGCGTTGTGTATTAAGGGTTGTAAGGAGAAAATTACTTACGAAGGGCTATTTAGAAGCCTAGGGCCAAGGCTTTAATGACTCGAGTTCGTAATTATCGTACAGCCCGTGTTATACACAATGTTTTTCATCACATTTGCGAGTAAATAAATAAAAATACAAGGTGCATAAATAAATAAAATCACCAAAACTCAAGGAAAATGGCAAAAATAGTAATAATATATCTAGAGAATTTATGAATCAAAAAGTTTTGGCTGAAGATGAAATATACTTAAGCATATCTACAAATCTTATTTAAAACCACGGCAGAGCTTTTATACACATTGGGTAGAATAGGCGCGTCAATGACCTATCGTGGGTTCTATGAACGGGCGCTTTACTTACAGGAAAGTAAAATGTACAAAGAAAAGCCTGTGGGAGTAATCAAGGTCTCACCACCCGCTTTACCTGCACGTAAAGACACTGTTTACAAGTAAGTGTGATTAAAACATTTTTTGAAATTAGTCCGTAATAAATTAAACCAGAATCACCGTCAATAAAGTAATTCGAATTCGAAATCAATGGAACAAAATAAAATTAATACTTAAATCCATCACAAGCTCAAGTTGAGTGGAAGTAGGTCAATGTATGGTAATGTGCAACTAACCTGTTGTTTGCAATCTGATGCGGAGCTTGCAACTGATGCTTGCACCGGAGCCTTAGGCCTTTATATATAGCAACGTTTACATGAACCCTGCAAAAGTTACCTACCTACTCTAAGTAAAGTGCATTTATTTTAATCCTTATGTTTTTTTCCATTTACGACTTACGACATTTTTTTTCTTTTAGTAATGAGCTGACCGAAGTGACCGTCTTCCTGACGTGTCACAGCTGTCGGTAGGTTACCAATTACGGAATTTCAGGTTATAAATTGACGTGTAAAAGTACAGTGATAGGTACCTAATTTTATAACAGACTTTAATTTTAACCGACTTCAAAAAAGGAGGAGGTTCTCAATTCGGTTGTATGTTTTTTTGTTACCAAATCTTGACCAAAAATAAACAATATTTACCACAAACAGAAGTTAAATAGTTTTGTATTGTTTATTATTATAATAGTATTTTTTCGTATTTTTTTGTTAAAATAGTCTATGGTACTTAGTAGGTTTACATCCACAGGAATCAAAGTATTCACCAACTCTATTACCATCTATGTAAATAGCAATCCAGTGAGAACCTTCTTTAAAATCTTCATCTAAATTGCTTATAATAAAAATTGGACAATTTACGTGAATCGGGATACGATTAGCAGCGAATACATTATTTCCCGCTAATGGATCGATTTGTTTCAAAAATTTACGTATTTCACATGTATCCATAGCATCTTTACTTTACTAAAAGTTATTATAAAATGAGATTATTTTAAGAATGCACATATATTATATTACAGCTTAACTATTGTAATCTACATTAACATCACGATTTTTATTGATTTCTATAACGTTATCAAACTCAGCGTATACAATACAATTAACCGTACTTTTCAACAAATTCTCAAATCTTACTTCTAATCTTACACTACCATGTCTAATTAAATTCCAATGTGAGTTTGAGTTGGCTGATAAATCAGGAGTGAGATCAAACACTAGTAAACAGTATCCATTAGCATAATCGTCTCTTGAAATATTATTTCCTTCGTTCAAGAAGTGAATCCCAGTTCCTGAGAATAATGTTTGGTAAGTAGATGTAAATACATTAGCACCAAAAGACGGTTGTAAAGTTTTGGAAGGTATTTGTTGACCATCTATAAACTAAACAAGTTTATACCAAAATTCTGGAAGTTGAATGGATTTGTAGTAAAACTACCATTAAATGCTGTATTATTTACAAACCCAATAACACAACGCTTTGGTATTTGACCGAGGAAAATGTTATCAAGTGTTTTTCCTTGAATGCCAGACGGTAATGTTAAAACTTTAACTTCCGTGCGAGTTATCGGATATTTAGCTGTTGATGTAGATAAAACCTTTTGGTGAGCTAACAAAACCGTGGGGTTTATTCTAGCTCTACGAATTATAAGCGTTGCATCAGTAATTTAAACCTTTAATTTTAAATCCACTTGAGAAGACATAATATTAAAGGTTTCTTTTGTGCGAACTAGTTTAATAAGCAGTTCCACACCATTAAACAAAAATTTATCCTGATTAAATATGTCACCATGCAAATAACCCATCAGTTCAACCTCCTTACTATCTTTAACGAATTGTTGTCTTACATTGTAACCTTTATTCGATTCATAAGTGTTATCCATTTTTTTAGCTGTATCTTCATACCACAAGCTACATGTTAGGTGAGACTTTTTTGCTGCTGATCCATAATTTAATAATGTTTCTATATAAGCGCGATACGCGTATGTGTTGTTTGGTGGAGATACAAGTTTTTGATTAAGATATATATCTATCTGATTAAAAAGTGAATGCAGCCAATTATTTACTGAAGCGATATTTGTTGCTGCAGCTAATACAGTGGAATCTTGGTTCAATACCCTCGCCTTAATTTGAATCATAGTATGAGATAAGTCAATGTAGTCATCTCCTGTACCAGGACCTTGGAATTCAACAGGTCCCACGTCACTTAAAGACGATATTGGTTTATAGTGAATCCATTGACCATTTTCAATGCTGGTTTGTGTTGATGGTAATGCAAATAGATCCAATTCTGACTTAGCACATTCACAAGACGAATGATGTGTATGTTTATTAAGAAAAAATATGAAAATTATTTTGTCTATATGGACAAATGCTACGATTATGACTGTAAGTATTCATTTTACACGTTTAAAATGTAGCTTAACGCATGCAGTCCCAAACTGAAATGGAATTTTTGCGCCTATGCTTGATCTTAAATCTATTTCTAAAGTATCAAATTCACGACGCATTACGGAGATATAATGAGCAGGCGAAAATATATTCATTTTATAACCACAGTAAATATATTTTATAGGATCCAAAGGGATGATTCGTAGCAATGATGTCATAACATCACCTACAATTTGTGGTTGAACTATATCAGTGTATACGAAAAGTTGCGATGGTAAACCCAAGAAGAGATTTACTAGACGTTTTGCAATATTATTTCGTATCAAGTTTGCCCTTGGACCAAACCCTAGCTGAAGACTGAGTTGAGGAGTTAACATCAGGGAAGTCAAATCTTTTTTTGAATTTGTAATAGTAACTAGTTTTGATGTTTCATCGTATCTGAATTTTACACTATTTTGCAATAAATTATTTCCATTGAAAGCATTCAAAAGCTGATACACATCATCATAGGTTGTAGCAGGAATATGAGATTTTTATTCTACAACAGCCTCAGTTGAATCTATAATTGTTTTTTTCTTTACATATATAACGTTTTCATGTTCTTGAACATTTAACAAGCTGAATGGATAGTAAAATTCAACTAATCCGACCAACCATTATCCTTCTAATTTAACTGTTTTAGGTAATTTTGTTATAAAATTTGCAGTTGTATTTGTTGGAAAATAGCTGATTGAACTATTACTTAAAAGGGTTAAGTAAAAACTTTCTTGACTCATATTTTCTCTATGCTGGACGCTGATATCCAACTATTAAATTTTGATGGATAACCTCTCCACTTAACCAGTACTTCTTTTCTGTCTCTATTATATCTGGAACATATGATTTTATCAATTTTGATGTTAAGAGTGGGGTTGTATAAATTTTTTTGAATTTCCTTGGAATAAAAAGTTCCTGCTATTGGTTCTCCTTGTAAATCGGTTAATGTATAAACCTTATACGGTTTTCTATCAATAATAGATGAAATAATAAAAATTTCATCACTCCATTTAGTTTCGTAACCTTTTTGAAATATATGTTTATCTTTAGTTATCCTAACATGATCGCCAATAAGGAATTTCGGTATCTCGATTTCATTCTGTTTTTGTCTGTCATACAAATTACGCCAAACTGTCATAATATTATTAAAATTAACATTACAGGGACACATTTTTTAACTTGAATGATAACTATGGTTGTAAGAATATAACAAATCTTGCAAAATGTCTATGTATCTAAATGTATTTTTATGAGTATAATAACGCCACATTTTCATTTTAAGAGTTCTCTGAAACCTTTCTACTATGCTTGCTTTAATATCTGGGTTATTAGTTGTGTAGTAATTTACATTTTTACTCTTAAAGTATCTTCTAACATATTTTGCAATAAATTCACTACCCTTATCAGATTGAATGTGCCTAGGAGTTGCCTTAGCTTCCGTAAATATACTTTCAAAGTATTGTACTTTGGTCTCTGAATTCTTTTTTTTTATACACCTTGCGTAACCATATTTACTAAAGACATCAATAACACAAAAAATATATTTAAAACCATCGTTATGTTGACTATAGGTTCGCATATCACTTAAATCAACTTGCCAAAGTTTATTATAGTTAGATAAAATATATTTATTTCTAGAAAACTTTCTCTGGACAGTTTTATGTAAAGTATATGTTTCTTGAGCTTGCAACCATTGTTTTACTTCTTTTTTATTCATCTTCCCATCCATAGCTTGAGTTAACTTATCAATACTACTATAACCAGCTGGATTAGAAACGTCATAATAAATTTTGTCTATGTTTAATACGGTGTCCATCTTTCCCAGTAAATTTTTTTAGTTTTAATTTCTTTTGAAGAAGATTTTGGTGTCTTATTAGTAGGTGCTTGTAGTTTCGGCGTAGGAGACGGTGAAGAAGATGATTCTTTGAAATTTTCTACATTTAGTTTTCTAATATATTCAAGTGTTGTAGGATTACCGATACAAAATAACGGTACACCTATATCAGATAATACCTGAGAAAATTGTTCCCACCCTCTTGGTTTTGGACGTTTTTACAAACGCAGGGTGTCACTTATTAAGTCTACAATGTTGCTTCCAGGAATAGCTTCATCATAAATGATGACTGTACCTTGTGAATCCCATTTAACTTTATCATTATTATCTAACAACGTCTGAATTAATAGTTCACCCTTTTTTCTTCAATGTCTTTAGAACTAATCTCATTAAATAAGCAAAAGAACAAAGTGTTTTGTATTTCACGTGTTTCTCTTCAGATGATGACTGTGCGAGTAATGGCTGAATTTTAATATTTTCTTCTTTATAAGTATTTTTGAATTGACTGTCATCCGATGTTAAAGGTAATTTTTGTGTTTGAACTTTGATATTTTCATCTTTATATGCATTTTTGAATTGACTGTCATCTGATATCAAAGGTAATTTTAGTGGTTGTCTTTCTTCACCAGTAAAATATAAATACCGTTGTAGGGTTTGCAAATATAACTTCCATTTCTCACGGTCTTCTAATTTTCTACTCAAAATAGCCTGCATTTCCTTATCTAGTCGCGACAATGAATCTTCAGGAATATTTCCTCTATATTTCAGCGTTTCTAAGACGCTAGGTTCAACTAGCAACATCTTTTTTGTGTTCTTCATATTTTTAAATGATAGAATAAGCAAATAACTAAGAACTGCACCCAATATTATCGGTAAGAATTGAAATTGTATAATAATTCGTTTTCTAAATTTGTTTCTACCTTTAGAAACTAATTTCCTGAGAACCACTTTATATTTTTTTAATTTAGATTTTTCTTGCTCCTTTAAAGGAATTTTACCATTTAAAACATTATAAATACATTCACAGAGACAGTTTATTTCTTCTTCGTCACAAGTTTTTAAAAGTGCCTCACGATACTTTGGTTTGAGTGTATGTAAAGCTTTTAATAATTCTTCATGTGTCTTAACTCGTTTCATTATTATTAATTATTAAAAACATTTGCCCAAGTGAATTTTGATAAAATAACTGTCTATAATACTGTTGACACTAAACAATTTAAATTTAGAGATCTCAGTGAATATCTCTTCGTTTTTTATTTGTTTTTTTTTTTAAATTATTTTTTTCTGCTAAAATAAAATTAAGCTGTTTACAAATATTGTTTAGTTCTTCTTCACAAGTAGTTTCTTGTAAAGTTTTGCGATACTTTCGATTCAAATTTTTTAATATTACACTAAATGAATTATTATCACACGTTGTTACGGTTCCATGCATGATGTTGAACTAATTGATATTCGATCCTTCATATTACATTTAAATCCTTTTTTTGGTATGTAAACAGTACAAAAATTATTATCGAGTGGAAATATATTACTTTTAAAGCGATACATGTCATTTGTTTTAGATCTATCATCAAATAACCATGCGGTTCACTAGTGGCATCTTTATAGGCTTCCTCTACAAATTTGGAATTATCAGAAAAAACTTGTCGTGCTAAATGGCGTATTTGAGTTCGGTCTCGAAGATTTTTAAAATAAATTATATAACTAAAATATAGTGAAATATCACGTTGACCTTTACCTTGATGAAATAAATTTTGAGTTATATAGAAAACGCTTAAATTTCTATGATGACTCCCTTTAGTAAAAATATCAACAACTCGTCCATCCGATTCTCGCATTAGGACATCTATTACCAGTCATTGAGGTTCATTACCATCAAATATATTTAAATCTGGAATTCCTTGAGTGTATATAACATTACTAATATTATACAGTGGCTGCATTTCATCGTAACACCAAAATATATGCTTAAAATCTATGTCACATATTTCTTTAGCGCAGTTTATAAAATTTGTAACAACATTAGATTTTCCACATCCACTCGGACCTGCTGCTATAGCCGTAAAAGGGTGCGAGAAATGAAACATCTTTTTAATACGTGTTAGCTTCATAAGGATTTTAAGTCAAATGTTATTTGTTCATATTGAACATTAGTTTTAAATAAAATACAAAAATAATGTAAAATTCATTTATTATATTTTGGATAAACAGGTGTAGAGTTAGTAAAACAAATAATTAGAGAACCCTCGTCTTGTTTTTTTTAAATAAAAAGCACTATAAATACAAAAAAAAATATAATAATAATTAAAATTAAATTAAAACACGTTTATTTCAAGCACAGAGAAAAGCCATGTAAATTGTTATACATAAAAAATTCAAAATTAAATTAAAATCAAGTCAAATTAGATGAAAATGAACATCACAGTTCAAATTACAATTAAATAATATTTTAACATAATACAAAATTCATTATACAACTCCTATACATTTCTAAAAAAATAATTAAATTCTTAATACTAGAAATTACATTCAAAAAGTTTTAATCGTAGTCGTAATGGAACTCATACATTAGTGTTTTTGATATATCTAAAATACAAAAACCTAAATAAATTGGTTTTTGATATAACATTTTTACCTTTTTTAATTGTATAGCAACTAATGACTCTGAAAAGATAGATAAAATATGAAATTCAGGTCTCGCTAGCAATGATTGAGCACCTTGAACATTTCCGCGATTCTCCCAATGAGTCACCAGCTTTACATTTACTCTTTTTTCAATATTTTCCATGGTTTTACCGAAAACAGAGTTATCCATTAATTTATAAAAATCTTTTTGAAAGTCGGAAACAGCCGATGCACGCAGGTTAGTATTTAAATCAATGTATTTTTTTAACCAATTGCTTTGTTTAAATTTTAAAATTGCACTTTTAGTAATTTTAATCCAGTTTGTAAACATTGTTTTAAATTTCGATAATGTATTATGTAATTATTTTTATTATTCAAATTTAGAACTTATTTTTTTTCTTTTGTGTTTCCGATACATATCTGATCAGGACAAAATGGAAAATCTGAATGTAAGTCATGTAAATGATTTGGATATTCTAAATCTACTTCCAATATATAACCATATTCCGAGTTATCAGGCACTTGAAAATTAGTGTTTATATCAACCCATTCAAACTCACTCGTCGGAAGGTATTGTGACATAGCCCAACCATATAGATTATTAGCATCAAGGTAAATTAAATAATAAGAAGGTAAGTCACTATTGTTAGCTTTTGCATAACGGTTACTACATTGAGAAACCCCACTTCTTATTCCTTTTTGGATAAAAGCAAGTTTATCAAAATCTGTTAAAAGTTCTAACTTTTGTTGAGTATGTTTTAACATGGAATCCCAACTCAATCCGGGTACACTATAATACTGTGCGGCATCAAGACCGTATGTTTCAAGACATAAATTTTAAAAAATTTCAAACACATCAGCTAATAATAATACATCTATTTTTAAATAAAGATTAGAATAATCTAACATATTTGTACAGTTATAATGATTCCAAACATCTTTTGCATGTGCATAGTCCTCATCAGATACATGCTCGTTATTCAAGGAACTAAAAAAATTTGTAATTTTTTTATAGGATGTCATAAACTCATTAGGATAAATGCCTTTAATTGTGAAACGGATGAAATCTTCGTTATTTGGATTTTTTTTACGAAGTTCATGAAATTGATTTGTATTAAGATTCTTTGCTAACTGAGAAAGACTACAAGACATGAATTTAAAAGAATCTACAAACCTTAATTTCATACTACAATTATTTATTTGAATGCACTTAGAAAATGATATGTATTTTTCTTTATTCTGTGGTATTATTTCTATTGCTCCGTCTACACTGTGCATGTACTATAAAATGACTATCATAATTACTTAAGTTATGTAGAAAAATTGGAACATATCGCGGGACTTTATAATTTGAAGAGCAAATCGAATGAGCTATTCCTCTATATAAACCTGTATGTGTGTCATAATCTATAACAGACTCATTATTTAAATCTTTTTCACAAATGTAACAGGTTTTACTTTCTGATATATTTCTCTCATTCTCGACCGATAAAGGCTGAGGGCTTATATGAAAACTGTTTTTCTTAGCAATTTGTTTTAAATCATCTACTAGAGACTGCATAAAAACCTTAGCACAATCCTTCCCAGTATAGGTCCTATAAGTAGACAGATTATTATCGTACGAACAATTAATATAATAACCGAAACTATATACTTCATGTTTTTGAATATTATTACTAAACGATTTGTTTGGATTATTATCACAACTATAAATTGGTGTTAAAAGTGCTTCAAAATCAGCATAAATGACGAATGGAATTTTCAATTTTCTATCAAATTTATCAAATGACAATATATTATTATTGAAAATCGAAAGTATTTTTTTAGTCTTTTGCTGGTTGTATAAAATCAGCATTTAAATTAAAATTTATTTTTATAACGGTTAATTGATTAATGCAATCACTTATTAACTGAAACAAAGTTTCTTTAATAGCTTGGAGAAATGAGTCAGGCGTCTCGAATTCTACCTGCGCTACAGTTTGTTTTGGGGTTATTCTATAGGTAAATATGCGTGCCCCAAATGCAGTTTCAATTAAATGAACATTTGAAAACTTTTCATGACAAATTATTACATTGTTTTTGTGGGAATTACTTTTTAAATGACTAGTAAAATATTTTTTGTGGATTAAAACTTTGCATTGGGTGTATTCAATCTTATCAATATTGGAACTTACATCTAAAAAAGTAGACGATGCAGCTGGTGATGATGTCGATGGTACTGCTTCTGGTGCACCCCTTGATGTAGACGCTTGTGGATCTGATGGATGAGGCCGTTTTTCGAGTGCATTTTCTTCACCTGGAGCAATTTTTCTTTTTCTACCAACTTGGCTGTAAACAATAAAAAAAACACAAGTTATTATAAAAAATAAAACAGAAATATATATTCAGAAATATGGAACATTATAAATTACTCACTTCAAAAACAATCACACGTTTATTTACTATTTTTACAAGAAGTGCAATATGCTACGACCGGTAAAAATCCATCAATTTGATCTCCCCCATTAATTAAATGTGTATTACATGGTGTATAATACGGTTTAAAGTCAGGATCCTCAATCATTGATTTAGAAAGCTGCCACTTATAAACCAAAATCTAATATAACGATGGAATCTACTTAAAATAATTGCTTTGTCGAGTAAAATTACTTCCTCACTAGTCAGCGACCACATTTTGTTGTACTAACAGTAACAATAATCTCAAACTAAAATACATACTTTTATATTACCCACCCCTCCAATGCTTAACGATATTTTTTTTCTAACTGTAAAAAAATGAAACAAGTCGAGACAAGACAGCTTGGAAACCAAAATACTTGCGATGTCTGTCCTTGATCGTTGCACTGGTGATTTATTTCTTCTTGTAGACATCTTTGTAGAGCAATTGATCATATTCATCGATGAATTTTCTTTCTTCCTGTATACAGAGTTCATACAGTTGTTGGTCGTAGTAACTGCTTTGTAAGTCTGAAACGTCCATGATGATGTTAGCTTGTATAAGGGTATCGTTTAAATATTACTTGTAGCCCAGGTACCCGTAAAGTGAGAAATCTATTGTTGCTTTTAAGCTTTTGCATTCTCAGGTAAAAGTACAAAAGTAAGTTGAAGAATGTTGAAGTTGTAAAAGAATAAAATTAATACCCCCGCTCATCTTTAGTTTCAATGAAGAACTTTTTACAATCACATTTCATCGCTGATTGTTTCGTGATATTATATATGGAATCCCGTGTACTTAGATAATGCTGGTCATCATGTGATTGTGTATAATATTTAACTTTTAAATCTGCGTATTTCCAATGCTCATACAAGGGTATATCCTTTATCTTTTTCATATTATGTATTTCAATTTTTAATAGGTGACTCGCAGACGTTGCGTCATCATTATTGGTAGAAATATAAGAGATTCCATTTTCATTCCCTTGACTGACACACGAAGATTTTGCTTGTGTTTTTCTTTTTTTATAATTTTCGAAAAATGCGTCTATACTTTTGATATTTCGCTTCGTTGTGCTTTTGAAATTTTTTGGAATAGTACAGTCTTTTGTTTCTTCTTGGCTCATATCCAAAGGAAAATAATAATTTTTTAAGGTATAATTTTCCGGGGATAAAGACTTAAACAAGTAAATAAAAAATGTAAAACAATAAGTTAATAAAAATCAAATTAATAAAATTGTATTTATGAAATTTCCTAATAGTGCTAACAATCTCTGTTGCTGGGTTAAAGAACAATAACAAACTTTACTATTTGATTAGATTGAATAATAAACTAACACACATTAATTGCAATGACACATAGGTAAGTGACAATACATGTATATTTGAATCCAGTACTTTACCTATTTCCGAGCGCACACTTTAAAAATTTATACCAACAAGTCGAAAAAAACATTAATAAATAATGACACTAATTAGTATGTAATACCGTTATCGAATATACAATAACACACATATGGTATAAAGAAAATTAAGTAATTAAACTCACCTCCATTTGACAGGATATGAACACAAAACACTGTAGGTATTACTTTGAAAATCACAAATAAGAGTGTAGAATGAATTTTACTGGACCTTCTTTTATACAAATCATAGCATACATGTCTGTACATGTCTTAATAACCAGGATGTGGCAGACACCTCACATCAAGGGTAAGAAATAAATCAACGTCTGAATTTTAAAGCTTAACTTCAAAATAAAGGACACCAAAAAATAAGTTATCTGGTATCACATGTAAGTACCTGTATTTGCTTGTCACAGAGCTTAAATTAATATGTTTAATTGAAAATATTTCTAAAGATGACGCCGCTTCGTAGTAAAACTAATAATAGATCAATGCCTTGAATATCAGGCATGTATTTCGAAATAACTGAATAGTGGTCTATTCAGTCTTAAAGGCAGTGTTTCGATTTTAAGAAATCGATAATTCGCGAGTGATTATTACCCTATACCCTGGCGTAATAAGCGTCCATGGGCTACGATAACCGCTGGTCATCAGGATAGGTTGTATAGGTATGATGAATGCTTGTGTGCTATCTTAGTGGTACAATCATTAATATAATAAAATATCATCATTATATAAGCCTACAAACGCCCACTCTTGGACATATGCCTCACCTAACTTTCTCCGCAAATTTGTTGCTTTCTGCCGCCTGTTGCAACATTTGCCCACAGCTTTACAAAATCATCCGACTATCAGCCGCGGGTTATTTACACTGCACTTCCTAGTATGTTTCCACCGCTAACGAACATTTTGTCCTAACGGCCATGAGTGTAATATATTTGAACATCTAATTATTTAAAAAATATCTTGTCTCCACTGACACGTAATAATTTATGAAATACAAATAATTGCGTTTTATGTATGTATGTGACTAATTTAATAACTAAAATATCTGCCCACAGAACACGTTGCTGATGCACTAAAGACCAAATGCGCAGAATGCACAGATAAACAGAAGGAAGTAACCCAGCACATTATTGGTCTCGCTGTAAACAAACACAAGGCGGCTTGGGAGAAACTCAAGGCTTTGTACGATCCCAACAACGAATACGTCACCAAATACCAGGACGAACTTAACAAGGCCGTTGCTGCAGGAAACTTTGATGCGTACCCAGAATGTGACTTTGTAACTGAAAGACCCATAGCATAACTTATTTTATATTAATAAATATTTTTTTATTATTTGGTGTTTTAACTTATATTAGGAGAAAGATATAAACCTTGTTTATTTAAAAAAAAAACAAATTGATAATATGGTGCCTTTTGGTTCTATTGACAAATATCAGCCATATCAAAAATTAAAGCTATCATGCATTAGTTTGTGAAAAATCGGGGTTTATTTTATTTGATATTCATACATAAATTTGTGTAAATGGGTGTACAAATAGTGTCAATTTCAATACTAAATCTAAACGTAAACCTTTCTTTTGCTTCGAAAATTTTTGAATTTGGAAGCCAATAACATTTTAACTTTAAAACCTCAAATGCATTTTAAAAGCCCTATCTAACAATACCCCACACTATAAGGTCCACAAAACATTTTTTTCTTTCCTCGGTTCAATGTAGTTAACCCTAAGAAAATATGTTCTCAATCTGTATGGCGGTTGACAAAAGACACCTTTGTGTAAAATTTCATTAGAATCTATGCAAAGACGACAGAACTATAAGGTCATGACATAAGGGCGGAAACTTCCTCCCGCGAAAGCTAGGGTTGTGGAATGAGCTCCCTGCCAAAAGTTTTCCCTAAAGACTACAGTATGGGGTTCTTCAAGAAAGAAATTATTACATTTTTGAAGGGTCGGCATCGCGCGAGTAATACCCCTGGTTGCCAGCGTCTAAAGGCTACGGTGACCGCTTACTATCAGATGGACCGTAAGCTTGTTTGTCAACTTAGTCGTATAAAAAAAATTACGAATTTATTAGGGTTCCGTTTTTGCCAGCTGGCTACGGAACCCTAAAAACGTACCACTACAGAAATGTGAAACTAGTTATAAGTAATTTCTACAACGTTTCTTATTGCTTTTTGAATATTACTGTGAGTGGTAGATAGCAAGTGGTAGTGGCCACTTTTAGCATAAACGCAGAGGTAATTAAAAATGTTCAGTGGCGGTGCTAATAAGCAACAAGAAAACCTCAACATGAACTATAATTAATAATTAAATTTTTTAAATAGCAAAATGAAGACTTTCTTTTCTTTCTCTTTGACAATTTTCAAAGTAAAAGAAAGGTAAAGCTAGTTTACGTTTAGATTTAGTATTGAAATTGACACTATTTATACACCTATTTACACAAATTTATGTATAAAGTCAAATAAACTAAATAGTAAGGGTCTTATTGACATGAACCCTGCAGATTTGCCACCTTAGTGGTATAAAATAAAAAAAAAAAAAGATTGCGACCAAAGTATGAAACTTGGTACAGGCGTAGTCTAGATCGAAATAAACAGATTAAGCCCAGTCCCATCAGTTTTCCTCCTAAATGTGGTCAGGGGGGACGTTCGAAGTAATATTACGTCTGTTCGCAAACAAAAATTCTAACGCGTCGTGATTTAACCAGAGGCCGTCAAAGGATGAAAAATTCAGATTTGAAAATTTCGTAATACCTTTCCATACAAAAAAATGCTTTTTTTTAGGAAAACTGAAAGTTAAAAGTATTATTTTTCGGTTTTGTTACGTATAACTTTAAATTTGTAAGTTATTATAAAAATAAAAAATACTAGGGCATAACGTAACTATTCTTGTTAATAAAAATATATATTTTTTTATATACTTAATACATAAATTGTGCTTAAAAAATCCGAAACCAAAGACGCTATCCACTGGAAAGAAAATCGAGTGGCAAAATACAAATTCCAACTATGGTTAATTTTATATTAAGAGTTTTACATTATTTAAATTTAGTTAATTAATATAATACTTAAACATCGTTAATATATTTATGAATTATAGTATTATAGAAGTTGGAATGACTTAATTGTGGTACTAAAAAATGTGTCTTTTGACAATATTTCTTTACTCGCTAGAGTTTTCCATTGCATACAAATACATTGCATCTATGGTATAGTTGATAGTGTTTGTTTCTCTTTCTATAATTTTTTTATGAAAATTTATAGCTACATATTTATATGTATTTCTATGTTTTTTTCCTTGTGAGGTTCTCGTCCCATATTGTATCTATTAGAATATTAAATTTCGTCTAATTTGTATGCGCCTTGGCCCTATGAATCACTATCGTTTTAAATATTTAAGGTTTACTGGAATTGGAATACATCACCTTTATGGATAAGTCCGCCTTTGTATAAAAGTTGTAGTTTAGTTTATTAATGTTAACTTCTGTATTTTTAATTTTATACAATAAAGTGTATACAAACAAACAAACAAGTACATACCTAAGCGTTCGCGAGAGGAACTTCCTCTAAAACCGCACTGCACGTGACCATTTAGGTTTTAAGGTGTGAGGATAGATAAAGAAGGCGACCCATCATATTCAAGCGGTAGAACACACGCAGGGAAGCAAACTCTTTCAGGGTTTGATACGGCTTGTGAGTACGGGATCGTTGACGATTATTTCAGTCCATCGTTGAACCGAATAAAAAAGGGTAGGCTGGTATCGAACCGAGGTTTCCTATCCCCAGTTAAACTTAAACAGAGTGGTCTCGATTTTAGACACAAGTTCTTCGTGGTTTTCCTCCAAAATAGAATGTTTGCACGGCCCGTATGGTAACCTGCTCTATTACTGTCATCTGCATAGTAATGTATGTTTTCGATGGACAACATGTCATTGACGAGCAGTAGAAACAACGTAGGAGACAGCACAGAGTCTTGTGGGATACCCACATTAATTTCCATGCTCTCAGAACAACTACCGTCAACTACAGCTCGTGTGCGTCTGCCGACAAACAGCTAACCACCCATTTGCATATGCACCCGGTGCCAGACACGATCGAACGCCTTCACTATGCCTAGGCTACATGCCAACGCCCCCCCCCCCCAGACTCACAATGGCTTCTGTCACACATATCGGTGTTTGAGATACAACGGAATTGAGCGACTGTGGCGAAAGCCACGTGTTTTTCTTGGTTTCATTGATCTGTGTTGATCACATGCTCCATCACCTTGGAAAGGAGAGTGTAATAACGATTGGCCTGTAATTCGATGAATCTAATCCAACGCCCTTTTTGGGCATGTATGCACCATAATAATATACATATGTTGCGAGGCTGTTGTGTGGGAACTAGGCCAATTTCGGACCAATGTGATGTCTATGAATTTGTTTATGCATATAAAGGGTGAAAGGAACATCGTGACGAAAACTGAAACCATAGGTTTAGTACATGTTTCTGAAACTTATAGCGTTGGAATTTTACGTTGGTCTTTTCATGACTTTTATGTATTTTTGCTTTTTTTTACTGATAATGACTATAACCGTGTATCACAACCCCATTTTAACTAAAAAGTAATAAAAAACAATAAGTTAATTATTTTTACCTGCAATGTAAATCAAATTTAAAATTAGCTGTTAGGTACGTTTAAAATAAATTCTTGAGTACCTACGCAACAGCAAACAATAGGCACAAGCTCACACCACGGTAAAGATAAAGCAGTAGGCATCGATGTGCGGCTATACCTACATTCTGTGTCCGCGCGCACGTCAGTAACATGCGCTTGCAATACATTGCGCGCTTTCACACTATACAAAAATGACAAAAACTATAATTTACCAATTCCGAGATAATCTTTTTTATAATTTTTTTATAAACTGAAAATGCAACTTTTGCCAAAGTTGTTGTCACGGTGTAAATGTATATGTATATGTGCGTGTTTGGTATGGTACTGCTTCTGGTGCACCCCTTGATGTAGACGCTTGTGGATCTGATGTATGAGCCGTTTTTCGAGTGCATTTTCTTCACCTGGAGCAATTTTTCTTTTTCCACCAACTTGGCTGTAAACAATAAAAAAAACACAAGTTATTATAAAAAATAATACAGAAATATATATTTAGAAATTAAGAACATTATAAATTACTCACTTCAAAAACAATCACACGTTTATTTACTATTTTTACAAGAAGTGCAATATGCTACGACCGGTAAAAATCCATCAATTTGATCTCCCCCTTTAATTAAATGTGTATTACATGGTGTATAATACGGTTTAAAGTCAGGATCCTCAATCATTGATTTAGAAAGCTGCCACTTATAAACCAAAATCTAATATAACGATGGAATCTACTTAAAATAATTGCTTTGTCGAGTAAAATTACTTCCCCACTAGTAAGCGACCACATTTTGTTGTACTAACAGTAACAATAATCTCAAACTAAAATACATACTTTTATATTACCCACCCCTCCAATGCTAAACGATATTTTTTTTCTAACTGTAAAAAAATAAAACAAGTCGAGACAAGACAGCTTGGAAACCAAAATACTTACCATGACTGTCCTTGATTGTTGCACTGGTGATTTTTTTCTTCTTGTAGACATATTTTGTAGAGCAATTGATCATATTCATCGATGAATTTTCTTTCTTCTTGTATACAGAGTTCATACAGTTGTTGGTCGTAGTAACTTCTTTGTAAGTCTGAAACGTCCATGATGATGTTAGCTTGTATAAGAGTATCGTTTAAATATTACTTGTAGCCCAGGTACCCGTAAAGTGAGAAATCTATTGTTGCTTTTAAGCTTTTGCATTCTCAGGTAAAAGTACAAAAGTAAGTTGAAGAATGTTGAAGTTGTAAAAGAATAAAATTAATACCCCCGCTCATCTTTAGTTTCAATGAAGAACTTTTTACAATCACATTTCATCGCTGATTGTTTCGTGATATTATATATGGAATCCCGTGTACTTAGATAATGCTGGTCATCATGTGATTGTGTATAATATTTAACTTTTAAATCTGCGTATTTCCAATGCTCATACAAGGGTATATCCTTTATCTTTTTCATATTATGTATTTCAATTTTTAATAGGTGACTCGCAGACGTTGCGTCATCATTATTGGTAGAAATATAAGAGATTCCATTTTCATTCCCTTGACTGACACACGAAGATTTTGCTTGTGTTTTTCTTTTTTTATAATTTTCGAAAAATGCGTCTATACTTTTGATATTTCGCTTCGTTGTGCTTTTGAAATTTTTTGGAATAGTACAGTCTTTTGTTTCTTCTTGGCTCATATCCAAAGGAAAATAATAATTTTTTAAGGTATAATTTTCCGGGGATAAAGACTTAAACAAGTAAATAAAAAATGTAAAACAATAAGTTAATAAAAATCAAATTAATAAAATTGTATTTATGAAATTTCCTAATAGTGCTAACAATCTCTGTTGCTGGGTTAAAGAACAATAACAAACTTTACTATTTGATTAGATTGAATAATAAACTAACACACATTAATTGCAATGACATATAGGTAAGTGACAATACATGTATATTTGAATCCAGTACTTTACCTATTTCCGAGCGCACACTTTAAAAATTTATACCAACAAGTCGAAAACAACATTAATAAATAATGACACTAATTAGCATGTAATACCGTTATCGAATAATAATACAATAACACACATATGGTATAAAGAAAATTAAGTAATTAAACTCACCTCCATTTGACAGGATATGAACACAAAACACTGTACAATCACAAATAAGAGTGTAGAATGAATTTTACTGGACCTTCTTTTATACAAATCATAGCATACATGTCTGTACATGTCTTAATAACCAGGATGTGGCAGACACCTCACATCAAGGGTAAGAAATAAATCAACGTCTGAATTTTAAAGCTTAACTTCAAAATAAAGACAACCAAAAATAAGTTATCTATTGTTATCACATGTAAGTACCTGTATTTGCTTGTCACAGAACTTAAATTAATATGTTTAATTGAAAATATTTCTAAAGATGACGCCTCTTCGTAGTGAAACATGTATCAACCTGTTACCAGGGACCTCCCACGACATTTAAGAAATAAATCAACGTCTTAATTTTGAAGCTTAAGTTCAATGAAAGGAAACCGAACAATATGTTATCTATTGTTATTACAATCCATTATTACCGGAATCGTTGCTATGAGACCGCGAATTAAAATAATGTGACCGCGAATAAAGTCGATCCACACGCGAATTAAAATAATTAGACCGCGAATAAAGTCGATCCACACGCGAATTAAAATAATACGACCGCAAATAAAGTCGATCCACAATTCCACACGCGAATAAAAATAATTAGACCGCGAATAAAGTTGATTCACATATGATCCGCGAGTGCGAAGAAGAGTGAGAAGCTTTTTCGGGTCCCCCCAATAACCCCCTTTAGAGGCCACTCAAAGCTGAGCCAGTTCCCGTACCACCTGGTATAAACAAAATTACTCTAAATACTCTTAGTTTTATAAACAATTTGAGTTAAAGCTTTAAAAAATAGAGTGTCAGTTTTTTTTTACTGTTTTTTAAATTAAATTATTTTAAAATATTTCTAATTAATTAATTACGGTTTTAACTATCCCACTAATATTATAAATGTGACAGTTTATTTGTCTATTCGGATGGATATTTGTTACTCAATCACGCTTCAACCACTGGACGGTTCGGGATGAAACTTGGCATACATATACGTTTGGTTCTGGAATAGCACATAGGTAACTGTTTATCTCGAAAAATTCAAAAGTTCCCGCGGCAAACTTAACTTATTGATAAAAAATTAAATAAAAGAGTCCCACGCCGATAACCGAATTTAGGGCGGGCTAATTAAGGAATAAATCACAGCATTAATACTGTGATTAAATAAAAGAGTCCCACGCCGATAACCTTTAGGGCGGTTTCATTTAAAAATTTAGGGCGGGCGGAGCCGCTGGCAAAGTCTAGTAACATATATTTTTTTCACGTTAAAAAGTGTACTCGGGACAGTAACAAAATTAATCAAATTCTTGCAAACTTAACTCGTTTGGGTATACCATCGCTTTAGTATTGGGCGTAGATACAAACTCACAAAATCAATAGTTTTTGGGTAATTACAAATTAATTATAACAAAGTTTTTAAGAATCCTATTAAGTACAAAACCCCACGTGCATGAGTCCAACACGCATTTGACCCATTACCTGTTAGTTAGGTACCAATAACAGAAATATGTTACAACACTAGTTTTATTCAAAGATTTGATTTCCCAAAACATTACAAAATTTAACAAATAAATTTATAAAAAACGTAAGAAATCCTATTCTCCAACAGGTCTTTCAGTTCCCAGATCACATTCCTTGTACTGAGAATACCCCCCTGCAGCGGCAACTTCATTGTATTCCTTCTGATACTTATTGAAGTACTCGTTGTTTGGGTCCCACTTGGCGCGGAGTTTCTCCCAAGCCACCTTCTGGGTGTGTATCAGGATTCCAATTACTTTCTTGACGGCCTCTTTCTGCTTTTCGGTGCACTCACTGCATTTGTGTTGAAGCGCATCTTCAATGTGCTCTGAAAATAAATAAATAAAGAAAGTCCGATTAGGTTTATTTCAATTGGAACAGTGGTTAGCTGCTTTAGTCGCCAGATTGAAAATTCATTATCGGAGTTGTTAAAAATTGTAAATTGTAAGTGACAAAATGGAACCAATTGATTTATTAACTAGATTTTGGAAGTGGCTCCGCCTGCCCTTAATTAGGTTTTCGGCGTGGAACTCCTTATTTACACTAATAAAGTTTGTTATAGCTAAAGCTATGGTTCGTTTAACCTCAGTTACAGTTCAAAAAATAAAAATTATAAACTTTTTGACAAAAGAAAACAACCGGCTTTAAAAAGGTGTCATGAAAGTGAAGTGTGTTTATAAACTTTAGGTACAAAGACACCTAAGTACTTCAAACTGTAATTCAGATCTGATTTCATCGGTAAAAAGAAACGGTTTTCGGTCTTAATAGTCTCTAAATGAAATATGGTAAAATTTAAAGAGGTCCTTGGTTTACTACAAAACTCTAAAAACATAAGAAAGTATACTATATGACATGTCCAATATCTGTCGTTTAAGAAAAGATACCTATTTAACAAGTAGGTACCTACTTTGCTTGCATAGTTTAAGTTTGGAACGCCACTAGAAAAAAAATATTTTAAGCATCAGAGTTTAAGACAAAGATGACTAAACCTTACTCTTTAGTTCCAATCCTTCTTTCGTGCACTTCTTCTCTTCCCCAAGGCAGCACTTGATATAAGGCACGAACAGACGGCAGTTGCTGCAGATATCTTCCAGTTTGACGTCGTCATATTTGTCAGTATATGTGGCAGAGGCCACGGTGAAGACGGCCAGGCAAACCACGATGAAGGTCTTCATTTTTCTAAATTTTACACACAAAAGGCCTTAATAAGATATTGCACCTAAGAATATAAAATTACAATACTAAAGGTATTAATATATTACCTTGAATGACAGAATAAGCTATAGAGTGATACGTACTGGAGGGTTGAAAAAAGGTGTCCACCACACCTTTAATACTCGATAGGTATGTTTTTATACCTCTTAGGTGGTAAAAGAACACACGGCCCGCCTGATATGAGCAGGCACCATAGCTCATGGGCGCATGTAGGTATTATAAAGCCATCACTCGCATGTTACTAATCTTTTAAAAGTCTTATCACCCCCCTTCTCGAACCTAGAGCAAAACCTCGACATGTTTGCTTTGTTTTGGTTTAGTTTGTTCTTTGATGTGGTTAGGCATGTTGAAAGATGAATGGAAGGATGTATGAAACTAATTTATGAGGCTTAAGTAAATGGTAGGGTCGACAGCATCGATCTTGTCAAACGTGACTTTTTTGCTCGATATTGCTCACTGAATTTGGACAGCAAAACTATCCTTTTCGTGCTGGTGAGGTAAAAAGGTTTTTTCAAATAGGACCGGGAATTCACAAAATTACCAGCTTTAAATGTTAACATTAACTTACTTTGGCCGTGACTCTCTCGCGAAACACACTTACGGAATTTTGGAAACATAGTAGTTATATAAAAAATCATATCAAAAATTATTTTAATAATTGAATGCAAGAAATATTACCTGTTTTTAATAGTCCGATGTTGAGCTGCAAGTGATGCAGCGTTCAAGCAATATCGCATTTATATAGGTATATTTGCATACAACAAAACAAAATATGCAACAAAAAAGAAGATTTATTGAATATAAGTGTTGCAGTTTTATTTTAATTTAAAAGTAGCTTCTGCCCGCGACTTCGTTAGCATGGATTTTTAGGTAAAGCCAGTTTTATCAAGTCTCTAGTCACAGAACTATCGGAATTCTCATACAATTTATTATCCCCTATTTTTCACTCTAGAGGATAATTTTCCAAAAACGGTGAAACACTTGCGTGGACTTTTGCAAATAAAGGGATTTCAACTGAGTATGACTTAATCGGAATAAAAAGTACGATACTTTCCTATGGCTTTAACAATCCTTATGCCAAAAATCAAGGAAAAACACACAAACAAACATACTTTCACATATTTTTTATTATTAAAGATTTAGGATATCTATTAACCGGTATCCCACTAAAACGGAGATGAGAGATGTGTCATTTTTGTTTGGGATCCAGACATAGAACACATATCTTTCTGATCTTAGACAACGAGGTATAAGGTAATTCTTATTTATTTTTACTATTTATAAGTACCTACCTACTTTAATATTTCAGAATAATAAAATTACTATTCTAGAAAAAGTATTATAATATGTAGCTGTTAAATAAAACCGGTCAAGAGCGTTGCAGGCTTTGTTTAGTGTAGGGTTCCTTCAATAGCTGACTGCTGTCGTAATTTAAGAGCGCAAAAGAACTTGAATTTGGTCAGTTGTATCTCGTAAAGTATTTCCGTGCAATGTGTTATTTTTAAAGTAATATCAGTAACTGTATTGGTATTCTAGATTTTTAAGATTCTTAAGATAACTCATTCAGGGTTATATTTTTACCGATGCGAACATAACCGAAAAAGTCCACTTTGGAGCCGAATATTTCAAATCTGGGGTTCTCTTCAAAGTTTTAAATAACTGTTCTTATTCAATGTATTATTGAATAAGCACAACCTACTCGATAGAGTAATAAAAAAATAGGATTTATATTCAATTTCTTTTTTAAATTGTCAATAGGTACTTTACAGTCTATACATAGGTACATGTAATAAAACAGTAAAAATGCTTATCATTCAGGCATTTCAAATATTCATATCAGAAAGAGTACTAGAATTTAGATAAATCTTATAATGTTTGTCTGTTCGTTTGTGCGCGCATCATGTCGAAACGGCTAAATTGTTTCAAATGAGGTTCTAATATATTGAATACGCTTACTCTAACCTAACAATTTGTCTTTGTTGATTGGAAATTGGTTACTTAAATTAAAAGATATGAAAGTTAAAAGTGTTCATGTTTGTAACGTGATATAATTGCCGTTTGTGATTAGAGTTTAAAGATTTTTACATAAATCGAGGGGTTCACCTTCTTATTGGACCCGTTTAAATTTGGTATGGATGGAACTAGGGAAATTTTTTATTCTATCACTTATTAAGAAGACATATGATGGAATAAAATATAAGTTTATTTACACTGTGTGCCATAACTGTTCTACGTAGGAGCCTCTCCCACGGCGAATGAGTTAAACAAATAATCTACAATAGAATTATAGTTCCGTTATTTACGATGTTTAAACTTATATAGTACGATAGCTAGCAGAGCAAGGAAAAATACATTATTTGGTTTTACTATCAAAAAAAAAAACTATATTTTTAAATTGTTTGTTCATTATACCTAAATCACGTATCAATATTAAGTGGCTATGACAGACGGAAGAACGGACGGACATGGTGAAACCATATAAAGATAACTACCTTGTTCGACTATGGAACCCTAAAAACCCTAAAAGTAATGTACAAGAAATATTTTTATTATTTCGGAAATACCTATACCTTATAGTAAAATTATAAGTAGGTATGAATACTATGAATATTTTAATGATTACTCAGTTATGGTATTTTAAAGGTGTGCATGTACCTACTAGTCTGACCGGTACGGGACGGTTATCGAAAACTTTCAAACGTTACAGACTCGTGGATTTTGAGTCACAAAATTAATTAATTATTCGTCTACAGTAATAATCTGAAGTGAGGTGATGAACCTATAAACATCGACATTTTAATATAATAAAATGATCATATATAATATTAAATTTAAAATTATTTAGATTACAAGCTTTCATGTACTTAAAAAGTATAAAGCAAGAAAGGATTAGTAGAATAGGTATATTTATTTATTTGTAGCATTATTATTTTTATGTATTGTTAACGTGGCAACATTATTAAGACTGGCCACAGTCGGAACTAAACTATTCATTTTAATTTCGAATATTAAAAATCGGCCAAGTGCGAGTCGAACTCGCGCAGGAAGGGTTCCGTACCATTCCATTATCTATAAAAACGGCAAAAAAATCACGTTTGTTGTATGGGAGCCCCCCTTAAATATTTGTTTTATTTTAATTTAATTATTTATTTTTAAAGTGACTTAATAACTAAATATTCTGTGAATATTTTAAGCGTCTACCTGTTGCCGTTATCAATATCAAGCATAATCGAGCAAAAAAGTCACGTTTGTTGTATGGGAGCCCCCTTAAATATTTATTTTATTCTATTTTTTAGTATTTGTTGTTATAGCGGCAACAGAAATACATCTGTAAAAATTTCAGCAGTCTTACTATCACGGTTCATGAGATACAGCCTGGTGACAGATGGACGGACGCGCAGCGAAGTCTTTTTCGTAATAGGGTACCCTTTGGGTACGAAACCCTACAAAGGGATAAAAGTAGGCTTTTTATCGAACAACATTAAAATTATTAATTATGTTTTCACGTTTCAGGCTTTAATATGTATCATTTTGAACGCGATCGTCTAATTTTAATCAGATCTACTGAGCTGAAAATTGTTGTACGTATTATGGCATCCTAAACCAATATCTGAATATAGTTACCATTTTTCTGTAGTAAATTTTTTAAAAGTACGGTTACTGCATATCACGAATATCTTATCACATATCGGACCAATTTTGATATAACATAAAATACGTTCAGTCTTTTTAAAAAATATGAAAAATTATGAAGGAGTGTATAGATCTGTTGACTTTAAATACATTTAAATACTAGCTTTTGCTAGCTGCTCCGCCCGCCCTAAAGTTAGTTGTTGGCGTGGAACACCTTAATTAACTGCTTAATTATACTAATGAAGTTTGCTATAGCAGTAGCTATAGTTCGTTTATGTTCGGTTATATAGTTATTCCCGCGGTATCAATTCAGGGTATCAGCTACCTCCATATCAAATTTCTTAAAAATTGGCCCAGCCGTTTGAGTGTGAAGAAGTAAAAAACATACAAACTCACAAACTTTCGCCTTTATAATATTAGTGTGATTCTTCATAGAACTATGGCAATAATAATTTTGATCTTGTTTAATACAATACTTCACAGAATAGGCTCGTTATTACCGCCCGTAAGTTCTATAAACGCTCGCTTTGCTTTGAGAAAAGTATAATTTACAAAGAAAAAGCCAGTAACAGTAATTATTAAGGTCTTAACACACGCTTTACCTGCACATAATGACACTGTTTACGGGTAAATGTGATGAAAAATCTTTTATCAATAATTACTAAAAACTATCTGAAATCATCAATTATTTGATCAAAATAATATTTTGAAAATAACGAAACTGCAGCCCTCTTAGGTTTAGTTATTTATAATGTTAGTACGAGTAGGTCACACGAGATTACTTGTGTACCGGGACTTTCAGTAATTCAACCGGGACGACCGAGACTTTAGATCTTAACTAGTGACATGTCCCGGTGTACTGGAACGTATAGAAACCCTATACGTGCACGTGGTGGTATTAGAAAGTTTTATAATATAAAAGAAACGGTCGAGTGCGATTTGGACTCTTGCTAAACGTTTATTTTCTACCCAAAAACTGTTGATTTTGTAAGAAGATTCCCATGTTATTTTAAGGCCATAAACTTCTAATAGGTCTTCGTGTAATCCAAAGTATATCGGAGATAAGGGGGAAAATAGTAAACTGTTTACTTAAATAACTTTAAAACTATTTATATTAAATTAAATATACATAGGGCACACTGAAAGTTCTGCGCTCCTCGCCGCTCATAAATGTTTGAATTTTAAATGTTATGTTTTTTTAAACATAAGAAACACAATCATTGATTTAAAAAAATGGCGGGAAATTGCGTGTCAATTGTTTTTTATCACAAGTTAAAGTTTGTCGTCCGTAGCAAAAATAGAATGAACGCGTAAACAGATTTAAGGGCGATGATTTTGTATGATTTTAAAAGTTCACGCGATTTTTAAATTTTCCCAAAAATTAAAGATTTGATGAGATGTATGATATTTACAAGGCCGTTATAGCTTCCAACTAGCACGTGAAAAATATGCTCTTAGACCAATGGTCGTCATGTTTTCAAAAATGGTTTGACCGAATAAAAAAGTGTTTAAGATATAATGGATAATACTTCGAAAGGCAGTAAATATATTACTTTACATGAAAATTGTTTCATTAATGAGTTACGGAAAACTTTCAGTGTACCCCACATATATGTATATTTTTGAGATCCTTACAACAAGCTCATTCATTTGATATTTCACACGGTACAGTTTGCAAACGCTTGTTTTTGTAAGTTTGTACCTTAGTAGGTGTGTCCCTGGTGGCTATGACAAAAATATCCTCATTATTTCGTGAGGCATTTAGGGGGGAGAAGAGGTCGAGCTAAATCTCACTCAATCTCACGTGGGGGAGAGGGGGGAAGTTTTTTCTTGCAAGAAACAGTGTAAAATTGCAAGAAAACTTTACATTAAATGCTTTGCAGCGCTCAGAATTCTATTTCTATCATAAATCTCCTTTTAGAATAAAAAAAATACTTAAATATCTCATTTATCAAATGAAGCATAATACAATGTACAAGAGTTTTATGACGAATAATAATTTTAAGACCCTTATTTTTTGTTTTTATGTAATTACCGTACCGCACCGCTACCCATCAAAAGGGTATTTATTCATTCTCACACTTTAAAACGGAAATGGTCGCCTACAGTGCGGTTTCAGAGAAACTTCCTATCGCGAACGCTTAGGTTGTAGAATGAGCTCCCTGCCAAGTTTTTCTCTGAGGACTACAGTATGGGGTTCTTCAAGAAAGAAGTTATTAGATTTTTGAAGGGTCGTTAACGCGCGACTGATGCCCCTGGTATTGTGGACCGCTTACCATCGGGCGGACAGTAGAGTTGTTTGCCACCTTAGTGGTATAAAAAATAAATAAAGCATAATTACACGTGTACACGAGTTCTATGACAACAAATAATTTTTAAACCATTATTCTTATGGTTTCGTACCCAGAGAGTGCCAACGGAGCCCTATTACTAAAACTACGCAGTCTGTCTGTCTGTTCGACCATTAAAATGCTCTATCCTTCAGACAGAAATAGGTAAAAGCCTGAATCATTCACAGAATATGTATTATATTATAATGAAGGATTATCCGACGCTTAGCGGCACACTTTTTTTTTGTTTGTGTTAGTAAATTACGTAAATAGTGATTGGTACTGAACCCTTGGTGCGCGAGTACAACTCGCACTTGGCCGGTTTTTTTGTTTTATGTAATTAGTTAAGTATGCAATCTCTACAATAAAAGCAAATAGGTTATGTATGCATGACATTATCTTTGTTTGAATTTTATATTTTTGTTGATATCTGGTTTAAAATATTAATATTCATTTGGATACCATTCATTGTTATTGGTTGATTCAAAAATTATGTACTTATTATAAGGTATATTATATGTTATATCTTTACTAACCTGTGTTTTATGCATATAAGGAATTTGATTGATTGATTTGAATTCAATTCAAATTGATTTAATTTGAATGATTGGTCCGTTTTTTTATTAAATAAGTTATACGTCTCGGGGATGATACGATATAAATTTAGAAAGAACTAAAATTAGGTTAGGAAATGGTCTGGCCTGCCCAAAATTTTGTTACCAGCGTGGGATTCTTAGGGCAAGTTCTTGGTTATACTAAAGAAGTTGTTAGAGCAAGCTATAGCTGCAGCTATAGTTCGTTGAATTGGAATTTGGTTATAGTTACTTCCGCAGGAACTTTTGAATTTTCTGGGATAAAAAGTAGCCTAAGTCCTTCTCCGTGTCTCCCACTATCTCTGTGCAAAATTTTAACTCAATTGGATGCTCCGTGGTGGCGGGATTGAATAACAAACGTTATAATTATTACCGTGGGAAGTTTTGCATTTTCGGGATAAAGTATGTGCTATTCTATTATCTATCTCTGTGCCAAATTCCATCAAGATCTGTTTAACCGTTCTAGCGTGATTGACATACATCCATCCATACAAAACTTTGCATTTAAAATATTTGTATAGATTTTTATAGTTGCACTTAAACTTAAAGTTGCATCATTTTTTTTAATTATTATTAGTTTTTAATATTTGCTATTAGAATAAAAATCTAGTAGTGTAACTAAAAAATATACTTTTATTAAAATTATTTATTATATTTTTTAATAATTGCCATTAAATCCTTTTTATTAGTAATTGCCTCAGCCGCGCCCCACTACAGGAGTACAAGCCTCTCCTTGAATATGGAGGCTTAGGCCATAGTTCACCGCTTTTATTGCATTTATTTATTGATTTTAGCCATTGACCATAATATACACGTTATTTAAAATAAACGAGGCTTAGGTCTTTTTCCTAATTTAAGTAACAACACCAATTTTAAAAAAAATGGGTTGCACTCCAGGAGTGCCGGTTTGTGTAAATGTACTTGTAACTTGAATATTAACTATTTATTTTTTCCTATACTAGCTATTTACTTCCCATCACTTCGTATACATATTTATTTATTACAAATAAAAATATTTGTTCATTTACTTTTATGACGTAGTATATTTGACATCTCAATCTATCATAGAATTAAAATCCCATATCCGACCTCTCTGTAATACTCATAATCTCCATTTACTAAAAATAAAAACAAACCTAATGTAAATCCTGACGCGAGTTTAACATTTTTTACCCATCACAATAAAAGTGCACAACCCCACTAAAGAAGTTTTCACTTTTAAAAAATGTATTTATCAATAATAAATAAATTATGCTATTTCAGTTTCTTGGTCACGTTCTGGGCACGCATCAAAGTTTCCTGCAGCAACGGCCTTGTTAAGTTCGTCCTGGTACTTGGTGACGTATTCGTTGTTGGGATCGTACAAAGCCTTGAGTTTCTCCCAAGCCGCCTTGTGTTTGTTTACACAACGAGACCAATAATGTTCTGAGTTACTTTCTTCTGTTTGTCTGTGCAGTCTGCGCATTTGGTTTTTAGCGCCTTAACAATGTGATCTGTGGGTAAATATTTCAGTGTTATTAAATTAGTCATATACATAGATAAAACGCAATCATTTGTATTTCATAGATTATTACAAGTCAGTGAAGACTATTCCTTTTTTTATAAAGAAGATATTAAAATAGATTACACTCATGGCCGTTAGGGGAAAAGGTTCTCGAGGTTCTAAGCAGTTATTGCTACAGGCGGCACAAAGCCCCAAAGTTGTGGAGAAATTGATTGATTGATTGAAATTGAAATTGAAATTGAGCAGGAAAAGGCGTATGTAGGCTTATATAATGATGATATTTTACATGCGTATCATACCTATACAACCTTTCCTGGTGATAAGCGGTTACCGTAGCCCATGGACGTTTGTATCACCAAGCGAGAGTAAAAGAAAAATAAATACTCGCGTATTGCCGTTTCCTTTAAAATCTAATTACTCTCTTTTTGACTCGACCCCACCCCTTGACTCGACCCCAACAGAAAGCTCGATTTACGACTCGGATAGGTAAGCAAGTAACATTACTGTTTATTCCTTTAAATTAATTAAGATCTTCTAAAAATATATAAACAGGTAAAGAATAAGAATAAATGCTATAAATTATTATTTTTTAATTCTAGCCAGTTTCTCCAAGCGAAACAGTGGAAAAAAACACAACAGATTTAGACAATTAATTGACAAATGAATGATCGGTAGGTAGTTTTTTTTTCTTAGACCACATATAAATCTAAGCCGTAATAACTACATATATAAGACAGGTGCGTTTCAATGTAGGCATCAGTTGCGACGCTCTCACCGTTCGAGAACTACAGGTCAGTGTTTTTATTTTCTAGTAAATTTATTAGCCTTATCTACGTTAACTTTGAATTATGTGAAAAAGCTGACCATTTCTTTGATACCAAAATAAATAAACAAATAAATACTATGGTACCTTTTGGTTCTTCTGACAAATGAACAGCCGTATTTAAATTAAAAATTATCATGCATTTGTTTGTAAACCATTAGGGTTTATTTTATTTATACATAAATTGTGTATCAATAATTTTGATTTAATACTAAATTAAAACGTAAACTGGCTTTATGCTTTAGAAAATTTACAACTTTGGAAGCCAAAATGTCATAAAATATGCATAAGTTTTTAAATTTTCTACCTACGATAAAACCTCAAATGCATTTAAAAAGGCCTATCCAACGTGACCCCAAAAATATTGTTTCATACCTCGTTTTAATGTAGGTATGAAAAACCTCTAAAAAAAATTGTCCTTATTTTTTATTCCGTTTTTGCAATTTGGTTACGGAACCCCTAAAAAAGTACTAGGTACTACAGAAATGTGAAACTTGCTATAAGTAATTTTTACAACGTTTCCTATTGCTTTTTGAATATTTCTGTCAGGGTAGATAACACTTCAGTTAAAATTTAATTAAAAGTGGCCACTGGCCATTTTTATTTAAAGTAAACAACAAAGAAACTTCGATATGAACTTTAATTTGACATTTTTTTTAAATAGCAAAATGAAGACTTTCTTTCTGGTTTGCCTGGCTGTATTGGCTGTAGCCAACGCCAAATACAGTGACAAGTTTGACGGAATCGACGTAGAAGAGATAGCGAGCAACTGCCGTCTGTTAGTGCCATACTTCAAGTGCTTGCTGGAAGAGCAGAAGAAGTGCACAAAAGAAGGACTGGAACTAAAGAGTAAGTCTTTGAATAACCTTGACTTATTGAGCTATTACGTTAACACTAGAGTAGACGCTATGAAAAAAAACGTCATGTCACAGATGAAATACTAGTTATAACGTCCAGCCAGTAACAGCGGGCATCCGTTTTTACGTAAGCTATTTATATAGTAGATATGGTAGACCTCCCCTCCTCTTCCCTGTCAAGTAGGAAACATTATGTACATTTTTAATTTTTTTTGACCCAAAAAGTATAAAAAAGAATGAAAATTGTTTTAAATATAATTGAATTATAATACATATTCTTATAACTTAGAAGATTTTGATCCCCACTCCTCAAGATGAGATTCGGTCCTATTTTCCTCATTTTTGTTACACATAATTAATGGATGCCCCCTAAGAAAACTGTATACCTACTCTGCAATTTTTGAGACAGCATCTTTAAATGCAGTGTCTCCTTTTGTACGTAGAACATAATGAATAGATCAATGCCTTGAATATCAGGCATGTATTTCGAAATAACTGAATAGTGGTCTATTCAGTCTTAAAGGCAGTGTTTCGATTTTAAGAAATCGATAATTCGCGAGTGATTATTACCCTATACCCTGGCGTAATAAGCGTCCATGGGCTACGATAACCGCTGGTCATCAGGATAGGTTGTATAGGTATGATGAATGCTTGTGTGCTATCTTAGTGGTACAATCATTAATATAATAAAATATCATCATTATATAAGCCTACAAACGCCCACTCTTGGACATATGCCTCACCTAACTTTCTCCGCAAATTTGTTGCTTTCTGCCGCCTGTTGCAACATTTGCCCACAGCTTTACAAAATCATCCGACTATCAGCCGCGGGTTATTTACACTGCACTTCCTAGTATGTTTCCACCGCTAACGAACATTTTGTCCTAACGGCCATGAGTGTAATATATTTGAACATCTAATTATTTAAAAAATATCTTGTCTCCACTGACACGTAATAATTTATGAAATACAAATAATTGCGTTTTATGTATGTATGTGACTAATTTAATAACTAAAATATCTGCCCACAGAACACGTTGCTGATGCACTAAAGACCAAATGCGCAGAATGCACAGATAAACAGAAGGAAGTAACCCAGCACATTATTGGTCTCGCTGTAAACAAACACAAGGCGGCTTGGGAGAAACTCAAGGCTTTGTACGATCTCAACAACGAATACGTCACCAAATACCAGGACGAACTTAACAAGGCCGTTGCTGCAGGAAACTTTGATGCGTACCCAGAATGTGACTTTGTAACTGAAAGACCCATAGCATAACTTATTTTATATTAATAAATATTTTTTTATTATTTGGTGTTTTAACTTATATTAGGAGAAAGATATAAACCTTGTTTATTTAAAAAAAAAACAAATTGATAATATGGTGCCTTTTGTTTCTATTGACAAATATCAGCCATATCAAAAATTAAAGCTATCATGCATTAGTTTGTGAAAAATCGGGGTTTATTTTATTTGATATTCATACATAAATTTGTGTAAATGGGTGTACAAATAGTGTCAATTTCAATACTAAATCTAAACGTAAACCTTTCTTTTGCTTCGAAAATTTTTGAATTTGGAAGCCAATAACATTTTAACTTTAAAACCTCAAATGCATTTTAAAAGCCCTATCTAACAATACCCCACACTATAAGGTCCACAAAACATTTTTTTCTTTCCTCGGTTCAATGTAGTTAACCCTAAGAAAATATGTTCTCAATCTGTATGGCGGTTGACAAAAGACACCTTTGTGTAAAATTTCATTAGAATCTATGCAAAGACGACAGAACTATAAGGTCATGACATAAGGGCGGAAACTTCCTCCCGCGAAAGCTAGGGTTGTGGAATGAGCTCCCTGCCAAAAGTTTTCCCTAAAGACTACAGTATGGGGTTCTTCAAGAAAGAAATTATTACATTTTTGAAGGGTCGGCATCGCGCGAGTAATACCCCTGGTTGCCAGCGTCTAAAGGCTACGGTGACCGCTTACTATCAGATGGACCGTAAGCTTGTTTGTCAACTTAGTCGTATAAAAAAAATTACGAATTTATTAGGGTTCCGTTTTTGCCAGCTGGCTACGGAACCCTAAAAACGTACCACTACAGAAATGTGAAACTAGTTATAAGTAATTTCTACAACGTTTCTTATTGCTTTTTGAATATTACTGTGAGTGGTAGATAGCAAGTGGTAGTGGCCACTTTTAGCATAAACGCAGAGGTAATTAAAAATGTTCAGTGGCGGTGCTAATAAGCAACAAGAAAACCTCAACATGAACTATAATTAATAATTAAATTTTTTAAATAGCAAAATGAAGACTTTCTTTTCTTTCTCTTTGACAATTTTCAAAGTAAAAGAAAGGTAAAGCTAGTTTACGTTTAGATTTAGTATTGAAATTGACACTATTTATACACCTATTTACACAAATTTATGTATAAAGTCAAATAAACTAAATAGTAAGGGTCTTATTGACATGAACCCTGCAGATTTGCCACCTTAGTGGTATAAAATAAAAAAAAAAAAAGATTGCGACCAAAGTATGAAACTTGGTACAGGCGTAGTCTAGATCGAAATAAACAGATTAAGCCCAGTCCCATCAGTTTTCCTCCTAAATGTGGTCAGGGGGGACGTTCGAAGTAATATTACGTCTGTTCGCAAACAAAAATTCTAACGCGTCGTGATTTAACCAGAGGCCGTCAAAGGATGAAAAATTCAGATTTGAAAATTTCGTAATACCTTTCCATACAAAAAAATGCTTTTTTTTAGGAAAACTGAAAGTTAAAAGTATTATTTTTCGGTTTTGTTACGTATAACTTTAAATTTGTAAGTTATTATAAAAATAAAAAATACTAGGGCATAACGTAACTATTCTTGTTAATAAAAATATATATTTTTTTATATACTTAATACATAAATTGTGCTTAAAAAATCCGAAACCAAAGACGCTATCCACTGGAAAGAAAATCGAGTGGCAAAATACAAATTCCAACTATGGTTAATTTTATATTAAGAGTTTTACATTATTTAAATTTAGTTAATTAATATAATACTTAAACATCGTTAATATATTTATGAATTATAGTATTATAGAAGTTGGAATGACTTAATTGTGGTACTAAAAAATGTGTCTTTTGACAATATTTCTTTACTCGCTAGAGTTTTCCATTGCATACAAATACATTGCATCTATGGTATAGTTGATAGTGTTTGTTTCTCTTTCTATAATTTTTTTATGAAAATTTATAGCTACATATTTATATGTATTTCTATGTTTTTTTCCTTGTGAGGTTCTCGTCCCATATTGTATCTATTAGAATATTAAATTTCGTCTAATTTGTATGCGCCTTGGCCCTATGAATCACTATCGTTTTAAATATTTAAGGTTTACTGGAATTGGAATACATCACCTTTATGGATAAGTCCGCCTTTGTATAAAAGTTGTAGTTTAGTTTATTAATGTTAACTTCTGTATTTTTAATTTTATACAATAAAGTGTATACAAACAAACAAACAAGTACATACCTAAGCGTTCGCGAGAGGAACTTCCTCTAAAACCGCACTGCACGTGACCATTTAGGTTTTAAGGTGTGAGGATAGATAAAGAAGGCGACCCATCATATTCAAGCGGTAGAACACACGCAGGGAAGCAAACTCTTTCAGGGTTTGATACGGCTTGTGAGTACGGGATCGTTGACGATTATTTCAGTCCATCGTTGAACCGAATAAAAAAGGGTAGGCTGGTATCGAACCGAGGTTTCCTATCCCCAGTTAAACTTAAACAGAGTGGTCTCGATTTTAGACACAAGTTCTTCGTGGTTTTCCTCCAAAATAGAATGTTTGCACGGCCCGTATGGTAACCTGCTCTATTACTGTCATCTGCATAGTAATGTATGTTTTCGATGGACAACATGTCATTGACGAGCAGTAGAAACAACGTAGGAGACAGCACAGAGTCTTGTGGGATACCCACATTAATTTCCATGCTCTCAGAACAACTACCGTCAACTACAGCTCGTGTGCGTCTGCCGACAAACAGCTAACCACCCATTTGCATATGCACCCGGTGCCAGACACGATCGAACGCCTTCACTATGCCTAGGCTACATGCCAACGCCCCCCCCCCCCCAGACTCACAATGGCTTCTGTCACACATATCGGTGTTTGAGATACAACGGAATTGAGCGACTGTGGCGAAAGCCACGTGTTTTTCTTGGTTTCATTGATCTGTGTTGATCACATGCTCCATCACCTTGGAAAGGAGAGTGTAATAACGATTGGCCTGTAATTCGATGAATCTAATCCAACGCCCTTTTTGGGCATGTATGCACCATAATAATATACATATGTTGCGAGGCTGTTGTGTGGGAACTAGGCCAATTTCGGACCAATGTGATGTCTATGAATTTGTTTATGCATATAAAGGGTGAAAGGAACATCGTGACGAAAACTGAAACCATAGGTTTAGTACATGTTTCTGAAACTTATAGCGTTGGAATTTTACGTTGGTCTTTTCATGACTTTTATGTATTTTTGCTTTTTTTTACTGATAATGACTATAACCGTGTATCACAACCCCATTTTAACTAAAAAGTAATAAAAAACAATAAGTTAATTATTTTTACCTGCAATGTAAATCAAATTTAAAATTAGCTGTTAGGTACGTTTAAAATAAATTCTTGAGTACCTACGCAACAGCAAACAATAGGCACAAGCTCACACCACGGTAAAGATAAAGCAGTAGGCATCGATGTGCGGCTATACCTACATTCTGTGTCCGCGCGCACGTCAGTAACATGCGCTTGCAATACATTGCGCGCTTTCACACTATACAAAAATGACAAAAACTATAATTTACCAATTCCGAGATAATCTTTTTTATAATTTTTTTATAAACTGAAAATGCAACTTTTGCCAAAGTTGTTGTCACGGTGTAAATGTATATGTATATGTGCGTGTTTGGTATGGTACTGCTTCTGGTGCACCCCTTGATGTAGACGCTTGTGGATCTGATGTATGAGCCGTTTTTCGAGTGCATTTTCTTCACCTGGAGCAATTTTTCTTTTTCCACCAACTTGGCTGTAAACAATAAAAAAAACACAAGTTATTATAAAAAATAATACAGAAATATATATTTAGAAATTAAGAACATTATAAATTACTCACTTCAAAAACAATCACACGTTTATTTACTATTTTTACAAGAAGTGCAATATGCTACGACCGGTAAAAATCCATCAATTTGATCTCCCCCTTTAATTAAATGTGTATTACATGGTGTATAATACGGTTTAAAGTCAGGATCCTCAATCATTGATTTAGAAAGCTGCCACTTATAAACCAAAATCTAATATAACGATGGAATCTACTTAAAATAATTGCTTTGTCGAGTAAAATTACTTCCCCACTAGTAAGCGACCACATTTTGTTGTACTAACAGTAACAATAATCTCAAACTAAAATACATACTTTTATATTACCCACCCCTCCAATGCTAAACGATATTTTTTTTCTAACTGTAAAAAAATAAAACAAGTCGAGACAAGACAGCTTGGAAACCAAAATACTTACCATGACTGTCCTTGATTGTTGCACTGGTGATTTTTTTCTTCTTGTAGACATATTTTGTAGAGCAATTGATCATATTCATCGATGAATTTTCTTTCTTCTTGTATACAGAGTTCATACAGTTGTTGGTCGTAGTAACTTCTTTGTAAGTCTGAAACGTCCATGATGATGTTAGCTTGTATAAGAGTATCGTTTAAATATTACTTGTAGCCCAGGTACCCGTGAAGTGAGAAATCTATTGTTGCTTTTAAGCTTTTGCATTCTCAGGTAAAAGTACAAAAGTAAGTTGAAGAATGTTGAAGTTGTAAAAGAATAAAATTAATACCCCCGCTCATCTTTAGTTTCAATGAAGAACTTTTTACAATCACATTTCATCGCTGATTGTTTCGTGATATTATATATGGAATCCCGTGTACTTAGATAATGCTGGTCATCATGTGATTGTGTATAATATTTAACTTTTAAATCTGCGTATTTCCAATGCTCATACAAGGGTATATCCTTTATCTTTTTCATATTATGTATTTCAATTTTTAATAGGTGACTCGCAGACGTTGCGTCATCATTATTGGTAGAAATATAAGAGATTCCATTTTCATTCCCTTGACTGACACACGAAGATTTTGCTTGTGTTTTTCTTTTTTTATAATTTTCGAAAAATGCGTCTATACTTTTGATATTTCGCTTCGTTGTGCTTTTGAAATTTTTTGGAATAGTACAGTCTTTTGTTTCTTCTTGGCTCATATCCAAAGGAAAATAATAATTTTTTAAGGTATAATTTTCCGGGGATAAAGACTTAAACAAGTAAATAAAAAATGTAAAACAATAAGTTAATAAAAATCAAATTAATAAAATTGTATTTATGAAATTTCCTAATAGTGCTAACAATCTCTGTTGCTGGGTTAAAGAACAATAACAAACTTTACTATTTGATTAGATTGAATAATAAACTAACACACATTAATTGCAATGACATATAGGTAAGTGACAATACATGTATATTTGAATCCAGTACTTTACCTATTTCCGAGCGCACACTTTAAAAATTTATACCAACAAGTCGAAAACAACATTAATAAATAATGACACTAATTAGTATGTAATACCGTTATCGAATAATAATACAATAACACACATATGGTATAAAGAAAATTAAGTAATTAAACTCACCTCCATTTGACAGGATATGAACACAAAACACTGTACAATCACAAATAAGAGTGTAGAATGAATTTTACTGGACCTTCTTTTATACAAATCATAGCATACATGTCTGTACATGTCTTAATAACCAGGATGTGGCAGACACCTCACATCAAGGGTAAGAAATAAATCAACGTCTGAATTTTAAAGCTTAACTTCAAAATAAAGACAACCAAAAATAAGTTATCTATTGTTATCACATGTAAGTACCTGTATTTGCTTGTCACAGAACTTAAATTAATATGTTTAATTGAAAATATTTCTAAAGATGACGCCTCTTCGTAGTGAAACATGAATCAACCTGTTACCAGGGACCTCCCACGACATTTAAGAAATAAATCAACGTCTTAATTTTGAATACCATCGCTTTAGTATTGGGCGTAGATACAAACTCACAAAATCAATAGTTTTTGGGTAATTACAAATTAATTATAACAAAGTTTTTAAGAATCCTATTAAGTACAAAACCCCACGTGCATGAGTCCAACACGCATTTGACCCATTACCTGTTAGTTAGGTACCAATAACAGAAATATGTTACAACACTAGTTTTATTCAAAGATTTGATTTCCCAAAACATTACAAAATTTAACAAATAAATTTATAAAAAACGTAAGAAATCCTATTCTCCAACAGGTCTTTCAGTTCCCAGATCACATTCCTTGTACTGAGAATACCCCCCTGCAGCGGCAAC
Organism: Apoda limacodes; assembly: GCA_946406115.1. Lineage (NCBI taxonomy): Eukaryota > Metazoa > Arthropoda > Insecta > Lepidoptera > Limacodidae > Apoda > Apoda limacodes. The sequence goes on from OX291541.1 coordinate 10,351,243, forward strand.
TTCATTGTATTCCTTCTGATACTTATTGAAGTACTCGTTGTTTGGGTCCCACTTGGCGCGGAGTTTCTCCCAAGCCACCTTCTGGGTGTGTATCAGGATTCCAATTACTTTCTTGACGGCCTCTTTCTGCTTTTCGGTGCACTCACTGCATTTGTGTTGAAGCGCATCTTCAATGTGCTCTGAAAATAAATAAATAAAGAAAGTCCGATTAGGTTTATTTCAATTGGAACAGTGGTTAGCTGCTTTAGTCGCCAGATTGAAAATTCATTATCGGAGTTGTTAAAAATTGTAAATTGTAAGTGACAAAATGGAACCAATTGATTTATTAACTAGATTTTGGAAGTGGCTCCGCCTGCCCTTAATTAGGTTTTCGGCGTGGAACTCCTTATTTACACTAATAAAGTTTGTTATAGCTAAAGCTATGGTTCGTTTAACCTCAGTTACAGTTCAAAAAATAAAAATTATAAACTTTTTGACAAAAGAAAACAACCGGCTTTAAAAAGGTGTCATGAAAGTGAAGTGTGTTTATAAACTTTAGGTACAAAGACACCTAAGTACTTCAAACTGTAATTCAGATCTGATTTCATCGGTAAAAAGAAACGGTTTTCGGTCTTAATAGTCTCTAAATGAAATATGGTAAAATTTAAAGAGGTCCTTGGTTTACTACAAAACTCTAAAAACATAAGAAAGTATACTATATGACATGTCCAATATCTGTCGTTTAAGAAAAGATACCTATTTAACAAGTAGGTACCTACTTTGCTTGCATAGTTTAAGTTTGGAACGCCACTAGAAAAAAAATATTTTAAGCATCAGAGTTTAAGACAAAGATGACTAAACCTTACTCTTTAGTTCCAATCCTTCTTTCGTGCACTTCTTCTCTTCCCCAAGGCAGCACTTGATATAAGGCACGAACAGACGGCAGTTGCTGCAGATATCTTCCAGTTTGACGTCGTCATATTTGTCAGTATATGTGGCAGAGGCCACGGTGAAGACGGCCAGGCAAACCACGATGAAGGTCTTCATTTTTCTAAATTTTACACACAAAAGGCCTTAATAAGATATTGCACCTAAGAATATAAAATTACAATACTAAAGGTATTAATATATTACCTTGAATGACAGAATAAGCTATAGAGTGATACGTACTGGAGGGTTGAAAAAAGGTGTCCACCACACCTTTAATACTCGATAGGTATGTTTTTATACCTCTTAGGTGGTAAAAGAACACACGGCCCGCCTGATATGAGCAGGCACCATAGCTCATGGGCGCATGTAGGTATTATAAAGCCATCACTCGCATGTTACTAATCTTTTAAAAGTCTTATCACCCCCCTTCTCGAACCTAGAGCAAAACCTCGACATGTTTGCTTTGTTTTGGTTTAGTTTGTTCTTTGATGTGGTTAGGCATGTTGAAAGATGAATGGAAGGATGTATGAAACTAATTTATGAGGCTTAAGTAAATGGTAGGGTCGACAGCATCGATCTTGTCAAACGTGACTTTTTTGCTCGATATTGCTCACTGAATTTGGACAGCAAAACTATCCTTTTCGTGCTGGTGAGGTAAAAAGGTTTTTTCAAATAGGACCGGGAATTCACAAAATTACCAGCTTTAAATGTTAACATTAACTTACTTTGGCCGTGACTCTCTCGCGAAACACACTTACGGAATTTTGGAAACATAGTAGTTATATAAAAAATCATATCAAAAATTATTTTAATAATTGAATGCAAGAAATATTACCTGTTTTTAATAGTCCGATGTTGAGCTGCAAGTGATGCAGCGTTCAAGCAATATCGCATTTATATAGGTATATTTGCATACAACAAAACAAAATATGCAACAAAAAAGAAGATTTATTGAATATAAGTGTTGCAGTTTTATTTTAATTTAAAAGTAGCTTCTGCCCGCGACTTCGTTAGCATGGATTTTTAGGTAAAGCCAGTTTTTTCAAGTCTCTAGTCACAGAACTATCGGAATTCTCATACAATTTATTATCCCCTATTTTTCACTCTAGAGGATAATTTTCCAAAAACGGTGAAACACTTGCGTGGACTTTTGCAAATAAAGGGATTTCAACTGAGTATGACTTAATCGGAATAAAAAGTACGATACTTTCCTATGGCTTTAACAATCCTTATGCCAAAAATCAAGGAAAAACACACAAACAAACATACTTTCACATATTTTTTATTATTAAAGATTTAGGATATCTATTAACCGGTATCCCACTAAAACGGAGATGAGAGATGTGTCATTTTTGTTTGGGATCCAGACATAGAACACATATCTTTCTGATCTTAGACAACGAGGTATAAGGTAATTCTTATTTATTTTTACTATTTATAAGTACCTACCTACTTTAATATTTCAGAATAATAAAATTACTATTCTAGAAAAAGTATTATAATATGTAGCTGTTAAATAAAACCGGTCAAGAGCGTTGCAGGCTTTGTTTAGTGTAGGGTTCCTTCAATAGCTGACTGCTGTCGTAATTTAAGAGCGCAAAAGAACTTGAATTTGGTCAGTTGTATCTCGTAAAGTATTTCCGTGCAATGTGTTATTTTTAAAGTAATATCAGTAACTGTATTGGTATTCTAGATTTTTAAGATTCTTAAGATAACTCATTCAGGGTTATATTTTTACCGATGCGAACATAACCGAAAAAGTCCACTTTGGAGCCGAATATTTCAAATCTGGGGTTCTCTTCAAAGTTTTAAATAACTGTTCTTATTCAATGTATTATTGAATAAGCACAACCTACTCGATAGAGTAATAAAAAAATAGGATTTATATTCAATTTCTTTTTTAAATTGTCAATAGGTACTTTACAGTCTATACATAGGTACATGTAATAAAACAGTAAAAATGCTTATCATTCAGGCATTTCAAATATTCATATCAGAAAGAGTACTAGAATTTAGATAAATCTTATAATGTTTGTCTGTTCGTTTGTGCGCGCATCATGTCGAAACGGCTAAATTGTTTCAAATGAGGTTCTAATATATTGAATACGCTTACTTTAACCTAACAATTTGTCTTTGTTGATTGGAAATTGGTTACTTAAATTAAAAGATATGAAAGTTAAAAGTGTTCATGTTTGTAACGTGATATAATTGCCGTTTGTGATTAGAGTTTAAAGATTTTTACATAAATCGAGGGGTTCACCTTCTTATTGGACCCGTTTAAATTTGGTATGGATGGAACTAGGGAAATTTTTTATTCTATCACTTATTAAGAAGACATATGATGGAATAAAATATAAGTTTATTTACACTGTGTGCCATAACTGTTCTACGTAGGAGCCTCTCCCACGGCGAATGAGTTAAACAAATAATCTACAATAGAATTATAGTTCCGTTATTTACGATGTTTAAACTTATATAGTACGATAGCTAGCAGAGCAAGGAAAAATAGATTATTTGGTTTTACTATCAAAAAAAAAAAACTATATTTTTAAATTGTTTGTTCATTATACCTAAATCACGTATCAATATTAAGTGGCTATGACAGACGGAAGAACGGACGGACATGGTGAAACCATATAAAGATAACTACCTTGTTCGACTATGGAACCCTAAAAACCCTAAAAGTAATGTACAAGAAATATTTTTATTATTTCGGAAATACCTATACCTTATAGTAAAATTATAAGTAGGTATGAATACTATGAATATTTTAATGATTACTCAGTTATGATAATTTAAAGGTGTGCATGTACCTACTAGTCTGACCGGTACGGGACGGTTATCGAAAACTTTCAAACGTTACAGACTCGTGGATTTTAAGTCACAAAATTAATTAAGCAAAAAAACGTTTGGGTACGAAACCCTACAAAGGGATAAAAGTAGGCTTTTTATCGAACAACATTAAAATTATTAATTATGTTTTCACGTTTCAGGCTTTAATATGTATCATTTTTAACGCAATCATCTAATTTTAATCAGATCTACTCAGCTGAAAATTGTTGTACGTATTATGGCATCCTGAACCAATATCTGAATATAGTTACCATTTTTCTGTAGTAAATTTTTTAAAAGTACGGTTACTGCATATCACGAATATCTTATCACATATCGGACCCATTTTGATAAAACATAAAAAACGTTCAGTCTTTTTAAAAATATGAAAAATTATGAAGGAGTGTATATAGATCTGTTGATTTTAAATATATTTAAATATTAGCTTATGCTAGCTGCTCCGCCCGCCCTAAAGTTAGTTATTGGCGTGGAACACCTTAAATAAATGCTTAATTATACTAATGAAGTTTGCTATAGCAGTAGCTATAGTTCGTTTATGTTCGGTTATAGTTATTCCCGCGGTATCAATTCAGGGTGTCAGCTACCTCCACATCAAATTTCTTAAAAATTGGCCCAGCCGTTTGAGCGTGAAGAAGTGAAAAACATACAAACTCACAAACTTTCGCCTTTATTATATTAGTGTGATTCTTCATAGAACTATGGCAATAATAATTTTGATCTTGTTTAATACAATACTTCACAGAATAGGCGCGTTATTACCGCCCGTAAGTTCTATAAACGCTCGCTTTGCTTTGAAAAAAGTATAATTTACAAAGAAAAAGCCAGTAACAGTAATTATTAAGGTCTTAACACACGCTTTACCTGCACATAATGACACTGTTTACGGGTAAATGTGATGAAAAATCTTTTATCAATAATTACTAAAAACTATCTGAAATCATCAATTATTTGATCAAAATAATATTTTGAAAATAACGAAACTGCAGCCCTCTTAGGTTTAGTTATTTATAATTTTAGTAGGTTACACGAGATTACTTGTGTACCGGGACTTTCAGTAATTCAACCGGGACGACCGAGACTTTAGATCTTAACTAGTGACATGTCCCGGTGTACTGGAACGTATAGAAACCCTATACGTGCACGTGCTGGTATTAGAAAGTTTTATAATATAAAAGAAACGGTCAAGTGCGATTTGGACTCTTGCTAAACGTTTATTTACTACCCAAAGACTGTTGATTTTGTAAGAAGATTCCCATGTTATTTTAAGGCCATAAACTTCTAATAGGGCTTTGTGTAATCCAAAGTATATCGGAGATAAGGGGGAAAATAGTAAACTGTTTACTTAAATAACTTTAAAACTAAATTATATTAAAAATATTAAATTAAATATACATAGGGCACACTGAAAGTTCTGCGCTCCTCGCCGCTCATAAATGTTTAAATTTTAAATGTTATGTTTTTTTAAACATAAGAAACTCAATCATTGCTTAAAAAAAATGGCGGGAAATTGCGTGTCAATTGTTTTTTTATCACAAGTTGAAGTTTGTCGTCCGTAGCAAAAATGGAATGAACGCGTCAACAGATTTAAGGGCGATGATTTTTTATGTTTTTAAAGTTCACGCCATTTTTAAATTTTCCCAAAAATTAAAGATTTGATGAGATGTATGATATTTACAGGGCCGTTATAGCTTCCAACTAGCACGTGAAAAATATGCTCTTAGACCAATGGTCCTCATGTTTTCAAAAATGGTTTGACCGAATAAAAAAGTGTTTAAGATATAATGGATAATACTTCGAAAGGCAGTAAATATATTACTTTACATGAAAATTGTTTCATTAATGAGTTACGGAAAACTTTCAGTGTACCCCACATATATGTATATTTTTGAGATCCTTACAACAAGCTCATTCATTTGATATTTCACATGGTACAGTTTGCAAACGGTTGTTTTTGTAAATTTGTACCTTAGCAGGTGTGTCACTGGTGACTATGACAAAAATATCCTCATCCATTATATAGTCCATTAATTCGTGAGGCATTTAGAGGGGAGAAGAGGTCGAGCTGAATCTCACTCAATCTCACGTGGGGGAGAGGGGGGAAGTTTTTTCTCGCAAGAAACAGTGTAAAATTGCAAGAAAACTTTACATTAAATGCTTCGCAGCGCTCAGAATTCTATTTTTGAATTGAATCTATAAATCATCAAATCTCCTTTAAGAATAAAAAAAATACTTAAATATCTCATTTATCAAATGAAGCATAATACAATGTACAAGAGTTTTATGACGAATAATAATTTTAAGACCTTTATTTTTTGTTTTTATGTAATTACCGTACCGCACCGCTACCCATCAAAAGGGTATTCATTCTCACACTTTAAAACGGAAATGGTCGCCTACAGTGTGGTTTAAGAGAAACTTCCTATCGCGAACGCTTAGGTTGTAGAATGAGCTCCCTGCCAAGTTTTTCTCTAAGGACTACAGTATGGGGTTCTTCAAGAAAGAAGTTATTAGATTTTTGAAGGGTCGGTAACGCGCGACTGATGCCCCTGGTATTGTGGAACGCTTACCATCGGGCGGACAATAGAGTTGTTTGCCACCTTAGTGGTATAAAAAATAAATAAAGCATAATTACACGTGTACACGAGTTCTATGACAACAAATATTTTTTAAACCATTATTCTTATGGTTTCGTACCCAGAGAGTGCCAACGGAGCCCTATTACTAAAACTACGCTGTATGTCTGTCTGTTCGACCATTAAAATGCTCTATCCTTCAGACAGAAATAGGTAAAAGCCTGAATCATTCACAGAATATGTGTTATATTATAATGAAGGATTATCTGACGCTTAGCGGCACACTTTTTTTTTGTTTGTGTTAGTAAATTACGTAAATAGTGATTGGTACTGAACCCTTGGTGCGCGAGTACAACTCGCACTTGGCCGGTTTTTTTGTTTTATGTAATTAGTTAAGTATGCAATCTCTACAATAAAAGCAAATAGGTTATGTATGCATGATATTATCTTTGTTTGAATTTTATATTTCTGTTGATATCTGGTTTAAAATATTAATATTCATTTGGATACCATTCCTTGTTATTGGTTGATTCAAAAATTATGTACTCATTATAAGGTATATTATATGTTATATCTTTACTAACCTGTGTTTTATGCATATAAGGAATTTGATTGATTGATTTGAATTCAATTCAAATTGATTTAATGTCTCGGGGATGATACGATATAAATTTAGTAAGAACTAAAATTAGGTTAGGAAATGGTCTGGCCTGCCCAAAATTTTGTTACCGGCGTGGGATTCTTAGGGCAAGTTCTTGGTTATACTAAAGAAGTTGTTAGAGCAGTTCATTGAATTGGAATTTGGTTATAGTTACTTCCGCAGGAACTTTTGAATTTTCTGGAATAAAAAGTAGCCGAAGTCCTTCTCCGTGTCTCCCACTATCTCTGTGCAAAATTTTAACTCAATTGGATGCTCCGTGGTGTCGGGATTGAATAACAAACGTTATAATTATTACCGTGGGAAGTTTTGCATTTTCGGGATAAAATATTTACTATTCTATTGTCTATCTCTGTGCCAAATTCCATCAAGATATGTTTAACCGTTCTAGCGTGATTGACATACATCCATCCATACAAAACTTTGCGTTTAAAATATTTGTATAGATTTTTACAGTTGCACTTAAACTTAAAGTTGCATCAGTTTTTTTAATTATTATTAGTTTTTAATATTATTTTTTAAATAACTAAAAATCCTTTTTTTTTAGTAATTGCCTCAGCCGCGCCCCACTACAGGAGTACAAGCCTCTCCTTGAATATGGAGGCTTAGGCCATAGTTCACCGCTTTTATTGCATTTATTTATTGATTTTAGCCATTGACCAAAATATACACGTTATTTAAAATGAACGAGGTTAAGGTCTTTTTCCTAATTTAAGTAACAACACCAATTTAAAAAAAAAAATGGGTTGCACTCCAGGAGTGCCGGTTTGCGTAAGTGTAAACTTGAATATTAACTATTTATTTTTTCCTATACTAGCTATTTACTTCCCATCACTTCGTATACATATTTATTTATTATAAATAAAAATATTTGTTCATTTACTTTTTTGACGTAGTATATTTGACATCTCAATCTATCATAAAATTAAAATCCCATATCCGACCTCTCTGTAATACTCATAATCTCCATATACTAAAAATAAAAACAAACCTAATGTAAATCCTGACGCGAGTTTAACATTTTTTACCCATCACAAAAAAAGTGCACAACCCCACTAAAGAAGTTTTCACTTCAAAAAAAAATGTATTTATCAATAATAAATAAATTATGCTATTTCAGTTTCTTGGTCACGTTGTTAAGTTCGTCCTGGTATTTAGTGACGTATTCGTTGTTGGGATCGTACAAAGCCTTGCGTTTCTCCCAAGCCGCCTTGTGTTTGTTTACAGCGAGACCAATAATGTGCTGGGTTACTTCCTTCTGTTTATCTGTGCATTCTGCGCATTTGGTCTCTAGCGCCTTAACAATGTGATCTGTGGGTAAATATTTCAGTGTTATTAAATTAGTCATATACATACATAAAACGCAATCATTTGTATTTCATTGATTATTACAAGTCAGTGAAGACTATTCCTTTTTTTATAAAGAAGATATTAAAATAGATTACACTCATGGCCGTTAGGGGAAAAGGTTCTCGAGGTTCTAAGCAGTTATTGCTACAGGCGGCACAAAGCCCCAAAGTTGTGGAGAAATTGAGGTGAAGCATGAAAAGGCGTATGTAGGCTTATATAATGATGATATTTTACAAGCGTATCATACCTATACAACCTTTCCTGATGATAAGCGGTTACCGTAGCCCATGGACGTTTGTATCACCAAGCGAGAGTAAAAGAAAAATGAATACTCGCGTATTGCCGTTTCCTTCAAAATCTAATTACTCTCTTTTTAAAGAAACTTCTACTGCAGCCCCTAGGACTCGACCCCAGCAGAAAGCTTGATTTACGACTCGGATAGGTAAGCAAGTAACATTACTGTTTATTCCTTTAAATTAATTAGGATGTTCTAAAAATATATAAACAGGTAAAGAATAAGAATAAATGCTATAAATTATTATTTTTTAATTCTAGCCAGTTTCTCCAAGCGAAACAGTGGAAAAAAACACAACAGATTTAGACAATTAATTGACAAATGAATGATCGGTAGGTAGTTTTTTTTGCTTAGACCACATATAAATCTGAGCCGTAATAACTACATATATAAGGCAGGTGCGTTTCGATGTAGGCATCAGTTGCGACGCTCTCACCGTTCGAGAACTACAGGTCAGTGTTTTTTTTTCTAGTAAATTTATTAGCCTTATCTACGTTAACTTTGAATTATGTGAAAAAGCTGACCATTTCTTTGATACTAAAATAAATAAACAAATAAATACTATGGTACCTTTTGGTTCTTCTGACAAATTATCAGCCGTATTTAAATTAAAAATTATCATGCATTTGTTTGTAAACCATTAGGGTTTATTTTATTTATACATAAATTGTGTATCAATAATTTTGATTTAATACTAAATTAAAACGTAAACTGGCTTTATGCTTTAGAAAATTTACAACTTTGGAAGCCAAAATGTCATAAATTTTTAAATTTTCTACCTACTATAAAACCTCAAATGCATTTAAAAAGGCCTATCCAACGTGACCCCAAAAATTTTGTTTCATACCTCGTTTTAATGTAGGTATGAAAAACCTAAAAAAAAAATTGTCCTTATTTTTTATTCCGTTTTTGCAATTTGGTTACGAAACCCCTAAAAAAGTACTACTACAGAAATGTGAAACTTGCTATAAGTAATTGTTACAACGTTTCCTATTGCTTTTTGAATATTACTGTCAGGGTAGATAACACTTCTGTTAAAATTTAATTAAAAGTGGCCACTGGCCATTTTTATTTAAAGTAAACAACAAAGAAACTTCGATATGAACTTTAATTTGACATTTTTTTAAATAGCAAAATGAAGACTTTCTTTCTGGTTTGCCTGGCTGTATTGGCTGTAGCCAACGCCAAATACACTGACAAGTTTGACGGAATCGACGTAGAAGAGATAGCGAGCAACTGCCGTCTGTTAGTGCCATACTTCAAGTGCTTGGTGGGAGAGCAGAAGAAGTGCACAAAAGAAGGACTGGAACTAAAGAGTAAGTCTTTGAATAACCTTGACTTATTGAGCTATTACGTTAACACTAGAGTAGACGCTATGAAAAAAAACGTCATGTCACAGATGAAATACTAGTTAACGTCCAGCCAGTTACTTAGCGGGCATCCGTTATTACGTAAGGTATTTATATAGTAGATATGATAGACCTCCCCTCCTCTTCCCTGTCACATAGGAAACATTATGTACATTTTTAATTTTTTTTGAGGACCCAAAAAGTATAAAAAAGAATGAAAATTGTTTTAAATATAATTGAATTATAATACATATTCTTATAACTTAAAAGATTTTGATCCCCACTCCTCAAGATGAGATTCGGTCCTATTTTCCTCATTTTTGTTACACATAATTAATGGATGCCCCCTAAGAAAACTGTATACCTACTGTGCAATTTTTGAGACAGCATCTTTAAATGCAGTGTCTCCTTTTGTACGTAGAACATAATGAATAGATCAATGCCTTGAATATCAGGCATGTATTTCGAAATAACTGAATAGTGGTCTATTCAGTCTTAAAGGCAGTGTTTCGATTTTAAGAAATCGATAATACGCGAGTGATTATTACCCTGCGTAATAAGCGTCCATGGGCTACGATAACCGCTGGTCATCAGGATAGGTTGTATAGGTATGATGAATGCTTGTGTGCTATCTTAGTGGTACAATAATTAATATAATAAAATATCATCATCATATAAGCCTACAAACGCCCACTCTTGGACATATGCCTCACCTAACTTTCTCCGCAACTTTGGTGCTTTCTGCCGCCTGTTGCAACAATTGCCCACATCTTTACAAAATCATCCTGACTATCATCCGCGGGCTATTTACACTACACTTCATAGTATGTTTCCACCGCTAACGAACATTTTGTCCTAACGGCCATGAGTGTAATATATTTGAACATCTAATTATTTCAAAAATATCTTGTCTCCACTGACACGTAATAATGAAATACAAATAATTGCGTTTTATGTATGTATGTGACTAATTTAATAACTAAAATATCTGCCCACAGAACACGTTGCTGATGCACTAAAGACCAAATGCACAGAATGCACAGATAAACAGAAGGAAGTAACCCAGCACATTATTGGTCTCGCTGTAAACAAACACAAGGCGGCTTGGGAGAAACTCAAGGCTTTGTACGATCCCAACAACGAATACGTCACCAAATACCAGGACGAACTTAACAAGGCCGTTGCTGCAGGAAACTTTGATGCGTACCCAGAATGTGACTATGAAACTGAAAGACCCATAGCATAACTTATTTTATATTAATAAATATTTTTTTATTATTTGGTGTTTTAACTTATATATTATTATTTTTTGATTATATATGGTTCCTTTTGGTTCTACTGAAAAATATTAGCTATATCATAAATTAAAGTTATGATGCATTTGTTTGTGAACAATCAGGGTTAGGTCTATACCTATGTTTTAGTACCATATTTTGTACGGAGACCATTCAGATTGTGACTAAAGCATGAAACTTGGTACAGGTGTAGCCTAGACCAAAATGAGCAGATTAAGCCCGGTCAGTCTTTGGTATCATTTTTGTATAAACTAAAGATGAAGGATTGAGATTTAAAAATATCGTTTAAAATATATATATAGACTATATATATAGACATTATAAAATATACATTTACATAAACATATACATATTAAAGTATTAATAAAATATACCTATTAGTAAATTGACTTAGATAGGTCCTATCTTTTGCAATCCTTGGTTGGCCGACCCGACGCCGGCACAGCTCCAAAAAAGCGGGCGCAACTCACAAACAAACACGCACATATACAACAACTTTGACAAAAAGTAGCATTTTCAGTTTATAAAAAAATTACAAAAAAGATTATCTCGGAAATGGTAAATTATAGTTTTTGTCATTTTTGTATAGTGTGAAAGCGCGCAATGTATTGCAAACGCGTGTTACTGACGTGCGCGCGGACTGAATGTAGGTATAGCCACACATCGATGCCTGCTGTTTTATCTTTACCGTGGTGTGAGCTTGTGCCTATTGTGTGCTGTTGCGTAGGTACTCAAGAATTTATTTAAAACGTACCTAACAGCTGATTTTAAATTTGATTTACATTGCAGGTAAAAATAATAAACTTATTGTTTTTTATTACTTTTTAGTTAAAGTGGGGTTGTGATACACGGTTATAGTCATTATCAGTAAAAAAAAAGCTAAAATACATAAAAATCATGAAAAGACCAACGTAAAATTCCAACGCTATAAGTTTCAGAAACATGTACTAAACCTATGGTTTCAGTTTTCGTCACGATGTTCCTTACACCCTTTATATGCATAAACACATTCATAGACATCACATACCCGAAATTGGCCTAGTTCCCACACAACAGCCTCGCAACATATGTATATCATTATGCACCTGGTGCCCAAAAAGGGCGTTGGATTAGATTCATCGAATTACAGGCCAATCGTTATTGCACTCTCCTTTCCAAGGTGATGGAGCATGTGATCAACACATATCAAAGAAACCAAGAAAAACACGTGGCTTTCGCCACGAACGCTCAACTCCGTTGTATCTCAAACACCGATATGTGTGACAGAAGCCATTGTGAGTCTGGGGGGGGGGCGTTGGCATGTAGCCTAGGCATAGTGAAGGCGTTCGATCGTGTCTGGCACCGGGATCTTCTATCGGAGTTACCATCATATGCAAAGGGGTAGCTAGCTGTTTGTCGGCAGACGCACACGAGCCATAGTTGACGGTAGTTGTTCTGATAGCATGGAAATTAATGTGGGTATCCCACAAGACTCTTTGCTCTCTGCTACGTTGTTTCTACTGCTCGTCAATGACATGTTGTCCATCGAAAACATACATTACTATGCAGATGACAGTAATGGAGCAGGTTACCATACGGGCCGTACAAACATTCCATTTTGGAGGAAAACCACGAAGAACTTGTGTCTAAAATCGAGATCACTGTGTTTAAGTTTAACTAGGGATAGGAAACCTGGGTTCGATACCAGCCGACCCTTTTTTATTCGGTTCAACGATGGACTGAAATAATCCTTCAACGATCCCATACTCACAAGCCGTATCAAACCCTTAAGTCTGAAAGAGTTTGCTTCCCTGCGTGTGTTCTACCGCTTGAATATGATGGGTCGCCTTCTTTATCTATCCTCACACCTTAGAACCTAAATGGTCACGTGCAGTGCGGTTTTAGAGGAACTTCCTCTCGCGAACGCTTAGTTATGAACTTGTTTGTTTATTTGTATACACTTTATTGTATAAAATTAAAAATACAGAAGTTAACATTAATAAACTAAACTACAACTTTTATACAAAGGCGGACTTATCCATAAAGGTGATGTATGTCAATAAACCTTAAATATTTAAAACGATAGTGATTCATAGGGCCAAGGCACATACAAATTAGACGAAATTTAATATTCTACTAGATACAATATGGGACGAGAACTTTACAAGGAAAAATACATAGAAATACATATAAATGTGTAGATATAAATTTTCATAAAAAATTATAGAAAGAGAAACAAACACTATCAACTACACCATACATGCAATGTATTTGTATGCAATGGAAAACTCTAGCGAGTAAAGAAATATTGTCAAAAGACACATTTTTTAGTACCACAATTAAGTCATTCCAACTTCTATAATACTATAATTCATAAATATACTAACGATGTTTAAGTATTATAAAAATTAACTAAATTTAAATAATGTAAAACTCTTAATATAAAATTAACCATAGTTGGAATTTGTATTTTGCCACTCGATTTTCTTTCAAGTGGATCGCGTCTTTTAACCTCGACGCCGCGCAGGGTTTCGGATTTTTTAAGCACAATTTATGTATTAAGTATATAAAAAATATATATTTTTATAAACAAGAATAGTTATGATATGCCCTAGTATTTTTTATTTTTATAATAACTTACAAATTCAAAGTTAAACGTAACAAAACCGAAAAATAATACTTTTAACTTTCACTTTTCCTAAAAAAAAGCATTTTTTTGTATGGAAAGGTATTACGAAATTTTTAAATCTGAATTTTTCATCCTTTGACGGCCTCTGGTTAAATCACGACGCGTTAGAATTTTTGTTTGCGAACAGGCGTAATAGTACTTCGAACGCCTCCCTGCCCACATTTAGGAAGAGAACTGATGGGACTGGGCTTAATCTGTTTATTTCGATCTAGACTACGCCTGTACCAAGTTTCATACTTTGGTCGCAATCTGCAGGGTTCATGTCAATAAGACCCGTACTATTTAGTTTATTTGACTTTATACATAAATTTGTGTAAATAGGTGTATAAATATTGTCAATTTCAATACTAAATCTAAACGTAAACTAGCTTTACCATTCTTTTACTTTGAAAATTGTCAAAGAGAAAGAAAAGAAAGTCTTTATTTTGCTATTTAAAAAAAATAATTATTAATTATAGTTCATGTCGAGGTTTTCTTGTTGCTTACTAGCACCGCCACTGAACATTTTTAATTACCTCTGCGTTTATGCTATAAGTGGCCACTACCACTTGCTATCTACCACTCAAAATAATATTCAAAAAGCAATAAGAAACGTTGTAGAAATTACTTTTCACATTTCTGTAGTGGTACGTTTTTAGGGTTCCGTAGCCAGCTGGCAAAAACGGAACCCTTATAAATTCGTAATTCTAAGTTGACAAACAAGCTTACGGTCCACCTGATGGTAAGCGGTCACCGTAGCCTATAGACGCTGGCAACCAGGGGTATTACTCGCGCGATGCCAACCCTTCAAAAATGTAATAATTTCTTTCTTGAAGAACCCCATACTGTAGTCCTTAGAGAAAACTTTGGCAGGGAGCTCATTCCACAACCCTAGCGTTCGCGGGAGGAAGTTTCCGCCCTTATGTCATAACCTTATAGTTCTGTCGTCTTTGCATAGATTCTAATGAAATTTTACGCAAAGGTGTCTTTTGTCAACCGCCATACAGATTGAGAACATATTTTCTTAGGGTTAACTACATTGAACCGAGGAAAGAAAAAAAAATGTTTTGTGGACCTTATAGTGTGGGGTATTGTTAGATATGGCTTTTAAAATGCATTTGAGGTTTTAAAGTTAAAATGTTATTGGCTTCCAAATTCGAAATTTTTCGAAGTAAAAGAAAGGTTTACGTTTAGATTTAGTTTTGAAATTGACACTATTTATACACCCATTTACACAAATAAAATAAACCCTGATTGTTCACAAACTAATGCATGATAGCTTTAATTTTTGATATAGCTGATACTTGTCAATAGAACCAAAAGGCACCATATTATCAATTTTTTTTTTTTTTAATAAGCAAGGTTTATATCTTTTTCCTAATATAAGTTAAAAAACAAAATAATAAAAAAATATTTATTAATATAAAATAAGTTATGCTATGGGTCTTTCAGTTTCATAGTCACATTCTGGGTACGCATCAAAGTTTCCTGCAGCAACGGCCTTGTTAAGTTCGTCCTGGTATTTGGTGACGTATTCGTTGTTGGGATCGTACAAAGCCTTGAGTTTCTCCCAAGCCGCCTTGTGTTTGTTTACAGCGAGACCAATAATGTGCTGGGTTACTTCCTTCTGTTTATCTGTGCATTCTGTGCATTTGGTCTTTAGTGCATCAGCAACGTGTTCTGTGGGCAGATATTTTAGTTATTAAATTAGTCACATACATACATAAAACGCAATAATTTGTATTTCATTATTACGTGTCAGTGGAGACAAGATATTTTTGAAATAATTAGATGTTCAAATATATTACACTCATGGCCGTTAGGACAAAATGTTCGTTAGCGGTGGAAACATACTATGAAGTGCAGTGTAAATAGCCCGCGGCTGATAGTCGGATGATTTTGTAAAGATGTGGGCAATTGTTGCAACAGGCGGCAGAAAGCACCAAAGTTGCGGAGAAAGTTAGGTGAGGCATATGTCCAAGAGTGGGCGTTTGTAGGCTTATATGATGATGATATTTTATTATATTAATTATTGTACCACTAAGATAGCACACAAGCATTCATCATACCTATACAACCTATCCTGATGACCAGCGGTTATCGTAGCCCATGGACGCTTATTACGCCAGGGTATAGGGTAGTAATCACTCGCGTATTATCGATTTCTTAAAATCGAAACACTGCCTTTAAGACTGAATAGACCACTATTCAGTTATTGCACGCCTCATAAGCGGAGCGTCGAGGTTGTGCTCTACTCTCGATATGTCAAAAAACCCAGTCTTTCGAAACTTAAATGACGTTTTTTTTTTAATATAACACTTACAGGATAATATGAGTGCACTAATATGAAGTTAAATAATCTGTCTAGCACATATGGTACATTTTATAAACAATTAATTTGTTTAATATAATAAATAATAACATTAAAACTAATCATTCTTGGACGTCCGTGAGTCTGTGTTTATGTGACCATGTATGTGGCAGAGAAATTGGTCGAAAAATTCATCTTACCGGAATACTTTTGTTTTTAATATATAAAGTATTACACTGTGCTGATTCCTAGTTAATATTAGCGTTCTAAGTACTGTCGTTTAATTATAATTTATAAAAAACTAATATATTTGTTATTTTATTTTAAAAAACTTGAGTTTTTGTTTAAGAATTTTTTTTTTTTAAATGTGAATGACCGCTATGAGGCGTGCACTTTTGGATTTTCCAAATTATTTCGAAATACATGCCTGATATTCAAGGCATTGATCTATTCATTATGTTCTACGTACAAAAGGAGACACTGCATTTAAAGATGCTGTCTCAAAAATTGCCATTATCCATTAATTATGTGTAACAAAAATGAGGAAAATATGACCGAATCTCATCTTGAGGAAAGGGGAACAAAATCTTCTAAGTTATAAGAATATGAATTATAATTCAATTTTATTTAAAACAATTTTCATTCTTTTTTATACTTTTTGGGTCCGCAAAAAAATTAAAAATGTACATAATGTTTCCTACGTGACAGGGAAGAGGAGGGGAGGTCTAGCATATCTACTATATAAATACCTTACGTAATAACGGATGCCCGCTAAGTTACTGGCTGGACGTTAACTAGTATTTCATCTGTGACATGACGTTTTTTTTTCATAGCGTCTACTCTAGTGTTAACGTAATAGCTCAATAAGTCAAGGTTATTCAAAGACTTACTCTTTAGTTCCAGTCCTTCTTTTGTGCACTTCTTCTGCTCTCCCACCAAGCACTTGAAGTATGGCACTAACAGACGGCAGTTGCTCGCTATCTCTTCTACGTCGATTCCGTCAAACTTGTCAGTGTATTTGGCGTTGGCTACAGCCAATACAGCCAGGCAAACCAGAAAGAAAGTCTTCATTTTGCTATTTAAAAAAATGTCAAATTAAAGTTCATATCGAAGTTTCTTTGTTGTTTACTTTAAATAAAAATGGCCAGTGGCCACTTTTAATTAAATTTTAACAGTAGTGTTATCTACCCTGACAGCTATATTCAAAAAGCAATAGGAAACGTTGTAACAATTACTTATAGCAAGTTTCACATTTCTGTAGTAGTACTTTTTTAGGGGTTCCGTAACCAAATTGCAAAAACGGACAATTTTTTTTAGAGGTTTTTCATACCTACATTAAAATGAGGTATGAAACAATATTTTTGGGGTCACGTTGGATAGGCCTTTTTAAATGCATTTGAGGTTTTATAGTAGGTAGAAAACTCAAAAACTTATGCATATTTTATGACATTTTGACTTCCAAAGTCGTAAATTTACTAAAGCATAAAGCCAGTTTACGTTTAAATTTAGTATTAAATTAACATTATTGATACACAATTTATGTATAAATAAGATAAACCCTAATGGTTTACAAACAAATCCATGATAATTTTTAATTTAAATACGGCTGATAATTTGTCAGAAGAACCAAAAGGTACCATAGTATTTATCTATTTATTTATTTTGGTATCAAAGCAATGGTCAGCTTTTTCACATCATAAGTCAAAGTTAACGTACATAAGGCTAATAAATTTACTAGAAAAAAAACACAGACCTGTAGTTCTCGAACGGTGAGAGCGTCACAACTGATGCCTACATCGAAACGCACCTGCCTTATATATGTAGTTATTACGGCTTAGATTTATATGTGGTCTAAGCAAAAAAAACTACCTACCGATCATTCATTTGTCAATTAATTGTCTCTAATCTGTTGTGTTTTTTTCCACTGTTTCGCTTGGAGAAGCTGGATAGAATTATATAATAATAAAATTTATAGCATTTATTCTTATTCTGTACCTGTTTTTGCTGAATGAATATTTTTAGAATATCTTAATTAATTTGAAGGAATAAACAGCAATGTTACTTGCTTACCTGTGCGATTTGCCTTTTCCTGTTACACGCGTCTATTAAAGACCCAAAACTAATGGGATCACTAGTTCAATGAGATAACATTTCGGGGACCATGAAAAATCTCTCTCGAAATTCCGCCGTATTACGCGTACTCCCAGACAATCCTTTTTCTCTTATTTTACCCCCTTGGGGTAATCTTCCAAAAGTGTTTAAACACGTCATTCCTTTTGTGTTACTAAAAGGTCTATACCTAAACCATAGTTTCAATCAGTGGGACTTTAGTAGTTGTAGGACCACTAACAAAATAATAATGGGACCACGAGTCCAATGTAAAACAACTCAACTACGAGTGATAAAACCTATTGAAAATAGCATCGTTTTAAGCGATGCGAAACTTTCTTCCCCTGATTTTCTCCTTTGGGAATGATTTCCCAAAAATCCTGTAATATGTGATTCCTTACTTGCAATTTTTCATTAACTACCATCACTTCAAAAAAGACAAATTTTCATACAAATTACCAAACGTTACTCTATGTAACTCCTTTAATTTCGCAAGTTTTCTTTGTGGAGTCATAAGGAGACTTTTGCTTAGTGAAATTCGGCCATCGCCGTGAAAAACCTATACAAACTCCTTCAGAACCCGAAATAAAATAGAAATGACAATCTTTAGTAATTCCCGTCTATCCATTTGTATTAGAAATCAGGCAATTATCGTTTCTCCGTTGCGACTTAAATAAATAGTGCTTTCGGATTCCACCTGCGAAAAATCTATTACATATTTTTGTATTTTTTACAGGATAGAAAGTAGGTATTTTAAATCTATTTCTCTAGCTACTGTTTTGTTTCAGTGAATTTAATAACCATTCCACAAATTACCTTTACATTATACTTTTTATTGAAATTTTAGTTACTTATAACCTTGAATGTTGCCAATATAAATACATTAGGTAGGTACTTAAGAAAAAAATTATTTTGTAAAAGTTTATGTTCATAGGTGTTTTATATAGGTATAGTCTGAAGCTTTGGGCCTGTAGGCAAGTATTCGTGTTTGCTCAAATTAAGTGATCCCATCCTAGCAATTCGACACATCCAGCGCTGAATGGGTTGCATTTAGCTGTGTTTTGTTGACGGCATTAAGAGCTATGACATTGCATAGGCATTAAAATCACCAAATCTAAACAAACAATGTGGCCGTTTACTATTTGACAGTGCACCCTCTACTCTACCACTTAAGCATGTTCAGCCAATGCGTTGAATGCGTACTAGAAGTGACGTCATAGCGTATTATTTTGTGGTCAACAGAACGATCAAATGTGCACATAGAGAGCATAGACACTAACGATCATGCTAGAAATATCCATAACACGGCGGGAGGTCCGGCGGTCGTTGCTTTCTCTAGAAGTTAATTCGATTGGGCCAGACGGTATACTTGTTTCTGTAGACCCAATAGTTCCCGAGATAAAGGCTTTAAAAATCTATAATTTTTTTCGAACCTTGCAATTTTTAGCAATATTTTATATATCACCCGAGCAACACCAGCGGGATGTAGTTCCAATTATCGACAGAGTGTACTAGTGTTGCTCTTGTGAAATCACGAATGCGACCTGTAGTAACATGTTTGTAACCTATCTAAAGCATTTTTATTTTTTTTCTTTTCCTCTTCATCCATGTGAATTATGTGGATGTGACTCGACATCCTGCTTCTTTGACTTAGGGAAGAAGCAAATGATGTCTATGGTCGACAGAAATCTGGACGTTCAAAAGAATGCTGCGATTTTCCTCGACACAAAATCTACACCTGACGAGATAGCAGCAGCAGTAGAGCGAATCTAAATTGCTCTATACGGAGGCAACCCCAACACCCACAACCTTGACGAGCTGCAGTACCATTTATTCGCCAGGGCTGCAATGAAAACCAGCTTCAATCTGGCCAGGTTACCACCTACCATAGACTGCTCGATTCCACTCCTTTCGGACATACCATCAGGTACAAATTGTTCTTACATTTACTTTACACATTACTTCATCATTTTCTATTCAAATTCTCATGTACAATATTCTCACAGGTTGGGAGTCACACTGAACCTTCTCACCTGGGGTTGGATATGCACGCCAAATAGCCTTAACCCTAAAATGGTGGCCAGAGACTCAACAGAACACCTCTTGCGGCTGCGAGAAGGGTTGTGGGAACGCGTGCAGCTGCAAGAAGGCAGGGCTGAAATGCTCATCAGCCTGCGGGCACTTCATCGGGGCCTCCTGTGACTACGTCAATTTAACCTATTAACCCTGTTAACTTTTATTTTACTTCCCATTTTTATTTCATAATAGCATCATTGAAAATCATCGCTTCCACTGTTTATGTTCTTTTTTAAGACTCCATCATAAAACGTACAGGGCTTCGATAATATAACAGGGGGTAACAAAGAATCAGTGTCAAAATTCATTCAGAACGACAAAATATTGCTAAAAAATGCAAGGTTTGAAAAATTTATAAATTTTGAAAAGCTTTATCTCGGTAACTATTGGGTCTACAGAAACAATTCTAGTCTTATATTGTAGTAAATTTAGTCTACTTTGAAAACATTCAAAGTAGGTACAATAAAAAAACTAGTCCTCAAGGATAAAATCTTTTTTCGATTTTTCACAAAGTAGCGTTCGGCGCTTGGATTATTCATTGACCCAACATCATAAATAAGTCAAAAAATCAGAACTACCGGATTTGACGTAAAGTCTGACGTAAAAAGTTACTGGACTATATGTTTCCATGTAAATATGTATACCTATGTAGGTATGCACATCAGCTGGCCACTACCAACTAGATTACGTGGGAGTCAACATGGTGGAATTACTTTCTGAAACTCGCTAGATAAGCTAAGCTAAGATCTGGTCATCTAAACCAGATTGGTATTTCCAAAATTGAGCTTACTTCCAGATTGATCGTCAGTTCCATAACTGTTTAGACATACAAAGCAACATGGCATGGACGCCATTGTTGCTCTGTAAGCTGTATAGGACATAAGCATCTGCTACGCTAAAATGTCGAACAATA
Organism: Apoda limacodes; assembly: GCA_946406115.1. Classification (NCBI taxonomy): domain Eukaryota; kingdom Metazoa; phylum Arthropoda; class Insecta; order Lepidoptera; family Limacodidae; genus Apoda; species Apoda limacodes. The sequence goes on from OX291541.1 coordinate 10,372,581, forward strand.
TATATAGCAATACTGTAAACTTACTAAACAATAGTTGAAGCAACCAGAATCTCTATATAAATGGATATTAACGAAATAAAAGCTATTGAGTTTTTATGTATGTATATTTATTTGCTTTTTTCACTTGCATCACATAGCTACAGCAAATAAAGTTAGCTTTTAATTCTGGCATTTAAAAGTCTTTAGAATAAATTTATGAGTCATAAATGGAAAGTAACTTGTTTTTGTTTGTATTTACTTTTTCAGTAGAGTTCGCAGAAACTTATGACTGTCGTCATCATGTGACGTAAGATATTAATAAATGACATAGATTAAATTGAATTTATTATTTTTTACGATAATTAGTTAATAATAAGAAGAATTAATAATCTACACAAGTGATTCTTATATATTTTACATTCGGAGCAAAGAGTCAATTTATAAAATAAAATATAAATGTTTGAGTTTGAATCCTTAATATTTATATATATAATTCTACTGTACATGTATATGTTACTGTACGCCGCCTAAACGGCTGGACCGATTTGAATGACTTTTTTGCATGCGTTTGGGTGGCGCCCTGGATGGTTTAGATTAACAAATCAGCCCGGCAGATAACGCTGCAGTCGGTGTCATGCAGGACAACGTCTGCCCGGTCAGCTAGTTTAAATATAAAAATAGATAGTTTACAAAATATCGTTTCCTTTACCAGCCTTTATACGACTATATATGTTCCCCCTGTTGGAGCACGTCCTCGAATTTTGCTCACAACAGAGGCAAAGTAATTCACTGTTCGAACATTGACTTTTGGAATTAACCCGATGATGAAAAAAAACAATACAATGACTGGTCAGAAACAAATTTCGGTACAAATACTTAACCTTGTTCATTTTAATTAAGAATATAAGTACATAGCATTTTTTCGTTTTTAAGTGAGTTTTTATAAATAATTAGTATTATTAAAAGTTTATACAGCTAACTTAAAAAATATCATACGTTGTTTTGATAGCAATGGCAGAGGTTGTAGTAGGTACAATTCCGAACGCAACCTCAATTTTTTTTAAAAAAACAAAGTAGAGTTTTTCTCGCTGGTAGAGGTGAAAAGTTGTATGTTGAACGCGTGAGCAAATTTTTTCGGTCTCGTGCCTTTGAATCCCTCGCTATGCTCAGGATTTAAAGTCGGCACTTCTACCAAAAAACGCTTTTACTCACTTGTATAACAAATAACTATTAAATTCATCTTATTCGCACAAATCTTATTTTTCATGTTTGATTTATACATTGAGGTAAAGTAAACATTCTGCGAACATTAAAATTAAAACGTGCTTATGACAAGAACAAATGATTCTGAAACCGCCTTGTTGCCTATCAGCTTCAAGGTAAACCAGGTAACTTAAACGTAAATGGAATTAAATGTTTAAGCATATTTTGCAGTCTTCTTGCGCATGCATCAAATTTAATATAACCTAGCGAAAAAAGGCTTTACTTACCTAAACTGGTAAAATTTGTTGAGTTGAAATGCAAATGCGAAGCGAAATAAGCGAATTTTTCAAGACTTTTAATGGTTCCAAGATAAATTTATTCTCCGCAGCAGCGTTCCACGTGAAAATCGACCATCATCCCGCAATCCTAGTGTTTTAAACATAGGGATTGGGGAATAACTAGTCATAGAGGAAACAAATACTGCGTCAACAAATCTTTGAGCACGGAGAGGGCTAACATTCAATAAGAGGTCAACATTTATACACATAAATTTAAACCAATTTCAAGATCAGCGTGTGACTGGTTGAAATGTAACACACACTACCAGCCTTTCTATTATACTGGTCACTGTGTCATATACGTATACAAACATTGTCACATATACTGGTCACTGCTATTAATATGAACCCCTAAAAATGTCTTACAAAATAGTAAATCCATACGTTTATATCGACCACAAGCTAGACTCAAAATATTTTGCGTACACACGTAAATCGGATGCCAATGCAATATAATAATGTCATAGAGCTGGTCTGATGATGAAGCCAGAAGGTGACCATAAGATCTCTGTAAGGAAACGACGCTAACCCATCGTTTGGGCAAGTTTGATTTGTCAGGCAGGGACTGATGAAAGCATGTTTGCAAAAAAATTTTTACGAATATTCTTGTTGTCATACTCTCTCACTCGTCGTCTATTGAAATGTATTTGATCTATATAGCTTTCTTGTATATATACTATACCTAATAATTTTTGACCTTTTTAAATAACAGGGGATATTAAAAATTTTGGTCAATTTTGAGAATTACTCAATTTTTTTTTTATATATTTTTCGGGTCCTACACGCGAAAAATTACAAAGCGCGATAGTTTTAAAAGTATAACTCAAAAACAGTAACAACATTTTTTAAACATTCGTATACAACATTGGGATAAAATGTCAGGGTATTTACTGCAAAGTCAGGAATTTAATCAGGATATTATTACATACAATACGAGACGTAAGGAATAATTTTTAGGATATTTTCTGCAATGCCAGGGATTTCGTCAAAAATATCTCATTTTGGAACTAATAACCCTACGCAGGCATACAGCAAAATATCTTGCCGGAATAGCACGAACAGAGATTCAAATGCGGAAATCCCGGGTTATTGCTTCAGAGCAAACCACAGCAACAAGTTGACAAAAACCATGTATAAATTTTTATTACCCCAACGGCTGGCTATGTCCAAAATAACCACAATGCTAATGACCAACACTAAGATGTTTACTGTTTACTAACATTGTCCAAGAAGTCAGGTATAATAATGATTTTCCTAAGAAATCTCATAACTAGGTACCTACAACCTAAGTGCGAGATCTCGTGCCAACTAAACAAAAAGGCTTAGATTCTCCTTCGGTTCCACGAACTTCGAGTGGAACATTTGTTTATAGCTTCGGAATATTTTGCTGTTTAACATTTACATTATAGCGTAATTGCTGTGCTCGATTTATCTTGCATATATTAAATGCGCGACAATCGATTTTTATTTATAAATAGATTTTATTAGCGTATGGAATATTTTTGTTTTAAGAGTAAAGAATAATCTAGAAATAATAGGTATAATATAATGATAATAAAATTGTTTGTGTACTGAAATGTACCTATTTGTTAAGGTTAAGAGTTCCTAAAACCGACGAACGTGTCAAGTAAAGCGAAAAAAGTGTGCCTGTATCGCTTAACCAGTAAACTCTATGGTCACTACCTACCACTGCAAGAAATAAACGTGACTTTTTGTATGTATATATCATAGGGTTATCGCTGATGCACATTTTGATAACATGCGTATGCATTATTATTAGAGATTGGCATCAGCTGACGCAGGTGCTAAACATTGAATTATTTTATGAAACACATTTTAATGTAGGTATTTAATTGAACTAAAATAATGTAGCGATTGTATTGTGTTACTTTGGATTTATTCCACAGGAGTTATCGAAACAAAATATGTTATGTACTTCTAAATGCTTAGGTACTTTTCAATTTAATTTTAAATGAGGTATTTTTGACGTGACAACGTCTTATAAATTGGTTTGCCGGGTGACACTTCAAGAAACTGCGTTACGCTCCGCTCACGTTATGCGCTCACAATGAGAGCGAGTGAGAGGCACGCGCCCGCCTAAGAGCGAGAGAGACAGACATAAAATCATTGTCACGTAAAACTTTCGCCCGTATACCGACTTTACAGGCAACCAGTTTTTTACGTCCTTTTTTTAGTTCAATACTATAACTTTAGGTTTTGAACCATTTTTAGGGTTCCGTACCCAGAGGATGCCCAACAATGCCCTTTTACTAAGCCTACGTTGTCTGTCTGTCTGTCTGACCATGAAAAGGCTCTATCTTTTAGACCAAAATAGGTAGAACTTTGAAATTTTCACAGAATATGTGATAATATAATAACAAATAATAAAAAGTTAAAAAGTAAAGGGGTCCCCATACAACAAAAACATTTTCGTTGTATTTGCGCTATCGTAAAAACAGTAATACAAACAAATTTTAAACTTGCAGTAAAAAATTATGTGATAGCTCTAAAGTAGGTATAACAACAAATAATAAAAATCGGTCAAGTGTGAGACGGGCCCGAGTCATCTACTATCTTAAATTACCGGTACAGCGCCATCTAGCTTATTGTTTAGAGAAATAGTAACACATTTGTTTGTTGGAAACGATATTCAAAGTTAAGCAACGTCGGGCTTGGTCACTACTTGGATGGGTGACCGCTTAGCGGCACACTTTTTTTTGTTTATGTTTGTAAATTAAATAAATGATGGTAGGTACGGAACCTACCACTGCAAGAGAGTCCAACTCGCACTTCGCCGGATTTTTTTACAAGAGTATCAGATCTCTATAATTTTAATTAATATACACGTATGTTTGTGTTTGTTAATTTGTTTGTTATTACTTAACGTTGCAAAGGAGTAACCAACGTACTTGTAGATGCTTTTTGGTACAGAAATTGTTTAAAAGACGGAGAAGGACATAGGTACTTCTGTCTAGAGCGAGCGACTGAGAGGAGCCGCGGGTAAAGGCTAGTAATTTTCATATATGCACTTGTTTTACTTTTTGCAATATATCAAAGTCGTTTTATAAATAAAACACATTTGTTACAAATATAAACGTGTTAACTTTGTACATTAAATTTGCAAATAATAGCGTTTGGTTATAAGTAGGTACGAACAACGAAATTAAAATAAATATTCTTCTTCGGACAAGAGTTTCTTAATTGGATTGGTAAACATACCGTCAGAAGTTGTTCCAAGTCGTGCTTTTAAGAGGTCAATGAACAGTTGGCCTTCTATCTACCAAGTATGATGACCAACTACTGAAAAGTGTGGTTTGACCAACCTATGCTATGCGTTATAAATGTATGATTTAGAACTATTATTCCTAAAGAGATATCAATTTCAGTTGTTTTTCTGAGAGTATTCATTATCATGTTTGAGTTATAGAATTGTATAAAATAAAAAAATCGGCCAAGTGCGAGTCGAACTCGCGCACGAAGGGTTTCGTACCATTATCTATACAAATGGCAAAAAAAACACGTTTGTTGTATGGGGCCCTCTTAAATATTTGTTTTATTTTGATTTAAATATTTATTTTTAAAGTGAATATACAAACTTAACATTCTGTGAATATTTCAAGCGTCTACCTGTGGCCGTTATCATTATCGAGCAAAAACTAACAAAAAAATCACGTTTGTTGTTTGGGAGCCTCCTTAAATATTCATTTTATTCTGTTTTTAAGTATTTGCTGTTATAACGGCAACATAAATACATTTTTTTAATTTACGCGTTCCATTACTAATTAAAAATAATAAAACGGGATTAAACGCGTCATTTGGCAAAATACCTATTTCCCGACGTTTCGACTGGGTTTCAGAGTCTACCCGTGACCAAGGCTGGTGTAACTGCTGTTTGCCAAATGACGCGTTTAATCCCGTTTTATTATTTTTAATTAACATAAATACATCTTCTGTGAAAATTTCAACTGTCTATCACGGTGAGATACCAGCCTGGTAACCGACGGACGGACGGACAACGGAGTCTTAGTAATAGGGTCCCGTTTTTACCCTTTGGGTACGGAACCCTAAAAACTAACAAAATTCCAAAATAGATATTTAAGCTTTCGCTTGCGGTTCCGCTCTCGCTTAAATCGGGTATTGGCGTGCGATTCCTACATCAACTCCTTTAACAGTAAGCTATATAAGTTTGAATACGGACACATCGATCGTTTTCTAATTCCTAAACCATTATAACTTGTATTATTACTTTTATTATATATTATAACTTTTATTATTTAGTCTTATCAACTTAATAATGTTAATCGCGCACGAAGGGTTTCGTACCATTATCTATACAAATGGCAAAAAAAACACGTTTGTTGTATGGGGCCCTCTTAAATATTTGTTTTATTTTGATTTAAATATTTATTTTTAAAGTGAATATACAAACTTAACATTCTGTGAATATTTCAAGCGTCTACCTGTGGCCGTTATCATTATCGAGCAAAAACTAACAAAAAAATCACGTTTGTTGTTTGGGAGCCTCCTTAAATATTCATTTTATTCTGTTTTTAAGTATTTGCTGTTATAACGGCAACATAAATACATTTTTTTAATTTACGCGTTCCATTACTAATTAAAAATAATAAAACGGGATTAAACGCGTCATTTGGCAAAATACCTATTTCCCGACGTTTCGACTGGGTTTCAGAGTCTACCCGTGACCAAGGCTGGTGTAACTGCTGTTTGCCAAATGACGCGTTTAATCCCGTTTTATTATTTTTAATTAACATAAATACATCTTCTGTGAAAATTTCAACTGTCTATCACGGTGAGATACCAGCCTGGTAACCGACGGACGGACGGACAACGGAGTCTTAGTAATAGGGTCCCGTTTTTACCCTTTGGGTACGGAACCCTAAAAACTAACAAAATTCCAAAATAGATATTTAAGCTTTCGCTTGCGGTTCCGCTCTCGCTTAAATCGGGTATTGGCGTGCGATTCCTACATCAACTCCTTTAACAGTAAGCTATATAAGTTTGAATACGGACACACCGATCGTTTTCTAATTCCTAAACCATTATAACTTGTATTATTACTTTTATTATATATTATAACTTTTATTATTTAGTCTTATCAACTTAATAATGTTTCCTTAAGTGCTTCGATACAAATTGAGTCGTGTGTCGTCGGTAAAATATCAAAACTAATTTATATCAAGTTAAACTGTCATAAACATATTGCATTTGATACATCAACACGTAAGGAAGTTAATTATTTATTAATTGTATATGTGTTATTCTAATTCGATAATTATCTACCAATCTAATTATGTTAAAGCGAAAGTCTTTTTGTTTGTATATTATTTCCGGAGCAACGGGGATATGGAATATAATATATATTCAAGGAATGGAAATCGTCATAGTATACCTACTTTTAATTCCAAACGAAAGTTTTACAGATTTTTTTCCACTTTTAAAACCGTGGAGCACTATTCCTTTACGTCTAGCGGAGCAAATGGTGACTCATTACTTGATCACGGATTGCAGAGACACGTTGATAGACAGCCTACCTGCAGCGACAGCGGCCGGTAGAGATTACTTTTTTTTTATTCTGCGCGCCTACTTCCTACTACTGTACGCGCAACTGTACATCTACCTCCTACGGCGCGTGTGGCTTTCTTCCACCTCTGCCATCATGCTGCCCTCGCCGAGCTTCACTCGCCTCCTCGAGCAGCCCAACTCGCGGCGAGAAGCTCACATCCTGTCCTCTCCTGTGTAGGGCGATGTGCAGACTTCTTCGTCTATAGCTGCTGGTACCTCGTCAGTTGGCTCTTCAGGCACTAGTTGAGCTTCCCTACAACGGGCTACCTACACCAGAGAGGACGGGATCGAATAGATAGGTGTGGAGATAAGGATTTAGGGTTCTGTACCCAAAAGGTTCCAACGGAGCCGTATTAATCGCTGTCCGTCTGCCTGTCTTTGAAACCAAATAAATAATAATAAATAAATTAAAACCATTATAGAGTAAGCTTTATAGTAAAACATCAAATAATGAAAAGCGGTCAAGTGCGAGTCGACCTCTGTGGTAGTACGGAACCCTCGGTGCCTGAGTCCGAGTTCCAGAACTACCTTATTAATTACAGACATCCTTAGTCAATTATATAACTACTCAATCAATTACTCATTTAATGTAGACATAGAATACCAAAATTAAAATTTAACCAAATCCTATTCAAACACCTATATCCACTTATATAAATATTTAACAATTATCATACTGTCTAATTTTGCTAAGTTTTTAATACTTTATAAAGATAATTAATTTAGTTGCCACTAGCGTTCGTTATTCTGAAGCACTACCTAATTAAAAAAAACGAGTTACACTCCGGGAGTGCCGGCAGAAGTGAAAACCTTTACACACGATTCGCGCTTAACACTCAAATATGTCACAAGACATGTCTTTGACATTGTCAAGAAATAATAGTGTTTGTTTATTTACTTTTTTGACGTAGTATATTTGACATCGCAATCTGTCATAGAATTAATCCATTCCATATCCAATCTCCCTGTACTACTCATAATCGCGAATACTAAAAATAAAAATTATAATAGGCGTGGCATTACGGTTTCCGTCTTACGAATTTCCACGATTAGGACACGTGACCTGACGCGAGTTTATCATTTTTTACCCATACCAAAAAAAGTGTACAACGCCGCTAAAGAAGTTTTCACTTCAAAATATATCCATCTATAAAATATAAATAAGAAAAAGAAAATAACATAAGTGAGAAGTATATCCATTACTTTTTCTTATTCAAAATTTAATGTAATATATCATTATATAATACAACTTTAATACAATATACTTATAAATACTATGATTACCTTATCTTAGTAATCAAAGTCTCATTACTTGTTGTAGCCTATAGACAATAATGTAAAGCTATCACTACATATCTTCATGTATATTGCAGTCACAGAAAAATAAATTAAGGCCCGTAATTATCTCGAGCAAAACTAGCGAAATCGGGGCCCTGGAGTGGTCTCTCGGGGGCTTTGGGGCCCGTCCTATAATGCTGGGCTTAGCAGCTCCGGACACGTCACACTGTTTGATACGTTCAGTGGGCCCACACAACTGACAATCAAGTGTTCCGTGGGGAATGGATAATAGCTTTAATGCTTTTTTTTACATACAAATAAGAATAGGTAAGTAGGTATATAATAATAAATGTGAGGCAAAAGAAAATAAACACCCAAAGAACGGTCATAAAGACTGTTTCATATTAATTTTTTGGTGCATTAAGTAAGTTGCTTATGCATTTTTTTACATTTTAAATGAGCAGAATTAGACTTTAGTTTAACCTTTTCGTGGTTTGTACTCACTAATAGAATAGGTTGATACTTGGACTTAGAAATAAAAACTTATGATTTTTTTTTTTAAATATTAATTTCAAATTCTGTGTGTGCGTGTAATTTAGACAAACATGTTTATAGTTGCAGACTAAATTCATTTTTCTCACTTTATTGAGAATAAGTCATTTTGCTTTAAAACAATTTTGAACATTGAGTTTTAGTTATTTTAAACACATATTTGAGGCAATGTTGTGTTAAAATTTGCAATTTAAAAATTAACCAAGCTAAAACTAAAAAACAACCAAACTGAGTTTTTAGTTTGATTTTTAAAAAATGCTTTACTCCTTATCTCCTTTAAAAGAACAGCACAAGATTCTTCATACTCAAGCTCCGATGCTATAAACAAGTTAACCGATCTGTTTTTCCCAAAACTCCTTTGTTTGTTTAGGCCAATACAAATACGGTGTAACTCGAAACTACTCAACTTTCCCCAGATTACCTAAAGCTGCGTACGTTAGGTTCTCCTATTGTTCACTTTGGGCACCGGCCCGGGCGAAATACGCACACAAATTATAATAGGAATTGTTTTATTTAGTTTAAAAGTAAATTAAAATCTAAGGTTATTTTAACTTGTTACCAAAATATTACTTTTCGAATGTTGAATACTGTGTTATAATGGAGGTTACACACGTTTCAAAATAATTGACATTTAGGCCGGGTTGCACCAAGTAACTTTGAAGTTAACTAGCCGTCAAGAATGGGAGATTTGCAGTCAGCTATTTTTAAAATAGCCGGCCCGTCAAAGTTCACAAACCACCGGTTAACTTTAAAATTAGCTGACGACAGTTTTCATACAATGTCCCATTTTTGGCAAATGGTTGACATAAAAGCTAGTTGGTGCAAACCGGCCTTAAGCTGTTAAGACAAATCGTTATGCTTACAGGCAAAACTGAAAACTAATAACTGAAATTTTCATAGTTTTGACTCGGTTCAACGACAGGCTGTAAGAATTGTTAATGATTCTAAACTCACTTGACGTATCAGGTCCTTAAATCTGAGGAGAGACTTTGCCTTCCTGTGTGTGTTCTACCGCTTGCACAATGGGATGTGTTCTGAGGAATTGTTCGAAATTATGCCCACGACTACATTCTACCATCGCACCGCTCGCCATCGGTAGGGAATTCATTCTTGCACTTTAGAAACGAAATGATCGCGTACAGTGCGGTTTCAGAGAAACTTCCTCTCGCGAACTCGATAATTAGTATAATTAAAGAGTTGATACAGAAATTCCACACCGATAACCGCATATAGGGCGGGCGATGCCGCCGTCAAAATCTAGTAAAATATATGAGTACAAATTTATAAATTAAAAGTTAAAAGTACAACAATTGTTATTATATTACACTACGCCTAGCTCGCGTTATTGATAATTTTGTCAACTAATTATGGTTGCCGCTCGATACAGAAAAACTTTTAATCAAAAAACAATAGTTTCTTCTTTTCTCTCTCTTCTTCTTATTTTCTCTATCACGAGGCTAAATTGATAAAAATTTGTAGTCATCAAGTACCTAGTACATACCATTTGTATTGTAGTTATTTTATTTATTTACTATTTAGCTTAAATAGTACAGTAGGTAAAATATAAATTTTTTGGTCTTTTTTTTATCCCTTAGATCAATTTCTTCTAAATAACATAGTTTACGTTACTTATAAGAAATTGATCCTCTCGACCCATGACATAAGATACTCTTAGAAGGTCTTTTTTTTTCATAATTTACAGTTCCTTCCCAGCTCAAACAGATGATTTATCCAAAAAAACTTTGAATACAGTTTTTCTTTTATTAAAAATAAAGGAATGTTTCCTTATCTTATCAATATTTAGGGTACTTTCCCTTCATCCACAGCCTTTCATTTCTACTTTGTATAGTCAGAAAAGCTTACAAAGTAATATAGACAAGATTAAGGTATAAAAATATTTACTATCTATTTTCTAACGCACATAAATAACATACCTAAAGTTGTATCTGGAAAACCGCAGACCCTTCTCGTGAAGCCATGATTTAGAGACCTTATCGCAGCTGTAAGGCTTAGGGGTGGGAACTTTGATAACAAACTTAGGGGAAAAACACACATTACCGATAAGTACGTAAGTAAATCCGAAATATGTTAAGAGTTCTGATTAAAGATCAAAAGATCTGAGTCAGTAAAAAACATTAGCCGTTTTTCTCTGAATTATTTAGACTTCAAAAACTGAAATTAATTGTTCATGTTGCAACAAATATAATGCAGTTACAGTTCAATAATAACTGTCCCTACAAACTCTAAAACAGTTTTAATTTATAGTTAATAGCGACGTACCTACCACTAAAAGTAGGTTACGGAATCCTTTGCTTATAGTAATCTAAGCTTTTGCGTAACTTGCCGTGTTGTCTGCCCATATGTGTGTCAAATGTGTGAAGTAAGTTTCGACTAACTTCTCTTTATTATTATCGTGTTGCAATTTTGCATGCACTTGGAATTAACGTAATAGTTAAATATATAAAACACTATTTTCTGTCTGTCCCTTTATTTATTTGTTTCAAATACCATTATAAGTTAATTTTGATCAACTTAAAATTGTAGGAATAGTGTGTTCCAATTGTGCACCAAGTGACAATTTGATAAAAAAGTGTTACGTCTCAGACAGACAACATTATTTTGTCTGCTTTACTACTTTGACGTCGATTTAAACATTGAAGTTTTATTCAAAATTCTATTTTGAACTTAAGTATTAAATATTTCATATTTAACATCAATTAACCAATATGACTACTTTACTGACATTGCGAATGAAACATCAATGCAAAAATAGATAAGAAATTGGTTCCCTAAAGAAATGTCATAAATTCGATGAAATAACCGATGAATGTTGTTAAAGAACAATCGCAATAAATCTCGGAACATGTGAAGCGCAATTTCTCCGTCGGAGGCCGCCGGTGGCGCGCCAAAAGTTTTCCAATATTGACGCGGGCACGTCGCGCGCCGACCCGTCTCGACCGTCATGTAAAAACGTTTCCAAGATGGCGGCCCACGCGTATATCAAACCAATCCACGTGAGTGCACATTTGACAGTCAAATGCTGATGACAAACATGAACAACTTCTAAAATTGGATCTAACTTTTATTGAAGTGCAGAAAAATTGAGTGTTGTTTGGCATTGGATAGGAAAGAAATGGAAAATTTCAATAAAATGAAAAAAAACCTTTATTTTCTTAAATTAGTAAAAGTGCATTCAAAAATTTTCGATAAATCGCCTGTGAGAGCCAAGAATCGAACCTGTGAAATATGAAAAAAAGAAATAGTATTTTAAGATTCCAATCGAAAGTACGAGGTGCATAATTACATGCAGGTAGTTTTAAGAATAGACAACGTGGTACTCCTATAAAACTGACATAAAGTAAAAGTACCTAAATATATTTTTTCTTTTGCCATTTATAATACTCAACACTAAAGAAACTTACTAGAAAAAGATCTACATCATTCGCAGCAAACGACAGATTCGCACTTAGGTTTGGCAAGTAGACAGGTACAATAATTTCGTGATGTCTGTCCGTACGTAGGTCAACAAAGTAAATGGTAGTTTTCCATACATGGAAGAGAGGGATGTTTGCAAACAGGTTTGTACACCGTTGGCAAATACCGTGAGTAGATAGATCGGGCACGTACTGCAATGCCCTATTGATATTGTTCTAAGCGAAACTCGTAACTTTTCCAATATCGAAAGGCGTCGTGTGCATACAAACAAATTGCATCTGTCGCCACCCGATTTTATCAATTCACGTCCTCAAATTGAATATTTACCAGTACTTATACTTGTTATTGGTAAAATAAATTCATAAACACGCTGTGTTTTGAATACAGTGCAATAAACTTTTTTGACGCGTTGTCAAAAATCAAATCTACTGTCGCCATATTAAAATGGTGTGAACTTACAAGGAAACTAGCGACCAAACACGCAGGTTCAGAAGGTCAGAAAAGTTTGTTGCACTTAAATTTATTCAAGTATAAATTTGTGTTTATTTTCAAATCATGTAAGTTACCAAATATATGAAATGTACCTACTTTCAAAACATTTTTGATACAAATAATTCTAAAAGGTGTGTTTAATAAATTAATAAATTACATTGTCAACTGCTATAGGTTCATTTACGTGCATAGTTCGACAGGCTTATAGGACAGACATGGTTGGCTTTTAGGCTTCACAAGCAGGGACCTTATTGGTAACAGTCTCGAGCTATTCGGACTCTGAAATTCGAGAGAAAAATGTATGGAAGTCTGAGTTACCTCTCAAAACCCGTAAATGTACTTGCATACATTTTTCTCAGAACTTCCAGAGTTCGAATAGCTCAAGACTGTTCCCAATAAGGTCCCAGGTCTGTTAGTTCGAAAACATATTATTCTGAGGCTGCATACCAACTTCAACCAGTGCTGCCTGCCGGTGTTCATCTACGAAATGCAATCAGCAAACCTGACAATAAAATAGTGACCATGGGCTAACGTGCGTTAAAAGCCATTCGCTACAGCATTGGATGGACAATATTAGGCGTCACATAGGTCGTAATTGGGCTCAGGTGGCACGGAAAAATCGAAGATGTATGAAGGAGAATTTTGCCCGAAAACGGATCAATTAAAGGCCAAAATTATGAACTTGGTCATGTGAGAACCCAGTATCATAAACCTATAACTTTTATAATGAGAGCTGGTAGCCGGGGTTGGACGGCAATTGCTGTGTGCACAAAAAAAATGCAAGCAAAGCCTACAAATCATGAAATATACTAATTGATAAGGGTATGTGTTATGCCATATAGCTAATTGAAAAAGCTGCAATATCAAATACCTAATTACTTTAATACCTATTTCAAAAAAAGTTTATCTTTGTAAAAACATAGCACCACTTCAATACTAAAAATTTTAAAAAAAAATCATAAGATAAAGTAACATTGCAAATTAGATTTGTCAATAATTTATTCGCTGAGCAACATTGTCGTTGGCTTCCCTTTTGTTTATCTTATATATTTGTCTTCCCCCAAATTAAAGGACATTTAATGAACTTTCTTCACCCCCTAAAGCTTTTATAACGCTTACAATCGTAGGTACAAACCTACTTTATTGGTAAATTGTATTTAAAAGCATAGAAAAAAAAGTAAATATGGTGTGTGGTTTGTTGGGATATATATTTCTAATTAATGATGACCAAAAGTTATAGGTAGTATTGATTTATCACTTCTTATTCTTCTCTCCACTTCTATAAAGATTTTGTAGACAATTCTAGGATAATTTTTGATATCTCTACCTATTAAATTATACAATAATCGTTATAGGCACAGCTGTTTTTATTATATTTCTTCAACTGAATTAATAATGAATGTAATTTGCTGGAAAGATATCTTAATAAGTGATGCCCATCTTAAGTCTAGGTCTTAATCTAGAACTGTCTGCAATGTTATAAAGATGATGAGGACTAAACGCAAAGATATGTTAGGTATCACCGGAAGATTGTGGTAAAATTCAATTGTTACGTCCGTTACGTTCTTTACTTGGAGTAAAGTTTTGGTCAATAAGTAACCTACGTAATAAAAAATCGCGATTATTATTCAACTTTCATAACTGCAAGCCTGTGTAGCTCAGTGAGTATCACCTACCTGCTGAACCAAGGCGTGTGTTCGATTCCTGCACCTGACAAATATTTATTTTTGTGTTTGTCATGGGTCTGGATGTTTTCTATGTATTAAATGTGTATATAAAAGTATTTGTAACCGTTGTCTGGTATTCATGTTACAAGCCTTGCTTAGTTTAAGACCAGGCGGCACTGGGATAAGTCCAAAATTATTAAGAAAAAACCAAGAATGTCCCATTACTAATCCAAAGAGCGGCATTGTGATTAGTCCAAAATTATTAAGAAAAAAACCAAGAATGTCCCATTACTAATCCAAAGAGGTTGTTCAGATATAATATGAATGTCAACAGAGTTAGAGAACAGATTAAAACAATTGCAACATATACTCTTCAACAGTAATATTTATACCCATTTAATTTTCTTTGCACCGAGTCCCAACATCTTCCCTGGTCAGAAGCCAAACTTAAGACAACTTTTCTCAATGTGCTCTTACCACTGCACCACTTTAATTGGCCTCTAAATATGCTGCTGAAATACGTGCTACACAACACTAAGTATTTTGGGAATAAACTGTTTATTTCCAATCCAATTTACCTGAAACAGTCTGACGCGGTTCATTGTCAAAAATGTATACTGTTAATTTAAGCTGTTACGTCATTTAATATGTAAATCCCTTTTAAAAATGCCACTGTATGATATTTTCATTTCGTTTCGCTGGCTGTATATTATTTTGTCATGTTTATTGATGAGTGACTTGATTGGCAACTTTCATTCAATAAAATTAATTCATTAACGCAAAAACAATAAAATCTTTTATCCAGTTTCAGACAAAAGGCTGAAATTGGAATGTTTGTTCGGTGAAAATGAAAGAAAACAAAAAATAAGGACACAATCACAACGAACGAAGACATGAAAATAATTGTAACTTCAGATCATTAATCAGAGAGCGAAGCGCCCGATTTGGACAAGATAACACAAAAACATGAGCGACTAGCCGAACAATAGATGGCGCTTACGATCCGTCACATGCAGCCCCCAAGATGGCCGCCGCCTTTTGGCGGGAATCACTGAAGCATGTAATTGACAAAGGATATAAGACATTCTAACTTTCCTTAAAGCGAATAGTCTCTGCCTTAATATTTCTCAGATAGGCAAAAATTAAGTACATATTAGAAACATCTTACTATAGTTTAATGTTGAAAAATGGTGTCAAGTTGCAAAACATTAAGGCAAGTAGGTACTTTTTAATACCATCGCCAATTTTAGACACTAAATTGCCGCAAAAAGTTATAGAACTTTAAGTTGAGCCAAGTCTGACATTTTTATTAAGGAGCTTAAGATACGCCTAGAAAATATTGCCAGTATAATGTAAAGAGGTTGAAAAATAAACAACCTATTTCAGAACGTTTTATATGAAAGATTTATTATTTACGTCTTGGATTAAATTTTTTTTTCAATGTAGAAAACTATCAAGTAAGTATATTTATGCATAGTAAGGTAGCAAAAGAAAGTTACCAAATATGTAATACCATTTTGCTTTTATGACATCAAAAAAATAAAAAATTAAAACGCCATATGAAATATCATTTGTGTTTGTGACTTAAAAAATATTAATTCAGCTACTCTCCTTTTAGAATGCCGGACTTTGCTCTACGTAAGATCTTACAATTTTTTTGACACTTGGCATTGTTTTTGCACGAAAAAAGAAACGCTTATGTACAGACTTCAGAGTGCTTGTCCGTAAGTCTCGACTGATTTTCTCAGCAAATGCAATCGAATTCAAATTTAGTGCTGTTGTAGGAATTGCTTGCCTGCATTTGTCAAAGGAAACAAACATAAAAACATTTTTTAAATAATTTCAAGTGTAATCTGAAATAGGGGTTCTAAATGTGAAAAAGGAGCTACTACTATGTGATATAGTTTTTGACTTATTGCTAGAAATACGTTTAAAAATGTCTACAGGCTAGCTAGACTTGGACTT
The DNA here is from genome assembly GCA_946406115.1 of Apoda limacodes. Taxonomy (NCBI): domain Eukaryota; kingdom Metazoa; phylum Arthropoda; class Insecta; order Lepidoptera; family Limacodidae; genus Apoda; species Apoda limacodes. Next base: position 10,389,073 of record OX291541.1, read on the forward strand.
GGACTACGATTTAACATAACTCAAATCAAGAGATTTGAGAACAGTCTGTACTCGACTAACCCCTAGAATAAAATACACTAATCAAAACGAATGTAACATATATATATATGTTATGTTTAATATACATAATTAGATAAAGTGAATTGCATTGATTGCCCCAATAGTCTAATAACATTATTCTGTATCGTAACAACTCTACACATAAGCTGCTGACTTGATTTCATAATACCACTTCGTTAAACAACAAAAAACCTTCCTACTTAAAGCATAAAATACGAGTGGGGTTCTGCAGCCCACAAATTGGCCCCTCGCTCGTTATCCCCGTCAAATTATGGACATTTGCTGTCTTATGCATTGAACGACCCTCGGAAGAGCTGACGAAGATATGCATTATTCACGTGCAGCCATTGAACCTTATTTACAAGATAATGGGCCTTAAGAATTTAATTTTGTTGGTCATAAAAAACTACAATGATTTAGTAAGAAGTCAAGGAATTTGGATAATCTTTTGTTCTCTGGCTTGTAGCAGTCAACAACAAATTCTTCAATACACAGATACGCTTAGGTCTGTATTTTATTTGGCTGTTCTTTTTTACTATTTAACTCCGATGAAAACAGAGGGGTATTACTGCTTGACTGCTGCGTGTGTATCTGTCTGTGGCATCGTAACCCAATAAAATCGATTGATTTTATTATATTTTTTTTGTTAGAAAAGTGACTTTATCAAGAGTGTCCTTAACTATGCTTCAAGTTAATCGTTCAGCCATTTGAAGATTACGAGCTCTATTCTAGTTGATGAAGGGATATAAGCAACTTCCACAAATTCGATCGATTCGAAATTTAGTAATCTGTTACTTTTGATATTGCAAGAACATAGTGACCTTGACCTAATGTTGCAGCTCCTTAAAAGGGTCATTGAAAGGGTTTCAATGAATTGGTTATAGATGGATGATGATCAGGGTATGATGATAGAGCAGGCAAGAGAAATGAGGTCAAATTGAGGAAAATGTGAGGTATTCTATGCTACTTTGACTTGTCCAATCGATACAATTTTATTTCGGTTGGTAAATCAACTTTACAAGTCCATTGAAACGTACTTTTATTAAATTGGTTTTTGATTTTTTTACAGTAAAGAAGCTTTTTTTAACGGGTATTTAAATTAAACATATTATGAATATTTTTTCTTATTTATTTATAAAGTAAAAAGGAATTTAAGAATAAAAATTAACGATGCGAATCTTAAATGGAATAAAAACTTTTTTACAAAAACAGAACTCGAATTCGCCTTGACCGATTAGGTAAATTCTTTTTATTTTGAAAGGGTATACTTCCCAGGTGGTCCTATGGTTATCAGGTTAGTATAAAATGTTGGTATTCTGGAGAAATCGAGGGAACTCTTAAACTTGTTATAAGCACATTTGAAGCTTTTTGGGTATTTTTTAAGTGTACGATAAAATAAGCCAATAGGTCACTTAAAAGTAAAAATAAAAACTTTTTGACAAAAACTAAAACCGACTTCATAAAGATGCACTGACAAACAAAACAGAAATATTCATTAAAAAAACATTCCGACGAATAGAGAACCTAATCTTTTTTTAAGTCGGTTAATTACTAGCCACTCTGGGCCTGTTTTTTTTACTTACAATTTCTCACAAATTTAGCAACTGACAGCAGGATAGCAAAAAGATTTTTCAACAAAACAGTAAGAGACAGCACGTAAGCAAATGCAATCGTAATAGCTAAAAAATCATGCCCTTAAATAGTGGACAATATTACCTAAACAACTCATAATAGCTATGTGAAGTCAAAGGAACATTGAAGCGTATTTAATTATTTATGAGCAAAATAAAACTATTTTTAATATACCTACTTTTTGTTCCATGAAGCTATCTTTTCTAGTTTATCAAAATTTATTCTCGATTAGTGATTTGTTACAAAATTACGTTTTAATCTATTATTTTTCTTGTATAGAAATTAGTGATTTTACTTTTTGTATAATTTATTTTTTTTAAATTTGCGAATAAATAATGTACAGAAGTCTCACTCCCGGAGCTCCCGTACAAAACCGCATTAGATAACCGCTAAAATACTCTGAACCGCTCGGCTCGACGACATGACGCGCTGCTAGGGTTGCGTGCGACAGCTGATGACGACGGTGGCAACCTTATCGCAATTGCTTAAAAGTCACAGGTCATCTCGGCGTGTGCGCCCCACGCACTAGATCTGGGTGTCGCCAAAAGGCAGCAAGGTATTCATTCTAGACTTCAGTGCGCCATGCCTGCCTCTGTTACGATTACAATACCTTCACCACTCCCATATAACACGCACACTTTTTCGCGTACACCTACATCATTTATTTTTATAGTGTGAGTAGTCATAAATAACGCGATTTTTGTATGAAGTGGCCAGGATGTAGACAAGATCATAAATTTACTGATTTTAATTACAAGTCATGTTAAACGAGTAGGTAAATAATTAAATTTTATCATATTTATGATTTTTAAATTTATACTGAAATAAGTCTTGTAACAATACATATTCAGATTCATACAGCGATTATTCAGCGCTAAATACAATAAACAAAAATTAACAAATAATATCTCATGTCCATTTTTCATCATTTTTTGCCCAAGGCAAAAAAATATTAGTAAATATTAGTATGGGGTTCTTCAAGAAAGAAGTTATTGAATTTTTGAAGGGTCGGCAACGCGCGACTGATACCCCTGGTGTTACAAGCGCGTCCATAGGCTACGGTGACCGTTTACCATCAGGCGGGCCGTAAGCTTGTTTGTCACCTTAGTGGTATATAAAAAAGGTACTGACATACTTTCATAACATGTATATCAATATATATATAATATATACAATATAACATATATCAATCCAACAAATGCAATACAAATTCCTGAATTTCTATATCAACTTTTTTTTTTTTTTATATTTTTATATTAGTGCCATTTTCTGCCCCACAAGCAAAGGACATTGTATTGTACTTTATAATTATTAAGAAACCAAATAATTTTTACTGACTAAAAAATTTTGACTTAATTTAAGAACCTATGTTCTCCAACATCTCACTTTTAAGGGTTCAGTAGCCAAATGGCAAAAACGGAACGCTTATAAATTCGTCATGTCCGTCCCGTCCTTAAGTCACAGCTTTACGATTCCACCGTGTTTTTTTTTTGAAATAGAGATGTCTTTTCTGAAGCACCATACAGATTTGTTATAAAAAATGTTTTTTTTTAAACGGGCTACGTTTAAAAACATACTACCGGGTTGAAAGTATGAGTGGGGTATCGTTAAATAGGACTGAAAATAGATTCTAATTTTTTAAGTAGTTTTTTCTCTGAAATGCATATTTTCCGAGTTGGTGGCTTGAAACCTTGATAACCCTGAAAAATCTGAAAAAACTACAATAATAAAACTTTATAAATACTTTTAATGGAAATTGTTTCGGACATCTTCCAAAATTTTAACATTTTCTTATATATCGCAATAATACTCATTGTATGGAACCCTAAATTAATGCGTGTACGACACGCACTTGGCTGAAATGCAAAAAGAGTACAAATGTCTTTGATTGCTGCCGTAATCTCGAGGCCAAGGATGCGGTGAACTCTGAACGTGGTCATGGCTGCTGTGGCCTTGCTGGACCGTCCAAATAACTATATGAGGTGTCGTAATAATAGCATAATGGCACCTCGTAAAATATTCACTATATTGTTTTATTTTCGGCAGTTATGATTTAATACTGGGAGTGGCTATTGCTGGCGTGGTATTATTACGAGACCTTATGACTTGATTTTTAGGATCCCGTTTTCTAAAAAAGGAAACGGAACCCGAATGTACATACAAGTTTAAGATGGCTTTGCGGCGTTTGACGAAGAAATCATGATCTCCTTAAAAAGTTCCTTCAGAGGCTCTTTAACTCAGTCATTATTGATGTGACCAAGCCGCAGGCCAGGTAGGACTAGAAGCTCGGTAATATTTTCATGAAAAACCAAGCTGTACTCCAGGATCGTGACGGATCATCTCAAAATGATGAACACGGGTTTGACAACTTCTAGCCACACAAACTAGCCGGTAAATGAAAAGGCTTCAGTACCATACATTGGCATGAATGTTCGAGACCACGTCAGCAAAGTGTTACAGCCCCTTAACCTCTATGCAGGTGAAACCGCGGGGCACAGACAGCTAGTTTTACTCTAGGTCGGAATATTATATGATTTTTTTATTTAATGTCTCCATAATTACTAATAAATAACATTTAACGATACGGAACCCACAGAAGCAGGGTCCTACTCACGTTTATCCTTTAAATTTTTTGTTGCCTTAACGTATACATGTATTTTATCCTTTTTTATTACCAACTCGATTGCTCAGAGCAACAAAACTATAAGCATACTGTAATTTATCACATATTCTTATGACAAACAATCATTTAGGTAAAACTTTATTCGAACTAATATTAGAAATCCGAAATTAAGTTTGTGTGTTCTTTTTTTGTTAAAAACAATTTCAAGTACGCACCAATCTATGTGTCGTAGGATAATCGGTGAAAACAGATCTCTTCAAAAATCCTAAGATGTTTGCAAACAACCGGATGATTGGAAAATAAAAAAAAATTATATCATATCTATTCAAAAAGAGCTAGTTTGTTCCTCGTAAACAGGGATTAAGGTTGAACGTTAAATCCCTAGGGACGCAAAGTGATTTCAATTTGGAATGTGGATTGTAGTAGATAGGGTGGCCCTTTGAATCCCTCGTTGCGCTTCGGATTCTACCTTAGAATCCTTCGCTTCACTATGGGTTCAAAATAGCGCCCTCTTTGTAAAAATATTATTTTGATCCCTTGTGATACAATCTACTATTGTTACCATTCGAGTTTTTTTCAGGATCATTACAAAAAACTGAGTTCGATTTAGGACGTATCGAAATTTGAGCGCTAATTGATTGGGTGGGATAAGAAAGGGCAGTGAAAGGAAGAGAAAGAGATTTTTGCAATGATCCTCAAAGTAGTTCGGAATATAACAAAAATCTTTTTATTTTCCAATGTATAGATAATATATAGAGCTAAAAGTGAAAAATAACTACAAGAAATACCTTTTATTGCAAGGTAAATACATCAACATTTACAGCGGTTTTATTGATTCCTATTAAATTTTTTTCCAAAAAATAGAAGTACCTAGTTAACTAGCTACCTATTAAATTTGTTAGCAGTTTAAATGCTGATACAATGGTAAAAACGAAAAATTTAAACGACACATCACAAACATAAAATAAATAAATTTAAACAAACTTGCACGACCCTCTATCACATGCATAACTTTCTTCGTATATGCAATTTGATTTTATTTCTTTACTCAACTTCTAACGGCCTCTTAAAATGCGTGTGTTCGAATAATCAACCGATTAAATGCAGAACGTATTATTGTAATCAGAACACTCAACTGCCGTTTGAACTTTGTTAACCGTCGTTTAAGAACTCTATAGTAATTATTCTCGTCGACAAAACTTTGTTAGATGTCTAGATATAAGTATATTCATAACCTTCCGTAAGCACGACACTCAGCTATTCTTACCAGTATAATTAGAGAAGTTTCCGCCGTAATTCCTTTAAATTATTATATTTTCGAGTTAAATATCTTAATTGAAGGAGACAATTACGGTAATATGCCGCTTTTCCTCAAAAATAAAGTTGAACAAATTACTTGTGAACTGAGTTGTTTCGGTAAATTGGTAGACAAAAATAATGAACTTGCATTTTGCACTTTGGAAATTTGTAAAGATACCTATCCTTGTAAACATGATATTGTATTCCCTCATCATTTAATGCTATTTGAAATTTAATATTTATTTTCTCAAGGTTCTTGTCCGTGAATTACAAATGCACCATTTCTAAAATCGAAATTTCCTTCCAGATTTATCCCCATATACTTAACCTAATATTAGTTCCCATATTAGTGCTATCTATGTATGATATTTGAAAGATACAAAAGAAACACTGAAATGTACAAATAAGTGTGTTGTAAAGTAAAAACACGCACTGGCTGCAGCACTTAATTTAACTTGGACGATTAAAAACACAAGCAAACATTCAGTTAACTAGTATGAAGCCACTCGTCTTCAACCGCCGTGTCTCCTGCATGTAGTAACTCGTACGGTTTAAATTTCAAACAAACAAAAGTGGGTTTTGTTAGTAGACTTGTAGGCGACAAACAAATTCAGTTCAAATTTTGTGGCCCATAAAGGTTAACAGAGGCTGAGCAGAGGCAAAGTAACACTGATAATCGAAAATAATATAATTATATATCTTAATATACGAATGGGATCGAGTAGGGAAAGTTTTCTTAGATTATGTAATATTACCATTTTTCACGGATTCTTTAAAATATTTGAACCTGTGGAAACTCTTTTACTCGAACAATCTACAGTAAACTCAACAAATCTTACCGGTCACTACTTTTAGGGTGAAGACTACGTGCAATGAATTGGCTAAGACAATTTATTATGCTATATACTTACCTATAAATACATAAAAAACTAATGTTTCTTTGTATGTTTATCCCCTATGCGTTGCTAAACTGTTCATCCGATTGTGATACAATTTTGGTTTGTTGTTGAGCATAAACCGGGGAAGATTTCTGAATTAGTAAGTCCAACATTTTTTACAATAAGTGGTGTGGAAGTGGTTTTAACAATAGAGAAATAACGTTCGCTGGGTCTGTATAACAAAATTACAAAAATATGCTCATCAATGAGCAAAACAGAATTTCTAATGTATGTATATTCTCTGATATCTCAATTCTCATTGATGAATCAGACGACTAAGATGTACAAGACAACTAAATTCTTTATATAGTATGACTAGAGTGTCTCACAAACATTTAGGAGTGCAACTGAGAAACATTCTGCACTGTGCGAACAAACAAGAACTTTCCAACTCGAGTGAACAAAACCACAAACAAACATTTAGCATTCAGTTAACAGGTATGATGCCACTCGTCCTCAGCGACTAGGCTTCCTTCTAGAAACACTTATTATAATTTAGTACAAAAAAAGTCTACTTATTGTAAGACTAGCAGTTCGCCCTAGTTTTGCTTGGGTAAAACTGCCTTTTTATTCTGTACACCTTTTTAATACCCTTTTTCCTTTATTATTTAAGTAATTTAGTCTACCATTTCTCAAATAACAAATATTTATGGTGTTGCTAGAGTGCGACCGTTTATCTATGAATATTGACCTTATTAAATAGACAATATGTGTACATATGTAGTTTGGCCTAAATCCACTATACGTAAGCTATGTATAAGTTATTGTTAGACAGAACTGTAGTTTTAAATTGTTTTCTACTGTATACCTTTATAACTTTTTTTTCCACATCATTTAAGTAATTTCTTGCTGAACTTGTTCAAGTCTACCATTTCTCGATACATACAACAAATCGTTATGGTCTTGCTTGAGTGCACCCCTTTATCTATGAATATTCAAGTCATTAAATAGACAATATGTGTACATATGTAGTACTTACTAGACTTTGCCAGCGGCTCCGCCCGCCCTAAATTTGTTTATCGGCGTGGAACTCCAATTAATTAATTAATTAATTAGTTATACCAATGAATTGTTATAGCATGCTATAGGTGCAGCAATAGTTCGTTTAACTCTGTTATAATTATACCCGCAGGAACTTTTCAATTTAAGGGATAAAATTCCAGGACCTAACCTATATGTAAGCCAAGTTTTATTCCGATCCGATCAGTGATTGAAGCGTGATTGAGTAACAAACATCCATCCAATCATACAAACTTTCATATTTATAATAGTAGTAGGATGTAAATAGCTTACAATATGTAAGCTACGTATAAGTTCTTGTCAATCAGAACTGTAGTTTTTAGGTAAAAGGGTAAAAAAACATACAAACGAATACAAATAACCTTTTTAAAACACAAAGTGCCCTGCGATAGTCGAGAAAAACACACAATGATACTTAGTACAAAGCGTATTCTTCGATTGCCGTTCGATTTTAAGAGGATACACTCCGCGGCACCTCGCAGCGGACTTCATACAAACGAATTTTTCACTTATTTTTGACACTTGTTGATCAAACACCATGAAATTTTGAAGACATGTGCTAGTAATAAATATCTAGGTCTGCAGTGTGCCAGTTTTCTATAAAGGGATATAGTTCAAAAGTTATAGAGTATTCTAGTTTTTCATACAAATGGTTTTGGAAAAACCACAGAAGTTTCACAGTGATTGATCAGTAAATGTCAAAAACAAATGAGAAATTCGTTTGTATGAAGCCCGCTGCGAGGCGCTGCGAAGTGTATCCTCTTAAGTTAAAGATATGAGATATTCGATATTTTTTTTGACAGCTCAATACGATTGACGTGACTAGTCGGCTTAATGACGACCTGGTTGTACCTACATTCTGAACACGCCCCAGTTAAACCATAACAAAGAGCGTGTATAAAATACATACAAATAGTCATATACCTACGTCTTCGTCTACGTACCACAAGATTATGAGCAAGACATATTATTTTCATTATAGGAATACATTAACATTTTACGACTCAAAATTTTGTCTAGCAGTTGAAACGAAATTCGAGATCGTTTTATGGGCTTCAGTCTGAGTAGGTTTTAAATTAAATGAATTAAGTAGATTTGGAACGTTTCTGCTGTCGTAAATTTACTATGTCGTACATTTGTAGGTACGTAAGACTTCATGAGCAAGTACTTACTTAACTTACATTCTCTGTGATTAATTGAATGGTAATAAATTACCATAGTCCACTTATATGTTTAGGTCAAGTTATTGTTCCTTATTGAAATATGTTATAAAGCTTAATGTAGGAGAAATAACGTTTTCTTGAAAAACTAATGATAATTTTTAAGATTTGAGGTGTGTGGGATCCGCCATCTTCAATTTCAAAACACTGATAAAAAATTTGAATTCCACATTCTCGAAAACCCATTAGAACTTAGTGCACATATTGGTGCCCTCATATGAAATAAAAAAAAACGGTTTTTAGATCTTCTCACTAAAGAGAAGTTAACAATTTGACAAACTTTTATTTGCTGGTCATAAACTGCACAACTCTAAATGGATGCCTTATGTATTATGTGATGAATCATAATCTCATTTCGTTAGTATACACGGAACTTTGGCGCATAAGTAAGACTTCTACTGGTTTAACTGGCTCATAATTAAGAAAGAAAAAAGAATAATGTATCATATGTATGCCTATCCTTCATGTTTTTTGTGGTCGTTTTTTCTTATCTTCGTTTTTAATTGTTCCAGAAATGTGGTGTATAATCTCAGTCTGACTGACTTGACTGAGCAGCGTCGGTTGGTTTGGTACTCGCCGGAAAATGACGTCAAAATGTGCGTCGTCAAGGGTAAAGATGAGGTAAGTAACACAGAATATATAGGTATAGAAAGACCGCTACATACTCAGCTCCCCAAAATTTTTCCTACATGCATAAGTAGCGTACACGCAAACTCAAGAAATTTTAGAGAAAGTCCCAAAGGCAAGTCAGTAAGTCAAGATTGCCGCGTCAATATATTTTGTTATACTGTCTACCTACTGGCCTATAATATACCTACAAAATTAATTTTCTTTTTTCAATTCAAATACTTTATTTCCCAAAAAGTTATGCTTCTGCAGGGATTACATTGTAAATCGCTCACATTGTTTTTTTCTTATTCTTGTTTCTTAAGCCTTGTGTGGATTAGAGCAGTTAATATCTACTCCTAATCTAATCCTATCTACTTATGAACATGAATTTAATTATCTAATAGACGGTAAAGTTAAACTTTGATTTCTGTCTATGGGACAAATTGTGAATTGCTCGAACATACCTCCTCAGCAGCACATAGTATGTTTAAATTACAGCTACATGTCAACAAAAAAATACCGTAGGACATCACACTATGATAGTAACCTGAAGTTTTTCCGAAGCTGCGTCCGTAAGTTGACGATTTTTTTAGGGTTCCGTACCTCAAAAGGAAAATACGGAACCGTCCGAACAGACGTACGAACGGTCCGTCTGTCAAGACCCTTTTTCTTAGAAACGCGTGGACGTATCAAGCTCAAATTCGTACCAAATACTCAAGTATATCGACCCTTGGAGCTGTGAAAAAATCAAACTTCTAAGCCAACGCAATCAAAAGATACAGCCGAATCAAAACCTACAGGGTACTCAGAATCTTGAAATTTGGTACGAAGCAACGTCTTATAGCACAGATAAAAGAAAAATTGAGAAAACCGTAAATTTAAATTACATCATATAACAAAAATATTTTTAATAATATACAACAACATATACTAAGTTTGCACGGAACCCTCGTTGCGCGAGCCACACTCGCACTTGGCCGTTTTTTTTATTCCAATTCACCCTGTAGTTCCGAAGTTATGGAACAACAACAGCTCCAAAGATCAAAACTTTCGCGTTTATTATATAAGTAGAAGAACAACTTATACAAATAAATGTGACGTTCTTAATTTAAGTATTTTATGATCTAAACCGTCGTTTAAAAATACTGACGTTTTTTTTTCAATTATGCACGTAGGTAATTTATCTCTGCGGTTAAAATGTCAAGAGTTTCTGTGATCATTAACACAATACGGTCATAAAAGGAACAGCGGACAAATAGGAGGGTGGTATACCTACTTACTTACGCACAAATATTAACTGTATCTAATACAATTTTATTAACTGACTTCAAAATTTCTCTTCAAAAGTTCTCAATTTTTCAATGGTCTGTAGGTATATTTTTTTGAGTGTAGGTATGCTCTACGATATCTTTACGGATTGAAAGTAGAGTTTATACGCGAATTGGTTTCATTTAAACTTTGTAAGAATAGGTGTAAGGAAACCGAAGTTAAGTGAGAAAATGTATTGAGTTGTATAATTTCTAAAATTAGAAGACCTTAGCTTAGATATATCGGCAACATAAAGAAAATACAGTAAGTACATAATTTTAAAATTTGAAGTAAAGCCAAAAAAGTCTTCCACTCAACATGAACAGTGTCGATCAGATTTTTAGAGGAAGCCTATGGTGAGAAGAGTCACATATGTAAAAGCCAAATAACTTGATAGATATAACTCACACGAAATAATGTCTATGTCACAGTAACCTTAGCAAACTTAAAATAAAATACCGGTCAAGTGCGAGTTGGACTCGCGCACCAAGGGTTTTAAAAAGTTTTTTTTTGACTCAAAACTGCTGATTGTGTAAGTTTGTACCTACGCACAATATTGAGATATTTGCCATGTTAGTAAAACAGACCATAGACATCTAAGAAGTTTTCCTGTAATCAATAACGAAAGAACTATTTTTTGTATCTTTTTTCAAAATTAAAGACTGAGTCGATGGTCGATTTTCATCTTTTCGTCTTGAATAACTTTAAAACTGTTTATTTTAAACCGTAGTAAAAAAATATTTTGAGACCCTCACAACAAGCACTTTAATTCGATATGTCATATGGTACAGATGCAAAACTTTTTTTTGTTTTCTAATTTACGCCCAAAATCCCTATATTCAAATTGTATATAGTAACATAATTTATTTTTATCAATAAAAATTACGTCCCCGTTTTAGGGTTTCGTCCGTCGGTTTGTCTTGCAAATTGCTGCATGAATGAATGATTGTATGTTGGACAGTGTTGTATCTCGGACAATCGCAATAATTAGAAAACTCCCGTACTATAAAACAATCAATACTAATATTATAAATGCGATAGTAACTGACTGTCTGTATGTTACCTCTTCACGCTTAAACTGCAGTACCGATTAAAATAAAATTTGGAATGGAGATAGTTTAAGTCCCGGGAAAGGACATAGGCTACTTGAATACTTCAAGGGTTAGTTGGTTATTTTTCTATAATTAGGCAGGTGCCGTTGAAAGCCTACACCGATAATTGAATTTAGGGCGGGTGGAACCGTGGGCGAATTTGGCATGAAGATAGTTTGTGTCCCGGGAAAGGACAAAGCTACTTGAAAGCGTCAAGTGTAAGTCGTTTTTTTTTTCTATAATTTAGGAGTTTCCGTTAAACGTTACACCGATAAACGAATTTAGAGCGAGTGGAACCGCGAGCAAAAGCTAGTATTGTAATAGCAGTTGAACGTTGAACCTGACAAAGGATTTCTTGTGTCAATCCTAACTTAAAGTCAGTTTTGATTCGCCGCCGCTGTGCCGTATCAACCTCATAAAAAAATGTAATTTATTGTTTCGTGCTCAAAAATTGCCTAATTATTCATCACCATATGCATTTGTAAAAATCCTTATATTTACGTTCTTATCTCAGTGTTTTTATAGTTTGTAAAAATTAAAAATTGACGATGAGCTGTACCTTGGCCCCTAAATATCTATATACCTGAGACCCTGCTACTGGGTACTTCTACACTATTACATTTATGTATAAATAGTTAACCCTCAGAATAAAATTTTGTAGAGCTATAGGTTTAGTTAAACCCAGAGATCAAGTCATGTGACGTAAACAAATTCCACTAAGACGAAGCTGGGTGGTTAACTGATTATTTTGAATTAGTTATGGAAGAAGTGCTAATTAAAATCAGCAATTCCAATAAACAAATCATTGTTTGTGGAGACTTCAATATAAACATTTTGGAAAATAGCTCATTAAGCACCAGATTGCTTGCCTTATTTCAGTCTTTTAATTTAAATAATTTGTTTTGTGAACCAACTAGAATTGCTGTATCCAGTGCCACTTGCATCGACAATATAATATAAAACCAATTCAAAAATCAATTATAAGCAATCTAGAGTCAGATCATTGTGGACAGTTAGTGGTTTTAGAAAGAAAGAATATTATTACTAAAAAGGAAATTAAATTTATACCAATAACAACTAAACGGGTTAAATCATTTAAATCTAACGATCTCCGGGATCAGCAGTCACTATGGGAGTCCCTCAGGGCTCAATTCTAGATCCTTTTCTATTTCTTATTTACATTAATGATCTCCCATATAATGTAAAAAACCATGACATTGTCTTCTTTGCTGATGACACCTCTTTGATTTTTAAAATTAAGAGACGACAGACATATTATAATGAATTAAATAATGCCCTTTCTAAAATTGTAAATTGGTTTAACGCTAATAATTTGTTACTTAATGAAAAAAAAAACCAAATGTGTTTAATTTACATTGCCAAATGTTAGTCAGAGACAGACATGTATTAAGATTAATGGCGAGCAATTAGAACTTGTTAATTCTACAGTCTTTCTTGGCATAACGCTGGACTCCAAACTTCAATGGGGTCCTCATATTCATAACCTAGCCAAAAATCTTTAAAATAAGACAATTGACCGATGTCGACACTGCAAAAATAGTATATTTTAGCTATTTCCATAGTTTAATGACATATGGTATCCTATTGTGGGGTAGCGCTGCTGATGTAAATACAATATTTTTGTTACAAAAAAGGGCAATTCGTGCTATTTATAAATTAGGATCTAGGATATCTGAGAGATAGGTTTAGGGAAGTAAAAATTTTAACTTTAGTGTCGCAGTACATATATGAAATTCTTTTATATGTACATAAAAATATCAATAGTTTCAGCAAGAAAAGTGACGTTCACAAAGTAAATACTAGAAGTAAAAATAAGCTGTTGGTGCATGATACACGTCTACACAAAATAAGTCACTCTTTTATGGGGCAAATTTTAAGTTCCCAATAAAATTCAAAATCTATCAATAAGTAAATTAAATCTTTTATCAAGCAGGTACTTTGTAAAAAGGCATACTACAATATTTCAGACTATGTAAATGATAAAAATCCTTGGGACTGATGATGCTCAATTACAGGATGCATAGGTAAACCAAATTAAAATGGAAATAACATAAAATTCTACGACTAAAAATTTTTTATTTAAAACATTAATTGTATTTTAGTTTATTTGTATTATAGATAGTGTTTTTAAAAGAGTAGCTATCGAGTTTCTTGCCGGATTCTTCTCGGTAGAAATCAACAACATTGTGAACCGGCGGGAAGGCGGGAGGGTTCAAAAAATAATATTTTATAACTTTGACGATTCAAAAGTGATTGTAAAATCCTTATTTGAATAAACCATTTTGACTTTGACTTTGACTATTATTTAAAACTTGTTTAACTATTTACCGATTATTAACTACCTATTTACTAAATTCTAAGCTCTTTTACCTTTCACCTTCTATCCACCCTTAAATAACCCTGAATCTACTGAGAAAATTGTATTGTTACTATCTATTGACACGAACCCCTGAAAGTATTATTGATAAATTTATAAAAATATTAAATCTTCAACACTTTCGTGTATTGATCCCGAATTCAATTAAAACTCCATGCACTGCCGTCTACATCCCACGTCCCTAACATACCTACCTGCATTTCGAAATCAATTCCGTAGGGAACATCGAAATTTGTTTTTTGTTCGACTCAATCATTGCTACATTGGTACCTTGCGCCTCCTTGCGGAGAATAATTGAATTCAAAACGAGCTCGTGATGTATTAAACTATTGCACTACTCCTTATGTTACCAAAGTGTAAATGGTAGAAAATGCCTAAAAGCATTAAAAGCGCCTATGTACAAAAATTAAAAGAACTATGTAAAGAATTTTATTATTATTATTTTACTTTATTTCTCAGTTTTGGTTTCTGGTTTCTTATAAACATTCCGTCCCAAAGCATTTGAGAAGAATGTTTACATTGCAATTATTACACTTAAGTATATATATTTAAAATAATTATTATATCAGTGCGTTCTCTATGTCAATGTTGTGTGTGTAATGTATATTTGGGTCTTATGCTTGTATGTTATCTTGCATTATTATATTTCCTTCTAAAATTTTATTTATTATCATTGAAGAATGTATAGTTGCTTGTTTTTGTAATATACCAATATCTATGTTTGAGTTCAGTTTTTTACAATATCGATTAATACTTTTTGCGACTACTCCTTTTATTATTATTGTTTTTATTATTGTTATTATTGGTATTATTAAATGGGGCTGTAGTATAGAAGTTTTATTCGCCGAGTGCTCAGGAAAATTAAAAAGCAAATCTAGCGGAATATCTAGGTAGGCTTTCCATATTTAATGCTCTATATCGCGAGATAACCTTTTGTAATTGACCCAGGTTAGTTTACGTTGTTAGTTACGTAGGTACTAGGCACTTACCTGGGTAAAGGTATCAAGCGACCTTGTTTTCAGACTTTATAAGGTTAATAATTTTTCATCACACTTATTCGGAAACAGTTTCATTACGTGAAGGCAAAGCTGGTGCTAAGACTTCACGGGCTTTTTCTTTGTAAATTTTACTTTTTCTCAAAGCGATGCGCGCGTTCGTTGAACTCACGGGTTTAGGGTTTCGTGTTCGAACCTAAAAAGTAAAAACTGGTCCAGTGTGAGTCCGATTCGCGCACCAAGGGTCCGTACTGCCACTGAAGTAGTGCTTGAACTACAATGGTTTTAAGTTTGACGCTTGTGTATATTACCGTTTTAACAAAAGGTGAAAGAAAAACAACAAAACCTTTTTTTTATTTTTTCCAAAGTTTTTATTTTTTCTATTTTTTTAGGATATCTATCTAATATCTACCATATTTAGTTACATAATAATATTTTCATAGTGCCAATGACATAGTCGGCTCCGTGGATCAGTGGGAAATGAACCGAATGCTAAATCGAGGGGCGTAGATTCGATTCCTGCACAAGCCAAACATTTATTATTTGTGTTCATCTTGGGACTGGGTGTTTTCTATGTATAATATGTATGTATTTACAAAAAAAAAAGTTTATTATATGTTATTGAATCCGCTGTCTGGTATCCATGTTATATGATAAATTCTATTCCATAATTTACGATCTGCCTAGGCATATTGTAAAACGACGAATTATACTATTTGCCTGCGACATCCATACCACAAGCTTGCTTAGTTTGGGACCAGACGGCGCTGTGTCATGTGTGTAATGTCCAGAAATATTTATTATTTTTATTACATATTCTGTGAAAATTTCTTCCACTCGCTCCGGTCTAAAAGAAAGAGCCCTTTAAAGGTCAGACAAACAGACAGACAGCGTAGGCTTAGTTATAGGGCTCCATTAACACCCTTTGGGTACGAAACCCTAAACCCCTTTAATGGGGACATAAGTGATCTGATGTATTTATGTGTAACTTGTTATATAAAATGTCTGAGTAAAAATTAATTTTAAAATCTTACTCTATTTCTGAGGAAGTTTGCAGTAAGGGAAAATCCTAAGTGTATACTAATTAAAAGTGTATGTATATGTTTTATGTACATATGTTTGTTACATTTTCATTACTGAACTTATACACTGATTACAATGGTTTTGAAGTTTGTGGCGTACCTGCACATTACACATTACACATTAATAACACATTAGACCAAAATTAAGATAAACATAAGCCAAAAAATAAAAATTTTGCTCCGTCTTCAAATCCTAAAAGGTTTCCAGATCTCCATTTCTTTCTTTTTCCACGAATGCTCATTAAGAAAGCTCTAATAAATGCGAAGACTATTCGAGCTCGAACCCAATTTAAAATAGTATTCACAGGTTTTCGCATCGACCTAAAAGGACTTCACATATGGTTTTTCAAAAGAGTTTGAAAAGGAGCTGAAAACCCCATCAATTGATATCACAATAGGAGTGAAGGTAGCATTCACTCTTTCCACACTATAAGTGTATTTCCTTTTCTTCTCCTCTTCAGCCGACTTTAATATAGAAGTGACAGTATGAGACAAATAAATATACCTACTTACTATTTGCATTTACCCCATTTGACCTCCATATTATTTTTCTTACTTGAGTACTTTCGCACTCGTACTGTTTTCTTATGGTAAAAAGAAATCATCTTATGAATGATACAAATAATTAATCACATCCCTGTGACAATAAACATAGATTTCTTATCACGGTTACTAAAGCCGTTATTACAGTGAACGCTCTTACTAAATGTTTTGAAACCATCACACTTTATTAAATTTCTTATCAAATCAACACATTAGTAAGGTAACCGAATACTCGATTTGTTTTGGAAACGTTTTAATTGCCGGTTATCAGAGTCATAATTTAAAATGCTATTAGTGCTAAGATGAATGCCATACCATAATTTTCTACTCTTAATGTTTTTCTAGATAATAATTTCTACGCATATTTTCATCTGTCTCACACAATATCTAGTAGTAGATATATAGAAAAGTCAGGATGAATCAACATTTAAACACTACAAAGCTACATCCAAAATAACAAATTAGCTTAATTCACTCCGAAAACATCAACTGCTGCTAATTAATTTTTATTTATATAGATTACATATTATACCACAGCGCCACCTATCGGGTCCACTTATTGTCTAAATTAGTTAAAAATTTAGAAACCTTCCCAGGACAACAGAGTCCAATTCGCACTTTACCGGTATAATCCTTTTTGTAAACCTTATCCTGACAATTACGGACACAACAAAAAATAAATAAAATAGTCTAGACGGTCGAGCAGTTTTTTTTAAAGAGACCTGGTTTTGATTACGTTTATTTGTTAAACCTTTAAAACAACAGGCTATTTCGCAATTCTTGTACAAAATAATTCATTGGCAAAATTTAATTCAATTTACAAGGTCTCAAAATTTACTCAAGACAGTTTTTTAATAACTATTGTAATATTATATATAAACAACATATTTTTAAATTTCCGCAATATTTGCACGTTATTCTATTTCGCAGTCACTTATTTATGTCACTGCAGGGGTGGCCTCTTAAGATGAAGTATTTATGTTACATACATTCGAAGATCTATTATTCTATAGTTAGAAGGATGGATGTTTGGATGATCATGCTTCACTGGAAACCCAGAGTGGTCGTAGTCATGTCTACATGCCACTTTACTTCGCTCCGAACACCCGATATACGTGCCTCGACTGCAAAGCGAGGTTCGAAGATTCATTCTACTGTTAATAACTTTAGGCCTAACTAGTGCATTTTAATTGGGATGAAACTCAACTAATTTGTAGATTTCAGCTAGTGGGATTCTAAAGGTACATTAGGTATATTTGTATCTTTAGTGTTCCGTATCAAAATTGCTAAAACGGAATATTTGAAATAATTTCAATATTCGTCCGTCAGTTTGTCTAACAGTCAAAAGCTGTTTAAAAAACCTGATAAAATTTGTCACAAATTAAACATTAAGGTCGCCAAGCTATGAAGTTCGCATACTAAGGTATACGATTAAATTTCTATAGGTTAAGTGGAAATTGGAAATGTGGTAGGTATGAAATAAAATATATATAAATCGTTTCTAAAACTCTACTTTTTTATACTTGCTAAAGTAAAGTTTAATTTCAAATTCTTTCCCTTAGAATATTTATCTACGTAGAAAACTGCAAGTACGATCACACAGTGCTGTGAAGTTCTAATTTACAATTCAACGTCCAGCACTCGATGCGTGTTCTGAATTCGAATACATAGACGGGTACTGCAATCCCTAGAAACGGTTTTATTGTACAAACTGAATTTGGAACTGCTTTGGAGTTTAGTACATTTGAAACAGTACAGGCGCATTGTACGGTGGGAATTGTGGGATGCGTTCGAACGGACTAAGCTTTCCAATACGGCAAATGCAATACTATCGTACGCTCGCGGCTATGGTAGGAACTATAGAACATGTGGTAATGCCCATGTGTTAAGGGAACTAATTGTTTAAATTCAAACATTTTAACACTGTGCTAATGAAGTACTGCCCTCTTAAATATCCTAGTACCTTAACAGTAATGGTAAATATATATATATAATATACATAAAAAATCTAGTAAGTATTGCAATAATTTAGTTTACTTTACCATTTTGATTTCCCCTTGATATGAGAAAAATATGTTGGGATGTTTTGTTTAGGTTTTGAATAATCTTTTGCGACTATTTTTTGAGTGAAAGCTGCGTTCTTGAGCTTTTTTTGGTCAGATATCTTAAGAACGAATAGAACGATTTTCTTCTTCGACATTTCAATCGTTTTTCGATACGAAAAATTAAAACAACCCTTTTTTTCTTTACCTTTTTATTGTAGTTTTACGCATTAAAAATGTTTTAAATACATTTTGATGGAAGTGTGTATCCAGCCAGTGGTTACCCCTTTCTAGAAAATAAATTCATAAAGATAAATATACGTAACTATTAAACACATTACTATTCTTTATTTGCGTGTAGGCATACTTGCATACCACGCAACGTCACTAGTCGGTACTTTATTTAAAATTAACAAAATATATAAATTGACGTTAATTTTAACTAGTGAAGAATAGCAAAAACATATACTTGACATAGTTACTTAAATATTCTAACATACATATAGGTAAGTCAATAAGTTGCTAAGCTCCACTGAGCTTACTGAATACGTATTGTTCACTAACACATGTTGTGGCGTCGCAACCATCACATCTAATCTCTATTATCTCAACTTAATATACCGAGGATGTCTTCACTGGCAGAGATTATAGCTTCAGAGCTGTCAGATCTGATACCGTAATCTCTTCGACAACGCTTCATATTATGAAATTTCACCGTTGAGAAAAGAAAATAAAGAGATTACTATAACCATATCTTTATTGTATAGCACAGATTAAAGAATATTACTAATAATAAACAGCTGTAACGCGACTAGACCTTGGCATGAGGTAAAGATACTTAGGATAATATTGCTTAAAGTTTAAGGATAAAATTATATTTAAAACAGCCTTAATTTTTGTTTCTATTTAATTTTACCAAAAATATACAAAACATACTGAAATGATCGAATAGTCTTTGGCATCTGTAATCTTTACTTGGAATTTTTTGCTACAATTTATACAATACCACTCATTATAGTTTATGAGTTTTTCTGTCTATTACTTTCCTTATCACGCCCCATGTGTACCATTTCAACTGAATTTACTCTCAATAACGTTTGTCGTGGATCTTCCAGCTGCCCAATTTATAACTGTATTCGTTCATTCGTTTCAGCCAAAACACATTCACTGCTGAACGTAGGCCTTCCCCATAGGTCTCCACAACGGCCAGCCCTGAGCCGCCTACGATCATCGGCTTCCTGTGGCTTTAACCAGGTCGTCTGTCTACCTCGTAGGAGGCCGTCCTATGCTGCGCCTTCCGATTCCTGATAACCACTAAAAAACCTCTGTTGCCCATCGGTTATCAGTTCAAAGAACGATGTGGCCCGCCCATTGCTACTTCAGCTTGCTAACTTGCTTGTTTAAGCTATGTTGGCGACTTTGGTTCTTCGGCGAATTTACTTATTCATGAATTTACGCATATCTCTCTTCATAGCTAGCTGCGTGACTCTGACCTTATTTAAGTGTTCTCAAAGTGGTACTTGCCTAACTGGACTACTTGCCCTAGGTTTGAGTATTTATCAACAACCTTGGTAGTAGCGTTCCTAACAACAACCGGTATGGGTGCAACATGGACATTCAACATCCATTCAATTGAATGTCCATGTTCATTTTAAGGCCCACCTGTTGGGAAACTCTGCTGAGGTCTCCGAGCATTATGTCTATGTCTTTTAGCGATTCTGCTATCACGACAATATTATCGGCAAATTGTAGGTTAGTGATGTACTCGCCATTTATGTTCATGCCGTATTCTTTCCACTCCAGCAATTTAAACACATCCTTCATCGCAGTTGTGAACAGTTTCAGAGAAATAACGTCTTCCTGTCTCACACCTTAACTGCAAAAGGATTAGTTTCGTGTCCTGATCTTGTAATCGGACTCGATCGGTGGCTGTGTTATGTAAACACTTCAGCATTTCGACGTACCGATAGTCAATGTAGCACCACCGGAGAGGAAAAAAAACACCGCAGAAACTGTTTTTTGTGCTGATAAATATAATCCCCATATAAATATCCATTTAAATGACTTTTATGACTCCCCTCAAAAAAAAGGTGTCACAGAAAACCCCTCTTACGCTTAAAGAAATGGTTTCTATATAACTTTCTATTTTGAAGATCGATAAAGTCCATCGCCACCAGCAATGTTTGTACCGAAAACCGGCTTGTTTGGGAGGCTGGAATTTTCCAAACCTGCGTATTCGTAATGACCCTAGAAAACAGCTTTGAGACATGGCTCAAGAGCGAAATGGTTCTATAGTTCTTCAGTAAGATAAGCTCTCCTCTTTTGAATAAAAGTATTACCGCGTTTCTGACCCATGCCTCTGGCGTGGTACTTTCGTAATGAATTATTTTAGTTTAATTACCCATTAATTAATTAGCGTACCTACCATCAAAATTACATTATATCTACCTTAAAACTTTTTCCTGCTTTGTACGACTCGCGCTTGACCACTCTCACTACATCGTTGGTTCTGGCACACTACCCTCCAACCCCAACCCCTCGCCTAAACTAACCTAACTTTTCTGCCCCCGCACGACTCGCGCTTGACCACTCTCAAAACCACCCCTGTGTCTGGGGTGTGGCGACTCGCGCTTGACCACTCTCAAAACCACCCCCTGTGTCTGGGATACGTCGACTCACGCTTGACCAGAACTACCACGTGACATCACTGTAGGTTCTGTGTAGTTTTGTTAAGTATTTATATCATTATCGTAATGGGTCTATCGTATTTTTCCGTTCATTAGTTATTCTTATTTAATTACAATGTCGTGAGTGCGATAATGATGTTTGTGGTGACATTCCTAATACCTTTTTAATTATATTTGTACTTGTAAGATAAATCGTATATATATAGGATAGTCGAGAGTATTCGAGTTACAATTTATCATCAAGTGATTGAATTCATCCTGTGTGATACTGAGGCTGGTTCTATTTACTTCAAAAAAAGCTATGGAGGTATGTGTTTTTTTGCTTTATAATTCTTTATCTATATTTATTATATATATTACAGACCCTCAAAACTATGTGTTTGTTTGAATGTCTATTACTTAAACCAATTTTGTTTAGGTTTTCACTTTAGGCAAATTTTTGATTCAAATTATTATACAAATATGTTTTTAAAGCATAGGCTTATTTTATTACAGAATTCAACATTTAACGTAATGGAAGAAAACACGTTCAAGCATTACTACTACGCTACATCGGATGATGAGCAATCAACTGAGAAGGCCTTAGAAACAACAAAGCTCAAACGGTCTCGTCGAAATAGTATCGACTCATTCTTTGAGGGGACCAATCAGAAGAAAAAGAAACTCAGCTCTACAGTGGCGAGATCTTCAAAAGATGGTATCCCTGGTGTCACATACTTGTCTACTAATAATGATGATGGGGCTCATGCTACACATTTTATAAAAATTGAGGTGTATGACCTCATAAAATTGAAAAAAGTACCAGTAGATGAACATTGGAAACACTCAGAAGTGAGGATCAAATATTATACGGATACAAAAGATGAAAAATATGAGCAAACGAAGGGTATCATATTTGATATCACGAAGCAAATAGCAGAAACCAATAACTGTAAAAAATACTTTTTTAAAAAGTAATCTCTAATAGCTAAATTAATTTATAAGAACCAGCTTCAGTATTACTCGAAATCAACTTTGAATCAAATTGTATCATGTTTGAGTTTTATTGTGAATGAATGAATAAATGATATAAATAAAAAATATTTTTTTGTTTTTTAACCACTAATTACACAAACACACACATAAGAAAAAAACATTTTTTTTATTTTAAAAAGTTTTATTATCAAAAATTGTTTTAAACATATCATATAATAAAATATCATTACATAGAGTGTTATTACTAAAGTGGTTTACAAAATCAATCATTGATTTACCATGAAACTTAGAATACAAATAAACAAGACAATATTTTCCACAAACAGTTGTAAAGTCATTTTGAACTCTTTTATTATTGTAACTCCATATCTTAGTATTCTTATTTAAGAAATATAAACGATGTCTACTAGGTTTACGACCATAAGAATCAAAGTATTCACCTAATCCATTTTTATTAATATGTATTCCCACCCAATGCGATCCAGGTTGATTGTCAACATCTAAATTACTAATGAGAAAAGCAGGTAGGTGCATGAGTACTGGTAATCTATTTGCAGCAAATACATTTAGTTTAATTTTCGGAGAAATTATCTTTAAACATTTTTGAATATCTAAAGTATTCATTTCAGAATGTTGATATTATGAATGTCAAAAGTATAATAAGTCCTTTCATTGAGTTCTAATTATTATATTTTAGCTACTGTAATCTACTGAAACATTACGATTTTTATCTATTTCAATAACATTATCAAATTCAGCATACACTATACAGTTTATTGTTTGTATGAGTGCTGCTTCAAAACGAACTTCAAGTCTTACGCTTCCATGTCTAATAAGATTCCAATGAGACGTAGAACTAGCTGATAAGTCTGGAGTTAAATCAAATGCCATCAAACAATATCCATTTGCATATTGTTCCCTAGAAATAGCATTACCATCATTCAAAAAGTGAATACCTGACCCGGAAAATAGTGTATGGTAAGCTGTGGTAAATATATTGTTGTGAAACATTGGTTGTAAAGCTTTTGATGGTATTTGTTGACCATCTATATACAAACTAAATGTATTTATTCCATAGTTTTCAAAGTTAAAAGGGTTTCTGTTAAAACTTCCATTAAAAGCAGCATTGTTTACAAAACCTATTATACACCTTTTTGGAACTTGACCAATAAATATGTTATCAAGCGTTTTTCCCTGAACTCCTGAAGGTATTGTGAGCACTTTGACTTCAGCTCTGGTTATAGGATACTTAGCGGTCGTTGCACTTAAAACTTTTTGATGTGCTAATAATACACTTGGACTAATTTTTGCTCTACGAACTATAAGTGTAGCGTCAGTAAAAGTAACTTTCAGTTTAGCATCAGCACCAGCCATAAGATTAAAACTTTCTCTTGATCGTACTAGTTTAAGACTAATTTCAACACCATTTATCAGAAACTTTTCTTGATTAAACAAATCCCCATGCAAATGTCCTACCATTTCTACCTCTTTACTCTCACGTACAAATTGATTCCTTTTTTTAAATCCATCATTAGAATCATCTAGTGAATTCATTTTTCCAGCTGTGTCTTCATACCATAGTCCACAAGTCAGATGAGATTGTTTAGCTGCTGGACCATAGTTTAATAAAGTTTCTATAAATGCCCTATAAGCATAAGTGTTGTTTGGTGGAGATACTAGTTTTTGATTTAAATACACATCGAGTTGATTGAACAGTGAGTGTAACCAGTTATTAGTTGGGGCTACTACTGTAGCAGCAGCTAAGTTGGTGCCATCTTGGTTTCGAATTTTAACTTTTAAATGTAGTAATGTATGAGACAAATCGATATAATCATCCCCCGTACCAGGAATTTGAAATTCAATTGGTCCATCGTCTGTAAGGGATGATATAGGTTTGTAGTGTATCCATTGTCCATTTTCAATACTTGTCTGAGTTGTTGGTAAAGCAAATAAATCCAATTCCGATTTTATACATTCACATGAATGATTATGTAAGAATGACATTATTTGTTTGAAAATATATCTTTAGTATTTCTATTAATTTTATACTTTCTAGTTCTCAACTCTTTCAAAGCTGTTGACGGAATGGAATGAATCCGACGTTGACGTTTCGTTATAGAATTTTAACTTTTAAATGTAGTAATGTATGAGACAAATCGATATAATCATCCCCCGTACCAGGAATTTGAAATTCAATTGGTCCATCGTCTGTAAGGGATGATATAGGTTTGTAGTGTATCCATTGTCCATTTTCAATACTTGTCTGAGTTGTTGGTAAAGCAAATAAATCCAATTCCGATTTTATACATTCACATGAATGATTATGTAAGAATGACATTATTTGTTTGAAAATATATCTTTAGTATTTCTATTAATTTTATACTTTCTAGTTCTCAACTCTTTCAAAGCTGTTGACGGAATGGAATGAATCCGACGTTGACGTTTCGTTATATAACCTGATCCATTCATTAGTCTTTCAATTTTATCATCTGCTCTTCGTTTTAAATTACTACTTACATCTTTTAACCGTGTTTGCACAGATTCATTCATTGGTTTCTGGCTTATCATATCGCTTAATAATCCCACTCCAGCATTAAGAGCCTCTTTACCAATTACTCTTGCCCCACTTGATAATAAAGGTAGTACTGATCGAAACAGGCCTCCTAAAAAGCTTCCTATTCCATGACCACGTTGATGTGGTACACCTTTATAAATTACACCAATTCCTGATCCTGCTTGGTGTGAATAATATTGCTCATAGGGACAAATACTGTTATTATGCATTATAATCGCTTAAAGTGTAGTTTAACATATGCGGTCCCAAATTGAAATGGTATTTTATTACCAGTGTTTGTTCTTATATCTATTTCAATTGTATCAAATTCTCTTCGCATAACTGGTAAGTAGTGGGGTGGTGAAAATACATGCATCTTATAAGCACCATAGATATATTTCTCGGGGTCTAAAGGTATTATTCTTAACAATGGTGTCATAACATCTCCAACTATTTGCGGATCAATTATATCACAGTAAACAAATAATTGAGAAGGTAATCCTAAATGTAAATTGGGTGGGTATCTTCCAACATTTTTTGTTATTAAATTAGTTTTTGGTTCAAAGCCAAGTTGAATACTTAACTTTGATGATAACGTTAAAGATGATATATTTTTATCGTTAATTTGAACAGAGACCATCTGGGAAACTTTATCATAATGAAAGCGACAGTTTTCTTTTAGGTTTAAGGCTTTTAAAATGTTATCAATTATCATAATTGGTTGCAGGTATATGATTTTTATAAATAACTGATGATATTGATTTATCCAAAGGTACTATCATTTTCTTAGTAATATACATTATATTTTCACCCTCTTGAACTGTAAACATACTACATGGGTATTGAAATTCTACAACTCCAACAGACCACTGTCCTTCTAATTTTATAGGTTTTGGAAGTTTTGTTGAAAAATTTGTAGTGGTATTACTCGGAAAATATTCCATTGAACTATTACTGAGCAAAGTTAAATAAAAATCTTCCTTAATCATATTTTTTCTATATCTTTTAATGATACCCAAGTATTAAATTTGTTTGGATAACCTTTCCACTTCACTAGTACTTGCTTTCTATTTCCAAAATAACGAGTGTGGAGTATTTTATCTATTTTATGTGGGAGAGTGGGGTTGTATATTACTTTTTGTAATTCTTTTTCATAAAATGTACCTGTAATGGGTTCATTTTGAAGATCTTTTAACGTATAAACTACCCAAGGTGATCTTCTTATAACTGAAGTAATAACAAATATTTCATCACTCCAGTTGCTCTCGTATCCTTTTTGAAATATGTGTTTATGTTTTGTTATCCTAACATAATCACCTTCTTTAAACCTGTTTAGAATAGCCTTTTGCCCTTTATCTCTATCATATAAATTATTCCAAACAGTCATAATATTTTCTGCGTTAACATCTTTGGGACACATTTTTATACTTGAATGATAGCTATGATTATAAGAATAAATCAAATCTTTTAAAATATCAACATATCTATATGTGTTATGATGTGTGAAATACCGCCACATTTTTGTCTTTAATGTTCTTTGAAAGCGTTCCACGATACTAGCTTTTATATCAGGATTGTTAGTGGTGTAATAGTTTATACCTTTACTTTTAAAATATTTTTGCACATCCTTAGAAACAAATTCAGTTCCCTTATCTGACTGAATGTGGTTAGGTAAGGATTTTGACTCATTAAATATACTTTCAAAGCATTCTTTTATAGTTATAGAGTTCTTTTTTTTTAAACATCTAGCAAATGCATATTTACTAAATACATCAATAACACACAGAATATATTTAAAACCATCATTATATTCAGAATAAGTGCGCATATCACTTAAATCCACCTGCCACAAGTCATTATAATTAGATAAAATGTACTTATTTCTAGGAAATCTATTTCTTACAGGTTTATGTAATGTGTAAGTTTCTTGTTCTTGCAACCAATTTTTCACTTGTTTTGCTGTCATTTTTCCCTTTAACGAGTTGATGAGTTTGTTAACACCTCCATATCCAGCAGGATGAGAAACATCATAGTAAATCTGATTTATTTCTAATAGGGGGTCCATTTTTCCCAGTCTATTTTTTTCTTGATTTTGTTAAAATGAGTCTTAGTAGGAGTAAAACTATTATCTGATTGCAATTTGTTAAGTGGAATTTCTTCTTTTATATCACCTAAGTAAAGTTTATTAATATATTCTAGTCTTTTTGGATTTCCAATATAAGTTAATGGTATTTTAATTTCTTTTAATGCTGATGCAAACTCTTGCCACCCAATTGGATCACTGTGTTTAAGTGGTCTTAGTGTATCATTCACCAGGTCTATAATGTTACTCCCTGGTATTTTCATATTATTGATACTAACAGTTCCATTGGTATCCCAATCTACCTTATTTTTATTTGAAAAAATTGATTCTATTAGTAATTCACCTCGTTTTATATACGTCTTAGGAATCAATTTCAAGAGTTGTTGCTTTGAATAAAATGGGGTTAAGTCAGTATCATTTATGGTTTTTGATTTTATGTTTGATACCTGCTCAGTGTCAAAGACTGTTTCCTTAATGACATCAGTATCTTTATAATTAGGCGAACTTTCTGTTTTGGTTATAATTGGTATTTGATATGGTCGTCGTTCTACTTCAGTAAAATGTAAATACCTTTGTAGTGTTTGTAAATACAAAATCCATTTTTCTCTATCTTCTACATTACTATTTAAAATATCTTTCATTTCACCATCTAAACGGGATAAAGTATTTAAAGCGCTTTGTGTTTCATTTTCCTTTTTAATTTTTTCTATCAAATTAGGTTCAATTAGAATCATTTTTTTAGCATGTTCCATTTTTGCTTTTATTTTCCTGCTAAGGTTTTAAAATTGAACTCACCAAGGCACTTAGAACAGATCCTAAAATAATAGGTAAAAAGGCACCACCCCTTTGAATAATTACGTTTTTTCTAAGTAGATTTCTTCCTTTACACACCAACTTTCTCAATATATTTTTATATTTTTTTAATTTGTTTTTATCATTTTCCTTGACGGGTATTTTACCCTGTAATACGTTGTAAATACACTCACAAATAAAATTTATTTCTTCTTTACTACAAGATTTAAGTAAAGCTTTTCTATGTCTTGGTTTCAATACATGCAACGATTTTAAAAGTTCTTGATGTGTAGTCACTCTTGAATGCATTATTTATGAATGATTGGAATTTCATTATGTTTGCTGTATTTAAATCCTTTTTTAGGTATATATACAATGCAGTTCTGGTCAGAAGGAAATATTCTCGTTTTAAATCGACACATATCAATTGTGTCCTGTTTTAAATCTATCATTAGGTAGCCATGAGGTTCACTAGTAGCATCTTTGTAGGCATCTTCCAAAAATTTAATGTTTTCAGGTGAGACTTGACGTGCTAAGTAACGAATTTGTGTTTTATCTCGTGGATTTTTAAAGTAGACTATATAACTAGAGTTTAAAGAAATATCTCTCTGTCCTTTACCTTGATGGAATATATTTTGTGTAATATAGAAAACACTAATGTTTCTATGATGACTACCCTTTGTGAATATGTCAACAACACGACCATCAGACTCTCGCATGAGGTCATCGATTATTATTAGTTGTGGTTGTTCTCCATCAAACATACTGAGGTCAGGAATACCTTGGTAATAATTAACATTGTTCAAGTTGTATAACGGTTGCATTTCATCATAATACCACATAATATTAGAAAAATGTTGATTGCAAATCTCATTAGCATGTTTCACAAAATTTTTAACAAAAACTGATTTACCACATCCACTAGGGCCAGCTACAATTACTGTAAAGGGATGATAAAAATGAATCATAATTATTTTTAATGTGTGTTCTCTTTGAAAATGTTCAAATTCATATGGAGGAAAGCAATAAAAACAAACACTTATATATTAAAAACAATATAATTAATAATAAAAAAAAATTACAATCATTAGGTTACTTAATAATAGTTATTACCTTACATTTTTTAAACACACATAAACCAGATACAATTAATACTCTATATTATTATTATTTCAAAACTATAAGTTAATCTTAAAATGACCCCAAGCATATGTATCTGTTGAATTAGGTAAAATATATCTCTTGGTGTCATTACAGGATAGACAAGTTTTATTAATTTGTTGTGTAAAAATAGTATGTTTCACACTTCGAATCCTACACATTTGTGAAACATTTACATTTTTATTAAATAGACACAACTTATAATTTTCCAAATTCATCTTTTTTGTCACACTTTTATTTACACCTTTAGCTTTAGCAATAATCTTACTTTCAATGTCCATTGTATACATTTTTGATCGAAGTCCTACAAACTCCCGAAATATTTTACCATTGTTCTCATCCTTAAAATATCCAAGTTTCTTTTTATTTAAAAGTGGGAAACCATAAACATTATCACTAGAATAGTCTGAAGTATCGAAAAAACATTCTAAGTCAGATTTTATATCATTATAAAAATTATCTGTAAATACATGGTAAACTAAGCTATCCGTATCAGTGTATAATAACTTGACACTATTATTGTATTTTCTTTTCATGTAATTATAATGAAAGTTATACATCAATGTTTTTGATATTTCTAATATACAAAATCCTAAAACAAATGGTTTATTGAAATATACCTTAGTCTTTTGTAATTGTACAGCAATTAAAGACTCGGAGAATATAGATAGACTATGAAACTCAGGGCGAGCAATTAAACTTTGTGCACCTTGAATTTTTCCATGGTTTTCCCAGTGGGTTAACAATTTCACATTAACACGTTTTTCAACATTTTCCATAGTTTTACCAAAGACTGCATTATTCATAAGTTTATAAAAATCTTTTTCAAAGTCACTTTTAGCTAAAGTTCTTAGTTGTGTATTTAAATCTATATATTTCTTCAACCAAGGACTTTGCTCAAACTGTAAAACTCTATGAACTCTAATTAATTTCATACCAAGTTGTAAACATTGCTTCAGATTTCTATAGTGAATAATATATTTAGTTTTGTTATATAAATTTGGTACTAATTTTTTATCTTTACTGTTACCGATTACAATGTTTTCAGGGCATAAAGGTAAGTCTGAATGAAGATCATGTAAATTTTCAGGGTATTCAAGATCAACTTCCAGTATGTATCCAATATCTGATGAATCTGATATATTGAAGTCTATGTTCGGGTTAACCCATTTAAAATCTCTTACAGGCAAATACTGAGACATTGCCCAACCATAGAGATTGTTTGCATCAAAATACATTAAGTAAGATTTTGGTAAGTTATCTTTGTAATCACCCATGTACTCGTTATTTGCCTTTCCATATCTGTTAGAACACTGTGAAATACCACCTCTTATACCAGACTTTACGAATGCTATTTTATCAAAGTCTTTTAATAATTCCAGTGTTATGTTAGTACATTTTAGCATTGCATCCCAGCTTAATCCTGGAAGGGTATAATATTGTACAGGGTCGAGTTCATATGTTTTAATACAAATTTCTCTAAAGTTTTCAAAAATATCAGTGAGTAACATTACATCAGTTCTTAAGTATAGATTGGAATAGTCCAACATATTTTTACATTTAAATTGGACCCAAACATTTTGAGCATGTTTATAATCATCATCTGAGACACTGGTATTACTTAAAGAGTTAAAGAAAGCGTCTTGATCTGGAAGAGTTGTAACTTTTAAGGATTCATAAGAATTAACAAATTCATAAGGAAAAACACCTTTCCTAATAAGTTTATTAAAATCATTTTCGTTTGGAAATTGTTTTCTTAATTCTATAAATTGATCTTTTTTTAGATTTTTAGCTAAACTATCTAAACTACTGGCCATGAATTTAAAGGAATCTAAAAACCGCAAATGTACTAAATGACCTCTTATATTAAGTTTTTTTGAGAATGAAATATATTTTTCCTTATTTTGCGGAATGATATCTATTTCTCCATCTTTAAAATTCAAAGCATGAACAATAAAATGAGCATCATAATTACTTAGATTATGAAATAGAATGGGAATGAAAAAGGGAACACGATACTTTGAACTACATAATTCGTGAGCAACACCTCTAAAATTACCAGTATTCCAATCATAGTCTACTGTGATGTCATCACCCAATAGCCCTTCACAAATATAACATAATTGCGATTGTCTAATAGATTCCTTCTCTTCGTTAGTTAATGGAAGTGGACATTTTTGAAAACAATTTATCCTATGTATATTGCTAATATCTTTGTAAATGCTTTCCATAAACATTTTTGCACAATTAGGCCCTGTGTATGTTCTGTATGTCGACAGCTTATCATCATACGAACATTTTATATAGTATCCATAACTATAAACTTCATGTTCATGTATTGTTTTTGTATATGACTTCGATGGATCAGGGTCACATGAGGTGACGGGTTTTAAAAGAGCTTCAAAGTCTGCATATATTACAAAAGGTAATTTTAATTTTCTTTGAAACTTATCAAAATAGATTTCATCATTATTTGTTTCCCGATTAAACCAATCTTTTCCTTTTTTATGAATTCCTGGTAATTCAGTAACAATATGAGCACAGTCATGTTTTTGGTGATTAATTAAATTAACTTTAGATTTAAAATATAGAAGGCAACCATCACAGATATGAATAGCATTATTTCGATTTGTTATTTGTTTACTAACCAAGCGTGATAAATTTTTTATAAAACAATAATGACCATTTGAACCATTGTTTAAAAATAATAAGTTAATGTGTAATTCTTTACGACATTTTGTAAAATATAATGGTCCAACGATGGTATTACATTTTTTTTCTTTGTTAAATTCTAATCCGAAAACATTGATACTAATGTTATTCTGTTTTTCTACCTTGGGTATATCCGATAATTTGATTGGGAACTGTATATTATTAAACTTTAGTCTATTTTGATTCCTCAAGTATGATGATACCCTTTCAGAACTTTTATTTACAGGATATAGTGCGGATAATAAAGCCCACTTAAAACATTGTTGATCGTTATTTTTTACATTTATGACTGCTTTTTTACGCTTAATATCTAAAGGTAATTCAATGAACGAAGACCCTCGTAAGGTTATTAACATTCATTTCTAAGAACTGAATTTTTTTTAAAGTCCATCCACTATCTTTTGCTTCGAAATCACTCATTTTATTTTTAATGTCTTCGCTTAAAGTTTCTAAATAATTTTCTAATTCGTCCCCTAAAGAAATAGTCCAATTTTTTGTTTGAAAATCGAAAGAATTTTTTAAATCTTTTGTTTCCTGTTCAAAATCTGCATGAATAATAAAATTAACTTTAACAATAGTTAACTCTTTAAAACATTCCTGAATAAGAAATAGTATCGACTCTTTAATTGATGCTATGAATACTTCAGGAGTTTGTATTTTAAGTGACTCATTAGCTTTAGGTGATACAATTCTATACGTTAAGACCCGAGACCCAAAAGCAACTGATATAACAGAGACATTATGTAAATTATGATTATGAATAAGACATTTTTCTTTGTGTTCCTTAGATCGTAAGTGCTGAGCATAGAACCTTTGGCTAACCTGTAATTCACATATTTGACACATAACGTTCTGTCTATGTGTTGTATTGGCAGATGATGACGTCGATGCTTGTTGTAAATCTTCAACACTAATATCAGCTTGTCTCTTCAAACCTCGACCGACTTGAATTGAAGATTTTCTGTAGATATAACATGCTTATGTTAATATAAGAACACAAATATGTAACATAAAATTTAAATAAGTATAGTTAGAATGTATACCTGAATGTTTCCTCAACTTCTTTACAGATGTTAAACAGTGAAGTGTCATAATACGGATTTTCCAGAGCATTATCTTCATAATTCTCACACGCTCTCATTAGTTCTTTTTCTTCTTCTTCAAAAACATTTTGAAAAAAAACACTTTCTAGTGACATGGTTGAAATAAACCAGTTTAGCTTTGCTTGTGAATGATGAATTAATAATAAATATAATGTTCGATTTTTCTCTTATATATACAAGTCGATAAGGTGATTACTATATTAGTTGATGGTTAATTAATAGTTGCTCGTTACTTATCAATTAGATACTCATAAAATTTTGTAAGGATGGTTCTTATAAATTAATTTAGCTATTAGAGATTACTTTTTAAAAAAGTATTTTTTACAGTTATTGGTTTCTGCTATTTGCTTCGTGATATCAAATATGATACCCTTCGTTTGCTCATATTTTTCATCTTTTGTATCCGTATAATATTTGATCCTCACTTCTGAGTGTTTCCAATGTTCATCTACTGGTACTTTTTTCAATTTTATGAGGTCATACACCTCAATTTTTATAAAATGTGTAGCATGAGCCCCATCATCATTATTAGTAGACAAGTATGTGACACCAGGGATACCATCTTTTGAAGATCTCGCCACTGTAGAGCTGAGTTTCTTTTTCTTCTGATTGGTCCCCTCAAAGAATGAGTCGATACTATTTCGACGAGACCGTTTGAGCTTTGTTGTTTCTAAGGCCTTCTCAGTTGATTGCTCATCATCCGATGTAGCGTAGTAGTAATGCTTGAACGTGTTTTCTTCCATTACGTTAAATGTTGAATTCTGTAATAAAATAAGCCTATGCTTTAAAAACATATTTGTATAATAATTTGAATCAAAAATTTGCCTAAAGTGAAAACCTAAACAAAATTGGTTTAAGTAATAGACATTCAAACAAACACATAGTTTTGAGGGTCTGTAATATATATAATAAATATAGATAAAGAATTATAAAGCAAAAAAACACATACCTCCATAGCTTTTTTTGAAGTAAATAGAACCAGCCTCAGTATCACACAGGATGAATTCAATCACTTGATGATAAATTGTAACTCGAATACTCTCGACTATCCTATATATATACGATTTATCTTACAAGTACAAATATAATTAAAAAGGTATTAGGAATGTCACCACAAACATCATTATCGCACTCACGACATTGTAATTAAATAAGAATAACTAATGAACGGAAAAATACGATAGACCCATTACGATAATGATATAAATACTTAACAAAACTACACAGAACCTACAGTGATGTCACGTGGTAGTTCTGGTCAAGCGTGAGTCGACGTATCCCAGACACAGGGGGTGGTTTTGAGAGTGGTCAAGCGCGAGTCGCCACACCCCAGACACAGGGGTGGTTTTGAGAGTGGTCAAGCGCGAGTCGTGCGGGGGCAGAAAAGTTAGGTTAGTTTAGGCGAGGGGTTGGGGTTGGAGGGTAGTGTGCCAGAACCAACGATGTAGTGAGAGTGGTCAAGCGCGAGTCGTACAAAGCAGGAAAAAGTTGGTGAGCTTTTTTTTAGGAGAGGGGTTGAGGTTGGGGGGAAGTGCGCCAGAACCAACGAATCCCCTCTACTCATATTTGAATTAAATCCTATCGATGCACTCGGAACTAGAAAGCGAAGAAATTAACTACTATTTCGTAATACCAAAATTTTATGTGTGTATTCCGATTGATTGTATTTAAACACCCAAAAAATAAGTTATTTATCTCGGCTAGGCTCGTTTATACCTATTATATATAATATTTCATTTTTTGTTGTCACAGTGTGTATAGACCATCAAACGGATTTAATGGGACGTGCAAATAGCCCAAAAATGGCCGGGATGTGGCAATAAATAAAAACTGGAGTGTTTAGCTCAAGTATGTACTTTATTTACAATGACATAGACAGTCGAATATATTTTTGAAAGCCCACTAGACTTTGCCAGCGGCTCCGCCCGACCAAAATTCGGTTATCGGCGAAGAACTCCTTAATTAGGTATACTAATTTGCCAGCGGCTCCGCCCGCCTTAAATTCGGTTATCGGCGACTGTGATTTACTCCTTAATTACACGAATGAACTTTGCTATATCAAGCTGTAGCTATAGCTACGGTTCTTTTAAGCTCGGTTATAGTTATTCCCGCGGGAATTTCGAAATAAAAATATATATGCCTATATGCTATTTCAGGACCTAACCTATATGTATGCCAAGTTTCATCCCGATCCGTCCAGTGGTTGGAGCGTGAAAGAGTAACAAACCTCCATCGCAACAAACTTTTACATTTATAATATCAGTAGGCTTTTAAAGAGGCAAGCTATGAAATTTTCTTATGGTTACCATAGATATCTTAATTTGAGGAGTTGGTGTTACAGTTTTTCGTAGAGCCATAAAAATGTTGGTGATATAAAAAACATTTTTTTTTAAAAGTAACTTTACCTTTATTGTAGTAGTGTAATACTTGTAGGTAAATCTCCCTTGTTTCTATTTTTAGTGTCTTTGTCAATATGTCAATAAATATTTTTTTGGGCATTTTTTTATTACATTGACTTGGATGCTTAATTTTTAACAACTTTAAGTGACCGTTTAATTAAGTATTCGACATTAATTTCAATATACTTATATATTGATACTTCTACGCTTTCTTGAGTAAAAGACAAACTTTTTGCGTGTTGCACCAACAAATTACCAATTTTCGGATTTTTTCCTACATCTGTGATAGACCTTGCTTTGTGTCAAATTACGTCATTCTAGGACAACGAAAAGTACCCCATAGGTTTTGATTTCTTTGTGAATGCCGAAATATGCGTCAAAGAAAGACCGTATTTTGGCCGTGTTTTTATTGCGTTGACAGACAGACAGTCGGACAACGAAGTGATTTTATAAGGGTTTCTTTTTTCCTTTTGAGGTACAGAACCCTAAAAATAACAACTAACTGGTGTAGCTGGGTTCATCAACTAGTTGCTCGCTTTACAATTTCATCTAAAACCTTTCTATTCATGACACAAACTTCTCTGCTTATTGTATGGATTCTGTGAATAAATTTATCGTAAAAACCCCTTAGAATTTGGAATGCACTGCAGTTTGGCCTGCAGTGCATTCCAAATTCTACTATTATTTTTATCGACACTAAAGCTAGGTACATGACGATAGATGGCGTTGTTAAAAAAACGGGCAAAGCTCGGTCCTCCCAGGTACTTTTTTAAAAAAAAATAACAACAAAACGGCAAAACCACTAGAATATAACCGCATGCAAAGTATAAAACTGTTACTGAGTATAAAATAATAGGCTAGCTAGAGTTTTATCACAAGTAATGAAACAGCAGAGATGACATAAATTTGGTAACTATTTCTAATTTTTTAATACTGTTTGAATAATAATACTTAGACTGGAAACTTCATATATGAGCACAGTATATATACTGTATACATAATGTGCTCAATGTTCGCCATTGACTTCCAAGTTGAATAAATAACAATCAGCAAGCAATAAAAATATATACATATTACATTTTTACATTATCTACAATATGTATTTGAGACATAAAATAACCTGTATGGTTTGAATTTACGGCCTCATCGTTTATATCCGAGCGGCTTAAGTCTCATGCCAGCATTATGAATATATCCAGTGACAGTCAACTAAATGTTTAAATGTTTATTGATACAGGAGAGCTGTCAAAACTACATTCGTGTATTGGTATCCCTGAGCCAAGGAAGGCTGCTGGTATGCGGGACTAACAGCTTCAAGCCGTTCTGTCGGGAGTACAGCGTGCAGACAGATTCCTACCATATGGAGCGAGAAAAGTCTGGTCAAGCCGTCTGTCCATACGACCCGGAACACAACTCCACAGCCGTTTACGCTGGTAAGTTTATTTATTATCTCAGCATCAGCACAAATTGTTTAAACAAAGATGGCAAACAAGCATGTGGACCGGTTAATTTACAGCGGTTGCTGAAGTCTGTCAAACTTGCGTAGTGCTAGGTCTAAAAAAATCTAGTCACTAGGTACCGTCTTCAAGAATTCAGTACCTACCTACTGCATAATCTCTATATCTGCATAAAACGTCTAGAGGGAACTTATTCCAAAACCTAAGCGATTGCAGCAGAGAGCTCCTCTGAAATCGCATACATCGTCAATTTTAACACTGGTATTAAAATGTATCTCATTACAAACAGTTGTATAAATATCCATTACAACTCAGGTACAGATAATACCGTTTGTTTTGTACAATTTTAATATGTTTTTTTTTAGCTTTAATACACTTTATACATTAAAAATAAAAACTGTTTATAATCTAAGTTGTAACAATCCTTGTCTCTACTAAACTTTATTTTATAATAGCTAGTAAAACGTTATTTCACACAACACAAAGTTTACCTGTTTTTTCTTACTTGTCTTATTTTGTAAAATTAAATTCAAGAAAGAGTTTTTGTCTCAAAATTAATAAATGCAAAATAAGATAAAAACACGGAGATGAAACCATATTCTACTTACGGGCTTTTCTTATCTGAGCATAAATCATTTAGGTATACATTATAAATCACATCACTTATACATTATACATTTATCGAATAAAACTACGAGCAATCCTTGCTTATATGTATATATATATATAGATTTATAATCTGAATCTTGGAAACGGCTCAAACGATTTTCATGAAATTTAGTATGCGGGGAGTTTCAGGGGCGATAAATCGATCTAGTTTTATTTTTAGAAAACGTCGTTTTATCCGTGTTTTTAGTCAATGATAGACTGAAAAATATGATTCTTTCTGACATCTATTGGCATGAAGTAATACTATTATTTCTACCGACACAGTAACACTAAAGCTTCTTGACAATAGATGGCGTTGTTAATTTTTTATTAATGGATATGTTTATTTGCTTTATACTTAGTTTTAGATTACTTATAAACACAGACAGAGAGTTTGTATTTATTCATTAATTAACGGAGTTTGCTCTGGTTCTCCGTACACTTTGTCCATACTAATATACTAATTAGCTAGAGGCAGACCATCGGCTTAGCGATAAGTGTTTTCGCAGTTTCAGAAAACGTTACTCGGGAATTTTCGCCATTTCCTTCATGAGTTTAATTTGCATTTTAAATAGTAATACCAGTACCGTACCATCGCACGACATTAACTTTGATTACAGCCACGTTATTTTTTTTGTCAAAGTGGCGTCGTTATGAAAAGTGTATTTTGCTTTTGAAATATTTTTAATTTAAAATATGAATTATCTACTTAAAAAATAAATAACGTAAGGATTGTCACTTATCTTTAAAATATTCGGAAACCTTTATTTGCCTTTATATTATGCAATGGTTCCAAAAATAAATGTACATTATTTATTAAGGGTAGCAAGAAGAAAATTACTTACGAGAGGCTATTTAGAGATTTAGTCCGAAGGCTTTAGTGACTCGAGTTTGTAATTTCCGTACCGCCCGTGTTACACACAATGTTTTTTTATCAAATTTGCTGGTAAATAGATACAAGGTGAATAAATAAATAAGCACATCAAACCACAATTAAAATGGCGGGAATAGAAGAAGAGAAAACAATGCCCAGAACAAAGCCAGTTTTTTTTGCAAAATTTAGTTTCGAAACATTCTTTAACTTCCCATTGAACACTGTGAACTTGAAATTTGGTAATAATGTTTATTTTTACGTATTATATATTTATATATACGTATTTTACTAACAAATACGAACATATTGATTAATCAGAGTTTTTCTTTAAAATTCTCTCATTTTTGCTATTAAAACCAACTTGATTTTGCGGTCAAATGCGTAGCACAGAAGGGATTCACTCACCTACTGCTTATGAATAATTCTGCCATTCGGACGGGTTATATGCTACATTTGGTACGGAACCCGTTGCGTTGCGGAAATATGCGTTGTCCGACACGCACTTTGCCGGTTTTTTTTTTGAGTTTTTTTGTTTAATTTTTTCTTTGAAACCTAAAACAAACTATTGCACATTGCTTTGTCATCGGGTTATGTCTAAGATTCAATGAAAGTTTTAAATCTCTTGCTCATTAGGAAGTTGGTTAAAAATCGATTGCAAAACT
Organism: Apoda limacodes; assembly: GCA_946406115.1. Taxonomy (NCBI): domain Eukaryota; kingdom Metazoa; phylum Arthropoda; class Insecta; order Lepidoptera; family Limacodidae; genus Apoda; species Apoda limacodes. Next base: position 10,428,040 of record OX291541.1, read on the forward strand.
TGTACCTAACATACAAATAAACAAAATGGTAAAAAAATCGTTTCCTGTTTGTTGTATCATTTAGGTTTTTTTGTATTATTGTTTATTTTCAATCTTCATTTTAATACCTAAACAAATATCTAATTCAATTATGATTCGTCAATCATAATCTTTTACATACAAGTATTATTATAGATTAGGTACTTTTGGAAATAAATACTAGTTTTTAGTGATAAAATATACTATTATAAATACAATTATATATGAAAGTATAAATAAGCACATAATACCTACCTATAAATTTGCTAATTTTCTTTACATTTTACTAGTTGGGTCGCGTGTGGTGGAGGTTGTTCTGTCCTTTGCGCTGTTTGTATTTCAGTGCTATCTAGTGGCAAGTTACAAAAAAAGGGATAAGGAGTATAAAAACCTTCTCCATGAACAAATACCAAGATGTAGAAATTTTTATAGTACTCTGTAAAACGGTGTACCAATACCCATTTTTATATATCTACTAGTTTACTCTGCGCTTGAAGTTTATGTGGGACTCTAGTCGAATTATTGCAAAATTGACATCATTAATACCTTCTCCATAAAAAAAACACTTTGAAATGCAAACTTGCATGATGATCTGTCATACGGCAACAGAGTTCATCGATCTATATCTATCTTATATAAAAGTAAATTGACTGAAATATCAATGCACAACCAATACTACTGGGTCTAGACCTAGAGGATTGAAGTTTTGCATATTGGTTTCTGATATAAAGTAAGCGAGCACCAAAGAAGAATTTTGCAAAATTCATCCCCAAAGGGGGAAAAACGGGGGGTTTGAAATTTCTATAAAAATCCGTCATTTCTAATTTTAAATGCATAAAATTGATATTTGGCTTGAGGTTAAAGATTGACGATTCACTTTTTTGAAAATTCATCCCCTGGAAGGCAAAATAGAGGATGAATTTTTGTGTCTAGGGACTTTGCACAGACGTTTTTGTTATAACATATACGCGTGTATTTAGAAAGAATTTTGCAAAATTAATTTAAGGGGGTATAATGAGTGATGGAGGTTAAAATTTGTATGAGAATTCTGATATAATTGTAAATCAACCCGTAAACAGTCAAAAGAGTGTATTTTTTACACGACTGCGCCAGAGGGAGGATTATGTTTGTCGGATGTATGTATTTATGTTTATTTCTTTTGCACGTTCTGTAGCCTAAGCGGCTTTATGGATTTTAGCGTCGTTGGATTCGTATCAATTGTGAGAGTGACACTAAGCACATACAAATCTTAAAAATCAAATAAGCGGATTTAATGCGCTTTAATGTAAGGGCTAAAAATTTTTTTTTCAAGACCCTCGAGTTGGGTATCAAAACAAAGGACTTTAAAAACGAAGTCGCGCGCAAAAGCTACTTCAATATAAATTTGTACGTATATACCACATCAATTAATATGGCAGATAATATAGAATATATAGAAGATTACACAAAAATATATTTTATAGGTAGTTTGCTGTTATTGTAATCTCCCAAACAACATAGTCAAATTACTATTACAAATTACGATTACAAAGACATTAAATGATGTATGGTTATGATTACGATGCAATGCGCACCACGAAGTGATTACGGCTAATACATGCAGCAATCAGCTTCTAAGCAACGAAGTTTCCAAGAGCAATTGACCCCAGGTCGTGAACCAGGTGTATGTGTCATGCAGCTGCGAAGGTGGCAAAATGGAAAAATTTAAATACCTACATACATATACTTACGTAAAGTTCAGCGATTACAGAAGCACAAGCGAAAGTTTAATAGGCAATAAATATTAAAATACTTAACTTTTTATGCTTCTCATAACAAGATCAAGATATCTTGATTTTAATTTTAATTGTATTTGCAATAGACAAATTTAAATATTTTTACAGGCATGCTTACTGCCTACGATCCAACATCCGTATTTCACAATTGCCATAAGATTTTGATGTGTAAAGGATGATACAGGACGGACAATCGTTATAGCCCCGTCGCCACCGTACTACGGAACCTCACTAATCTAACCTACCACTACTCGTCCGACACTCTACTACAACTTGGATTAGCGTGAATATGTTCATATTAATTGTACGTAATATTAGTTAGCCTTGCTGCGGCCGAGCCTCGGTTTGGTGAGGGTTTGGTTAAGGTCGAATCATCCTATAATTGGGTTCAAGGGTTTTTCATTTTCAACCGCAAATATCAGTAAACGGTATCGAGAAATACGCACCAAAAAGCGTATTCTTAATTGCTGCACGATATTCCGATTGAAATGCATTTATGAGTAGGTATGCAAGCTTCAATGTTTAAATCAGAAGTCATGCCACGATGACCCAGTCAGTAAGATTACACAAGAAATTCATTATCGTATCTAGGACACTGGCCATATTCTAGACATCAATGCATTATAAAAACAATAAAGTTCCAAAATGTATTGACATATAAAATCTGCCGTAATCTACATAACATTGTAACTTACGAAATAAATAAAATTAACATAGTGTGACGATACCATATTTATACCTTAACATTTTCGTAATACAATGTGTTTATTCAAGTTTTACACAATTCTCAATGGACGTACTACCAATAGCAAAATGCATCTTTAAATTACAATAGCGCATTCAAATATTCAAGTTCAGTAATGTTATACATTAGAAGAGAAGTTATGATTTATTTTATGAAAGGTTTAAAGCTAACAAAATATAAGTACAAATGACTAAAATGCAAAATATTAAGTTATGAACTTACGAATCGTAGACATAAATTATGTATAAATTAAATGTAGGTAGTAATCTAACTTCCGATTTATGAATTCGAACTCTAGACAAATTTAAGTTGCGTAAAATTTTGAACCTGTGGCGCGAGAATGAATGGTTTAAAGCTAACTATGATTGGGTGTTTGTTTGGAACAAAAGTAATTAGAGAGAATGTTTTAAAGCAAGCGTTGATTAGTTTGTTCGAACGTACTGTGATTGGTGGTAGTTTTAAGAGCGCTGATTGGGAGTTTTATAATGTTGAATATAACCGCGAAAGTTAAAGCTACTTAGAACTTTTATAATATTGAAAACGCCCGCGAGACTTACCTAAGTCAGTCGTTTAACAACCATTAGGGTAGCCTCGTACAATGAAAATTCTAACAATTATAAAAGGTTGTCTTGATTTTCACGTATTTCGTATAATGGTATGACGTGTTAGTTTATTTGAAATTACTCGGGGTTTGTTGGAACTTTATGAACATTTAGAACATAATATTAATATTCTATTGGGATTCTATTAATTTAGGATAATTAGGCCGTTTTATCTAGACCGTTAATATTAATCCAGGACTCTATAATAGTACCCCAACCGACATAACTAATTTTACACTTAAAAGATATTCTTTTTTCTTAAAGTTTATTAAGGCCGGAAATCCGTCCGGAATAAAAAACAGGATGGGGTATTTGAAATGTGGGGTGAGAACGTTGTTATATTTCAAATATATTACCTGCACTTTCTATCCCCCGTATTTATTTTGTAATTTCCTCTACCCAAAGGTTGTCTGGAAGAAATCGCTTATTAGCGATAAGACCGCCTACATTGTGATTTCTTTTGTTTTTTATTGTTATTTGTATATTTTTATGTGTGCAATAAAGTATATTACTACTACTACTACTACTACTTCTGGCACCCTTTTTAGGTCATCGGTCCACCTGCACTCTAGAAACAGCGCACTGAACACCTGGACCGCACCTGGAACATACACACTTTGAGTACGGAACCCTAGTAAATATTCCTAGAAAAAGTAGACGCAACCAATATAAATTGAATGCCCTGCAGACATCTATGATTCAATCTACTTCGCAATTCGTACATAGACATATCATTTATTATACCAGTAATTCCATTGTCAGGAAATTAGAAAAAGGAAAATCTTTTTCATAACGATTGAACACGCTTTCACAGTCTAGTACCTCACAATGGGCTCTCATTGTTACTGTGAAAAGAACCCTTCTCAATAGGAATGTTCGTTCATTTCATTCACAACTCATATACATGACAATACCTTTGCATTCTACTACCTACTACTATAAATTTACTTTAGTAATTTTTTTAGTTTAAATGTTTATTTTTTTTTATTAGCTGGTACCATTCTGTACACTGTTGCTAAAAGGGCCAAAGTCCTTTTTTGTGAGAAGTGTGATTTAACTGCCAAAACTTTGTTTGACTATGATATTTACGTGTGCTAAAAGGGCTTAAGTGTAACAACAATATTTGAAAATAAACTATTTCGAAGTGGCCATTTTAGTCAAATGTAAAAGATGTAATAGGGTTGAAATATACTTGGGCCTTAAAACAAATTCTCTTGTAATGGAGTCAAAACTAAAACGACCAAAGTCCCTTTTTTGTCTTACTGGAAACTGCTCCAGAAACTGAAAATGTTATGTCAAGTTCGAATGATGAATCATCGTCATTGTTTAAGTATCACTAAAATTTTGAGAAGTTACTTAGGAAAATCGAGGTTATTTTCATTCCTAAAAAGGCTTAATTAATAAATACTTTCCAAAATACTGATTTAGTATTAAGTTTTATTATATATTCTATATACATATAAATACTTTGTCCTGAATGACTGACTGACGGATCAACGCACAGCCGAGACCGCTGATCGAAGAGACCTGAAAATTGGAGGGTGTGTTCTTTGTATGACGTAGGCATCCGATAAGAAAGGATTTTCCGAAAGGTTCAAGTGCGAGTTGGACTCGCGCAATAAGGGCCAACCGTTTGTTATGAAATTTTGGTATGTTATGCACACGCCAGCGAATGTAACTATAAAAGAAATCATGGGGCCAATGCGAGTCAGACTCGCGCACTAAGGGTAAACCGATTGTAATGAAATTTGGGTAAGGTGTTATGCACACGCCAAGGGTGTTTCTGAATTTAGTACAATCCTTAGGTGGTACGGCAGTTGTTTTAAAAAAAGCGGCCAAGTGCGAGTTGGACTCACGCACCGAGGGTTCCGTACCTACCACGTTTTTCGTTTACTTACGTACTTTACAACACAAACAAAAAAATGAAAATTGAAAGGTAAATTGCGTTTTACGATTTATGACGTATTAAAAAAACTACTTACTAGATCTCGTTCAAACCAATTTTCGGTGGAAGTTTGCATGGTAATTTACATCATATATTTTAATAGTTTTGGGGGGACACTCATATTACCACTCTGGAAGTGTCTCTCGCGCAAACCATTCAGTTTAGAAAAAAATGATATTAGAAACCTCAATATCATTTCTGAAGACCTATCCATAAATATTTTTTTTAGTTTCAGTTGTAAGTATGGGGAACCGCCAAAATTTATTGTTTTTTTTTTCTATTTTTGTGTGAAAATCTTAATGCGGTTCACAGAATACAACTACTTACCAAGTTGCAACAGTATAGTTCTTATAGTTTCGAAAAAAAGTGGCTGTGACATACGGACGGACAGACGGTCAGACATGACGAATCTATAAGGGTTCCGTTTTTTGCCATTTGGCTACGGAACTCTAAAAACAAACAACGTTCGTCTGGCAGCTAGTAATACATAAATCGACATCATAAAATATCAGAAAAACAAATTCTAACTTACAAAAAAACCTGTTGTTTTGCAACCATTAATGTTGGTCTATTGCCGATTACTAAAAATAAGGTTTTTAGATTTTGGCCTTTTTATTTTAGCACCAGTCCACAGCAATGTATTACGTGCTAAATCACCGCACTTGTTCGCTCTTTTGGCTCAAAAGTTGCAGTGTTAACGACTTTTGTTTATATAGCTCCTCTAGTATAATCGCTTATGCTGGACTTTTATCGATTAACCACACAATAAAAAACATCGGCCAAGTATTTACGAGTCAGATTTGGGGGCCGAGGTTATAGGTATACTTGTAGTAAGAGCTATAGTATAATCTAATCTGAAATTCTGATAAAATAGCAATTAGACATGTAAACGTTCTAAAAAATGGCGCCTCATAACTATCTATCTTGTGCCATACTTACGGAACCCAATATAAGAATCTTGAGAAGTAACTGATATCTGAATGAAGATGATTTTCGCTAAATGACGTTTTTAACGCAAGCCCGTATCTCGCTTCGCCAGTTGTTGATATCTGCTTAATAATCACTTCAAATAGGATTACTTTGTTGTCAGTCTGTCTGTCTGTCTGTCAAGACCTTTTTTCTCAGGAACGCGTAAAGGAGCCAAGTTGAAATTAATATTAAATACTAAGGTCTACGGTCCGTTGAAGCTGTAAAATAATCATCTACATCAACGCAATAAAAAAATACAGCCGATATACGGCCATTATTGTCGCATATTTTGGCATTCATAAATTAATCAAAACCTATGGGGTATAGGTAGGTATATACCAAGCAAGGTCTAACATCACAAATATAGGAAAAAATTGCAAATAGAAATTTGTTAATTTGTAGTTATAACACATTTAAAAAAGTCTGTCAATCTGACAAGACCCTTTTACTCAAGAAAGCGTGAAGGTATCAAGTCGAAATTAATATCGAATACTTTTTTAAGTCTACGCCCAACAAGCAAAATGCCTTTATAACCAAAAAATTATATGACCACAACTCTTGTAATAGCTATAAAAAGATTTTGAGTATGTCATATACCTTATAAATTAAAAGAGTATTTGGCTATGGTTATCATTATTATAATTTAGTCATATAAACTTTATTGAACCTTAATAATATGACTACAATAAGGTCTCTAAGTAAGGTTGTCCTTATAATTACTTAAAAAATTGCTTATTAGCCATATAATTTGGAGAGCTTTTTTAAAGGTTTTTAAAAATCTATTTTATCTTATTAAAGTATTGCTTACCTATAACGCTTTCTACCTTATAAAAGTTATTTATAAGATACTTATATAGTAAATAAATACTTGTTGTTTATATGACCTTAAAAAGTGTTTAAATCATCAGTGATTACTAATAAACTCATTATAATAATATTATTCTTGAGACTGTTATATTAATATATTTAATAGAACCTAGTCAACCATTCGAACACGTGTAACATATTGTAAACCTTGTTACGAAAATGGATTTCAAAACTTTTAAAGACTAAGAAATTTAAGATATATAAATAAAATTTTATTCGAACAGTAAATATATGAGATTTTCTTGATGAATAGAGAACCCTAAAATTATTCAATATGGCGATAGTATGACATTTAATATCACTATTATAAATGTCTTAGTTTTATAAACATCTTATTGCCATTATGATAATTAAAAACATCACCGTTTACCGTCTCATACAATATGGTTGACAAAAACACTGATAGCATAATCCTTACGTTTGTTATAAAAAAAATTGCCGTTCTTAACGATATAGATTGGCGAATATAAGAAAATTATCCTCTTAAACGAGTTTAAAACAGCTGCAACAAGTTCAATAACCTTATTTTATGTCTCTTTACTGCAATTGTAAGAACATTGCCCTATTAATACGTTTTATTTTGCCAATTAAAAGACCTAATATACTTATTGCTAGCTATAATAAAACATATATAAGGACTATTAGTTTACAATAAAGCAACGATATGGTTGATATAAGGTTTGTTCCCTTGTAAAATTACGCCAAAACCGCGTTTATAAGCGATAATAGCTATATAGCTTTTATAAAAATAATTTTTTTTGACTTTATAAGCCGTTATGTGGCTAGTTTAGTTTAGTTAGTGGCGGTCACTTAAAGTTGTAAAAATCAAGCTTCTAAGTCAATTCCATTAAAAAAAATTATCCCAAAATACGGGTCGCATATTGTGACACAAATAAATCAAAACCTATGGGCAACTACCCGTTGACCTAGAATCATGAAATTTGGCAAGAAGCAATACCATGTAGCACACATAATGGAAAAAAAACTGGCAACTGTAGATTTTTGTTACATCACAAAAAATTTTTTTTGCGATTATAAACTTTTTTGCAGTTGCTAAACTAATGTATTGAACACTTGTTGAACGGAAAAGTTAAGTTTGTCCCTAAATACAGTTAACCTTTTACGGAACCCTCAGTGCGATATTCAGACTCGCACTTGACCAGTTTTTTTTTTCTATTATTTTACAGAAAATCTGCTATAACAACACGTATTTTGTGCAACTCTCAAAAATGTCCTTTTAGAGTTCAAAATTCACTTATTATAGTTCGGACACACAGTCAGACGGACACAGAGTCACAGTCATCTTAGGCTTATTAAAAGCGTAATAAAGTAAAATTGACACCCTTAAAGTATGGAACCCTAAAAAAGTTAAGTTGTTGTTTTTCATATTTTGTTGTGTAATAACTCTTATATTTTAATAATCCTCGCCGATTTCAATAAATGCAATAATTTTAATGTCCATACCGAAGTGGTGTAAGTCATTTGACGCCAAGATTAAAAGTATTGGCCCACAACAAACATAAAGTTTTCCGAACAAAAATTTGATTATAAGGTTAGTTCTAGGAAATAAAAAAAAAAATCAGATGAAATATTATAAAAACAAAAGTTTGGAATAACATGGAAACGACATTACATTTTCTATCGGTTTTAAAGAAACGTCAAATATTATTGAGGTGTAGATACTGTAGATTCAAACAAAATCATCATATGCTAGATAAAGAGGCTAAACAATCTTTTTTCATCTTTTCATGGTGCGGAACCCTAGAAATGTAACATTAGAAGAAAGGTATATTATGTATCACCAATTTATCAAAAACCTTTTGCTATCAGAAAGTTTTAAGTTCAGAACAAATCTGTACGCATCCCGTGAAAGTAACGCACGACGCAACAATACAAAACTTCCCCTAATCCTTTACCACCTACGATGTTGCCACACCATCCATTTACGTCACCCACCTTTGTATAATTTTCTTTAGATTACTACATCCCCTTGCAAACTCGCAACCATTTATCACTCATATTGTCACACATTTTAATAACAACTTTCACATAATAAACGTGTATATATTTTGTCTACTGTTTATATTTTAATTGAAAACGTGGCTGACGACGCCGTCGCAGATTTTGTACTTTACGGATTTACTTACTCTGTGCTGTACTTTTTTCTTTTCTAATGGAAGTCGTTATACTTAATAAAAAAAGGTTTAAAACTATAATCCATAGACTTTGAGCTTTGTAATATTATGTCCTATGGACTGCGCAATATCCTTACAAAATTTACTATATTTTAGAAAGAGACAAGGCAAACCTGAGACCTCAGTTTTACTACTACATCTGGGTAGGAAATGCGCTGTCCAGTTTTCTATGTCTATGTAAAAATAAAACCCAACTAAGATAAAAATCGCGCTTGTAGGCTAATAATATGATAATAATAATAACATATCACTTAATATGATGCAAACTCTATTTTGAGATAAGTATTTAGTATACGTAATAAATAGCCTACGATATGTGACTGCAAAAACTAAATAATATACAAAGGATGATTTATAACTAAATGTGATTTATTTGTCTGTGCGTTTGTTACCTATTGCTAGTTTTGCAATAAATAATTCAAACCAATTAGCTTTAACATTATTTTATTGTAAAGTATTAAATCACATTTTTTTGTACTTAATACTAGAACCGTAGACTTATCCGCTTTTTCTATGCTCCGAATTATGATATGATTTATTATATTTATTTATTATAAGAATGTACCTTACCTATATATCGTAAACGTTAGACAAACATGCTAGGTACCCAAAAAGGTATTTTAAAAACTCTTCGGCGAATTCAGCTATTTAATTAACTAAACATCATCATATAAGCTTATTTTGATCCAGTGCTGGACATAAGCCTACTCTTTGGCGCGCCATTTCTCACGGTCCTCTGCCTTCCGCATCCAGCCACCACCAGCCATCCTTTTAAGGTCATCGGTCCACAGACTGCCACTTCAGCTTGCTAATTCTGCCAGTTATGGCGGTGACTTTAGTTCTCTTCCTGATGTCCTAATTTTGGATTCGATCCTTCAGAGACACTCCGAGCATAGCTCGCTCCATTGCGCGCTGTGCGAATTTGAACTTGTGGACCAGCCCTGCTGTAAGTGTCCACGTTTCTAAACGTAGAGTTAATTACTTAGTAGTAAATATTTAGTTAAATATAAATTATCTTAAAAATAAATTCAGTATCCAATGTATATCTACCGATTGTTACATTTCAAGACTTCTTCAGCGAGAAGAATTCTTGGTATAGAACATGTCAATTGTCAATTACCGCGGACACTGTTAGTTATCTTCTATTGATCCGGTGCAATTAACTAAAGCGACGCCCCAGAGACTGTACTGCTATAAACACATGACATTGCCGTATGAGGGACACTATGTCCCAGATATAATCTACAGAATTGAATTTGATACACGTCTGTATCTAAATATAAATATAAATGCGACGGCTTAAAAGCAAATATTTGTGATTTTGCTGCATGCCGGCAATGTTACATAAATTGCAATACAGTGAATACCAATAAGAGGGTTTCATTATAATAAGAGAAACTATGATAATCATAATAATTCGGTCATCGCTGCGGGATGTTTACCCATTGAATAATATACTAGTATAATATACTACTATGTACTCGTGAATAAATCTATTTATGTTGGATCTCTCGATCAAGACAAATAGTACATTACTGACGAGACCACGAAAGTAAGTAAGTAAGCCTTTGCTGGATAAGTAGAGTTTGACATCCTTACCGTAAGTTAAGGCCGTCAATAATACGCATCCAGCAAAGGTTTCGCGGCCGAGACTTGAAAAGAGCTTTACCCAAATCAAAAAAACGGCCAAGTGCAAGTCGGACTCGCGCTCGAAGGGTTCCGTACTATTATCCATTATCTATAAAAATTAAATGTTTTTTTTTATTTTTATATTTGAGTTGATTAATGAATTAATACATGAAAGGTAAATTGCGGTTTACGATTTATGACTTATTAAAAAAAAACTACGGACTAGATCTCGTTCATACCAATTTTCGGTGGAAGTTTGCATTATAATGTACATCATATATTTTTTTTAGTTTTATTATTCTCTTATTTTAGAAGTTACGGGGGGGGGGGCACACATTTTAACACTTTGGAAGTTTCTCCCGCGCAAACTATTCGGTTTTGAAAAAAAATTATATTAGAAACCTATAATCAACCAAAATATCATCACGTATGGATTTGATGAAAAAAAATTTTTTGTTTCAGTTCTAAGTACGGGGAACCCCCAAAATTTATTGGTTTTTTTTCTATTTTTGTGTAAAAATCTTAATGCGGTTCACAGAATACATCTACTTTCCAAGTTTCAACAGTACAGTTCTTATAGTTTCGGAAAAAGTGTCTGTGACATACGGACGGACAGACAGACATGACGAATCCATAAGGGTTCCGTTTTTTGCCATTTAGCTACAGAACCCTAAATAAACGCAGGAAAAGAAAACAGATATATAATTGCGGTTTTTACATTACTGTAGCCTTATCTGTCCTAAAAAGTTTTTTTTTTTTTATTTTTTCCCGTAATTTATATTATTGTTATTCGAACTTTTCATAGCGTTTTTGAGTAAAAGTATCTTTTATCCTTTTATATCCCTCAAGCTATATATACCAAAACTTAGGACCTGTTGCTCTGTTGTGATTAGTAGAATAATGTATCGTGTAAAAGTATAAAGAAGCTATTCCCGTAGGAGAACTCGGTCGGAATAAATTATTTTTAATTATTTTAATATTAAGACAATTGCATGTACAGTTACATCAAGAGATAGTGCACCGCAAATCAAATCAAACAATATTTATTTTATTACAGTGTAAACAATGTAAATTTCTGCCAAAAAGAGCTGGCAAGTTCTTTTAAAAGTAATAATACAATACTTTGATAAAAAATATAATCAATACAGGTGGCCGATGTGGCTGCGTGGGTAAATAATTTATTCCCGTGGGGAATCTAGATTGGGATAAAACGGTATTAATTACCCTTATCAGTCCCTCCGACTATTTTTGCGCCAAAAATCAAGTAACCTCAAAGCTTCGTTGCAACTTGAATGAATTTACCCCTACAATCAAACAAAAGGCCGGGTGCATAATTTGTTAAAAAACAACTTTAATCTAATCGGAAACCTTAAGCAAGCGGAATTAGTTGTTGGATTGCTAAATTTACTTTATAAAATGTGCTGCAACATTCAACATACACACAAATTAGAAGGCCATTACCTACACAAATAATAACTCAATTTCATGTTTAGTTTGTCTATAACCTACCTAGAGTACAAAGTACAGAAACTTCAAACCTGTGTGTCTGTGTTGATAATAGTTATCGATCTTTAGCATTGACATAAATTAATTACATAGTCATTTTTTTACCAAAATGGTCAGTATTAATAATGTATGTTTGTATGTATTTCTTCAAGGTGCCTATCCCAGAAGGCTGGAAACAAACCCACATTCACATCATAATGTGGTGGCCAGTCTCTTTTTACCCACCAGTTTAGTCCTGCTTTGGTAAAATTCGAAACAAAGTACACTTTCACAGTGACAGCAGCTTTTACATTTAGCACAGTGGAGCAAAATTAACGTTGTGTGAGAGAATCCTGCTATATTACCATTTTCCCCGGTGCCCCCGGTAAAAAACGGAATTAAAACCGTAAAGCATAAATACATACATATATTCACTTCAGTGTCGAATTGTTAAAGTCAACCAGCGCGCAATATTGTACTTGCCTATAAATTGTCGATGACGCATGAGCGCTATCGATTTTGTATTCATAGACAGACATACTATATTTTTACACGTCACACTAACAGTTTATACAGAAATTGAATTTTTTTATACTACAACGAAAATACATAAAAATTAACTTCCTATGTATTATTTTGCAAAAAGTTGTACCAATATGTATTAGTCTATGATCATAATGTATTGATACATATGCTATAATATAATTTAGCTATAATTAATACATATAAAATAATAAACTGACTGACTGACAGATATATCGACGTCGGTCAGCCCAAACAACCTACTGTGTCATAGAAACTTGAAATTTAGCATATGGGTTCCTGTTATACAAAGAAAAAAAAGACAAGCTAACAATTTGTTTGCAGTTATGTAATTTTGGCTTTTTTTTTTGAATAGCTAAACTAGTTCAGTTATCTATGTTTTTTAGTGTAACGTAGGTGAGCACTAAGAAAGGATTTTGCAAAATTTATCCCCTCTAAAGGCATAAAATTTCAGTATGGAAATCCGTCATTTTTGAAGCGAAATGCATAAAAATTGGCTAACGTGTTTCAACGTTTCTGATAAAATCCCGTGAGGTCAAAATATGGGATAAAAATTTGTATGACAATTCTGTTATTTTGTAGGTACCTAAAAAAATACACGGTTTAAAGCTTTTTTTTTCCTCGCGGATGAAGTCGCGGGAATTAGCAAGTAAAACATAAAAGCTACCTACCGATTTTTTTTATGATTGATACTGAAATGATTTTTGAAAAGATAAAACACCTGATGAGTTTTTTTTTCGCTCTTTATTGTAGAAAAAATAATCTTTACTGGTTATTAAATAAAGTAAATATAGCTTGCACCTTATATATCTACTTTTTTTTAATCGCATATTATGATATGGCGGAGTAATTTTAGCGTTGTTTAGGAAATAGCTACAACTCTGAATTTAGTTTAACTTGTACTAAGGCTATATCGGAGAGCGTTAATATTCAGCCTTGTACCACAGCATCTTGTACCTACTATTCTATATTCTGTGCTTCAGCCAGACCCCTCCTCAAAAATGTGTATATTATCACCTTTATTTTCATATATTTAAAATAATCTATCTAAACCTAATTTATTTTCAGACGGGGAGTTGTATTCCGGGACGGTGGCAGACTTCAGTGGGATGGAGCCCATCATATATAGAGAGCCGCTACAGACTGAACCCTATGACTCCATGACACTAAATGGTACGTAATCTAAGAACTCAGATTACACCTTCCTTACCAGCGGTCTACCCTTGGTTTTTAGGGATCCCTAACCAAACAACAAAACTATTATTCTGAGCCAATTTCTGTGCTATTCCTATGTTCTACTCCGTTGCATTAACTTCCTCTCAGCTAAAATCAGATCACCTGATTTTTGACATAGATATCGCTAAAGGAATGTATTAATAGTTCTCCGCGAAAAACCTATTTCTGATCGGGATGAAAAGATTCTTATATCCTTCATCCCTCAAGTTAGCAAGCTGAAGTGGCAGTTGGCAGTCCACATCGCTTGTCGAACCGTTAGCGATGAGGAAAAAAGGTTTTCGACTGGCGAGTACGGATCAAAAGACGCAGCGTCGGACGCGGGCCTCCTACCAGGTGAACAGACTACCGTTAGAGCCACAGGAAGTCGTTCGACGCGAGCGGCTCAGGACCGGCCGTTGTGGTGACATATAGGGGAGGCCTACATCAGCAGTGGACGTCTTCCGGCTGAAACTAATGAAAGTAATAAGCGGTGAAATAAAGACCTGGGATAGAATATTAAACCCCGGTTGCTGGTATTTGTTAGTTACTGACAAACTTAGTATAAGAAGTAAGTTAGTATTATTATAGTGGCAGGGGGAAATTTATACTTTAACGTCATCCTATTTCATAACTTAGCTTTGTGATTTTGATGGTATTACTATTTAAATTTTATTTTTTCAGCTCCCGACTTCGTAAAGTCATTAGTACACGGCAATTTTGTGTACTTCTTTTTTCGGGAGACAGCTGTTGAATATATAAACTGTGGAAAGGTTTGTATCTTATCTTTAATATTAGATATATTAACTTTCTATAAATGTTTTTATTAGATGCTAGGATACAACTTAAGAGGATACGATTCGCGTTGCCTCGCAGCGTTATTTCATACAAACGAATTTCCTACTTGTTTTGGCCATTTACTGATCAAATACTGTAAAATTTTGTAGGCATGAACTCAAGCCAAATATGTCTGTGGTTTTCCAAAATCCTTAAAAAAAGTTTTTATTAACTTTTAATCTTATTCGAGATGATTTAAATAAAAAACTAGAATCCTGCAAAGTCTTACTTAATCATTTAATAGCAAACTGGCACACTGCAGACCTAGATATTTAATCCTAGAGCATTTCATGATGTTTGATTTGTAAGTGCAAAAATAAGTGGGAAATTCGTTTGTATGAAGCACGCTGCGAGACGCCGCGAATCGTATTCTCTCAAGGTAGCAAGTTAAGATTACAACACATAAATAATTTAAGAATCACTGCGCCCAATGATCCATAGTAAAAATAAAGAAGTAGCTCCCAGCTCGGTAATATTCGTGTATGGAAAGCGATATGTGAAGTTAAGCAACATCAGGTGTGATCAGTCATTGAATGGGCAGCCGCCCAGTGGCACATTTTCCTGCGCTCCTCTGTGCTTCGGAGGGTACGTTAAACCGTAGGTCCTGGCTGTTGTTATACATGGTAAAATTTTAACCGCACCTTGGAGAAAAAGTATTCTAAATACTGGAGAAACCAACTTTTACTCACAGGCAACATTTCTTTTTTTAAGAAAAGAAATACATCTGCATTCAAAGATTTTTGACAACTCGCTTACCACACTCGGGAATCGAGCCAAAAAAACCACTCACTTTTAGTGTATCAATAGATAGGAGCAATTATAAGGATCAAATCTCTTAAACAAACATGGTAAATTAAATAAAAGGAAAACCATGAAATCTATACTTATAAATTTAATGGGACAAGATATAGTACATTACTGTCGCGGACGTAGCATAACCAGGCGATCGCGTGGGTATATTATATATCACAGAGCCCGGTTATGCTCATAGTCCATTGAAAAGTTACATTTAGGGTTGCGTTTGTCAGAGGACGCAATTTTATTTTTTAGATATGAAAGGGGCTAGTGTAAAGTTAAATCCAAGTTTGTGGAGTTGCAACCATTGTCTTATGGCCGCCATCTTGGAATAAGAGGTTCAAATAGTTAAGGTTTTTATCTGCCACACTATAAGTCTCACAAAAAAAAAATATTTTGTATTTTTTGTTGCAAATAAAATTATCTACAACTTTTGTTCAGTAACTTTCAGCCGTAAAGTCATAAATGAAAAGGTTAAAAAAATCTACCCCGTTAATGAAGCCCGATAAACATTTAGATAGTCGAGTGACCTTGACGCTCTTGGACAACGCAAAGGACTGAGGCACAACGCAAGCCTTTTTTATTTAGGCCTAGGCAACATACAGGACGCGTGCACATACACGCCGCTTAACGTATGAAGTATGAAGATGACTTCCTTATTCATTTGTACTATCATACATTATTGGTTCACTGAGTTTATACTGATGTTGTACCATTTCTTGTCAAGTCTGTATTCGCCCGCGTGGCCCGTGTGTGCCGCGACGACCGCGGTGGGCCGCACCGGTTCAAGCAGCGCTGGACCTCCTTCCTCAAGTCCCGTCTCAACTGCTCCGTTGCTGGCGACTTCCCTTTTTACTTCAACGAGATTCGTGAGTAGTCAAACTGCATGCATTCTATATAATTATAACTGAAAACAACTACCCAATTTCCTCCTTTGCTGACCTACAGACATACAGTAAAAGATCCTTATTCGCGGAGGTTCCGTATAATATGCCTTGAATACAGAAGCACAGCGAGTATACAAAATGTTAATTTGAATAGGATTACCCAGTTTTTTTTTTTTGATCCGCGAATACTGAAACCCCGAATATCCGAACCGTGACTAAGGAGATTTGACTGTAAACACATCAGAATACAATATATTTGCGGTGCCAAATTAACATAACAATTAAACAGTTTTTTTTTTATTTTGGGCAAAATTTATTCAAAGTATGGTAATAGCTAAACAAAAAATATCGGAGTTCTCCCCAAAACGGTACAACACTGTATTTAAAACAACTTCTTAAATTCCAGAGTCAACAACGGAGCTAATCGATGGGGTATATGGGGGACTTTCAGCACAACTCGTATACGGAACCTTCACAACGCCACCTAACAGCATATCTGGAAGTGCCGTCTGCGCTTTCAGCATGCAGGACATCGCTGACACCTTCGAGGGAACATTTAAGGAGCAGAGTGCCATAAACGCCAACTGGCTACCTGTTAACAGTGCTAAAGTAAGTTTTGGGTAATACAAAGAAACAATAACTACTATAAGCTTTTCGAAGAAAATGAGGACACAAAATCCTTAATAATAAACAAATAAATAAATTCTTTTGGATATTAAACACAGCGCCGTCTAATCCCAAACTAAGCAAGCTTGTGCTATGGATATCAGACAACTGATACGAAACCCAGTCTCAACGCAAACACAAATATTAAAGGTTTATCTTGTGCGGGTATCAAACCCACAGTTGGGTCGTTACCCACTGAGCCACGGAGCCGAATGTGTGAATGTACCGAATGTAAACATATTGGGCATGTCAACATGCGCGTATACTGACCTCGAAACGCTTTATGTGGAAAATTAAATCTGAATCACAAAGGTATACCTATATATAATTACAGCAAACTCCGCAGGCTAATAAATTGCATAATTTGCAACTGACTTCAAAATCTTTAATAACTTGTCAGTATCTTGTATAACTAGTCATTTTGTGACTCGGCGATCACAAATGTCCATAATTATTTACTTTTGATTTGATGCTGTAGGAGAACGTCACATTTTCCAATGTGTTCTTCCTTTTTATCTGACAGTGGATTCCAATTGTGACTGACTTTTATAATGTCTATTTTGCGTTCTTGTTTGTGCTTTAGGTTAACTTTGTTATAATTATGGCTAGGTCCCCGAACCTCGTCCAGGGACTTGCCATAACGACTCTCGTCAGCTGCCCGACCAGACACTGAACTTCATCAAAACGCACGCACTCATGGATGAGTCTGTGCCCGCCTTCTTTGGGGAACCCATCGTCATCAGGACTAGCTTTCAGTAAGTAAATAGTCTGGAAAAAAAATAGCCTGCAAACGCTTAGATTGTGAAATGAGCTCGCTGCCAAGGTTTTCTTTAGGTACTACAATATGGAGTTCCTCAAGAAAAAAAGTTATTAGATTTTAAAGGGTCGGCAACGCGCAAATGACGCCCTTGGTGTTGCAAGCGTCGAAACAGCTGGGACCGCTTATCATTAAGACAACCGCTAGCTTGTTTGCCACCTCGGTTGTATAAAACAAAACTAAAAATGCACTAAATGTTGTGGTAGCTTAGTGGTTATATTAAGTAGTAGTATCTACCAATTTATCTCAAGAAACATTGTGCCTTATTAAACCTATGCTATTCAAATCAAATACATTTATTTATTTTTTATTCTATATTTTCAATAGTTTTTTTTAATCTATCACACTTAAAAATATGGGTTTATTTGTTAAACTTCGCTATTCTAATCTTACTCATAATTTTTCCTACAGCTACCGATTTACGCAAATTGCTGTAGATCCTCAAGTAAAAACTCCAGGTGGAAAAGCGTACGACGTATTATTCATTGGCACAGGTACGAAAACTTATGGATCGACAAAAAAAATATTTATCTTTAGACCCGAATGAAATAGGTACCTATATCATGTATTCTTATTTACAGATAACGGTAAGATCATAAAAGCTATCAATGCGATATCTCATGATTCTAACAAGCGCGCAGTGCCTGTGGTGATAGAAGAGCTGCAGGCGTTTGCTGGTGGTGCTCCGGTGCGGGCGCTGCGAGTGGCGCGAGCGGGCAGAGACGCGGCACGGCTCATAGCTGTTTCTGACCGCGAGGTGCTCAGTCTGCGCCTGCACCGCTGCTCCAGCGACAAGATTAGCTCCTGCTCGTAAGTATTGCTACATAACGGAGCAAAAACTTAGATAGTCTGCCTGGCCTGACCCTGGGCGAGGCGACTATAGTCCATTACGTGGGCCCAGTACGGATTCTTAACTTCACATACGCCTGTGGACGTATGCGGGATTCTTTGCATCGTTGTAAGATTGACTGCAATATGCATTGCATGCATGTTGCTCTCAGACACTGTCACCTGAATTACGCTATCCAAAGATGAAACATAGATCACAGCTTAATATGAAGGATTACCATCTTCCTTTCTTTGTATCGATCGAAGAACCCAAATTAATACAAAATACACCGAAATAGCTGAGTCACCCTTGGAGCTGCGCTGCGCTGGCTGTACAGCTTTGCAGGCCTAAGGCATCGACTGTTGGTAGTTGCGTTGCGAGTGAACTAGCTGTTGTTACCTTTCTTATCTCACTAAGCTGTGCTAAGACGTAGCCAATCCGACTACTAAGGTTTTAAAGGCATTGGGAATGACTGACTGGCTAATCATGACTTGAACTATTCCTTTTGTATCTGCTGGTACTATAGCACTTGCATAATTAAAAAATGTTTGCTTACAGTGAATGCGTGGCATTGCAAGACCCTTACTGCGCGTGGGACAAGCTAGCGGGGCGATGTCGTGCATACTCTCACGGAGTAAGTCGCTGGACTGATGAGAGTGCTTTCTACCAGAGCGTCGGTACCGGCAGCCACGCCGCATGTCCACACAGTGAGTATATACGAGCCAAACGTAAAAAGCCAAATCAACAAGAGAGAAAGAGAAAAAGTTTAACAACGGAATTTGTTTATATTTTCCAGGCAAAGACGCAGGAGCTGTGGGTGGACTTAGTTCAGGGCTGTACGAAGACGCGCGTGATCAGAACAAAGGTGAAGTAATTAACATTGTCCAAGACAAGGATGGAAAAGGAAACGGCAACAATATCGAAGGTAAATGAAGTGCCAAAATTTTACTTAATTTAAGGTATCGTCAGGAATTTTGGAACGAATAAATTATACTTATTCTTTATTACATCATCAGTGGTGAGAGTGTCCCTATACTAGCATCTTTTTATACATATACGTAGCACAAAGGTACAGATACAGATATAGGTCAGTCGAGTGGCTATTAGGTCAACAACGTCCACTAATCCGAACTACGGGTAGGTGGTGGAGTTATAGCCCAGGTCTTCTTCACTAAGAGGCTGCACAGGCAGCTACCAGAAAATAATTCTTTACATACAGGAAACTTTTCCACGAAACGTGCTGCCTGTATCTTCTTTCAGATGCAGGACCTTGGGCATTCACTTCACATTAAATGTCCATTCCAATACCATCTTAGTTCTAGATCATTTATATAATCATATGTATATGTAGTTTTGATTTTTAACAACTGGGTCAGGAAAGTTTTTTAAATATATGTATTAAAAGAATACTTGCCATTTTAAGGAATCATTTGCTTTACACAAACCATATTATATCCATTCCTATCAGGCCCGGAAGTAGTTGCCGCAGAAGCGGGTAGCGGAGCGTACTCTGTGGAGACGCTAGCGCTGGCAGTGGCTGCAGGTGCACTGGCTGCGCTCGGTGCTGGGTTCGCGGCGGGCTACCTGTGCGGCCGGCGGTGCCGCAAGGACGATGATGACAACATGCCCTACCCAGACACCGAATACGAATACTTTGAGCAGAGGCAGAATATTAACAGGTAAATACAACTTGTTGAAGGTGTGGTCAAAGTTATGATCACTGATCAAAGGTTATCAGTCAAGCTAAGCGATGTCAAATTCTTGATCGTTTTCTTAAGTCACAGCAACTATGGCAGTCCTACCTGTTGTCATATAACACCAGTCGTTAAACCATGTGAGAGGTCCTATGGGCGGTTTGAAAGCTCTGACAGTCTTGTGGCTACTAGGTCAACAATGTCCGTCAACCCTCACTATTCGGGTGTGAGGAGTTATATCCTAAGCCTCTTTTCGTCAAAGGCAGTTGGGACGTAAAACGAAACAACGTGTCCTCTCATTACTGTAGCTAGTCTAGCCTGTGTTCCTAAATTCGAACCAGCATACTGGCCAGTACGGTTTGACGTCATTATCTAACGTCATACTGCTGTACTGTTCCGAAATATGACGTCACACCGTACTGGCCAGTATGCTGGTTCGAATTAAGAAACATGTGCTTAATCTCATTCAATATTTGTTGTTCTCAAAAGATGTGGGTAGGCAACAACTTTAGGCAGACTGAATCTGAAACTACTCATATCAGTTTATAAATGAAAAAGTTAATCTTCTTTCGCGTCGGTGCACTACAGTCAAATATTGACTCTCAAAAAAAATTCTAGCTTAAAAACCAAAACTTATAATCAACGTTAATAATTACTTACACATTGGTTCCTATTGCCTTAATTCAATCTATTTTACACTTTATTGTAGAAAATTATTCTTCAAACTTTCGCACATAAACTGTTTATATTATTTTATATATTTACTAGGATCCAAGCAGAACCGAAGCTGTTGCAGCAAGTGGAAGAAGTAACGTACGCGGAGCCCGTGCTAGCACCGCAGCCGAAACCAGCATCACCTCGTGCGACTCTCCGCAAACACCCTCCGTACCATCCTCATCACGAGACGCTCTTTCAGTTCCAACCAGACAACTACCGTCGGGACAATTTCGGCACGCTGCGCTCGCATCAGCTCAATGTCAGTTCTACTAAACTGTTACTTTAAATGCACTTTGTACTCCCATGAACTAAAAAATCATTCTTGAAGTCACTTAAAATCAAGCATATGCATCAGTAATTTGCAATCTATCCATTTTATACTACGTAAACGTATCCAGGTCAGGGCAGAGAGGGGTACCTAATAATACCGACCTAACCATTTGCGCAGATACTACATACGTTTTTAGCTGATTTTCTCTTTCTCCCTAGACTAAATTCAGGGATTTGTCCCCCTCAAACCCAATAAATGGGTACGCTTATAGTCATACATAGATTTATTGCTTTACGGCTCGGGCTGCAAATCATACAGTGGTAATGAATGACCAACGAGCTCATTTGTACGTAATGTACTAAATCATTGATATCGAATATTTACTTACTTACTTAAAAATTTAATTAAAAATCGATTTCGTTGAAACTAATTAACAATCAAAATCTTTCATTCACTCATATCTCATATAGTTTCAACTAGCATTACTATCCATAACTAAATCATCAATTCTACTTTTTCTCTTTTCTGCTGCTATAAATACTGCTTCTTAGTAGAAAGGTCATTGCGTTGACCAAATAAATTAGGAATCGATTCGCGTCGCCTCGCAGCGTGCTTCATTCGAACAAGTTAATCGCTTATTGTTGACACTATTAATCAAACACCACGAAAGTTAAGAACATTTTTAGAAGTAATAAAAATAAGGGTCTGCAATGTGCCATTTTTAAAAGTTCTTTTATCCAAATGGTCTCTATTAAGATAAAAACTGTTTTTAGGATGTTGGAAAAACACAGATATAGATATGAAGCACGCTGCGAGGCGCTGTATTTACTTAAAACTCACGATTAAGCCTGAACCAATAGTTAGTTTGTAAACTAAAATTTTTAATTCATCTCATATATTTTAGTTACAGCGTTACTGACCCATCACGAAATAATCGATTCCAAATTTCGTCCTATTTATCGATACCTTCTATCGATAGATATAAAATCAATTGGGAATCGTTTTTTATAAGACCTACAAATAACCAACTTGAACTAATATTTAATTCATAAGCCAATACTTCTTTAACTCATATCTAATATAATTTCAATATTACTTATCCAGAACTAAATCATCGATTCTTCATTTTCTTATTCTAACCACCTTAATACAGTAACGCTTAGCTAAATTAAAAACATCATCGCTTTTCATCTTCACCATTAATTGACGCATGCCTTCACCTCGTTGCGTCAGTTAAAGCAGGCATATTCGGACCGCAGGGGGATGGATACCGACGTGGCAACGACAATGGATTCTCGACGACGCGCTCTGTGAAGAAGGTGTACCTCTGAGAAACAAGCGGGGCGGATTTGCGCGACCAAATTCACCACCACAAGCATAATACGCACCATCATCACACGTTGGGTGAGTTTGGTTACACCTTGCATTATTCGTGTGTTTTATAAGAATGGTAACAGGATCGTAATAGAGGAGAGGTGAGGTCGAGTCAACTGCTAGTGATTGAAAACTGAACCAGAATATAGAGAGAAGTATTGTGGTTCAGTTTTCAATCACTAGCAGTTTAATCATAGAACGATATAAATTTGCCTTTTTTTCCCCTTGAATACACATGTGTTTAGATCCTTATAAATAACTTATTTTTCCTAGTTGTTTTCTACCTAATGTGGCAGTGGGCAGCGGATATCTGCAACAAAACCGATGGCCTTTGAAGCAAACGTGTCTTAGGGTGGAGACCACGGATGGATAAGCTCAGAATGGGTCGCCACCTAGCCAGGTGGACCGATAGAGAGTCGGAGGACCGAGTATGGTGACGTTCCTTGGCAAAGCCCTATGTCCAACAGTGGACTGCTACAGCCAGATTCATTGAATTGATACTCAATTTAATCATTTTGGACGCTTGTTAATTTGGAAAGTTTTACTCAGGAGAAAGAGTTTAGTGCTGGTACATAAACAGTAGTTCTCACCTGCTTATTGCCACTTCAGGTTAAATATTTTGTGGAATGCAATCAGCTCCGGATTGTTTTGGAAATCTTAGGAGAAACACTATTTCATGATAATTTTATAAATTGATAAATACTGATGTATGGCCGAAACTATATATTTTTGCTTTTTCGTAGTAACCTAGATAGAGAATTGATAACCAAACAACTGAATATAGTATAACTGAGCGATTCCAATCTCGCACACTATGTCATCTATATATATATATATATGTAAATCTTCTGATATCCCAAATAAGGTTACCATTTTTCTTTTTATTAAACCAAACTTTTTAGTCTAGAATTTGAACCCAGAAGTAAATTCTAGGCTCCGTTCTTCGTGTGTAGCTGTCCGTTTTCAAATTTTTTGAGTTTGATGGCTTGTTTATTGAAAAAGGTTCTAGGCTATACAATCGTAAGGAGCGGAGCAGTAACCTTTGACTTCCTAACTTGTAGATTGTATGTACGCAGTGTCTCAGCGCAGCAGCGGTTCCGGATCGGGCTCGGGGAGCGGCGGTGGGTCTTCATCATCACCGTCGCCGCCATCCTCGTCCCCCTCACCGTCGGGTGAGCGCCCCCCCACTCCTCCGCCGCCCGCGCCGCAACCCTGCGCCTACATCTACCGCAACTAGCGCGCCGCCCCGCCAATCCTAGCTCACTGGCACCACGTACTGCCAACAACGCTCTAATCGGCCTCGACTACTGTTCAAACACGCAATCCCCTCACTCTCATGTAAACGCTTCGAATAGCGGAATACCTGACTAACATTCGCTATCCCAAATATTCGTTACATGTTACCTTGACGATTAAAGAAGCAGCTTGCAAGGTGCACAGTGACGTAAGCGAAAGTTTTCCGATGCGTGGAAAGTGCCTAAGTGACGGGACTGTTAATTAAGCAGTGAATTAGGCGTTTCCATGGAAATGACGTTCATGAACTGCCAATGACTTAATTACGACATTCCAAAATTGAAAGATCCAAGGATTTGTGATCAAACGTATGATTGTTGTACCTATATGAATGTTAACAATTCTTGCGACGAGCATTTTGTTATTGCTAATGTCAAGTGACTTTACCATGATTATTGTTAAAGGTCGAATGTCCAATGTATTGTAGTAAAGTTCGATACCGTACAAGAAGGCTGCCTATAGATTTGTAGTTTGTCAAATTTGTAATTTGTACACTTGTTTATTTGAGAGGTTTTGCTCAGATGCAAAAGTTTAGTGCTAGTTGACAAAAAGAAATTCCGCTTAATACGAGAATTATTATACCTACGTATCTTTAAGGTGAATTTCTGTACATTTTCTAGTAGCCCTTTTCATAGTTTACTCTCAGTTCTATTGATAAAAACGAGATTTGAAACTTTTCATTAAAAATCAACCATGAACAAAGACCATGAGAGAAATTTTACTCATTAATTTGGTTCAAAAGTCAACAAAAATATTATAAACGTATCGGTGATTATCCACATTCTAAATAATAAATAAATTGATCATACATTGGTCGAAACGTAAATGTTAACAAAAAAAATAAAAAAATATTTTAAAGACGAAGCATTTACGATCTATTTGTATATTTAAAATTAAACACATAATGTAACAAATTGTAGATGATTTAGTATATAGTTTATTAATTACTTAATTTAGGTAAAAATTATAAGTTTTATATAAGTATAAAAATGTTGATGACTAGTTAATATTAAGCTGTGAATTTCATTACGGTTTCAGAACTTACAATAATTCCACATAAAATTGTAATGAATTCACAAGTTTGCTTTTTACATACTTTTAAGCCCAGAATACACGTGCCAATAGCGTGCACAGTGCCATGCCAGCTATTTTACTTGCATGCCAATAGCTGTCGCATTAAATTCTTGACATGCAAAATGTAGCAGGGGCGACGACAAGGGGGACTTGCATGCCAAAAGGCAATTGTGAACGTATTGTAACGAACGCGACCTTGGTATGCAAATAACCGGCATGACATTATGCAAGCTACTGGCATGTGTATTTTAGGTTTTACCTACTAATTGTAGAGTTAATCATTAGGGAGGGTTCTCTTATTAAAGTTCTAGCCATTACTACTAGGATAAATGATTAATATAACTTATAGTTGGAACACAAATATAAAATTATATATTTATCGTGTATAAATGATATGTACAGTCCTGATACTTATTCATTCATTAAAAAGTGCTTCTTATGGGTGTATCTAGATTATTAGGTAATCGTTTTGTTAATTAAATATTCGATAATGTTATAGAAATAGTTATTATGTATACATAGATATAAATAGT
Organism: Apoda limacodes; assembly: GCA_946406115.1. Classification (NCBI taxonomy): domain Eukaryota; kingdom Metazoa; phylum Arthropoda; class Insecta; order Lepidoptera; family Limacodidae; genus Apoda; species Apoda limacodes. The sequence goes on from OX291541.1 coordinate 10,453,812, forward strand.
GTATGAGGGCACTGTGAAGCCACAATGCTAATTTGATTATTGGTGCGCCATTGTAAGTTACGACTTGCAACTGTGATCGTTATATGTATATACTCTATGACATTTTTTTTTTCATTTTGATGTTAAAACTCAGAATCGTGGGCCAAATACACCTATATTTTTTTTCTAAAATCAATTTGGAACATCCTTTTTATTCCTTTTTTTCTGCGTGATTTATTTTCCGTTGCAAATTTCTATAATAAAACATATATGCAATTGTATATATTATCTCCCTGAAACTCTTTTTTTATATTTTCATTTATCCATAAATAACTTGATTTCAACACATTTCAATCACAAAACCATGATCGATATCAATCTAGTCTTTGTTATTTGAATAGGTATGACACAATTCTTTCACATAAGAGTTTTTACTTTTTTTGTATCTCCTTGTGCGTACAAGTAATATTTGTGTAATATTTCGCTTAAGAGAAAGTTTTCGATTACTTACTACAATATTAAATTTGTTCCCTACCCATACATCGTTCATTGTTGACACTTTGAATATGTATAAAAGAAAACGTCAATTCTATTTGTAATGAATGACTTAGTGCCTAAGAGTGTGGCAGAATTGTAATTTGTATGTAACAATGTTTCAGTTTTTATTTGGACTGATGTTAGACGGAAGTTAGAATGTCATTAGAGTAGTCATAACAGTAGGTGAGCAGTTTCGCAGTGACGTTATGTAAAGATATTTTTATACGCCATATTGTTATAACATAGAAAAAGAAATCGTTGGCAACACTGCTCTCTGTTTCTTTAAAAAGGCCAACTACAAAAAAATACTCGTATTTTTCTTACCAAAGAAATCATGATTTTTTATCTATTTATTTATTTTAGTAAATTTAAATATTACGTGTTAGTTTAATCGTGTTTTTTTTTTTTCTACATTTATGCCTTTTCTTTTCTTGCGTTTAAAAACGCACAGGTATATAGGTAAATGAAAAAGTCATGGACAATGCTTTATCACTGCCAATTTTTTTAGACCATGACAGCTTTAAAAATGATGAATGTTTTGTATTCAAATTCAACCTATTCGATCTTACGTTAGTTTCAGAGGCGTTGCTTTAGACTATGTTAAAAGCTTTTTAACAATAAGGCCATCCCTACCTACTAATAATATTAACACGCAAAAAAATCTTTTTAAACAGTTCAAACTTCATCGTGAGTTTTGAAATTTTTACATTCCTTTAATAATTAAAATAAAAAGTAATGGGGTTCACGCGTAAAATATAGTAAAATAGAACCTTTTCTGGACCGCGTCGCTTTGACTGGGTTGCACATTATTTCTCATGCGAATACTTATGGTTGCACTGCCTTGGTCACGGTCTGTCAAGGTACTTACCATATTTTACGCACTAAATCCCTTTTTTTTAAATCAAACTTCATGGTGCAGTAAATACTTTTTTAGCGACTTATTGCCTGAAGAAGGCTCTGAATTTATTTTGTTATATTATTCAGTTTTTTAGTTGTTACTAATTTTAATTGTTGACTAAAGATAATAATTAGCAATCTATATATCATATTTATCATTTTTAAATGCTAGAAAACACATTCACATGGAAGTGTAATATTATTTTTGTGACACATTTCCTTTTCTTTAGCTGTAAGGGCGTTTTTACACTGGCCGATAATGACAAAGACATTATCGGCGCTGATATATGTCGTTGGATAAATAAAAAACTCTAGAGAAACCGAGCGCTTAGTAAGAGTTCTATCAAGTGATAAAGTCAAGTTTTTCGAATTTCGAATTGTTTACTCTACGTCACTTTATCAATACGATGATAGAATTATTTTTCTCTACCATGTCCAATACAATGTACGTTTTCCGATATCGGCTACGTTTTTATCGGCCAATGAAAAACGCCTTAACAATGTAGAAATTTTGTAACACATTTATACGTAAACGAGGCTAAGTAGCTCTTGTAAATAGCGAGTTCTGTAATTTAAATTAGATTTCGTCAAATAATTAATAGTAAGCTTTAGGATTTAAGAGCAAAAAAAAATTCGAAGATAAAAAATTGTTGACGATTGTTTTAGTACTACTTATTTAAGGTGAAACCGATTTATATTTTCCCATACAGACTTCATTGCACGAAAACTCTATAACTATATAAACATTTCGCCTGACAATATTACCTATCATTCTAAAATTCCACTGAAAACAAGTAAAAAGTAATTTAAAAAAACCCTACTGCGGATTAAACTAAATAAAAGGTAATCTTAGTAACTGAAAAGCAAAAAAGCAATTTGGTGCCAAAAATCCGCCATTTTGATTTCCAATTCTTTTAATATAGCCTACGGCTAAGACAAATCTAACCACGTATAATTTATTACAATCGGTTTAGCCTTTTGGTAGTTACGAGGGAACAAAGAGTCCTATATACATACAGGTCAAACACATATACCCTTCTTTTAGGCTTTGCCGCAGTCCGGTCAGGGCCGTATCTAAGGGCAATGCCCGACCTTGAAATACTAATGCCCTACCTTAAAAGCACCATAAACTAATGTATAAAATATATAATTTGTTTTCTCGTACTATAAATTAATACCATTTTACTCTTGTTTTCCCGCGGACCCACCCAATTACCTTCTACTTTAATTACTCACGCTCACAAGCAGGTAAAATAATGAAAGATAGAAAAATTACTTGCGCCGTACCCGTGCATGAAACCACCGCTGCCCCACCTTAGATTCAACTCTAGCTACAGCCCTGAGTCCGGTTATTATTAAATAACCAGATTTTTAGTTGAATTCATAGATAAATGTATTTATACGTTAATTAAATGAAAACTGAATAAATATGCTTTTGGCGACTATGGTAAATAGCGATAAGTACCTTTTTATATTATAAGAATGCATTTTGAGTAGCGAAATGTTTATACTTATTTAAAGACATTTAGTTTAACAGTTTGTATGAAAAAATATTCGTCGCATTCACCTTAAAGTGATATTGATGAAATGTACAATAACCATTTCTACGTTTAAATTACTAAACCACCTTTTTATACACGTAAAGTTAATCGTATTATTCATAAAAATGCCTAGAGAGTTTTTTGTGATAAGCGTAAGTTATTGAGTCATATTACAATACCTATATTGAAAATTTTATTATAATAGAACGTAAAGTACCGTAGATTTTATTATAGACCGCTTATTTTTTGTTTATAACATTCGAAGCCTTAGCGTTAGAAATTGAAGACTTTTATTGATACTAAGTATAATTAACGACATTGAATTTGAGAAAATATATTTGCATTGTTTATTGCAAAATTAGAACCAAAATCCACTGAGACGGTCAGAAGACAAACGAGTTTAGATGGTTTGGGAGGCGGTGTATTTTTTGCCTATGGTTTAGGTGGTCAAAATTCTAAAAAAATGTCTGTAGGTAGTGGATTTGGGTCCTAATGCATTAATACGTTATACTGAATATCCTAAATTGTAATCAGTACATACCTACATTATGAATATCTATTTATACATATTTGGTATAAAACATCATATCGCCACATAAATCGCTCTTGATCTACATCCAATATTTTTTGAGGTGTCCTCTTTGTTTGTAGGTACGTAGGTAGGTAGGTAGGTTGGTACCTAAGTAGTAACTTCATTGATTGCGAAATGACTTTCATATAAGAAATTCAATTTTATTTAGGATGCTTTAGACATACCTATTTATAAAACAGTTTCTGTAAGATTTTTAAAATTTGATTCTACAAGCCTTGATTTAGCAAATAATAAGAAAACAAAACGAAATAAAGATGTTTTTATTTATTTTAAAACTGATCTAAAAATTAATCAAAATGTATAGTTTTTTTTTTACATTAGGTACCTACAATATTGACCCAATCTTAAAAGGCATATAGGAATCCCAGTTTAAATTTATATTAAATTTTTTACATTTCACGAAGCTGTGGATAACTACAGGCTTGGGGGGATTCATGGGTGGGTTCTGAGTAGGGTTGCCAGGCGTCCGGATAAAGCCGGACACAGTCAGGCTTTTTGGTTGCGTGTCCGGCCAAATTAGACGGTGTCCGGCCTGTCAGGATTAAAATTTTATCTTTTTTTATGCTTAAAAAGAAACTTGACGTGTTACAATAAGACTAAAAAATTAAAAATGTCCGGCCTTTTTACCTTAATGTCCGGCTAAACTGACTGGTCTGTCCGGCTTTTCAGTTTAAAGACCTGGCAACCCTAGTTCTGAGAGTTCACGCTAAAATCAGTACCTATACTAAGTATTATTAGGCCCAAACAATAATAATAAGGCAAAATATTCTGAAACCCCCGGTTTAAAATAAAGTTATGAGTACAAAAGCAGATAATATTACAAGAATTAACGCCTTTGAAGTGTAACAAGATTTGGTTAAAATTCAAGGACCACCTAAAAAAAATTATTTAGAGCTAAAAATGTAGGTATCTTGATATATATGGTAGATATTTTGTAAACTTCCATAGACCGGCTTTAATGCGTTAATTTGACGTGCCTTTATAATAGAAATCTAACAAACGCCCATAATATTACCGGTAAACTAAATCCCTACGCTCTCTCAACAGAATAATTAAATTAAATTTATTGTTTGCTGATTTTTTATCAAAATTGATTTAATTTTAATTAAGGACGTATCTACTCACATTGTATGTAACCCTAGTTTTCGAATACTAACACTGTGCCTATTAGTATTTTCCTTGTTGGTCACCCAATTTACAAAAAAAAAACGGCTTATTATGATACTACAGTAGTGCAGCAAACTTTTCTGAGCCGGCTAGTGAGGTCATTGGAGGTGGCGGTTAAAAATCGAAACTACAGTCGCCATATTAAAATGCAGTAAACTTACAGGCCACTAACGACCGCCACCGGCTCAGAAAACTTTGCTGCACTCTAAGTATATGACTTTACTCCTATTCAAACCTATTATCTAATAATTTCTGATGCTAATATTCTTTTAAATAATTCAACTAGATTACCTACCCCGTTTTACGGTACCTCAGTTACCTCATCTTTAACATTTTTATAATTACTCATAGACATATATATAAAAATGCATTTGCTTTTTAAGTCACTCCATAGGCATAAGTAGGAATTTCTAATAAACACATATAAAACCGCCAATGCAGTAATATTAAAAAAAGCTGCCGTATACATATATAGACTGCAATTTTTGACTAATGGAGTTTGATATACCTACCTACACTGATTTGCAAAATATAATAACAAGGTCCATTTAGAGACCGTTTTATATTTTCGCTTCATTGTTGAAATGTTACGATCATTTTCTCGTTCTGAAATACTAATGCTAAATATTTGGCAAAAGATATTATGTATTCCTTTTCTTTAGTAAATAAAATCATAAAAATTTTCTGGGTGTTTTCTTTTAACCTCACCTGACCCTATTATCCGCCATTTAGAAAGTTGCGTCTGGTCTTCACGTCATGTCGCCCAGTGTAACAAACTTTTCTGCGCCGGTGCGGTGTATGGTCCCTAGTGTCGTTTAAGTTCACACCATTTGAATATACCGACTATAGTTTGGTTTTTTGATCACCAGGTCAGAAAAGTTGGTTGCACTGTAAGTAAGTAAGCAAATGATTTATTAGGCACACAACACCAATAATTAAACAAAAATACAATAACACCAACAATGAAACAAAAATACAATTACAACAGCTTAACACAAAGAAATAATTTTTTGTTATTACAATAAATAAAAAACAATGGTTAAGATACTACCAATGACTACCAGAGTATAAGGTTTTATGGGTGTTGCAATGTTTCACCTAATTGGACCCCGATTCAGCAATGCTGCCAAATAAATGACAACGCTGATTTTCAATCGGCGCCATACTGATATAATAAAGCAGCTGTATCACGAAATTATGTATCTACGAATTATTGTAATAAACATCTATAAAAGTCTGACTATATGTATACAATGTAAGTAGTGGTTAGTTGTAGGGTTGTTTGATAAATTAATAATAAATAAATAATTAAATACCTACTAATAATCTACTACTAAATAATCAAAAAAAATAAATATTATAGTAAAATAGTAAATAATTAATTAACTTAATATACCTATATAATAATATATATAATGAAATGTGATTACTATAATATGTATATGTACAAATACTAATATATTTTAAATAACAAGAATATTACTTTGATCTACTCTTTTATTTGTAGGTCAAAAAAGTTTGTCTTTATTTGCGACCTAAAGTAGCTCTTATTTGTAAATTTCTCAGTGGCGGGGGTAAATCATTCCAACACTTTGTCGCAGCAAAACGGAAACTGCCACGAAAGGCAGCAGTGCGGTATGTGGGTATACACAGGGGTGGTGTACAAGAGCGTTTGCTTTTATGTTGGTCACGCATCCATTTTAATTTACTATGTAAATAAAAAGGTTTACCCATTTTTACGACGTCAAACAGTAGTGTGGCCATGTGTAATAAACGTCTACCTGACATTTTCAATATTTTGTTGTTATTTCTAAATGGTGTAACATGTGTCCTACGAGGGATGGCAAAGCAGTAGCGTGTACAAGCATTCTGGACCCTTTGTATTATTTTTTCAGTTCTAGATAGCAAACGGGTCCCATAAACTATGTCACCGTAATTATGTATTGTACATACATAGTTGGTCTGACCCACAAGTTACAAATCGCTCAGCGAGTAATGGTACTCGCAAGAGCTATGCTCGAAGTTTCATTGTAAATAATTACAGAGACGGAAAAGGACATAGGCTAAAATACTATGTTTTCCATCATTATTCAATACTGGCACTTAAGACTAACATTTAGTCTACGAGGGTGAATCTCATATTGCTTCAATTTTATTATCGTACTAGCTTTTGCCAGCGGCTTCACCCGCCCTAAATTTGGTTATCGGCGTAGGATTCTTACAACAACTCCTCAATTATAGAAAAAACTTCCCCTCATGACTGCCCGCCTGCCTTGCACATCATAAATGCTGCGCACGCATTATTTTGTACTTGATCATTATTTTACTGGTCTACTCTGTGACAGACGGATGGACGGACATATGTGATGGGCGGACTTAAAATATTGAAAAACTATGTTCCTACAAAAGTTTTAAAAAAACGTGAAAAAATATCTCTATCGTAATTTCTCATGGTAACCCTATTAATACACTGAAAGCTATTTCAAGATCAAAAAATTGAGCCTTTAAAAATATTCATAATGCGCTCACCAGTGACATCTATATATAAGCTTCTTGGCCAAAGCACAATTTTACCTAAATTCCTATTATTTTCTTTATTTTTTGTGTCGCAACAATCGATTTTCACTTACATAATATTTTGAAGACGAGGCTGCATGGCTCTGACCTTTGCCTTTTAGCATAGATAAAAGAAAACATCATTAAATTTGAATAAAATTTGCTTGCTTTTCCGCCATTTGTTGAAAAATAAAGGAAAAAATTTAATTAAGTTTGTGAAAAATCTATTGTTTCCTCTGATTTACCAAAAAAGCATTTACAAAACATTTACCAAAAATATAAAAGAAGATAGTCCCACCAGCCCATCTTGACCCCTTGGTAGGGTAAGATGGCGGATAGCAATTTCCCTATTCTTCTGTTCAAAATTCGCATGTGAATGTTATACTGCAACACAAATCCTCCTCCACCAGCTTTTGTAAATATCACATCTTAAAATATTTTATTGTAAAGCCTATTTTCCTCCATACTCAAATTAAATGCCATACTTATTTCTTTTCCATCATTTTTCATCACCAGATAATATTTGTCTTGTTATTGCTGCAAAATATATTTATTTCAAATTAATACAACCTACTGTAAACGGTAAGTATTTATACCATGAATTACATATGAAATTACTGGCAAATAACTAGAGATTCTGTTTTGCATAAGTAATTTGTTTAAGGCGCGCTATAAAACTTCATAGTAAATTAATGTATAAATAAACTATGAAGTTTTAAGTTAGTGTAGGTGTACCTAATGTGGCAAACGATTACAAATTTAGTGCTCTGTGAATGAATTGTGTGTGGTAAAAAAAATGTTATTGAAGAGAAACTTGAGAAACAAAGAGTATGTACAAGTATGTGAAAATATTTACAACATATTGCGTCAGATGCAACATTAAATGAAGTCGGTTAATTAAAAAAAATTAAATAAATATTCTTTTATTTCAGGAAAAACACCCACATTTAGCAAATCAGCGCTGAAAAAAAATAATAATATTAATATTGATAATTAGGAAAGAATACATATCAAAAATTTAATTATCTATCACACATCAAAAACTAAATCGATTTGAATACATAATGTCATAAATAAAATAGTCATTTTTTTATATAAAATCCTGTCCAAATAAAAGTCATACCTACAACAAACACAGATTACAAATAAATATCAGAAATGTCAAAAAAAATTAGGTTACATTATTACAATCAGAATCTTCTCTGCAACATCAGTACCGCAACATGCCTGTTAATGAACAATGTCGAAGGTAAGAACAGTCCAATTTTTCTGCGATCATCTTCAGTATGATATTCGAGCTGGCCCGAACTCGAAGCAGTCGGTGCGTGTGTCTGCAAACATGCCCGAGGCGCTGCAGAATCGGGGCAGCCCCAACATCATCCTTGATGCATTATTGTACATGATGCAGAGGTCAATGTTTCTTTTCTTCGCGTAGTTAGCCCACAAGCTGCACGTGTAGAGAGATGTACCTACAGTACGCTTTAAAGAGCATTATCTTAACGTCGACGGAACAACGTGCAAACCTGCGAGCCACCATATTTGCTCTTATCGAAAAGGCCCTCCGCTCCCGCTCTATGTCAGCATCCTGGCAGTTAAGGCTGGAAGTTACTATATGCTCAGGTACTTAAATTGCTCCACCGTGTCGAGAGAAACACCACTGAGGGGCACAGGTTGTACATACAGGATATTTCAGACCAGCGTCAAAAATCATACATTTACTTTTCGTTTTAATCTTTTTAACGATATATAACACATTACATAGAAATCGAGTATTTTTGTGTTTGTATAGTGTAATTTTGTGCATACCGGCCGGCAGACGCCTCCCGGGTTGCGTTCAAAAACGAGTATAGGACGGCATCGAGTTTCCAATTCTCGCCTAAAGTTTTCGAACAGCTACAAAATCTGTCAAGTTAAATCAAAGTTTCCACTTTTGAGAAATTCACCCGTTTTAAGGGGCATATTTTAATTCGAAGTACCTATGTAAGGCTTAGGTAACACCATAAATATAGAAAAAGGACAGCGCATTCCCTTGCCAAATGTGAAAAAAAAAATGGCCGCAAAAGTGTGACAGAGACGAAGCGAAACTGTGATGTCCAGTCTAAGAGAAAAGACACCACAGATTTACTTGTCTCTTTCTAAAGTTTTTTAAGACTATTACGCAGACCATAGGACAGATTATAAAACTCGAAGTCTATGGGTAACACTAATCTTCAATTGAAGTTTCAGAGTTTTGGTCTTTCCTTGACAATATTTGAGAATTAATAAGATATTAAATACAATCCTTCTTTTTTCAATTAAGTTTCTACAAATTACCTACCACTTTGTGAATTCATATGTTTAATTTTAATAAACTTGTTATTATTATTCTATTATTTATAACATTGTTTACTTTTTGTAGTGGTAACATAGTGTTAAATTTTTTAACACTCGAATCACTCTTCTTTCTATTGTTTGATTTCATTTTGTCAAAATTAAAACACTAAAAAACCCTTTTGTTTAATTTTTAAGTTTAAAACACTCCTAATACAAAAGTCACTAAAGAATTAAAAAACAAAAACTAATTACTACAGAATATTTTTTTTTTTATTTGGAAACATTATTTTGACATTTCCAATCAAATATGGCTGTCAACTCCGTCGAACCCGCGTCGAGTACGGTTCACTTAGGTCTTGGTACAACATATAACAATTTGTGGTTGAGTCAACACTAAGGTAACAACTCTTTTTGTTTTTGAACGGAATCGGATAGTAACTCAGTTCGTTTTAGAACGGTTCTAGTCATAACTACTCGACTTAGTTGGTTTTTGAACGGTCCCTCGGAGGTGCAAGCTTAACTTCGAACATAAAACCAACCGGAGAAGCCTTAGGAATCGCTCTCTATAGGTACGAATATTTCTGTCAATTTCTGCGGGAGGTGAGGTAACCACTACATGTAAAAATATAACACAGATGAAAATTTTTAGTCACGTCGCCATGCATTTACACTAGTAAGAATTAACTACACAGTCTCATAATTCACGCACACATGTCTAAAACTAATGTTAGTACACAGTATTGAAAACAACACTCTAGTTGTGTTTGTAATAATTCTTAAGCATTGACAAGTGTCGATATCGGTATTTTTCAATATCGAAACTTATACGAGAAAAGATTCCTACATTTGACTAATGTTTCCGTGCATGTGAGGGCTGTTGAGGAATATGCAATGATGTTTACATACTAATTTGCGAATGAATTGATATCCAAAAAAACATTTTTGAACCATAATTTAAACAAGATATTTATCTATTTAGATAAGATTTAGGGCACGTTTAGGTAGATACCAGGTAATCGGCACTGGTTCGTATTCAGTATGACGCAAGTTATCTGTGCCAATACGCAGATCATTTCTTCATACTTAAAAAAACCAGCGCTGACATACGTTAGTTGCTTGCTTACTGGGCGTGGGAAGAGACCCGTGCTCAGCAGTGGAATGAAAAGAAGCCTATGTCCTTCTGTGGGACTAAAACTACCTTCATACCAAATTTCATCTGATGCGGTTTAAGTTAAAAAGGTATACAGACAGACAGTTACTTTTGCATTTATAATATTAGTAGGGATTAAACTTAGAATCGAAAAATACCTTAAAAAATGAGACCAATACAGAAAAACGTAATCACGCACGTATACTTGATTTGAAAAAAACTCAAAATTACCGGTTTTTGTGTTTAGTTGTGTGAAGACCGAGCTTCGCTTGTTTTTAACAACGCCATGTATTGTCAAGAAGCTTTAGTTTTGCTGTGTCGGTCAAAATAATAGTATTACTAATAGCCAAAAGATGTTAGAAAAGTCATATTTTTCAGTTTATCATTGTCTAAAAACAAGGATAACCTACAAATTTATGTATATGTTGCATAGACTAACAAAGTGCGTAACAAAGTACTATGATTTAGCAGCCCATTTCTTCCAGTCAAAGTACTATGACTTAGCAGCCCATTTCTTCCAGTGGTGTTTTATTATTGACAAGATTAATTTTTCTCTATCAATGCTTTATAGTTAGTTTGTAAATAATTTTCTATTTTTGAAATGATAAACTCAATAGTAAAATTTACCTATAAACCGTCGACTTTATTTTTTGCATGAGGTTATATTTTTTAGTATTTTTTGGTATCATATTAGACAATAGGCTGCAGTGGAACCCTCACATCTCAGTTCTTGCAGGGAAACTAAGTTTAGCTGCCTATGCAGTTAGGCAGCTTACAGATGTTGACACTGCTCGCTTGGTCTACTTTAGCTATTTCCATTTCGTCATGTCTTATGGCATTTCGCTTTGGGGTAAGGCAGCTGATATTGATACAGTCTTTATTTTGCAAAAGAGAGCAGTACGGTCAATTTACAAATTAGGAATTTCTCTTAGGGAACCATTTAGGGAAATTGATATTTTAACTGTTCCTTGCCAATATATCTTCGCTTGTATAATGTATGTACGCAAAAATTTACACTTATTTGCTAAAAATAGTGACCTACACAGTGTTAATACAAGGAATACGGATAAATTGGTAGTTCCAAAATGTCGTTTTCAGAAGGTACATAGCTCTTTCGCAATACAAAGTATTTTTCTACAATAAAATTCCAGGACATGTGGTTAATTTACCCTCAAATAAATTTAAAATATATGTCAAAGATAGTTAAATGAAAAAAAGCTATTACAAAGTTGATGAATACATAAATGATAAAAATGCTTGGAAAAATTAGAACTTAATTGATTTGTATCTGTATTAGGGCATTTGTAATATTTTTTAAATTAAAACATTGTATGTTATGTTATTACCTAGTATAAGGCTATATTGTATTTTAATATGAAGCATAAAAGATTAACTACTTTATTGGAGTTGCTTGAGTGTGTCATGCTCTCTCAAAGTTTCTCTGCGGTGGTGGCATGTGCTTCGTGTCGTTACGTTCCCTAAAACATGGTTGAGCGAAGCGATGGCTGATTCATGTGTCATACTCGTGAGCGGGTGCCGCCTCTGGAGGCTGGTCTGCTCTTGCAAAACTTCTTTGTGTTTAGTCTTTCGTTTTTGGTTTGTTCACTAATACTGTAAGGCATTGATTATTTCTAAGTGATGAATAACATAAACTTTTTTTTTTATATTTCGCAATTAGATACTTTTTTATGTTGTGCTTGTGCTTTATATTTTATGTTTTTTATGTTTGTAATAGAAAATGCCCTTCTGTGATAGCGACGGCATTTTCCAATATTTTAATTGGATGCTGTAAGAGAAAGGTAGAAAAGAAATGGTCTTGCTGAGTTTCTTGCCGGTTCTTCTCAGTAAAAAGTCTCCCGCCCTATACACCGTTAAATTTTTATCGTTTTAATGCCGTGGATGGGTGGTTCACTTTACAAAGTACTATTCATCAACAACTTAATATGGGTTATATCTTTTAAAATAAAAAAGATAGGAAGTGATACTGTAATATCCGTAAAATGCGTGAAAACAGTAATAGCGCCCCGAGTTAGTTACCTACTTACCTACAGGTGATTGTCCCGCTCAGCTGGTGTCAATTTGTTCGTTTGAAGAAATTCAATGATTGCACATTTTCCTTCATACTTTTACGGGCTGAGGACCGTCGTAAATGCTTTGTACCTAATTGCACCATATTAAGGTACTCCATGTTAGAGTACGCGTAATTTTGAGGCGCCATACTTTCGCGCGACAAACGTATCGTAAATAGCGATGCACGCACCGCACCGGTGACGTCTTAGAGAAAACTGATTTTTGATATGTTTTGACCACAGCCCGCGGGCCGCGGCGGACACACGCCTTGCAAATTGCCAATCAAATAAGATGTAGGGGCGGTAATTAGTCTAGCACTGGTTAATTTATCGAAGTCCACGTGGACTGCGCTACGCGTCATTGATGAAATGAGTCATGTGTCATAATAGGGTCGGTCTCTTTGAATATTGACGTACCTACTAATGGTTCGCGTCATTTTGTCACTCAAGCAAGAAATGATACGAGTTTTAAAAAATGTTATTTTTATTTTTATCTTTACAAATCAATAGTGTTCCATGCACCTGATCACCTGTCCACGGCATTAAAACGATTAAAATTTAACGGTGTAGACTTTTGAATTTGATTTTCTTTTTGAATTTATATTTGAATGCTATTTTGATTAGCATTACTACTAGCTTATACAGCAATACGTTAATGTTACCATATTTTCGTTGGTTTTTGATATTACCAATATACACTTGTAACATTGTACATGCATCTGGCTTTTTTGACTTCGTATACATGTACCCACATTGTATATGTTATATAAATTATGACTTCAAGACTTTGAAAGGGGGAAGAATAAGTGAAAGAGGCAGGTATAACAAGAGTGGAGCTATGACTATTTACAAAAATATAGCTTTGTGATATAGATTATTTACCCAGTAGCTGTGATGTCAATACACTTCCAATACAGGCCCGGTATGATACATCATTACGTATCACATCATTACAAGGCATTAGGCTTATTCATCAGTACAGTAATACATTTTGCTTCATTTGTAGTATTAAACTATTTAATTAAAAGAAATAACTTGTGTCAGCATTAGAAGTGCTGTATGTACATAAGATTATAACGTTGTCACACCAACTGTAAATTTGCGTTATATTGTGTTAACGGAATATAACGCTGGCAACACTCAATATTTAAAGAAAATTATTTGATTTTATAGTACTTCGAGGCATAAAACAGTGAAACTTTGCACAAAAAATACTCGCAAATAAATTCTGACACTGTCCTTCTGTATCGTTTATGTTTTTGATCGTTTTTTATCAACAATTCAAAACACCACAATTCGATATTTTTACTTAGATGTTTTGACAAGCGCAGCTGCTCGATATCTGGCGCGTGGCGCTGCGTAATTACTTTTATATAACCGACATGACCGTATCTTTGGCAGAGGGGTAAGCCCCTCAAAGGATTCTCCGGTTGGTTTAATGCTCGAAGATGCATAATAAACCCAACCACCAGTGTAACAGTGACAACAGGATAGCAAAAATGTCTACCCCGGTAGAGTAAGTTTTTGAACGCGACACTGAGGTGTGACACGTTAAATCTAAGCTGACATACTTAACGGATTCATTATTTGGTCCTACTGCCCAACTACGTAAATTTAATTTACCGGTTGACAAAATGAATTATTCTTTTAAATATTTAATAAACTCATCCATCACTTTGTTGTTGCAACCGCACTGTTTTCTACGTAAAATTAATTCTTTAGCCGTTTTTCTAAGGTGCTCTGGACCTGCTTTTAGATAATAAATAGTCGTAGTAGATTGGTAATTATTTCTTTTCCCACCATAAAAACTATAAATATTTTGAGTAATAAAAAAGAATGTAAAATATTTGTAGAAATTAATTTTGTTTGAAATAATGAATAATCATTGAAATTTTGTTTGAAATAATGAATAGTTTGTAAATAAAAAATTTCGAAGTAAATAAAGATTTTTGGGGGTTTTAGGGAATCTAGGGATTTTTGACTTTTGCTTAGGGGTGAATTTTTTTAAGAGTTGGCAACCCTCATGTGTTTATGTAAAAAAAATGTGAAATTTTATATTTGCTCTGTTTTTCAAAACTTTTCAATGCGTAAGATACAATAATTTGTGGATTCAATTTGTAGTTCAAAACGTAGTGGTTACATTCTCGTTGTTACAATGGATTTCCACAAGCAGTTTACTTTTGACTACAAACAAATATTAATAGACGAAATTGCCCTAAATGGGCTCGAGGGTATAAGTATTGGACAATTATGGAAACATACAGAGAATCGTATTTCATCGCCTGTTACAGAAAAAATGAAAGCTCGTTTTTGGAACTTTATTGTCCATTGTAATAGTATATCATTTTATCAGGTTCCTGAGCCACTATGTTCTGTGGAAATTGTTGATAGGTTTACATTAATTCATCAAGACAGCGGAAATTTGATAGATCCTGTAAGTATGATAGACATACATAGTTGTCTTTTTTTGCTTAATTTTTTATAAGTAAAGAAGGCCTCAATACAAGTCCGTAAGCCTAGCTTTTGATGTTTTACAATACACTATATAAACAAATCCAAAGACATAAATCTA
The DNA here is from genome assembly GCA_946406115.1 of Apoda limacodes. Lineage (NCBI taxonomy): Eukaryota > Metazoa > Arthropoda > Insecta > Lepidoptera > Limacodidae > Apoda > Apoda limacodes. The sequence continues at coordinate 10,469,185 of OX291541.1, forward strand.
AATAGATGATGCAAGTGGATGTACATGTGTCAAAATGGAGAGCAATGCTCTTCCTTTGACACTGTTTAAACCATTATTGGCTTCAGTTGTCAACCAGAATAACATGTATCTGCAATTTCTTTTAAAACAATAGTATTTATTTAATAATAGAGTGACATATATGCAGGGCCGGATCAACAATGTCAGGGCCCCTAGGCAAAGTACGGCTTTGGCCCCTCTACACTTTGAAAGAAGAACTTATTAGATTTTTGAAGGGTCGGCATCATGCTAGTAATGCCCCAGGTGTTGCGATTGTCAATGTACGGTCAGGCGGACCATCAACTTGTTTGCCATTTTAGTGATATTAAAAAAATTAAAATTAAAATGTGATGTAAAAAACACTCTTTTTACTACTACTACTTTCATACGAGCCAATCAGCACTCATGATTTACGAAACGTTTATCCTAAAATAAACTCGTTTTTTTCTCAATGATCTTAAAAATAGCTCGAAAGATCTTTCTGATTTTCCTATTACCTGGTTGTTTGCAAACGTCCTAGGACTTCCGCAATGATACGATTATCGTACGAAATATATAAATCTGAAATGCGTAAAAGTACCTAAATACGACTAAGTAACATTAAAATTTTGTCATTACGAGATTGTTACATACAAACCTTCAATTTTTTTTTTTACTGAAAAAACATTTTCAAGAAACATAATTGTTAGAGTGCGGGGCCCCACCAAGCATAGGGCCCCTAGGCAGTTGCCTATACTGCTTAATGGATAATCCGGCACTGCATATATGTAGGAAACTTAAATAATAAATACCTACCTTTCTTATATTGTTTTTTAGCTTATTACATTATATACTTTGTTATATACATACACTTATATTAACCTGCATTGTATATTAAAACATGTTAAACTGCTTAAAAGACTAACAAAAATGTATAATTGTTAACTTATTGGAAACTTTGATTTCTAACTGACGGAAAACATCTGAGTACTACCATGTGCTGTGTTGAACTAATGTTTTATTCACACATACCACGTTATAGCCTTTGAAACATTTCTATTTCATATTCAAAACTGTTTTACTGCCTTACAACTGCTTGTCTGCAAAACTTTGGCTGTGCTGCTCTTGCTGGATTCTTCTCGGTAGAAATCAACAACATTGTGAACCGGAGGGTGGGTGGAAGTTTTCATAAAAAAGTATTTCATAACTTTGACAATTCAAAAGTGTTTGTAAAATCCTAATTAGAATAAAAAAAGTTGACTCTGACTTTGCCGACTGCTAAGCGTGGTTGCAACTGCTGAAGCGGTCCTTGTGTGTTGATTATAAGAAGATCATAGTTTGCAATTCTATGATCTTGGTGGTCATAGCATGGCAAGTGATCAATCACATCTACTTCTAGCTGCTTTTGTATGGCCAACCTTAATACAATGTTAGTGATGTAATTAAAAGGCAACTTGTTGAAAATTTGCAATTATAACTAAAAACTAACTTATTGCATTTATGTATGAGCTGCCATAGTAAAAGTTTTTTAAATTTAACTAGTAGTATCAAATTAAATTAAACAATATTTATTAAAGTAGGTTTTTGAGAACACTTTTGAATTGTGGATAAATTCTAAGCAGTGTTCATTTCTGTCAAAAAGAGCTGTCGAGAAGTTCTTTTTTAATTATTAATACAATACTATGTTAATCAACTAACAAGTACACAATCTCTATTGAATCACATGGTAATATGAATAATTTAGTAAGCTACTACATAAATTTGTTTTTATGTAGCATAGGTGGCACACTATTTGAAGTGTCAAATATAATAAAAAAAAAAAAAACTATTTTATAATTATTTTATTATTATATAATATTGACTACATTCACTATGGAGCTAATTTTTTCACAAGTTATGTTCTTCTAGTATATACAGGTGACTTTGAATTGACGCTTTAAATTTCTTGAAGTAATTCTTCTTGTAGCCAAGATTATTTAGTACATCATATGATCATCATTAGATAAAATCAATAACTAATATAATGTCAAAACCCAAATTCTTTCCACTACTGGACTAATACCATTCCCATTGAGACTCTCCCAGCTTTTTTAGTTTTAGGCTAGGGATGACTTTGATAATTTGTAATAAGTATATAGTTTTACTGGGTTTCAGGCATAAACATCGTCTTCTGTTTCAGGACTATTACATAGATGGCCCATATGAATATTGTGCTGTAGAAAATGATTATGGATCATGTGCCAATTACAAGACAAGAGGATTAATACCACATGACTACATTCAAAACTTATCATACGAAGATGTTGTAGCTAAATATGGGGACACCCTGGCAATGGTGGCTACTATAGAAGAAAGATGGCAAGCCTTAGCACCTCATCTGCCTATAACATATTTGTCACAACTAACACCTTTACACTACTGTATGTTGGAGTTAATAGGCAAAGGACGACAAAATGTTAGTATGATTTTCAAAAAGTCCGGACAGTGTGTCTGAAATGCGAGTCAATAGTTTGCACATCACAGAAATCGCGTCTGATACTCTTGGCTGTTTTTAAGGTTCTGTAGCCAAATAGTAAAAGGGAAACCCTTATAAATATATTTACGGTTTCTGTTAATGATATGCAAACTGGCGCCGTACCGGTAAATTGAAATAGTAATGACTTAGCCCCGTCTCACACCTAGCTGATTTTTTTTTTTCTTATATTTTAGAGTTTACACTATTTTTCACTGCAAGGTTGTATGTATTATTGTTTTAACAATAGAACAAAAACAACGAAAATGTGTTTCTTGTATGGGCTCCCCTTGAATTTTTTTTTTTATTATTATTTGTGCAATAATCCCTCATTATATTTAGCCTTCTACCTATTTTGGTCTAAAAGATAGAGCCTTTAAATGGTCAGACAGATGGACAGACAGATATCGTAGGCTTAGTAATAGGGCACCGTTAGGACCCTCTGGGTACGGAGCTCTAAAGAACATTTTCGGACAAAATCTGTTCATATTTTCACCGCAGTCAATTATCCAACTGCATATATAAGTTTGTAATCGATAAAACTATTTATATGTAATACATTTTTGATATAACTACAAAGCTAGTGGCCCATCGGATTCGTCTATCGGAAGTGAACTCAGAGTCAGAGTCAAAGTCGTACAAAGTCGTGTCTCAAGCTATAACATTTTTAAATTAATATTTTAATAACAATTTATTAACTGAGTAATTATTTAGCTCGCCTCCCGCGGCATCATTCCCTAAATTTTTACTTACCTACTTCTACCGCTAAGTAGCTCTTAAGCATTTTTTCTGACATACTTATTTACTATATTTGCAACCCATTTAGTGAAATGCGTTCTTTTTCAGGGTCAGATGACAGTAGGTATGACTAATTTAACTAAAATTGTAAAAGATGCAAAATTTTTATTCTATATAAGAAAGCAGCTTCAGAAGTTAGACCTAGTTAGAGTTCAGACACTCACGCAGGTAACTCTAGGCAGAGGAATCAAAAGTCTACTACTAAGATTAAAGAGATTCCATCAGCCAAGTATTTTGTCTATGCCGAAGTCCGGTAAACTCTATGACCTCATTGAGTATTTACTTCAAAAACCTGACTACAGCGAAAGAACAGACGAAATAATTAGAAAAGGATTGCTGACACAACATTTGTCTAAACGACTTCAGAAAACCATCAACTTATTTAAATTTGTAAGTACCTTTATTATAATTTAACTTTTTTAACTTTTTTTTAATTTACTAGGGTTGGAACCTCCATAAAGTAAATTTTTGGCTAAAGTATTTATCTTTCGGCCGCGTAACTGATTTCGTCAAAGGACTTTGAACAAGTAAGGATTTTAAAAGCTATGGATAAATTAAAGGAATTGAGTAGCTACAATTTTCATTCAGTTGAAACAACAAAACAATAAAATCAAATGCAAACTGGAAAATAAAGGCATCTATTTGCTGAAAGGATTACCGGGCTTCTTAAACATTAAGACTGGACTTTACAATGAGAGGTAAAGAGTATTAGGTGCAGCAAAAACACGCTTTACCCAAGCAAGTGATATATTTATTGGCAGACTACCTAGATGGCGACAGAAGAATTATAATGTTCTCTGCTTAAAATGCAAACAAAAGAATAAAGAGTTTTAAGTACATACTTCGGGATGGCACTTCCAAACCATGTCCCTATTCTTTTAAACAACTTTATTCTATACATGCCTATTTGATTTATGCAGTACTTTCTGACAAAAAATTTAAAACATACGAAATTTTATTTCGACTAGTACATTCACAGTTATAATCGTAGACACCAAAAAAAACTACTTTAAAGTATGAGAAGGCAGCTATTAACGGAATCCGAAAAGGATTTCCTAATATAATGGTGAAAGGATGTAACTACCACTTAAATAGATGTTTATTTCAAAAGGCAAAGCATTAAATATAAACACTAGCGTCAAGAAGAGGCACGTAGCACGATGTGTTGGGTTGGCTCGGTTACCAGCTCAATTTATAAAAAGCTGGTATAAATACCTACGTTATGAGTAAAAGTCCGAAAGATCATAAAATTGAACAAATACTTTGAAAAGCATTGGTTCAATAATAATGAACTTATAAAAACTTGCTGTTGTAAAAAAAAATCGAACAACTAACAATTATGAGGGCTGGCTTTGCAAAAATAAATAAGTTTATCGCAAGAAGAAAACCAACACTTGCTCATGTTCTTGATATTCTAAAGAAAGAAATGATTGTTTATTATATACTAAAAAAAAAAATTAAAAATTTTGCTGCGATTGATGAAAAAATTACATTCGAATAATTATGTTAAAATAAAATTTCAGTTGGGCATTGTCTGAAAATTAATTAATGTCTGTGTCTAATTTTTTTATTGTAAATTCTAAGTATATTTGTACTTACTTTGAAGCTTGGTTTTTTTTGCTATACTACTACCTACTTATACTTTCTAAATAAAAACACCTTATTTGTGTTTATACCAATGTTAAAAAGGTCTCTTAAAAATTTAATCAGGAAATTTTTAGTCTTCTCTCCTCTCTTTCACTTACTAAAGAAAAAACAACATTAGGGATACTGTTACTTGACATTCGGTCGTCTTTCTAAGATATTGTCCAGTCAATTTGTGATTCAGCCGGTAACTACTTTCAAGAAGCAGTATGCCTTATGTTGTGTTTTCTTCGGTAAGTGAAATTATGGATGAGTAGAATGAAAGAAGGTCCGAATACCCTTTCCTATTTTTCTGTAAAAAGTAATAATACGAGTATCAGGAGCCACGTAGAAGCTAAAGTATTTAATGACACCACATTAACTGGCAGTTACACCTTTTGTTGTGTTTTTATTTTATTCAATAAAAAAGCCTGACAGATTTACGGCCAACGACAGACTAGCGCGGCTACAAACTACTTATAAAGGCTAAATGGCATCTTAAACCGTAACTTTAACCTATAGACAATACATTTCTGTGTTTTCTGTATTGGTTAAGGAAATTGTATGCTGTCAGAAAACACGATATATAGTAAATGTTCCTCTATCGAAACTTAGTTACGAAAATATTATCAGATGCCTATCCTGTAACTGGTTTAAAAAACTCTTTTTTCGAAACCAGTTACAAAACTCAGTTACTTATGCGGCCGAAAGGATTTTTTCATATTCAAGCATTGATTTATTTATCGTTTACAGAGTGAGAGACAAGTCCAGCCTGAACATAGTAAAAAGTATAAAAATGCAGCAATAAAAAAGCGATTCATTTCATTGACATCTAAAAGTGACGAGTCATCCCAGTCTGATGACGAAAATATTGAAGAGCCTCTTAAATCTCAGTACAAAGTTGGAGTAGGAATATTAAGGCAAGCATATGAAACATTGCTCGAGGCTGGACGAAGAGGCCTTACACAAGTTGAGTTAGCACAACTTTTAAATGTAGAGTTTTACACAAGTAGAGCTATTTGTAGATTGTTTAAAAAAAGAAACATTATAAGAGAGTTTCTTGAAGATAAAGGTCGACAGAGAACTGCAAAGTAAGTGTTTGTAAATATCGTCTCTAGTGGTTGTTTTTTGACTACAAATTTTTGATGCATTGAATTATTTAACGTGGCCAGCCTACCGACGTCTGTCGGAGGACCGATGGCCAATGGAGCAGACGTGTCGTAGAGTGGAGACCGCGTATGGGAAGGCGAAGCGTGGGACGCCCTCCAGCCCGGTGGATCGATGACCTTAATCGGCATATGTGAATTGAACTGTTGACTTTAAATTTTTTCTAATATGCTTCATAGAACTATAACAAAAAAAATTATCTGCCATTAGTCGGTCGTCTTTGATATGATTTTCGTCGTAAGGGGTAATCAAACCCGTCCGTCTGTCACCAGGCTGTATCTGATGAACCGTGATAGTTATACAAGTGAAATGTTTACAGAAGATGTATTTCTGTTGCCGCTTTAACAACAAAAACTAAAAAAAATCGGCCAAGTGCAAGTCGGACTCGAGCACGAAGGGTTCCGTACCATTATCTATACAAATAGCAAAAAAATCACGTTTGTTTTATGGGAGCTCCCCTTAAATATTTGTTTTATTTTAATTTAATTATTTATTTTTAACTACTGACTACATGCTTACTGACTATATAACTAAATATTCTGTGCATTTTTAAGCGTCTACCTGTTGCCGTTATCAATATCAAGCAAAATCGAGCAAAAAAAAACACGGTTTAAGGTGAACATATATATAGACCTAACCCCCCTCCCCATTTTTAAAAAATTATTTTTGTATTTTTTTGTAACTACATTTTCACATTTTTTTAATACTATGGGTAACCAATGGCTGATAATACACATTCACATCATTATGTAGAGGATAGAGTCTTTTTACTAACCACAGGGGGTGAGCCTAACGACGCAACAATGCTTCTAATAGCAGTGTATCTAGCCTAAGGTGGCTTTATATATGTCCCATAAGTCATAAATTTACAGCTTTAAAGTAATAAGTGGTATAATAAAAAACCAGGGATTGAAAAACATATCCCCCTATGCAGTTACTAACGAAATATAAAAAGTAAATTAGGAACTAAATTTTGCTAAATATAGTGTTGGTCATCGCTTCAGTGTCATTTTTTTTTTTCAAATTTTGCATTTTTATAAAATAATAAAACAACGTAAAAAAATTTCAAGAATAATAGTTTTATCAGTCTACGAAGAATCAGGTATCCTTCTCTACCTTTTTCCTTGGTATGCTGTATAACATAACTCATCATCATGATATGAGCTTATATTGGTCTACTGCTTCATATAAGCATTCTGCCCTCCATATCCATTCACCACCAGCCACGCTTTTTCTTCTCGTACGCGGTCTCTAGTCTACGACACATCTGCTCCATCGGCCATCTCTACATAAACATAACTCATCTTCAGCTATAATTTTTTATTAAAATTTAACCAAACATTATATTTTATAGATTCATCACAATCGCTTCTACCGGCGAAATGGATATAAAATATACAGAAGAAAAGAAAAAGTTATTAGAATACATATGTGATAGCAGCAAACTTAATAACAAAAGAGAAATAGAATCCTCGCAATCTGTCGCCGAAACAGAAGAAGTTCCCAAGAAAAAGGCAAAAATTGAAAACAGTGATATTAATACTAATTTGAAAGAAGCAATGAAAGCTGAAAATATTGAAGCAGCAGTAGCTGAACTTAGTGTACTTGATGGTATAAAGAAACAAAGTGAAACGTCACTTTTAAACTCCAAAAAGAATTTGACATTAAGACAATTAAAGTATGCCAATGGTTTACTGAAAGTAACCAGAGAAAGGCTCTACGTCACTGGCTACCAAACTTTAAGCAATTTGGTTGCGAAAGAAATTGGGGAACCACCAATGGATACTAAAGCTTTAAAAATATTTATACAAAAATTAGTTACAGAAGGTCACATAAAAATCTTAAAGTTAAAGTGGCCAGAAATGGCACATAAATATTCAATTCTTATCTGTGCGCCGCATGTCAAAGGTTCAGATCCAATAGTTAAAGCCAAATATAAAGAAATAACTATAAGAGCATATAGCAACATTAAATCTAAAATGAAGAAGAAGTTAATAAAAAGTATTACAAGACCTCTATCACAATTTGCATATCCTCGATATATGAAAATTCAAAAACTGCATGAGTTTCTTGTGAATTTTGTATACTTTAGGCCGGTGAAAACCTCGAATGATTTACCTGAAGGCTTCGCTTCGTTGATTTGGATAATGCCTGAAATAACTGTTGAATTTGCTGTTGGTAACATAAGTAATGTTGCTATATCAGATATCGCTGACTTAAAAATTAGCGACGATTTACTTGAAGTTAAGTTGCGTGACGCACCTGATGACTTGTACAGGGTTTTGCTGCAATCCCAAAGTTTGCTAAATTCACTAAAAGCTAATCTAAGGACTTTAGCTATGCTGGGACTTATACAGCTGATCCATCAGCACAGTCAGAGTTATGATTGCAATGGTGGTCTTTCAAATTACTTGTTTTATATTAATAGGCATGCAAAAATAATTGACACTACAGGTGTTTGGCCTAGAAAAGTGGCTGATATGAAAAGTTTAGAAAAAAGATTTTACTTTGAAACTTTTGACGATGTTCAAAAATATTGGGGTATTGTGTATGATATCAGCACAAGTACTAAAATAGAAACTGCCGATCGAGGTCGTCGAAAAAATATATATCCACCTGTTCGAGTTGTAAGTGAAGTAAAAGATTTTGACAATGGCGAATGTTTTGGTGACGGTTTAGGTCCTTGTGGATTCGATTCCTGTTACTTTATGGATTTACCAAGATTATGGCGATCGTTTTACTTTAGAGTAATAAGACCAATGCCGACTACAAAGAAAAAGCCCCAAATAAATATTCCAAAAAGACGTACAATTAAAAAAAAACCAGCCAAACCAAAAAAGAAAAAAAAGCCAAGGTCAACAGTTGTGAGAAAAGAAAAACAACATCCTATTGCTCCGTTACGTACAAAACGCAGTGAAGCAACTGTAAAATGGTCCACATTTGAGGACAAGGTTTTAACAATGTGCAAAGCTGCTATAACCGTAATGAGTCCAACTTCCCAACCAGGATGTCTCAGACTTCGGAATATTGTAGCTAAAGATATACTTTCGTTGACTGATCCAAAAAAAACTAGTGGTGTATGTCACAAAAGGGTACTGACTCTGGAATCGAATACCACACTTGCACATTTCAAAGAAATCATGTTAAACGAACTGAGACGTAGACCTGATTTGACACATAAATATGAAGGACTTTTGAAAAAACTAAGATTAAATTATGCAACAAATATGTCGAAGTACCTTAGTGAAGCACGCATTCCAATGATGGAATTACTTTGGCTCATTCTTGAAATAGACAAAAGTAAATCATTTAGAAAGAGGATTCCTTGCGTTGCCATGAATCTTGAGGACTTCAATGAAAAATTTGCTATTACTATGTCTTCAGGAAACAGGTTGTATGACACTTACTATACACCAGTAGATAGCGAGCCAGTCATGGGTACAATAAAAGAAGGAATAATATTGGTAGTTATGCAAAGTTTCCATAATGTACCAACGTCTGCCACTGCCACAAAGGTTTTTAACATTTTTAGCGCTTATCCTGAGAGAGTTTTACGCATTGCATTAGATGAACTAAGGAAATGTGGAGCGGTTGCAGCTAAAGAAAAAATTTTAAATGGACATTTGGAAAAATTTCGATTGAGAGATGTAGTTCATTCAAATTACAAAATCTCTGCTAATTATCAACGCAGATGGATTAGTAGACTAAATGCAGAATTTGTTGAAAACGTAGCAAATAATATAAATGCTGAACTTGCCACAGACAACCTCAAAGGAAGTCCGGAATTAAACTGTTTATTTTGCGAACTACAAGCCATGGGGGTTTTGGACTTGGTATCCATCACAATACCAGCCATAAGTGGTTCTTCAGATTCAATTATGCAGGAAGAAAAACTCAATGTGCTTGATGTAGAAATAAATTACAAGTTGAATTCTGGTACAGTAGGATGGAAAAGCAAACGCGACATCAGATCATTTTCTGAGATTTATCAAGATTTTGAAGCTGAAGATTGTTTGCAATCTTTTTATAGGTATGTAATGCTGACTGTAGAGGCCATTAAAGTAAGCCTATGCTGGGTAAGTAGAGTTTGAAGGCCGTCAATAAATCGAATCCAGCAATGTCCTCACGGCTGTGATTTGTATAAATATTTTTTTGCAATAATCCATTTTTTTTGTATTACCCTATGGCATACGTACATATTTATAACATTTATTTATTTACAACATTAGATATTGCAACCAATTTAAATATTAATTCATAATTGACATATTGGCTCTGTTGGTAGTAGTGACTATCTGCCTAACCGAGGAGCGCGGGTTTAAACCCGCTCTGAAAAATATTTGTGTAATGAACATTTGTGTTTGTCTTGAGCCTGGGTGTAATCTATTTATAATATATTATGTATGTAGAAATATGACATTTATTTATTTACATTAGATATTGCAACCAATTTAAATATTGATTGATAATTGACATATTGGCTCTGTTGGTAGTAGTGACTATTTGCCTAAGCGAGGGGCGCGGGTTCGAACCCCGCACTGAAAAAATAATTGTGTAATGAACATTTGTGTTAGTCTTGAGCCTAGGTGTTTTCTATTTATAATATATTATCTATGTAGAAAAGAGGCATGTCACTTTTTGTATCGGCTTTCTCGTACCCTTAGTTCAATTGCTTAATTTGGAACCAGATTGTGCTGTGTGTTGAGTCCAGAAATATTTATTTATTTAAAAGCTATCTACTTTCATTCCTTTTTGCTTTCAGGAGTTCTATTGTACAAGAGTCAAATATAGCCAATGTTAGCACAACCGATGAAATATCATCCTATTTGATAGATAAAAGTACACTAGGTGCTACTTTCAAGGAGTTACTGGTGAGTATAATATGACTTTTATTCAGCTAATGTCACAAATGAAATAACGGACTGAGAAGCATAACCAAATATCGAATAGGCACTTTTTTGTACCTAAATCTTAAATGGAGACAAGTTTTATTTTATTAACACATGTAGTAATATTTCTTTTCTACAAGCCTTACTACAGATTCATTCGTAAATATACACGCATTTTTATCAAAACTTTAAAATGTACCAGTATCAAGTTATTTAAATAAAAATCTGTTTTTAGCCATAAAAAACAAACCCCCGGACCTAATTTGCTCACACTCTTTTCAGATGTAAATCATAACGTGTATCGATTGATATGGTCACAAGACAAATTGGTCCCTTGGTATTTGAAATATCGAGGGTCAAAAAAAAGCTAACATACACACACACACATCCTTACACACACACACCCTCACACACACACACAAACAAACAAACAAACACATCACTCTAAAATTTATGGCAAATGATTATCCAGGTCTCAAAACGTAAAGATAATGCAAATTTCAACTGTAATATATAATATAACATAATAATTATATAAAACTACGTTCATTCGGCAAAATTTACAAACAGGGACTCAGGCCTTTTGTCAGTGTTAGGCGAGAATTGCAGATTTGCGTGTCAGCGGTGCAGTGAGCCGGACGGTACTGCTAGCTAAGTTGCAATGTCTGTAATGACACCTGTGCTTCTTGACATCAACAATTTTATTGTTAGAATATCGACTTCAAACTTGTTACAATTGTGGAACGATATAAGGTTCATCTTATATTCGTCCACTGCTGAACATAAGCCTCCTGGCGCGCCATTCTATCGGACCTATGCCTTCCTATATATGAAGTTCGAATAGTGGCCAACTTAGCTTACTTGCAGTATAGTTTGCTAGTATATTTATTTACCTTTTATAAAATTTTGTAATATATGTGAAATATAATAAAATTATATCTTTTTACAATTCCTGAACGTGTAGTTTACCTCCAAATTAATGTATGTCAAAGAAAGTTTAATAACAAAACGCTATTACAAAGTTGGTGAATTCATTGATTGTAAAAATGCTTGGAAGGATTAAAACTTAATGAATTGGGATATGTAATATATTCTAATTGAAACATTGTATACTATGTTATTACCTAGTGTAAGACTTTGTATTATTTTTAATATGAAGTTGAAAATAAATATATAAAATATTACCTACTGAGTTTCTTACCAGCTATTCTCGTTAGTAAAATTATTTCTTACCGGTGGTAAAGTCTATGAAATAAATAAAACCTTTATGTACTAATTTGAGTTCTAAGTATTATTATACTACTCTGTACTGTTACAGGAAAAATGCCGCAAAGATTATAAATCTCTACTCAGCAGTTTAGAAGAACTTGAATCAAAAAATATTGTGAAAAGAGTGGGCTATTATGAAAACCGAATAGTTCTTCGGGAATTCATAGAACCCTGGTCGATAGAAAGCCGAATGATACCTACTCCATGGTTAACACTTAACTGCGACATAAGACAAGACATATTATTAAACTGGACGGGCGTAGTAATGAACAAAATCTTTGAACTTCCAGGAATAACTATGTCACAATTATCAGAAAGCTTTAAATACTTGACACCTAGGGCTGCCCAAGATATTTGTGTCTTTTTAGAAGAATGCAAATGTATCAAACTGAATGTAACAAAAATGCATGAACCTGATTTGTTCTCAGAAGACGATGTAGTACCAGAGTCGATCGATTTTAATCCGTATGAATCACCAGATGACATACTTGCTTTCCCGTTAACTACAGCATTGTCACGGTATGCGTATGTAAGAAAAGTTTTGCTGGACAAATATAGAAGTGAAAAGTAATATATTTATAAGTACAATTGCTAATGTATAAGTTGAAAAATAAAAATGTTTCAGTTCTTTGATTTCGTTATGCTTCTGGAACAGGGTACTAATTTTCGTTGTTTTCCTACGATTGTAGGAACTGTATTTGTGCAGCAACAGTTTTTACAAGTGAACATGAAGATTGTCGGCTAACGCTTAGGTTGTGGAATGATACCTGCCAAAGTTTTCTCTAGGGAATACATTATGGGGTTCTTCAAAAAAGTTTTTATCTTTCTAAAGGATCGACAATGCGCGAGTGATGCCTAAGATGTTGCAAAACGTCCATAGGTTTTCACTATAGCCTATAGCAAACGTTAGTAAATGTAAAAAAAAGCCAACTTAAATCCAAACTAAGTAAGACTATGCCGGAAATCTCCGTAACACAGCGGGAGGTCTGGAGGGCGTTGCTATTTTTAGACATTCATAATTCGAGTGGGCTATACCACCCGCAGTGGCGTTTCAGCAGTGTGCTCTAGAGATGTGTCCTGTACTTACGCTCCTCTTCGCGCTTTCCTACTACACTAGGCAATTTCCGTTTTCATGGAAGACTGCGAAGGTGCACCTGGTACACAAATAGGGCGATAAATCAGATCCATCGAATTATGGGCCTATTGCTCCAACCTCTCTCCTGACCAAGGTGATGGAGCGTGTGATCAACAAAGCTTCTAAGATACCTAGATACACACGATCTAGTCAGCGACCGTCAATATGGTTTTTCTCTCGGTCGCCCTTCTACTCTGTCTCGCACACCGATGGGCACTAGTCATTGGCATGTAGCCCGGACACACCTGGCCGGGATCGGTGTCTTCTATCGCGTTCACTGCTAAAAAAATCCATTCACTGAGGTCCCACAATTCCAGAACACACCTCTCACCATCTTCAAGAGCATGGGGTTCCTTGGTGTTGACATCTCCAGCGATGTTCAGTTCCGAGATCATTTGCAAAAGAAGGTAAAGCTGGCGTCTAAAAACCTTGCAGTACAAACAAAGCGAAGCAGTACTACGGACATCGACTTCGGGCGCATTTGGCGCGGTTCGGGTGGTAGGCGAAGTATGTGGCGTGTTCAAGCGTACTCATACGGCATTCTAAAACTACCAAGTGACAAAATAACGTTAACGACAAAGTTAACTTAAAAAAATAAACGGCATATTTTATATTTTTCAAAGATAAAACTTTTATTTTTCCCTTTTTTAGTAATAAATTTTAGTTTTAGTCAGTTTTTTTTTCTAGATATTTATAGATTAGTTAACTAGCCATCTAGCAGACACTGGCAGTGGCTTTGTTTATTCTACTTCTATTCTCGCCATTTCAATTGTATTTATTCACCTTATATTTTTATTGATTTACTCACGAATGTGATGTAAAACATTGGGTGTATCACGGGCGGTACGTAAATTACAAATTCGATTCACGATACGAGGTATCAAAGAGTGCCAAGGCGCTTTTCGGCCCCACTCAACCGCGTAACGGGGAACTCCCCTCCTGGCGCTGACTCATCTTCGGGTTCGAGGCTCACGCTGGACGATGGGACGCCCCTGCAAGCGACAACCCAAGCCGTAGCCCTTGATCGTTGGGCGCTATATGGGCTGAGACTCCTTCAGAGTCTCGCCCCAAAAGTCCGGTGAAGCAGTTATGGCTGCAACAGCAAACTGCATAGTCAGTTCAGAAAAAAAAAATGGATTTGTCTAATGGCTGCCCGCGGTCATTGAGGATTAGTTTATAACCCTTTTCGTGCCTGAGATCGGTTTCCACGCGTCTGTCGGAGTTTGTGTGTTGTATTAAAAGCCGAAATGTGTTTTTACGTGCTCTAAAAATATGTCTTACTTTCATTGACTTAGTGTTTACGTAGGGTTGAGATGTGTATAACGTTGTAGCAATTTTTTTTTAATTTCCATTAGTTTTTATTGTACATTATTGTAATTGTTTTATGTAAAGCATATTAAGTTTTTAGGTCGTTACGTGATAATTTACAAATAATTGAGTGGGTACGAAAGTTAACTTAGATCACGGGGACAAAAGTAACATACTTTTTCCCCCCGTGATGTGTTAACAATGTTGTTTTCTTATATTAGGTCCTTATATGATATGAAATTGATGTTTTATATCGAAAAAGCAACACTAATTTATATTTTTTACATTTTTTTTATTTAATCACCGTTGTGATCTATGCACTTTGACCATTTTATGGGGAGTTCATTGATTTCTATGCTGAAAAAATTGCGGGAGCGAGAATCAACAAAATCTTTGAAGGTTTTGGATTGCCGCGTCTGAGTTGTATTTTTTTTTTCAATTAAGAAATTATCCAAATTCCGAAAAAAGTGGTAATCGGTTAGAGCAAGGCCCGGAGAGTATGGTGGATGACGTAGACATTCCAACCCTAGCTCTTCTTGTTTTGCCACCGTTGGTTGTGCAGTGTGTGGTCTAGTGTTGTCCTGAAGCAGCAGTGGGCTAGAGCGGTTGACCAAGCTCAGCTGTTTAACGGCTAGCTTTTCCATAATCTTGGTTTCCAATTGTCAGCAATACAGATCTGGTATAATCGTCTGACTAGTTCTTGGAAGCTGTAGTGAATGACACCAACGCTGGTCCACTAAACACTAACCAGTACCTCTTTTTGAGTCAACTTTCGCTTGGGACAGGATTTAGCCGGTTCTCCTGGATTTAACCACTGTGATGAGCGTTTCCGATTATCGTATAGGATCCATTTTTTATCACAAGTAATGATACGATTGAAATTCCCCTCATTATTGTGACGGCTGAGTAACGTGACGCAGCAGTCGACCGAGCTTGTTGGTTTGCTTCACTTAGTTCATGCGGTACCCAATTTTTAAGCTTTTTCACTTTTCCAATTTGTTTCGAATGATACAAAATGGTTTCATCACTCACACTTCAGCCTGCAGCTAAGTCCGACGTGGTTTGAGATGGATCCAATTCCACGATCACTTTCAATTCCTCATAGACAACTAGGGTCTCCGGCCGACCACGAGGTCTGTTATGGAGGTCAAAATTTCCAGAACGAACGCGTTGGAACCAAAAACATGTCTACTGTGTTTTCTTTTACACTGGCTTCTCCTGAAACATCATTATGTTTTCATAAGTGTACTCAAATTTATTTTCATTGCTTTTCTACCAAATGCGCAGTATATCCAAGATATTACTTTTGACCCGTGGCGTGTTCCTTTCGTCCTGACCCTTAAGACGAAAGTAACAAATGACTTAGCAGTTTTGAAGTTTTGTAGCTCTTTAAACACAATTATTAACATAGTTAAGAATATGAGTTGTAAAGTAAATGTGAAGCATAAATGAAAATCATATTTGGCTATGTGAATTTAACGATCTTCGATGTTACTTTTAAATCCTGACGTTCGAATCCTGACCCTAAAGTAACAAATGGCATTTTTTAAGTTCTGTAGCTCTTTAAATCATAGTTAAATATCTGTTTTTGTAATGCAGAAACGAAAATAATATTTGGCTTTGTGTGTTACTTTTGTATCCAGTCTCGCCAACTTTTATTAACTTTTTTAATTTTAGTTAGCTTAAATTAATTACTAAAAACTGATTAATAATTTTGCAAAGGGAAAACTCTTGATGGTCTCGTTAACTAGAGCCTAATAAACTTTTAGAAACAACCCCATGATCCTCGAGCATACCAAGAAATGTTGCTATTACGTATTAATCAATAGATAGACAGCTACAAATCACAATTTACTATAGTATAAAAGTCTTATACTTATCCCTCCATCTATCTCTGTGATCATAAAGTGTTGCCATCTAACGATTACATATTTACCTACTTTTTTAATTGCTAAGCCACTTCTTGGAACATCGAGATTGTTTAGCTATAGGCTAACTGCATTGAAAGAGATAACGTAC